>CAMRHE010000420.1:465000-1065000 GCA_947044405.1 Leptodactylus fallax
GTGGGGGTGGGCTTGAATTAATGTACATACAGTAAATACGGTATTTCTCCAAAAAAAAGACAGGGTCTTATATTATTATTTTTTTTCTCTAAAAAAAGGGCTTATTTTCAGCATAGGTCTTATTTTTCAGGCACTGGAGCGAATCAGAATCTTTTCTGAATCGCTCCGGACAAATCTTGCAAAATGGTTAGGGTTAGTAACCGGAACCCTAAATTACATTCACAATGTGTGGGTCTTAAACCAACTTACTGGAACTTTCTCTAAACGCTTTGTATGGCAATGGCACCGTGCCCTCTCTATCTCCTCTCCTTCACGCTAAGGGTGAGGTGCTATAGGGTAGTGGAGTGGCTGCGTCTGTGGGAGCGAGCAGGGGTGGCACCTGACGTCTGGTGATGTAGGTAGCCAAGCCCACAGCATAGCACTCGGAAGGCGGACTCAGAACTCTGGAGCAGGTGAGTGGATTTTGCCCTGCTGAGGCGGAAGGTAGCGGGGTACTTGTCCAGGACGGTTGGGAGCTATGGTATGCCTATTCTCCTTCACAGTGATGTCACGTGATATAACCTATCGCTGAAGGTGATGACTGTAACTAGGGTTTATTTTTGGAGTAGGGCTTATATTTCAAGCCTACTCAAAAAACCCTGAAAAATCAATCTAGGGCTTAATTTTGGAGTAGGGCTTTTTTTGGAGATACAGGGTATGCAAATATAGGATTTCAACTAAATGTATGAGCCCATTCCAAACCTTCTTATACTGCTTTTCACAAGTGGTCTGAGAACAGTGTAACCTATGTATACCTAACACAAATTATTTTTCTGTGCACTGAAACAGCTCTGGTCTCCAGAAATAAAGAACTCAAATGACTAAGCTTCGAAACAGAATATTCCTGTAAAAGGTTACAGTACTGTGCAATGATTGTAAAACGCTGTGTTTTTTTTTTTTTTCCACGGGGCTAAACCATGGCGTTTACGCTACGTGGGGCCCTAGCCTTACATGTGTGTAGTTGTTTCCAGATGCACCACTGTCACATTGCATATTTATACTCATCAATACAATTTGCTGTATATAAATGAAATTGATATCATATCGCAGTAGAGGATTTTTAGACTACTGGAGCAGCTGAAATATTTTGAAGGAGATGAAACTTCTGATTTTGAACAGAATAATAAAAATATTATTTATTTCAAGTATGAGCTTCCTGGTACATCTATTAGGTTGCCTTCCATGGAAGGACTTTTGTCCTCTCCGCAATGAGCCCAGCTGGCCTTGATTGCCTTGTTTATGAGTTATTAAGTACCTTAATCTTATCCAGCCAGAAACTTGACTTCTCCTCGTGTATTAAGGCTATTTCCAAATTGAACTCATGACATGACAGAGATAGAAGTAGGCTACGCTTCTCATTTCTGTGTGTGGAGATGTCTTATTTTCTTTTATTCAGATGCAATTTGATAGTTTCTTACAATTTTCTTATATTTTGAAGGGGTTGTGCAGGGAAATAAAACATTTCTCCATGAGTTCACCGAACTGGATAAGCCTACTTACAAATATATATATATATATATATATATATATATATATATATATATATTGTAAGTATGTGAACCAGAGGGCGCTGTTGAGCGACCCAGGCCAGGCCAGAAAAGGCCTTCAGCCACACCTTTGGGTGGCGCATAACTCCAGAGGGGCTGGAGTATCCTGCAGGAAGCAGGAAATGGTGGACCAGCTAAGGACAGAGAGAGAGGCTCTGTCCCAGAAGGGCTGGGGTCCACAGGGGACTGTTGCTGGAGCTGAGCAATAGTCAGGACAGTTAGGGGCTCAAGGAGTGAGTTAGGAGCCTAACTGTGGTCTAGGTTTTTTGTTGCTTTGCTATGTTGCAGTTAAGCTGAATAAAGCCAGTTTTATTTTACACTTGGACCGTCTGAAAGCTATCTTTCCGGCGCCCAGTACCACGAACCACCGCTGTCCGGACCAGGAGTCTGCCGCCATTTTGAGTCTAATTCCCCAAATTGTCACAATATATACACACACACGTGGACAAAATTGTTAGTACCCCTCGATTAATGAAAGAAAAACTCACAATGGTCACAGAAATAACTTGAATCTGACAGACTGGAATTTGCCAAACTACATGTTGACAAGCCACAAAGCTTCTGGGAGAATATCCTATGGACAGATGAGACAAAAATCGAAATTTTTGGCAAGGCACATCAGCTCTATGTTCACAGACAGAAAAATGAAGCATATCTTCAAAAGAACACTGTCCCTACTGTGAAACATGGAGGAGGCTCTGTTATGTTCTGGGGCCGCTTTGCTGCATCTAGCACAGGGTGTCTTGAATCTGTGCAGGGTACAATGAAATCTCAAGACTATCAAGGGATTCTAGAGAGAAATGTGCTGCCAAGTGTCAGAAAGCTTGGTCTCAGTCGCAGGTCATGGGTCTTGCAAAAGGATAATGACCCAAAACACACAGCTAAAAACACCCAAGAATGGCTAAGAGGAAAACATTGGACTATTCTGAAGTGGCCTTCTATGAGCCCTGACCTAAATCCTATTGAGCATCTTTGGAAGGAGCTGAAACATGCCATCTGGAAAAGGCACCCTTCAAACCCGAGACAACTGGAGCAGTTTGCTCATGAGGAGTGGGCCAAAATACCTGTTGAGAGGTGCAGAAGTCTCATTGACAGTTACAGGAATCGTTTGATTGCAGTGATTGCCTCAAAAGGTTGTGCAACAAAATATTAAGTTAAGGGAACCATCATTTCTGTCCAGGCCTGGTTCATGAGTTTTCTTTTTTTAAAAATTCTGTTGAAGCATGGTTGGAAAGCAATGTCTGACTTTCATTTGTTCATTTTCATAGAATTTTTATATATTATTACTTTTGTCAGATTCAAGTTATATCTGTGACCATTGTGGGTTTTTCTTTCATTAATCGAGGGGTACCAACAATTTTGTCCATGTGTATATATTTACACACACCGGACCATGTAATCCCCATTTTTAGATTTTTAGACTACTGCCTCCCCTGTTGTTGTTTTGACTGTCAGTCCCATAACTGACCCTCTACTGACCGTCTACTCTCCTCCCCTGTACAAACAGCAGGAGTAGAGTGGAGTCAGTCATATAACCCCCAGCAGCTGTACAGTACAGTATGTATACAAGGGAATATGATAACTAGGGATGTAGGTAAACTATTCTGTCTGGAATCTTTTTTTGGCGTTTTTGGGAGCTGTTAAATCTTGACATTTTTGTGTACACACAGTTTTTTGTAAAAAAAAAAAAAAAATTAATGTAGTGAATGTAGGAAAACCACTAAACCCAAAGCAGGCTGAATTAAAAAAAAACGAAAAAAAAAAAAACACACCAGAAAATGTTACAAGAGACGCAACCCCACCCCCCAATATATGCAAGGC
Source organism: Leptodactylus fallax (assembly GCA_947044405.1). NCBI lineage: Eukaryota > Metazoa > Chordata > Amphibia > Anura > Leptodactylidae > Leptodactylus > Leptodactylus fallax. The sequence goes on from CAMRHE010000420.1 coordinate 468,408, forward strand.
TATTCATAATTTCCTACTGATTAACCAGTAACATCTGACATCGTTTTTTTGCAAAAATATGATAAAAGCAGCAAGAAAAACTGCAAAAACGCCCCCAAAATTTAAGTCAAAAACCAATCTTACGCCTTATTCATATGTTTACATATCACATACATGTACTGTCAACAGTTTTTGAAGACGGCACACATACACATTCATTTCAATGTATTCATTCAGATGTCCATTTTTTTTTTTGATGATGCGGATGCATTACACCAATGAAAGTTTATGGATTCATGAAAAAAAATGGTTGATGGATCCGTTTGTCATCCGTTTTTCATGAACCCAGAGAATTACAAAGTATGGAAAATGACACAAAGAAGTTGATTTGCTTTTCATAGATGTGAAAAGCGGATCAACCATGGACAGCCACCCACAAATGAGCAGGGTGAGCCACTGTTCATGAATAGCCCAGACCTCATATGTCCTCAGATGTCTGTATGAGGCATTAATTGTGTACAAATTGTTTTCTATTTGTAAGCAGTGGAGTAAGTACCACCTTAGCAGCCGCCACGCGGACCACGACCTTATGGGGCTCAGTGAGACCCTGCTGTGTTTTTTTTTTTTTTTTTTTAATAGGCCCTATTTACTTAATGATCCCTGTTTCTGCTCACAGCCATTTTTGCTTCACCTTTTTGCCCTCCAGGGCACCCCGTGCATTCCATATCATGTTGCTGGGGCCTCCTGGAGGGAAGAAGGGGACGCGGAGATGGCCGTAAGCAGGTGTGGAGATAGGTAAGTAAGGCCGCGGGCCCGCTGCAGGAGTATACCCTCTTCATACCAGTGTTACTCACCTCTCCGGCACGACACCATACTGTCTTCAGCCTCTGTAGTGGTGTCATAGACGCCACGTGCGTCATACCGACGTTGGTCTGAAAAGACCCTAGAGATCATGGGTAGTGTTCCCCAAAAATGCCAAACCCGAAATTTTTGCATTATTTACAACCAACACTGTAGGGGTCATAATACTGTGTAGAGGGGCCTCTATGGAACATTATACTGTGTGGAGGGTCTGCTATATAACATTATACTGTGTGAAGGGTCCACTATGGGACATTATACTCTGTGTCGGGGCCGCTATGGGACATTATACTGTGTGCAGGGGCCGCTATGGGACATTATACTGTGTGCAGGGGCCGCTATGGGACATTATACTGTGTGCAGGGGTCGCTATGGGACATTAAACTGTGTAGGGGCCGCTATGGGACTTTATACTGTGTGCAGGGGCCGCTATGGGACATTATACTGTGTGAAGGGGCCGCTATGGGACATTATACTGTGTGAAGGGGCCGCTATGGGACATTATACTGTGCGCAGGGACCACTATGGGACATTATACTGTGTGAAGGGTCCACTATGGGACATTATACTGTGTGAAGGGGCCGCTATGGGACATTATACTGTGAGGAGCGGCAGCTATGGGATATTATATTGTCTGGAGGCCACTTTGGGACATTATAGTTTGTATGAATGAGTCGATATACTGTGTGGAGGCCAGGAAAGGGGACACTATGCCATGGGGGGGCCCCCAAGTCAAAAGTATGCTATGGGGCCCAGTTATGCTTCTGCCTGCAAACGAATGCTTCCCTGAAAAGTTGCATAAACAAGTGGCTGTTTTGGGGTAAGCAGTACTTGGGTTTTCTAGGTATTTTCTTTATTTTTATATGCATACTATGATCACACAGCATATTTTAAAAGCTAAAAAAAACAGAGCTGATTCAGATGTAATTTCGAGAGAGGCCCTTTTTTGGTATATTCCTCAAGTGTATTTAGGCAAATTAAACTTTGAAAACACTTCAAATATGTGACATGTCACTTCTGTTTTTTCAGCTGCATAAAATATGTGTCGTATGTGCACCAAATTATATCATCCATTAAAAGGGAGTTTGCTTCCAGGCACATTTTGCACTATTTTTAGTTCATAATAGGAACATTTTACTCTTCAAAATATGTTTGAAACTTGCTGTATGAACATATAATAACTTTAGGAAGTATACTACCAAAAGGGATGTAACTGTGCAATATGGTATACTTTTTATGACTCAAATACAGTAGATCAATCAAAAATGTATTCAATAGGCATACAATATATTATATATCGCATATATATAAATGTGTGTAATCATATACCCATACATTTGTATAAGTATTGACCTCCAATAAGGCTAAGGCCCCAATGTAGCAAACTGCAGCCAAAAAGAGCTGTGGGAAAAACCGCGGCGGAAATGCATTGCGGTTTTTCCCATAGCACTTTTCCTCTGAGGACTTTCTGTTTCCATTATATCTATATGGAAACCACCAGCATTTTCCGTAGGTATAATTGACATACTGCGATTTGCATAAATGTATTTCAAATTGCAGCATTTTTGTTGCGGATTATTTTCTGCAATGTGTGGATGGAATTAGCCATTAATGCAGTTAATGTAAAACGCTGTGGTTTTTGCTGCAGCATTTCCACTGTGGCAAAATAACAGAGTTTATGCTACATGGGGTCCCGGCCTAAAGGGGTTTTCCCAAGGATATAATCATTTAAACATATCTAAATTTGCAAATAAAAATAATTCAAAAGTTAAAGATTTTCTCTAACCATCTTAATGGCTATCTGGTCTGATCGGTTGCCAGTTAATATGATCATGAATGCAGGAACTTTCTATGGTCTAGGAGAGGGGTCGGCAACCCCCGACACGCATGCCAAGAGTGGCACGCGAGGCTTATTTAACTGGCACGGGCAGCGGAGTCCTCACCTAGCAGTTTTGATCGGACCAAACACAACCGAAACGAAACTGCTATTATTATACTGTGGGGTCTCTTCAGACCCCACTGTATAATAAGCGGAGCCTCCGGGGAGGAGATGAAACATAAAAAATGTTGACTCACCTTTTCTGCACTCCGCGGCAGCTCTGTGCTCTGCAGGTGCTTCTGCCTGATGTAAGATTCCGCTGACAGGGCATCAGGGGTCACGTCCGGCGTCATTACGCATAATCACACGACGTGACCCCTGAGACTCAATCAGCAGTCGCTGACTACAGGCAGAAGCGTCCGAAGAGAACAGAGCTGCTGCGGAGCAGAACAGAGTTGCTCAGGTGCGCAGGGAAGGTCAGTTAACATTATTTTTTATGTTTGATACCTTGTGCAGTGACCGCTATGGGACATAATACCATGTGCAGGGACCGCTATGGGACATAATACCGTGTACAGGGGCCGCTATGAGACTTAATACCATGTGCAGGGGCCGCTATGGGATATAGTACCGTGTGCAGGGGCCGCTATGGGATATAATACCGTGTGCAGGGGCCACTATGAGACATAATACCGTGTGCAGAGGCCGTTATGGGATATAATACCGTGTGCAGAGGCCGTTATGGGATATAATACCGTGTGCATAGGCTGCTATGGGATATAATACCGTGTGCAGGAGCCGCTATGGGACATAATATTGTGTGCAGGGGCCACTATGGATATTATTCTGTATAAAGGGTGTTTTCTGTATTAAGGATGTGTTTTTGCACAGAAAAGTCAGGTATTTTTTTTAATGCAAAAATGCACCATGTGAACACAGTTTTACATCGAAGTAAAAGTTCCAGTGGCCTAAGAATATAGCTGCATCCAGATATACGGTGTGTTTCCAGCATAAGGCTGCTGCCATATGGTGCTCCTGGACACAGTTACCACTAATTGGGGGCTGCACATGGACTTTCATTGCTTCTAATCGGAAAGTACAGGTGCGTCCCAGGAAATAGTAGTAAACGCATGTGTCCTAAAGCATCTGGTGGCAGCACTTCTGTGATATGGTTTGTGGTATACGACTTTAGTTTAGGGGTCGTCAGACTTACAATTATTGACCGGCACTCCGAGTACCTCATCTTTGATTTTTTAATTAAAATCGGCACGCCGAACAAAAAGGTTGCCTACCCCTGGTCTAGGACTTGTCAGAAACCTAGCCATGATATTGTTATTGAGGCCAGGTTATGTTCTCATGCATGTAGCGTCCCTACCTGATAACTTGTACACAATGAGGAAATCATGGCGGGGTTTCTGACAAGTCCCAGATCATAGAACGCTCTTGCATTCATTGTTGTATCCATGGCAACAGCTCCATTCACCTGTATACAGGTCCCCCGGCTGATGTCACCAGTGACATCCTGTTTCTGCTAAGGAACTGCTGCAGCCAATCATAGACCTCAGCGGTGTCCTCTTAACAAATGGCTTGTGGCTGCCTGTCATTTATTGCAGTGAACACCTGGCATAAACAGCTGAGGGACCTGTAAACTGAAGACTGGAGCTGTTGCCATGGACATTTCGTGTCCTCAGGCACATGCGGTTTTACATACCGCTAGAAAGCCGACAGCGCGCTGAATTCAGCGCACTGCCGGCTTTCCCGGTATGTGCCCCGGGGCTTGAGATATCGGCGGTGTAATGTTTTACTGTTAGAAGGGCGCTGCGAGGATCTCCCTCCCTCACACTTCTCTTTGTTCAGAGACTTGTACTGAGGGGGCGTTCCTCACAGCTTGAACGTCATCGCTGGGCTGTAAGGAATGCCCCCTCTCTCTGTTCTCGTCTATAGCCGGGTACTGTCAGAGGAATGCCCTCCCTGATAGTTCTGTTCATTCATAGCGCTGTACTGAGGGGGCGTTCCTCACAGCTCAGCGTCATCACTGGCCTGTAAGGAATGCCCCCTCTCTCTGTACTGGTCTATAGCCCTGTACTGTCAGAGGGGGCGTTCCTTACTGCCCGGCGATGACGCTGAACTGTGAGGAACGCCCCCTCAGTACAGCGCTATGGACCAACGAGAAGTGGCAGGGAGGGAGTTCCTCACAGCGCCCTTCAAACAGTAAGTAAAGTAAAACATGTAACTCCACACCGCCGATATCTCCAGCCCCGGGGCACATACCGGGAAAGCCGGCAGTGCGCTGAATTCATACCGCTTTCTAGCGGTATGTGACATTAAAAAACAGACACTACCTGATGCTCATCAGTTAGGGTCCGTTATGATAGGTGTCCGTTTATTTTTTTTTTAACGGACACCTTCATAGCGGACTCCAACGGTAGTGTGAACCCTGCTTAAGCGTAAGACGTGAGCCCAGGGGGGGAGAGTATATCCCCCCGCAACAGACCTGGCGCGACCGTGGAAATGGGACCGAAGCCCGCTGAAGGGAAGAGTGGGAACAATAGAAAATACAGTGCCCCACCCAGGAAGAGCCCGAACAGGGAGAACTCTCCTGGGACACCCATGAAGTACAGAGTAGCCTAACAAGGATCACTGTACAACTCACAGTCTGAAGAAACAACAGATACCACAAAGGTTATAACAGTAGCTATAAGAATCAACAGGGTAATAATACAACAAAAATATACCAGAACACAGCAAACACAACAACCAGCAAGTCCCAACCGCAGGATATACCCGGGATATATATAGATATATAGCAAGAGCCGGTGCACAAACCCCAGGCAACAGAAGAGATGCAGGGGCCCCTGTGGATGACTGTGGATCCCGGACCCAGGAGATGACAGACAGCCGACAGGAGAGATGATGATGATGGTGAGATTCCACAGGCAGCAAACAGGGCACGGGACGGCAGAGATGCAGGCCTGACTACCCTAACACGAGCCACCCTGCCAGCAAACACAGTGCCCCCGGGCCCAACTAGCAGTTGGCCCGGAAGCCAACCATCACTGCCCTGAACAATATATATATATGGATCCCTAACTACGGACAGGTCCGTGAGAAAGGGGGTAACACAACCAACAATACGTGAAGAAAGAGGAACAAGTGGCCAGACTCCCCCAGCAAACATGTCTGTCTCAGCAGCTCTGCTCACATCTCCCCCCCCAGCAGCTCGCCTCACATGTGTCTGACTCACTGTTTTACAAAACAAAACTTGCACTAAATGCCTGGGGTCTCTGAAGCCAAACTGCAGGGGCAAAAAGCCAGATACATTATATACTAGTAGAAATGGCAGTTCCCACAACTGTCTAGTCTAAGATTGCACAGTCTTAAACTTGGACACTGCTTGTAAATCTGCCCCAGTGTTTCTTGAAAAACACCTCACGATGTTAGGAGCTTTGGAGCTTTTTTGAGACAAAGCCAGAAGTGGATTTTAAGGGAAATACAAAGAGAGAATTTATCCTTCTTGTTGGATTGACTCCTGGCTTTGTTTTTATTTTGCTACTGTATAGAGAGGGTGGAGTACGGAATATTTTTGGTTTATATCTATTGTACTTTCTTTTAGCAGAAAACAAGCTTTATGTATTAAACCTGTATTCAGTGGTATAACAGCCGTGTACATGGACCCCACGACCTTAAGGGGCCCAGTGCTGTGGAAACGCTGTGGAAAAAAACGGAGCATTTTACATTACCTGCAAATTGAATGAGATTCTGGCTAACCCCATCCACACATTGCAGAAAAAATAACACTGCAGAAGAGCTGCATTTTCAAAAATTATACCTGTGGAAATGCTTGCATTATCCCTATAGGTTTAATAAGGGAAGAAAATCCACAGAGAAAGAACGCCTTGAAAAATGCTGTGAAAAAAAAAACCAATGCATTTTTGCTGCGTTCTATATATATATAATGTATATATAAATATAATTAAATAATAATATACATGTACATATAATATAAGAAAAAATATATACTGGTAGTTACATATATACTGTAGTACATCCAATATATTTCATCTGGAGCAAGCAAAGGTCTATTCTGAGTAGTTACGCACTAACTGTCATACTACCAATTTTTAACCCAACTGCCTTAGGCCCATACATGGGGTTGGTTCCACCACTTTACAAAACCTGTCAAACTCTATCCTGTATTTCAAACAAACTAAGGCTCTTAACCACCTCATGCTGCTTAAAACTTAAGCCTAAGGCCCCACGTAGCAAGCTGCAGCCAAAAAATGATGTGGAAAAGACTGAGGCGGAAACGTATCACATTTTTTTCCGCAGCATTTTTCACAGTAAGTCCACAACATTTTCCACTGCGGACTTTATGCCCCTATTATACCTATACGGAAAATGCCAGCATTTCCGTAAGTATAATTGACATGCTGTGATTTACAAAAACTGTGGCTCAATTAATCCGCCTCTCCTATCACCACTCTTCTGCTTCTCAAACCACCTCAAAACACTTAAACTTAAGACCTTCTTCTCTGCTCTCCTCTTGTCTGCACCTCATATAATCCAAGGTTTCTCCCATGCAACCCCCATACTTTGGAAATCTCCCATGATTGAAACTGTGAAAAGCAACCTGTAAACCCACAGCTACAGGAAGGTCTACTGACAAAAATAAACCCTATCTAATACACTACCATATGAATAGCTTCTAGCCTAACCTGCTGTCCCCATCCTTCTTAACTTGTAGATTATATGCCTTTACAGTTGTCTCTCTTTGTACCTGTTAATCACCTATTTAGTTCACATTTATTTTAATTATTTTTAGTTTTATACTATACTGTGGGTACGGAAAGTATTCAGACCCTTTTTTTAATTTTTCACTCTTTGTTTCATTGCAGCCATTTGCTAAAAGCAAAAAAGTTCATTTTATTTCTCATTAATGTACACTCAGCACCCCATCTTGATGGAAAAAAAAAACAAATGTAGATATTTTTGCAAATTTATTAAAAAAGAAAAACTGAAATATCATATGGTCATAAGTATTCAGACCCTTTGCTCAGTATTGAGTAGAAGCACCCTTCCTTTTGAGCTAGCACAGCCATGAGTCTTCTTGGGAATGATGCAACAAGTTTTTCACATCTGGATTTGGGGATCCTCTGCCATTCTTCCTTGCAGATAATCTCCAGTTCCATCAGATTGGATGGTGAACGTTGGTGGACAGCCATTTTCAGGTCTCTCCAGAGATGCTCAATTAGGTTGAAGTCAGGGCTCTGGCTGGGCCAGTCAAGAATGGTCACAGAGTTGTTCCGAAGCCACTCCTTTGTTATTTTAGCTGTGTGCTTAGGGTCATTGTCTTGTTGGAAGGTGAACCTTCGGCCCAGTCTGAGGTCCAGAGCACTCTGGAAGAGGTTTTCTTCCAGGATATCTCTGTACTTGGCCACATTCATCTTTCCTTCAATTGCAACCAGTCGTCCTGTCCCTGCAGCTGAAAAATACCCCCATAGCATGATGCTGCCACCAGCATGTCTCACTGTTGGGATTGTATTGGGCAGGTGATGAGCACTGCCTGGTTTTCTCCACACATACCGCTTAGAATTAACGCCAAAAAGTTCAATCTTCGTCTCATCAGACCAGAGAATCTTATTTCTCATAGTCTGGGAGTCCTTCATGTGTTTTTGGCAAACTCTATGCGGGCTTTCGTATGTCTTGCACTGAGCAGAGGCTCCCTTCAGGCCACTCTGCCATAAAGCCCCGACTGGTGGAGGTTTGCAGTGATAGTTGACTTTGTGGAACATTCTCCCATCTCCCTACTGCATCTCTGGAGCTCAGCCACAGTGATCTTTGGGTTCTTCTTTACCTCTCTCACCAAGGCTCTTCTCCCACGATTGCTCATTTTGGCTGGACGGCCAGGTCTAGGAAGAGTTCTGGTCATCCCAAACTTCTTCCATTTAAGGATTATGGAGGCCACTGTGCTCTTAGGAACCTTGAGTGCTGCAGAAATTCTTTTGTAACCTTGGTGAGATCTGTGCCTTGCCACCATTCTGTCTCTGAGCTCCTTGGGCAGTTCCTTTGACCTCATGATTCTCATTTGCTCTGATATGCACTGTGAGCTGTGAGGTCTTATTTAGACAAGTGTGTGCCTTTCCTAATCAGTTTAATTAAACATAGCTGGACTCCAATGAAGGAGTAGAACCATCTCAAGGAGGATCAGAAGGAAATGTACAGCATGTGAGTTAAATATGAGTGTCACAGCAAAGGGTCTGAATACTGATGACCATGTGAAATTTCAGTTTTTCTTTTTTAAAAAATTAGCAAAAATATCTATATTTCAGTTTTTTTCTGTCAAGATGGGGTGCTGAGTGCACATTAATGAGAAATAAAATGAACTTTTTTGCTTTTAGCAAATGGCTGCAATAAAACAAAGAGTGAAAAATTTAAAGGGGTTTGAATTCTTTCCGTAACCACTGTATATATAACCTTTCTTACATGTACATTGCCATGGAATGAATGGTACTCTAAAAATAATACTAATAATAGTGATAATATGTAACAATACTAAATAAGATTTTCTTTACTTGAACCCATGTTAGACAGCCCGTTTCCTTTCCTTGGATTCTACAGCATGTACTTTAAAGGATAATAATTCATAGCTGTGTATAGAATAAAAAATGTGGTTTCATCTGGCAGTGGGAGTGCTTATTAGGCTCATACATAGCAAACAAGTGCCATTTAAGATAAAGAATGTTGTGGCACTTTAGACATTTTACAGTGTAATCATTTACATTTTACTACACTGCCCATATATCAATACATGCTTTTCATCTTTTACACTTGGAGTGATGCCTGTTTTTCAATAAACTAGGTTTATTTATCAGGATGAGATAATATCAGAGCGCTTCTGAAAAATACCAATGGTGCTGAAACTGATTTGCCTATTTATCAAAGAACCCTAGGATCGTTACTTTATGACTTTACGGCCCTTCTCCAATACCATGAAAAATGTTTACTGGAATCGGTTCAATTTTCTATGGCTGTTTTTGCTGGAAATTTAGCAATTACATTTTATAGCATCTCAGATTAAAGACAATCCATAATCTAAATAGATTGTGAAATGAGTGATCACAGTTAAGGCAGTGAGAAGATGGTTGACAAATTGTTAAAAAAGCAAAGTGGAATTCTCTTATGAGTAGAGAAATGACAATGATGGGAGAAATGTAACCATGTCGTGTGTATCTTATTTACTAGGAATAGATTAACTAAATGTATCTGGAGATCTAAGTGGCAATTCTGAGAGACAGACCAAATAACACATGCTCTGGTTTTATATTAACCTCTTAGGCTAGATTCACATGATGGCAGCATTAATTTCACTGTCAGTGAATGGGGGCTATTCACATGACCATTATTATGAAGGTCCTGTCCTATTTTTGGCCATTTTCACGGATTCCTCCATACACTGATGTTTGGGGGATCCATGAAAATGGGTGCCCCTCAAGTGCAAGATAACCTTGAAAAATTGACTTTTTTCACGGACATTTTGCACCTCTTTCTTGTGAATCTAGCCTTAGGGTAAGAACACACATTCAAGTTTTTGGATGAAGTACTGGGAGTATAGTGAAAAAAAGAGAAGTCTCACTTGTGTATTGTAGTTTTTCAGCCTTTATGATTCACACCTGGCTTAAAAATCTGCATCAGAAAACCTGAATGTGTGTTTTTAGCCAACATTTACACGACCAAGTTTCACTCCGAAACTCAATCCTTGTGAGTGTCTGCTTTCCCGGCCTGAACAGTATGCAGGGAGAAGTACTCCTAGCTTGAGAGTTATCACTACACAACAGTATATTGCTAGGAGGCAGGGACTCACATGCACTCATTTTCCATCTGAAAAGAGTTTGCTCTGAAGTGACGTGGCCTTATACAGTTTTTGCCAAATGCATCTGGGGAAACTTATTATCACATTTATGCCAGCTTTTCTGCACAGATGGGTTGGCTTTCTAGTGGTATATAATACCGCACATCGATAAGGACGTGAAAAGTCCTCTTTAATAAATTTGCCTAATCATGTTGGCTTTATTAGGCCAGGGCCCCACGTGGCGTAAACGCCTCGGTTTGACTGCGGTGGAAAGACTGTGGAAAAAAATGCAGGGTTTTACAGTTACTGCATACACAAAGCCCCATTAGTTGCCTCCACACAATGTAATGACACATTATTCTGTGTGGGGATATTAAGAAACCTTATACTATGTAGGGAGCATTATGCTTTGTCAGGGGCAATAAGGAGCTTTGTGTGTGGAGGGGGCGTGCTCTAATGCCCCCCCCCCCAGTTTAATTCCCCATTAGTTCCCCTACACAGTAATGGTCTTGAGTGTCTCCCATAAAGAATAATACTGCATTAGTGTCCCCACATTATAAACAGTATAATGCCCCCACCATGCACACACTTGGAAGCGGTCAGGAGATACACCTAACTCCTGACCACTGTCCTTTAGCATTAATGTATCACTGTAGCAGCAGCATAGATCGGTTATCCTCTATGCTGTCTGTGCAGAAGTTGTGCAGACAGCATGGAGGATTACTGATCCCTACTGCTACTATCGAAACATATTAATGCTAAAGGGCATCAGCTGGAAGGTAAGTGTATCCACTGACAGCTGTTATTATGAAGGCAGGGGTCCTGATTTGGCCGCAGTCTGCCAGCTGCATTATCACCTCATATGATCATGGACTGATTTTTATCCACAGGAAGTAAACAAAGAATGACAGCAAGCAGAGATGTAGAAAACCATAAGCAATTGATACAGAAAGCATATTGGAAAATTGTGTAGCTTTCCACCATAACAACAGGAACATTTATTTTTTGAAACCTCCTGAAAAAAGGTCATATTGCTATAAAAATATTTAGCATGTCAACAAGCAATGGTCCATGAAAAACATACGGCACATAGATATTTCTAGACATATGACTGATATTCTGAAGTTTTTAGCTGTTTCTCCCTCTGCATGCTATACAGTATCTGTAGTTTGTATTTCTTTTTGCGTCAGGGGGTAGAGACTAACTGCCATACACTGCTCACAGTAAGTAGGGAAGAATCTGCTTCATAACTCTCTCTTGTACTCATATACAACCTCAGGGCCATGCAGGACGCATATATCTCTTATATATATAAAAATGAGTTTCTGTCTGTCTATTCTTTATGCGCGACCAAACAACTGGACCGATCCTCACCAAATTTGGCACACATGTACATCAGGTGTCCAGGAAAATTTTAGACTTGGTCTCAGCTCTAAAGGATGTACCGTTCCTGTGATACAGTACACCTGCAAGTCTTTCACTCATATTCCAACTGCCATTCACACGGTCACATGTCCCTTATCAGCCAATAGAAGCTCGCAGGCGCTTAGTCTCCTCAGGCACACAGGTTTCCATAGCAACCAAGCTATTTATGACCTGTATTAGTCAATAGCAGTTCGCAGGTCCTTAAATATTCAGTCATATCACGTGTTTCAGCCAATATAAGTTCACATTTAATTTACCAGGTTTCCATAACAACACAACCATAAATAGACTGTTACCTATATTGGACTCAGTGGCGTAACTAGGAATGGCTGGGCCCCAAGGCGAACATTTGACATGGGACCTCCCCCGGCAACCGCCCTCCCACACAAACTGCATTCCTACACACACTATTATGCCCCATAGTTGCCCCTGCACACACTAATATGCCCCATAGTGGCCCCTGCACACAGTATTATGCGCACTTCCCGCTACCTCTTCAATGTTGGACCAGATGTCACGTGAGCAAGGCATGCATCGCGACGTATAATGATGTTGGACTGGCCCACCGATGTCTGGGACATCACCAAGGAGGCCCGAAGCCTGCTGGAGCGCAGGAGAGTTAAGTAACAGTGTTTTTTATGTTCCCTCAACTCCTCGGGGCCTCTGATCATTTCAGACCCCAGAGTATAATGATAGCAGTGTTTGTGGGGTTCAAGGGCCGCAGGCCTTACTTACCGATACCTGCTCCTGCTCACAGCCGCCTCTGGAAGAAGGTGAAGCGCAGGCAGCCATGAGCAGGAGCAGGAGCAGGAATCGGAAAGTAAATAGGGCCCGTTACATGTTATGACGTGCATCAGTCAATATAAATTCACATTTCATTTACCAGGTTTCCATAGCAACACAGCCATAAATAGACTATACCTATACTGGACTGCCATACTGGATGTCAAGTGCAAAACTGGCCAATTTTTATGGGGCCACTATACAAACAAAAAATGAAATATACCCGAGCGAAGCCGGGTCCTTCTGCTAGCATCTATATAAAATGCACTCATGTGAATGAAACATGTTGGTTTTTATAAATGTATAATCTGTGTCATATGACCTGAAATTCATTTGGAGACAGATATAGTAGAATTTTTAGAATGAAATTCAATTCATCAAGCAAAGTCTGATGGCATCAGAAAATGACTTTTCTCTCTGATAAGATACATAGCAAAGTTTCTTACAAACCTGTACTATTCATTTATACAAAGTTTGTTGAAATTTGTTTAAAGGCACTTTATAACACTAGGAGGGTAATATATGCAGCAACCCATTGGAGGCAATCTGTTAGATGGGAGTAATAGATGTTGTCAAGGTGGCCAAAACACTCAACAGTCTCCTTCAGCCCACTTCCTAAATTTGTGCAGTGCTCAGGAGCCTGATGGTGATGGTAGCTCCCGTGGGGCACTTCCAGTTGTATTAGCCTTCAGCCTCAATGAGCCAGCTGGTGGTGGTCAGAAGGGGCCCTTAGTGGTAAGTGCAGGTATTGACTCAGGAAGCAATGGTTACAGTTGAACAACATGGTGAACTTTACTGAAGAAGATGTAACAGAAAACCCAACAGCTTCCAGACTTGTGCAGGAGTGCACTGGGACTTCCAATGTAGGATGGGGATAAGCCAGGTAATGGTCGTCAGCCAGGGGGGATCCCAGTGTATCTCACTAGTGCCAGATAATTCCAACTCCATTTCTAATGTGTCTCTCTCTAGAGCTGTAATCTAGGTGGCACTTTTTATCTTGTAGGAAACTGTATCAATGGTCTGAGGCTCAGACATATCTCAACTTCTCCTCCATAATGTCTCTCTCTCTCTCGCGGTAGACTGACAACATATGTGTCTTCCCTTTCTCGTGGCTGCTCCAATCATAGGATGAAGCAAGCTGTCACTCTTCTTCAAGCAGAATGTGGCACATACGTCTGCTTCTCTCGGTGGCTGTTTCAAGACTGCCATGAGGTAACTTAGAGTCTCCTTCCTTTATCCCAGCCAACGATGGGTTGGAATAGACCATGGCTCAATGAAAAGGAGGGGTGTTCCTATATCCCCAGAGTAACAGGGGTTTTCCAGGCAAAAAAAAATAAAAATTTTAAAAAGTCTGTTAGTGCTATTAATGGGTTAATAAGTGCACCCATATACCTTTAGCAGTGTTTTGAGTGATTTTTGGGATTCTCTGGGAGCGCCTAGCATCTTCTGCATTTGTTTACATGGTGTAGCTTCCTGCTGCCTTAACTAATGTAATGCATTATGGCAGTTGTAGGTTCTCACACGATCTCCCTCTCACTCCTCCCCCCTCCCTCTCTAACACCCCCTCCCTGTCTCCCTAGCTATCCCGCCCACTACTAACCCTTCCCAAATAACTCAGCGCACCCCCTTGCCCCATTATGCTTACCTGTCTTCTTCCTTCTGCGGGGAACGGCTCCTCCTCTTCTTTCGTTCTTCCAGTGCCTCTGCAGCAGTCCTGGCACTATGCTGTAGCCTTCACTCCATCTCTACTGTGCATGTGTGGGCGGCTCATTTGGGCTCCCAAGCTTGCATAATAGAGATGGAGTGTCGGCTACAGTGCAAAACCAGGACTCCAGCTCTTTTGCACATGAGCGGACAGACGTCACAGAAGGAGGAGGAGCTGTTCTCCGCAGGAGGAAGTCAGGAGGTAAGTATGATGGAGTGAAGGGGGGTTGTAGTAGTGACGTTCCGTTTCAGGAAACGGATCGTCACTGGATAATCAGAAAATGTTCCTGGGGCAGTCACATGACCGCCCCAGGGATATGGGTAACTATACATTTTTGATAAATTATGTAATTTAGAAATTAGACAGGGGGAGGGTGTTTAGATTAGTGTAGGAATTTCTATTTATCCTGGACAACTCCTTGAATATATATGAAATATTACTAGACAAAAGGAGAAAAATAATGATTAAATGAATATGTCATGATGCAAATGTTAGGCAGAACAATTTTAGTTTTAAACAGTTTGAATTAGTCTGAAATTTAAAAAAAAATAGTAGAAGGTGATGTGGTTTACTGAAAAGTGGACAGAAATCAGTAGCAGATCTTCAGAACTCCAGTTGTAAAACTGCTAGATAGAGGGTATGACATAAGGTCTTCTACGTATACACATATATACAATACTGTGTGAATCATGTTTTTTATATCCATTTAGCGGTTCCATTTAATGACTGAAAGCACATATAATATGGAGGCTTACAGGATACTCACAGAACTGGGGGAAATTAATAAGACTGATGTTCTCTGCGTTTTGGGCCACTTAATAATTCAGGCACATTCCCATAGACCAGAATGGAAATCTACACCAGTAAGGACTGGTGTAGAGTTCCGATATAAATTGGCATAAGTTGTGGAAAAGCTGCTTTTTTGCTGCAGATTCTTCTGTGTTTGCCTTGCTGGCAAGTGGGACACAGAAAGAGGGAAGTGGCACATCTTTAGTGTATAAAGAGGAACATGCGCAAAAGATGCACCACACCTATTCCCATCTATGACAGTTTTCTGGTATAGAGGGAATATTAAAATCCCTCCATTATCTAAAACTTTCTCTATTTTCTAAACTGACTTTGTTGCCCATAGCAATCAATCATAGTGCAACTTTCATTTTCAAGAGCAATGTATGAAATTAAAGCTGTGCTTTGATTGGCTGCTACAGGAAACAGAGACCGTTTTCATTTTAGACGGCTTAATAAATCTCATGTGGGGCCTTAGCCTGAAACTGACCAAATGTAAATTTACTAGATTTTTATAATATTATTATTTTATCCTCCCTTTTCTTCGTGCATATGTTGGAAATTACATACATATTTTTGATATGTGTGGTCCTAGATTTTATTATTGTAAATTGTATACACAAACTCTCATTGAGTGACCAAAGATCACTGTGCTGTCCTGCGATTCCTTCCCCAATGTAAGTGGGCAGCTGTGAGGGTACTGTAACTGTTGAGCATTGGTAGATTTTTGTGCTAATAGATGTCGCAGTTATAGCATCTCTGAGTCGCAATGCAATTGAGTTTGGTGATTGTCTGTTAAGCAATTTTCTAGTTGATACAAGATGGCATTATAAGGGTTAATGACCTAATTTGGGGACTGCACACCTGGGTACAGGTGCTAGGAGGGTAAATTGTATGCCTGAAGTTACAGACTAGGTTATGTCTAGGATCTGTTCCATGGTCTGAGGCCTTTAAGCTTTTTTTTTTTTCGTACCATGTTTTTTTTTTAACAACAAGAAATAAACCTTATATTTTTACTAAGAAGACGAGTGCTGGATTTTAAGAAACTTGTTGCAGAGGATTATTAGCTGACAGCTGACGTGGAGCTATCTTCCCTTGCACCGTCTGCTATGTTGGAACTCTGCCTCAGACTGTCATGGTGAGCCTGAGAATTTTTGTTCTGTTTTTCTCAGCTTGAATCTAAATCATGATGTGATATATTTTCACTAACATATCTTATACTACTGGTAAATCATTGCTTCTTTTTCAGCGTTGCTAATTTTAACATGTTTTGTTTTGGTTCTTTCTATATGATAATTGTATTCATTGTGTCTCTTATATCCACTTTCTTAACCCTTGTTGGAACTGTAGAAGTGTGGTGTGAGATTTCATGCTATATTTCAGGGTATGTGCAAGCGATCAGGATGTACATGTGAAAAATTTGCATGTATAAGCAAAGAAATCCGCATTGGTGCAGATTTTGGAGATGATACATGCACATTTTGCATGTATTCCAGAAAAAAGAACTAAATTAACGTGTGACATGATGTGAGTGAGCAGTAGAATTTCTCATTTACTTTAATGCTAATAGTTTATTCTTTGGATTATCTGTATAGAAAAGTGCACAGAAAATCTGCACGTAATCTAGTACATGTACCCTTATAAATTTTGGGTGTGAAAAACATGTAAGCAA
Organism: Leptodactylus fallax; assembly: GCA_947044405.1. Classification (NCBI taxonomy): domain Eukaryota; kingdom Metazoa; phylum Chordata; class Amphibia; order Anura; family Leptodactylidae; genus Leptodactylus; species Leptodactylus fallax. The sequence continues at coordinate 485,287 of CAMRHE010000420.1, forward strand.
TATCATTGCTTTTTCCCTGTGAAAATGGTGTTTTTGTAGTCTTACTCTACAAATCCAGATTTTAAAAGTGCTAGTGCAAGTTTTTTGCTTTGGAATGTTGCTTTTGGATTGTACCCCAAGCCTGAGCACTGCCATTGGATTTTCAAAGACAAATGGATTAGCATATAGAATCAGAGTGGTAAACTAGCTTTGTATGTTAACATCTTTATATTCGGATAAACGATCACACCTGAAGTCTGCCACTTTGTTAGTACAGCTGCATACAGTGGGGGTTACTTATCTGCTACTTTTTTTGCAGATGTGCCTTTTTTTTTTTTTTTTTTTTTTTTTTTTAGACTAGTTTTACTGTGGTGCTTATTTATGATGTAGGCGCACCTCCTAGTTAAATGTTGCACACGTTAGTTTAGATACTCCCTTATAAGCTATGTGCACTTTGCCCCTGTTTTGCTTTAAAAAAAAAAAACAAAAACACAAAATTGCCACTTTTTAAGGCTGTCTGACCTCACGGCTCTTTTATGCTGCTCATGTACTGTAGTGCATTTGTGCTTTTTTTTTTTTTTTTTTTTTACTCTCTTTTTTAAAAAGGTTCAAGTCATAAATACAGCATGAGAAGGCTTTATATTTAGGTCATGCCCCCTAGAAAAGGTGGCGAGGGTCATAAAGGAAGCACCAGGCAGAAGAAGACCATAAAAGGCGCAACGTGCTTAATAAATGTGCCCCAGTGAATCTGCCATGTTTCCTTCCAGTGATATTTTGTGGCATACATTTGTACTGAAAGTGTAATCAACTATGCTTTCCAAAATATTTGCCAGGTTTTATAGGGCAAACATACAGTATCTTTACATAAATATATCCAATTTTGCGATGAACTTTAATTTCTCATGAAACCAATTCAACACAATATTGTGACATGCTTACAAAACCCTTAAAAGTCTGCAATTCATCCTACCTATTGCATGGCCACACACAGCATGGTTTAGCATATTACTTGGGATTAATGTATGACATAATTGTATCTTTTTATTTTTTTTTTATTTTTATTTTTTTTAGAAAAGCTAATTAAATGTGACACATATGGACATGTCCAGCCGTATGTCAAACGGACAATCTTTTGGAATACTATAGGTCTGACAGACATTCATGGTCATATTAGAAATGCATATTATTATTTCTTTTTAGAGCACCATTAACCCCTTCCAAACATTTGCCGTTCTATTACTGTGGATGTTGATTCTTTAAATATGGCACCTGCTCAGAGGCAGAGCAGGTACTATAACTGCTAGGCCTCCGCTGTTTTGATTCACTGGAGATCCTGCAGCAATGCCTATGATCAAAGTCTCCTTTGATCGTGGACAGTAACCCTTTATTACAGCCCACACAAATGCACTCTGACTCTAGCCATAAAGAGTTATTCTCACTTTGTCACGTGTGAGACTGTTACAATAACAATTACAACTAACTCCATAGTAAGGACCCTCCTCCTCACCTGGCGCAGTAAATACCGCACACTGCATCCAGAGGAAGAATGAATAGAGAGGTGGGCATGACCTGTGACCATACATGTTTCTGGCTTTCTCTCTTAAGTTTAAGGGAGTTGCTGAAAATGCAGAGAAAATCTCCAGTCCTGAAATTCTATGGTTGCCTTAATAGACCACATGTTCTTTCTTGCTGTCAGTGTTAAATTTCTGGCTTGGGATCTGTTTCTCACTATTACTAGACATGATGTACATTTTCATGGGGGCCGGATTTCAGGAGAATTGCCTAGTACTAAAGAGGTTAAAATTCTTTATGATGGTATGTTGACATTTTGAACAGTTCCTACATAAATGTAATTAAAATATATAAATTCCTATTTATGTACAATGTCTATACTGTAAGCTGAAGAGCAATGGTGTACTTTTGTTAGATCTGAATACAATTTGCCATTTGTATAATGTAACTGTACAACTACTTTGTCTGACCTTACAGAATGTGAGCTCATTCATCAAGTACCATACTGCACGAAGCACAAGCATTTATTAATTTTAAATCACCCAGTTTTTCATGTCAGATGGACGATGTGGAGAATAATTTCTTCCTGGCAGTAGTCTCATTTAGAAGAGATTGTAGTGCTGTGATACAGTCCCAAGATCCTCTTTGAAATCGTTCACCTGAAAGACTCATGCAATAAGAGGGCTTTAGAAACCCAAGAGCTTCGTGGGCAATGTTTGAGTGGGTTTTGACAAGGTTTTATCTCTCATGAATGAAATAGAAATTCCCTGTGGATAATCCTGATTTATTCCAATTGCCATATCTTTGAAGATACTAGAATTGTTTTTTTGTTTGTAGGGAATCAACCATGAGATTAAAAACAAAGTAAAATTGACTATATCACATGTTTGCAGCATGGTACACAGACAAATAATCTCCATGAAGCCATGCTAGCTTTACTGGTTTCAAAGTTCTAGAATTAATTGAACCAATTAGTAAAGTTTCAATATTATAAGAAGAGTTGGCAGGGGCTCTGGAGTAAAGCCACAATATTTAATCTGTATTAAAATTGACTTGGTAGCCAATCAATATCTCATAAATTCACTCTGCTAGAAAACTTCAACAGTTACCTGCTGTTAATGGATTTTATTTCTCTTTCTTGTAGAGGGAATGTCTGACTATTATTCAGAATTCGTTTTTCTATGTTTTATTGCAGAAATTCAATTAATCCTCAGGGAAATGAAACAATAACAAATGTCATTTTTTTGGCGCTGCGTTTATCTACTTGAAATTATGGGCACTGTACAGTCATCTGGAAATTGGAAAGTTGTTTCTTTAAGGCAGTCTGTCTCAATAATGCACAACCTGTCATAATTACCTGGACAGACTAATGCAGAATTAACGAGCGAGGTGTAGACTCCATTATCAGCATATCGCAAGATAAATAAGCCACGTACTGTAGGAGTGGACACTTAATATTTTACCATCCTTGAAATAAGAGTATAAGGATTTTGGTTCATCAGTTACATTATTGAATTGGAAATATTCTCTTTGAAATTCTAACTGTCTTTGTGTGACTATATAAAAATAGCATTAGACTTTACTAAACTATATAGGTCATGAAACAGCGAGGAGAATTCTAACATTTAATATGTTTATATCAGGTCAAGGTTTATGATTCTAGACTCTTGGGTGATGTGTGTACTTAAGTAAAATAGGTTATAGATACATTGGGAATTGGTCAAAAAAGGGGTTAAGGATCATTGTTCAAATGAAAGTGGGTACTAGACTATAGTCTGCAATGACTCTACGTGTAGCTACAGGCTATAGTCTAGTACCCAACTTGATTTGAGCGATGATCCTTAGGTGTGGAGCTCTTGCAACAGTAACCTGACCTGTGTACCTATGGTCATGTGACCTTATGTGCATAGGTCCTTCTGTAGGTCCTGAATATTGCACCGAGCTCTTTTTTTTGTGTGTGGATTTTGTGATCATAAGTGGTAAAACTGCAATGTGAAGCACATGTTTGGGTGACCATGAGCACCCCTGGAGCCCAAACCACCTACTGAGTGCCTTTGCCAGATAAAAGGGGTTGTGCTATCCACAGGATATTAGATAATTATCATATCACTGGGGGTCCGACTGCTGGGTTCCACAGCAATCATGAGAATGGGGGCCTGAAAATTCCCCTAAAACCTCTTTGCAAATGAAGATCCAGTGTACTTGTTTGACCGGAACTCGATTCAGTTCAATGGGGCTGCCAGAGATTTCAGTCCCAGTTGCCCCATTTATGCGACTCTTTGTTTTAGTTTTTTTTTTAATCACTTCAAGACTGGGTCATTTTCACTGGTTTCCTACTGGTTAATTTTTTGTGCATGTATTTTTTATGGATTTTTTTTTTTTTCGTTTGTGGTGTTAAAATAATTTTAGGGTCTTATTTCAGGGATATATAATTGATATTGTGGAAATTTCATAGATTTGTGCTGTTGGTATCAGACAAAAATGAAATTAATCACTACCAAGTGGCAAGACTGATGTGTTGTGATCGACTGAGCAGATTTCCTTTATTGAGAATGGCTCTTTCTCAGTATTTTAGACAAAATGATTCATAATAGTTAAAAAATTTAAGTAGTTAACAATGATTTTTATAACTGTGCAGGGAAAGGACAAACTGTCTTGATGCCCAAGAAAAATATTTTTTATAGTGTGTCCCTCACAAGTTTCCCTATAAAAGTCATGAAATGTCAATCTATCTGTTCTTTGGCCCTTTCATAGGATATAGGAATAGTGTCTGATCAATGGGGATCTAACTGCTGGGATCCCAAGTGATCAGGAAAATGGGGATTTTAAAGTATTCCATGTGAATAAAGTGGTGGTGTACATGCATGGCCACAGCTCTGTTCACTTCCATAGGGCTGTAGGAATTCAAAGTCCTTGCTGTCCAGAGCAGTGGCCACAGATGTGCATCATTGTTTGACTTACATGGAACACTTAATGGAAGTTGTGGGACTCCATATTCCTGATTGCTAGGGGTCCCAGTGGTCAGACCACGGGTCATCAGATGATTATCCTCTAGACAAGGTATGTATACAGTGTGTATAATCCCTTTATACAATGAAACATCCCACTATCGATGAGGGTTTGTAAAATTTGCTGAACTGCTAGGCTTTAGTAAACAGGCAGGGGGCAATAAGGAGCCATCTGGAAATATCCTACATACACAGAAAAATTACACCATGCAGTCTTTCCTGTGCACCAATATAGCTTTTTCCGATATGTAGGCCGCTGACCTAGGCGCCTGTTAATAGAAAATATTTGTTTCCCCTTCTAATTTAAATGAATGTAATATTTTATATATTGGCTTTCCAGCATACTTTCAGCTCTGTTGCCGTGTGCATACAGGGTCTGCCATTGATATTACAGCAATGATTAACTTCACATCCTCGAACTCTGATCAATATTATAAAGGAACATATCACATTCTATAGTGAGACTGTATGTCTTCAATCACCTTTAATAATAGTATAATAAAGTGGACATCTGTAGAATCATAACATGTAAAGTTTAATTAAACGGCAATAAAACTATGTTCACCGATCAATACTAACTATAAACAGACTGTGAAGGCTGTAAACAGGATGCCGAACATAGGATAACATGCAAAGACAGGTAGTATAACAGCTGGCAGGCTATAAACTTAGAGATGGTGAGCAGTGAATGAAAGAAAATAATTTCAGTTTACAACTAGTAAAGTACAGCGAGTTCACCATGCCGTCAAGGTTGTCTACTATGGGAAAATTTCTGAACAATGTAAAAATTATGGAAAAGTAAAGTCTGATTTTCATGAAGCTGGATGCATTTGTGTGTTATGTACGTTAGGACTGTGGCTCATGCTATGTTGTAGATCACATTAACTGCAGTTAACGTGTTCATATTAGTATTATGTCACTTAACGGGGTATTCTGGTTACTGAAAATGATTACAGAATAGTGGAAACTGCCTGATCACTGAGACCACGGTCACAAGTACATGGGTTTGGTTTCCCTGATATTTATAGAATAGCAGGTTCCACATGTAAGATGCTAGTCCATTCAGTTCTATGGGATTGCTGGAAATAGCCCTGTATTTCTGCTTTTCATCTGCAGTCCCATGAAGATCAATGGAGCAGCAGTACACACGGGACCCCTATTCTCATGACTGGTAGGGGTCCCAGTGATTGGACCCCCACCAATTAGACACATCCTATCCTATTAATACGAGATAACGTTGGTAACCAGAATGCCCCTTTTAATCCTCAAATGCAGGATCTTAAGAGGATCTTCTTGTACTTTGCTCCCTCACCACTATTATTCTAAACCATAGATTTGTATCAATTATCAGTTTCATGATAGGTTATGGTTTTCCAATCTGTACTTAAAGTTACTTGTCCATGATTTTGGATAAGTTGTCTAGAAAAAAATAAAACCAGCAATCCTGCCCATTACTGTTTTGTGCCACAAATAATGCAATGTATTGTGATCCTGAAATTTTTGAAAAGATGCAATGAATAGGAGAATTACAAATATCGCTGATTCCAACTTGTCCAAACACTTGATATCTGGTCTAGCAATGTGCATTGTAGCGTAGAATATGTGACGCATTATAGTAATGTAGTGTGCTCCGCAGAGCACTAATTGGAAGGCAAAGACAAAGGTTGCCTTGCTCCTGGACAGAACATTGCAACGCAATGCTGCACAGGTGATGGCTGCATATGGGGAGATGTTACTTTGTTCCACAAGTAACCCTTAGTGTGCTGTAGCACATAGCTACACAATGAATGACATATACAGCATAACTATCTATTATGAATGTCAGACATACAGAATATTTTATTTATTTTGGATAGAAAAGCATAAAAATGAGGCAATCTGAAATAAAATAGTCGTGATGGATTTCTTGAATTATTCTTGTATCTAAAATGAGTACTTTGCCGTACAATGCAGGATTCTTTAAACCATTGCAAAATACAAAACACAAACACAGGTAATCTAGAATAGGGTAACTGTATTGCACTTGTTTTTTGCTGATTTCGCTACAACGAGTAATGCAAAGTTACTTGTTATTATATAAGAAAAGCCATTTTCTGGCCAATAACTGATATATGATCCTGGAGATAAAGCTTAAATGGAAAACCGAGTGTCTCATTTCAAATAGAGTTGCCCAGGTTATCTTGCAAGAACTGTGTTTCTGCAGAAAAGTTTTTGCCTGATGCCGTAAACAAAAGAAAATAACAATTCAGAAGAAAACGGATTAAAGAAAGCAAATTATAAATGTAACTGATATCAATTAATATACCATTTATTACTTTGCATAAATGAAGTAGTTAAAGGTACACCCAGAGATGTAACTATAGAAGGTGCAGAGGTTGTGGTTGCACCTTGACCTAGGTGCCTGAGGCGGCCCAAATAGGTTCCTTTGTCCCATGTAAGATGGCCTGTACTATAAAGAACCTGATCTAGTTGGGGTTCTGTTTTACACTTTGCACTGGGGCTCAGGAGCTTCCAGTTATATATTTTGTGTGAAACCAACTATTTTGTGATCAGACTTAACTGATCTCAGGTTTATTTAAAAGAAGTCTGTCACCGGAACCCAGCCACAGATAGATAGGTTAGGGTCACCGGAATCAAACAGTGTCCCCCCTCCCTCCCTAAATAAATCGATGCCTCTGTTGCTGAGATATTGTTGAGTTTTTTTCAATATAACAATTAGCTCTTTGTAGCAATGAGGACATTATCAGTTATCTTTTTGGAGCAATGGCAAGGCCCTTGTTGCTCCAAACAGCTCATTTCTATATTGACAAATGCAGTGAAATCTAAGCAGCTAAGGGACTGATTCATAAGGAGAAAACACTGATTCAGGTGACCCTAACGTATCTATCTGTGGGGTTGTGTTGATATGCTTGAGTCTTTTGACAGACTCCCTTTAACTAATGCATTGCTCCTTCTGGCCACTCCCCACATATTAAAGTGTAAGGAAATAGGATAGAGTGGTAAGATACTGCAAAAGTAGTATAAAACTTCACTTTTAGTTTATATGAGATAAAATCATATAGGAAAACTGAGACACTAAATACCACTACATATATCTCAATTGTGAGGGTAGAGATCAGAGATGAGGACATATAAGATGCGTTATTGTGAGTGTGAGGGCAAGACTATCTAGGTTTCAGTGTGAGGCGCTATCTAGGAGACTGTGGAGCATGACTGACATCTTATAAGGGCGTACTCCACGAGGGGGACCTGTGCTTTCCGCCTTGTAGTCCTTGTTATAAAGCGACATGCAGTACAACTGACTGCATGTCAAGGAATTTTCTTTGGACTGGCAGAAGTCACTTTTGGGTGAATTCAGAACGTCGGACTCAATGATGACCTTTATTCTAGTTTATTATATATAGCTAGATGCTATTTGAGCCACGCTCTCCTGACCCTGCCTAGACTTAGCCTAATTTTGTGACAGCTGACCAGCTGAACACTGTATAAGCTACATTCTCTAGGTTTAGCTCAACACATATATGCCCTGAACTCACATAGCGCACTTATCTGTCCCTGGTTTAGGTGATCTAATGTGTTCTGGGCTATGTATTTTTTAGCTATAATTTTTCGTGAGTTAATGCAGCTGGGTATATGTCAAAAGCATCATTGACATATGTGACTGTGAAAAATACTGACACACGTTACACCTGATACGCATTTTATATGTCCTCATCTGTGATCTCTACCCTCACAATTGAGATATATGTAGTGGTATTTAGTGTCTGTTTTCCTATATGATTTTATCTTATATAAAATAAAAGTGAAGTTTTATAATAATTTTGCAGTATCTTACCACTCTATCCTATTTCCTTACACTTTAATATTGATTAGATAGAGATTTGAGCAGGCCCTGACCTCCTGTGCTCCTGACTAATTGGTCTCTGCATTATAGCACTTCCCACATAATGGTCACACACAAACAGGATAAGATCAAATAGTTGGTAGATGCTGTAAAATAATATCCTGCTAATTGTAAAATACTTTACAATTGAATGAAATCCTTACTCACGTGTTGACCCATAATGTAACATTATTGGAGGATTCAGCTTCTTAGAAAAACATGGAAATTTATTGAAGTCTTCATGGAAAAACAGATACATGGAAACCTTCCAGCTTAACAGAAATATCAGTCAATGTCTTACATCATAGGAGAAGTTCAGCGTTAGGTTTCTTCAAGATGGTTTTCTTGCAGAAATCTTAGTTCATGCTTATTCATCAATGTGTGTTGGTCTTCTGTAGGATAATTCTGCCATCCTTCCAAGGTGTCAGAGGAAGTAAGACAGCAAGACAGGTCGAAAGCCCAGACATGTGTGTATTTTCATGAGAGGGGGTGTTTCCCAACATTCTTATACTTTCTACTACTGTATTTGGACAATACTAGAATAGTATACCCTAACCATACCCATGCACAGTACAAGAGTTTTGTCAGCAGAATACAATTAACCCTTACAGGTCATGAATATTGCAATCTAATAATATTTAACAGATGCTCTCTCATGTTACTTTGAGAAATGCTGTTTAAGTTGTGGCACACATGTTGTATCTGGACTTGTCCAGCCAAGAGGACTGGTAAGATAGGTAAGACACTTTGACATCTTCTCCATAACGAATGTACATATCTACAATGTAAAAATTGCAGTCTTGCAGGTCAAGGGATAAAATCAGGTGCTGGTGCCGCAACTCAAACTGATATAAGGTGGGTAGGATGAACTCCAAAAAATTGAGGTGTGGAGACCGAGCATACCCAAACAAGCCCCCAGTTCCACTCCTGGACTGGACACCATTGAGGGGGTCCTGTAGCACTCTCTGGATGGTGGTGGTAGTAGTTTTCCCCGGGGCTCTTCCAGTTGGAGAGGGGACCTTTCTTATCTGTGCCAGTGTGATGGTGGATGGAAGGGCCCTGATTGTACAGCAGGCATGATTCAGGAAGCCAGTAGTGCAGTTGAACAGAAACAGTCTGTACCTGTCCCAGTTGTTGCAATGAAAAAGGCAGCTTCCCAAATGAGGGTAGTTGTAGTACAAAGTCCAATCCCCCAGCCTTGGTTCTAGGAGGGTGCCCAGGGATAGTACAGGCTCTATAGCAGACTTCTACAACTACTCCTCCTCTCGTGCTTCTCCCAGATGAGGATGCTGGGGATAGTGGTGCAGAAAGTCCTGACAGGGATCTGGTTATCTTTTGGTTAGGCCCGAGTGAGTTCCTCCTGTCAGTTTCCTCCACTGCTCCTCCTGGCACGGTGTCCAAATGTCCAGACAGCTATGCTCCCTTTCTCCTTGGCTGTCTCTAGTTGAGCCTTGGGCAATGTTCTCTCCTCCTAGGGGCTGTATGTAGGAACTTGACTGCTCTCAGCTACACAGGAAACTGGTCTAACCTCAACGGACATCCAGAAACCTAGATCTCCTACAACCCCGCCCAGTGGCCTATGATAGGCCAGGGCTGAACCAAGGGTAAGGTTTGAAGCAAAGGGGTGAAAATAACAGGGAAAGCTGCACAACAGTGGCATACGGCATATAACATAATGGACAGGACATACCAACACAACCCAGAAGCACAAAAGACAAACAGGTTAAAGCAGTAGCACTCTGGGATGCTACACTGGGACCAAAATGCGAGGTTCCCTTAATGATGATCATACTAAATGATAGGAAATATGGATATGTATTGTTGTGCAGAGTCAACCCTTTTTAAATTCAATGGCAAGCTGAACCAAATGTATATCTGTATGAAGGAGATCTGTATGAACATTGTACCACCTCTTGGTTGGCTTACTTTAGATCTATTTTTGTACCAACATTTTGACACATTGTGGTACAATTAGGTCATGCTGTTTTCACCTAAGGCTAAATTCACATTTGCACCAGGGTCCCCATTGGAGACTCTGTCTCAGTGTCCACCTGAAAATTGGCAGCGGGAAAAAGCCCTGAACAGAGGATTCTTTACTCCACTGGTTTCAGTTTCATAACGATAGACAGCCGACGAACCCCAATATAGCAAACAGGGTTGATCGTACTCCGTGTGTTACTGCTGCTTTAGTGTTCCACCTCCTCATTGTTAGGGTTCCAGGCACAAAAACTGTTTAAGGCTAAGGTCATATGCAGCGGCTTAGTCATAGCTGAAATTCTAGTTGCAAAAAAGTCAAGCAGTGTTCTATTAGAAGTCTTGTTTGTGGGACACTAGGGGTCGACATGTGATTCCATTCTCTAACATTAGTGAAGGAGTCGTAGGGCTTCCAGATGATCTTGGGTCACGCCACGGGAGTCGTGGCTAAAGTTGAGGGTAGCCCTAGTCTATATGTGGCACATGATACAAATTGCCAAAAAGATGAAAGACTGCACTTTATTTATTCTGGATATTCATATTTTAGAATGTTTTAATGTTAATTATTTTACTACAGTATAATTTTAATGTAAATAAAAAAACTTTCCTCCCAAGTTTTTCTATATACTAAACATTTTTGCTAGTGTAGGAAACCTTTAATCCTGCACATTTTGTGTTTGAGATGCATATTGAATTTGTAGGATTTAACACTTTTAAGCATACGATGATGTATTTACAAAACTGGTAGATAAAAGCAATGAGAAATGCCCTTGTATAATCTCTAATGACATAAACCTACACATTTCTCTCTCTCTCTTTGTTATTTTATTTCCACTCTTGTAGTTTCTTGTCAGCAATTTTATTGGATTTGTTGAAAACCTTCACAAAAACAGCATTTAAAAGTTAACTGAATCAAAGGGAGAAAAATGTGTTTTACCTAGGAAAAATAGCACCAATCATTATTCAATAGGTTTGGAAATCAAGTGCGGCAAGAAAATATATGAGATGTCTGCTACCATTGGTCAACTGAGAAATAATGATTTATTGTATTTTAATATGCGCAACTTCCCAGTGAAACAAAATAGAGCATTGGAACAAATGGACTGGAACTATAACAAGTGAAAGCTCAGCTTTACAAGGAAACCGTTTATGGCTTAGAATTATAGCAAAGCATGGAGTGTTTGGTGGAATTCTGCATGTCAACATTCATGTTTATAGATTAAGTCTACTGATAGAAAGTGTCTGTTTTATTCTGCCCAGGTTAAGTTCCACTACACAGTGCTGTGGGTTGTAGGATAGATTGCTTTGGATTGAATGTAACTTAGGTTTGCCAACCATCTATAAATTCCTGGACAGTTGGTAAAAATAAGGCACTATTTCCACTGACCGTAATAGAAACTTGATGCGCCCATAAATTTTATAAAGCTGAAGGAACTTGTATAGGTTATTATCATTATAAATATTGTGTTCATATCAGTTTTTGAAGCTATATACATATATCAATTATGATCTTTATTAAGGATTGATTTTTCAATGTATTCATAAAAAATATTAACCCTCCATGATCTTTAGATAATTTGTCCAGAAAAAATAAAAACTCTGTATGGCAACACTAGCGTAACACCCAAGGGGCCCTACTGTACCTCCATTTTCTTTCTGTGTTGTATACACAGGCATACAGTACAGGGGTGCAATAAAGCCTTCACTCAGAGAGTCATCAGACAGGTTATCTGGGTATAACAATTTACTTCATGATCAGGCTATTTTGTCTGGTTCATGACTGGACATATTGAGTTTCTTCATGCATGCTGTTTTGAGGGCTGTATTGGGTATTGGGTTTTTTTGTTCTGTTTTGTTTATTTTACGGTGATTAAAAAGCTTTTTTCCTTCATATTTTTTTTTTTTTGTTAATAAATACATTAGCATCAGTTACAGATATAGCTATATTGAACTGCAGAGTTAATCCAGGTCCTCTAGGACCCAGCATGCTCCTGAAGTTCCAGCATCTATCAGGAAGACCGGGAAGATTATAAATCATCCATGCCTTTTCTCTGGGATGCCCGCCTGTTGAAACTGCTGGCTCACTACTCCGGCAGCTGCATGATCTCATGTAGCAGCTTAACTCTGCAAGGACATATTTATTTGTATACTTGCAGAGTTATATGTCGACCACCTGGACACATTTGGTCAATGGGCGGTCATTTTGGCCACATATATCCTTAGTCAAAGAAGTTTTAATATGGGGGAGTCTGCAGGTTCATTTTGTTAAGCAAGTAGTGCACCCTGTGTACTGATACAAAAGTGGGAAGTCTCATCCATTTATGGGCCTGCAAAAGCCTGATTGTAAGGCTTAAAAGTCACAGAATGGGAGGCAACTGTTAAAGCTGTAATGGTGAATATTTTTTTTTTTTGGTAGAAGACAATTTAAGTAAATTTTGCTTTTTATTTTTTTGTCGACATGAGTAATCCTTCTATCTTCACAACCATAAATCTTTTAATAATGTCTGCCTTTATGAAGTTAAATAGTTTTGAAAACATCTTCAGTGCATTAAATAGAATTACCCGGCACTTAGAATAGGTGCATGGTTTCTAACAAAGGGCTTCTTTCTCTTGAGCTGTTAGCTCATATTGCTCTATCAATCTGAGAGTTATTTCAGATATAGCCATTTGGTGGCCACATTTAATGATGGAATATCACTAGGATCAGTAGAGTTCTAAGTCCTTGAATCCCCTATCAATCCTCTGAGTAAGAGAGCCTCTCTGCTAGCTAAGAGAAAAAGCATCTTCTTACTCTTAAGTCCCTACACTGTTTATGGCCACCTGCTACAATACAAAGAATGGGACTTTGTTGAAATATTCTGTGTGGAGCGTGGATTGTCACTGCAGAAGCATGAATCCAATGGAAACTTTAGTTTAGTTTTTTTTTTTCTCAAGATTGGCAGGATACTGAGATCAGGCCTTGACTGATCAGAATGCAATATGTTTTGATATTGGCTGATGGGAATAATTCTTTAAGAAATCATAAAGAGCACATTGGTGCTTAAAGGGGATTTCCAGCCCCAAAACAAAAATTAGCAGAGGGGGAAGGAAGATATTAAAATAACAATAATAATAATAATAGTCCTTTAATAGTCCCACAATGGGGAAAATCAGTAAACTAAGTTATACTCACCGTTGTTGCAGCCACAGCTCCCCAGTCCTCGGCACTGATACCATTTCTGAAGCATGGGGAACCAAAGACCAATCATCCCACTCAACATGGCCATTTCTGTCAATAACTATCTACAGCTGTCGCATGTGGTAGTCGGGTACATCATCACAGCAATGCCAAAATCTCTGTAGTGTTGACATATCCAACTATTGCACATTACTGCTGTGACTAATTTTATCAGCCACAAAGAGCACAATTGACGGCATCCCTGCAGCGCCTGAATCAAAGACTGGCACTGGGTACCAGGAATATGCAGATGGAATGGTGGAGTAAATTAAAAGTATGTATAATGATTTTTTATTTTTTTTTTTTGCCTTACCTGTCCCGTCATTAATTATTGTTTAGGGCCAGAAAACACCTTTAAAATCAAACCTTCAGAGCGTAGAGAATTTTCTACCAAGCATTACATACAAATAAATGTAATTTTAATAACATCTAGTGGCTCTTTTACACACTTGTATCTAAGGTTTACAGCACCTTTAATCAACTTCTTTCATGTTGAACAATACAATACAAAGACAAACAAGGGAATTTGTCTAAGAATATATTCCTTAGAAATAGAGGCTGAATATTGTGGACATAATATTAAAAGACTCAATATGGACCATTTGAAATATTCTGTAATCTTCCACCTTGTTCCGTTTGCAATTTTATAAAGAGCAAGGCGCACAGAGATAGTAAACACACCACTTATATTACAGTGCACAAGGGTAACGGCTAAGCGATAGAATCCAGAATAAAGCACTTCTCTTACCAACGATTCTTTGGTGCATGTCATTGATGGGAGACGATTTCAGGCTAAAGGTTATTTTTCATTGTCTGTGCCTGTGCTGACAGAATTTTGGATCACTTTAGTATATGAACTTTCAAAACATAATAACAGTAATTTGACTGTCAGAATCTCATGCGAGTTATATTTACTTGTGTAAATCCTTTTACCGTGTGACATCTATGCAAAACGATCCATCACTGTAATCATGGTTGTGAGGAAATTGTAAACAACATATTTAAGAAGACCTTTCACCAGTTCACAGGCACTAAAACAATAAAGGATCAAATCTGCATCTCAAGGATTATTCTATGTAAAGTCAAAAAATAGCATATGAAGCTTGACAAAATTGTGACTAATGTTATAGAAAGGTGAAATTGAAAATTAAGAGGATTTAGGCAACCAAATATTTAGAAGCGTGCTCACAAAAAGTCTTGTAAGTTGAATTATATTGATTCTGAAGCAAATATATTTTTTCATCCTGAAGTGTTTTACAGATATTGCAGCTTATGCTAGGTTCACAATAGCATTTGGCTTTCCATTCCTCGGGCCTGCTTGAGGACCCGAGAAACGCAAACCTAATTTACTTAAAAAGCAGTTATCTGCGGAAACCCTCGGACCCCATAGACTATAATGGGGTCCGCCGGGTTTCCACCCAGTTTTCACCCAAAAAATGCAGAGATATAAGTCCTGCTTGCAGGACTTTACTCTACGCATTTTGGAAGCGGATTCAGGGACGGAATCCCCAAACAGTGAGCAGGTGCAGGTGTGAAACTAGTCTTATAGAACTTTATAATATTGTCTATGGGCATATAGTATTATTTATATAATTTTTGTCATTAAAATCTATGTAAAAATATTTCTCCCAGCCAATGATAATGGTGACACTTTTATAATGTATTGCATTGATTCTTTGCCATTAAAGGGACTCTGTCCCCATGAAATACAGTCCAATTTACAGGCAGTATGAGCAGGAGGAACTGAGAAGATTGATGTGTAGGTTTGTTAGAGAAGTTAAAATTTTTAACAGGGTCTGTTGGGGACCTGAGGGACTAAACGTATATTTTGGGAGAAGGAGGCAGTACAGGAAAATATCCAGGCCACACCCCCTTTACTTTTGGAGACTCTCTGACGCAGCAAGGATGCCCGGGGAAGGTGAGGCAAAGTGTTTGTTATTTTTAATTATTTCCCCTGGGCCTCAACTTATTATACTCTAAGAAGACCCCAGAGTACAATAATAGCACTAAAACAAACCAGAGGGCCGAACTTCATGAATATAAACCAAATTTCGTGGGGTTTGCCTGAACCCGCGTGGCGCTTCCAGAGCATATTATATTGTATGGGGACTCTTCACTATTTACATTACACAGTGTTTGTTTTATAGCAAACATGCAAAGGTATTACAGGCTGGTCACTATAAAACAGATATTGTGCGATGTAAGTAGCGAAGGGTTCATGGCGCTCACAAAAGTACCACAGTCCCAGTTAGGAATCCTGCAGATAAACTGTTTCCCAGTTGCACTGCTCACTGCTGGGTACTATAGTTGTATCCCTTTCTAACATCTAAGATACCACTGCAGCACCCATAACTGTCGCTATCAAGAATACGCTGGGCCCGCAAGACTTCAGTTAAAACAAATGAAGGTGATTCCCCCTACAGATCCTCCAGTAGTTCAGTAGTCAACTCCCACTAATGTCCAACCTCTCTCTTTCTCTGCTCTGCGTGTATTGCTCTAACATGAGCACCCTCTTCCGGAAAGAGAAGGCAGGACTTGTTTGTGGAGAGGTGAATCTTGAACTGATAACTACATCTTGACCCTTGCAACTTCCAGGCCCAAGTTGGCTTGCAGCCTACAAGTTGGAAGTCTACAGCTTTCTGCTCTATAACCAGGGTCAGGTCACGTCTTCTCCACAGTTCTGTGATACGGTGGTATTTTTAACACCAAGGTTTGCAGAACTGAGGAGAACCGGCTGAAGATAGGACTTTAATAATAAAATGAAAAATATCATAAAATAAAGAATATCTTTTGAATATTTTAAAGACTTATATAATATTGGCATATGTACAAATTGTCTACTGATAAATATACAAATTCCAACTATCTAAACTAGAACCAGAAGTAGGCCCAAATAAAACTCCAATCTATTAACTCTGTAACAAACAAAAAATGCAATTCTGCTAAAATCCTACATCTATATGAAGCAGAATCCTCAAAGGCTGTTTATTTTTCTTAGTGTGGTGCCTGAATGGGTCATACATAACACCCCCAGGTCTTTCACTAGATGTAACAATGTATCAGTTTTTCCAGACTGTTTTAACCTCTGTTATGTTAGAACAGGATCATTGGGCAGTCTGACCATTGACTTCAGATCTTCTCAGAATAAAGTCACTTTTAGAGAGTTCTGGCAACAATATAATGTCTACTATGTCAAAAATCTAATAGCAGGAATTCTAAAGACAAACAACAAACATAAATAACAAACTTTCTGGCAAATTGAACATAGACATTTATGGGAGAGTTGATATCTGGATGATGGCAAGGACATAATGATGGGGCATGGCACATCTTAAAGCAGAAGCAAAGGCAAGTAGCAAATTGTTGAAACCAAGCATCACACCCTGAATGCAAGCCAGGTAAAGGTTCATTTGCCAATTATTGACTGTCTGGCTTACTGTTTGTTGTAGGTATTAAGCTCCTCCATTGTGTGATCCTTACCTTTCCTCAGAAGTTTCTCCTTGTAATGATAACAGAAAGTAACACCCAACAAAGCCTGCTTTAGGCTAAGGCCCCATGTAGCAAGCCGCAGCCAAGAAGCATTTCCGCCACGGTTTTTCCCACAGAGCTTTTCACAGAAAATCTGCAGAGTTTTCCTTTGCAGAGTTTTCCTCTGCAGACTTTCTGCTTCAATTATACCTATACTGAAAACGCCAGTTTTTCTGTGGGTATAATTGACATGCTACAATTTACAAAAACGCAACGGTTTTGGAAATTGCATGTTCGCTGAGGATATTTTTCTGCAATGTATGAATGGGATTAGTCAGAATCCCATCCACTTTTCAGGTACTGCGGTATGTGGGGCCCTGGCCTTAGAGCTGGCCATATGCTTTGTCATTTTGTACATTTTGGTTTGTACATTTTTGCTCCAAGAGTAGTTAAACATGATGCACCCTTTCCTCACCAGCAACTTTATAGCCTGCGTAGTAGTGGTACTGCTGTGAGAGGGAGGGATTGAAGACCGACACTGAAAGCAAAACAAGAACACAGAAAACACCTTTCTTTGCTTCCCCTCCCCTAGCTGATTTATGTCCTCTGCCCCACCTTCCCTCTAGTTGCTCTCCTGTCCTCCCCCCCCCCCCCCATCTGCTCTTTTGGTCTTTTCTTTACTCTCTCATACACACTTCCTCATTTACTAATGGTTCTGCTTCACTGCTACACTGGGATGGGACAATAGAGCTCATACTGTACTACTTAATGCTGTCGTCATATCCAGATTTCATCTTTCTGGAAAATGCATATACATGAGCATGTGTAAGGCTAGTTTCACACCTGCACACGGGTTTCTGTCGTTAGGGTCTGTAGGGTAGACTATAAAGTGGTCCGCTGGGTGTCCGCCATTTTTATACTGGAGCTGGCGGAAAGAAAAGTTCTCCTTGCAGGGCTTTTCTCTATGCTGATTTCTGGCAGTTTCTGCCAGAAATCAGAGTGTCAAAAGGAGACTCCGATGAAGATGTAAACTTAGCGTAATGCATACAGGTGCATCTCAAGAAATTAGAATATCTTTGAAACGTTCATTTCTTTCAGTAATTGGTTTAAAAAAGTGACCTCCTATATTTTCTAGATTCTTTACACACAGAGTGTTCTATTTCAAATGTTTTATTTCTGTAAATGTTAATTATGGATTACAGGTAATGAAAACCCAAATCTCAGAAAATTTGAATATTGTAAAAAAGTTCAGTATTGTAAATTCAGTGTGTCACCTGCCAAGGGTTCCTAAGCCTTTAAATGGTCCCTCAATCTGGTTCAGTAGGACACACAATCATGGAAGACGCTGATTATGAATTGTATTACTGAATTACTGAAATGAATGAACATTTCAAAAATATTCAAATTTATTGAGATCCACCTGTATGTCAGTGAATGTAATGTGCATATTTGATTATGTGAAATGAATGTATGTGTAACATGTATTTTTAGAAAAGCATTAGTAACATGTAGTCTGTATGTGCAAGGGCTGCCTCACAATTAACTTTAACTGACACAAACAAAAGTCTTTTATTTTGTATATGTTTTAGGCCTCAGGTAGAGAGCCGCAGAAAAAAAAAAACCCTGCGGAAAAGACTGCAGTGTTTTTCACAGAAAGTCTTCACAGTTTTCCTCTGAAGACTTTCTGCCCCTATTATATCTATGCGGAAAAAGACAGTGTTTCAGTAGGTATAATTGACATGCTGCGATTTTCAAAAACTTTTTTTTTTTCTGCAATGTGTGGATGCGAATAGCCAGAATACCATCCACTTTGCAGGTACTGTAAAACACAATGCAACGTGGGGCCCTGGCTTTAGTGTGAATTGGAAAGTGAATCGGAATAAGGGGCTCTTGGCGGTAGTGCAAATAAAGCCTTAGTAACATGCGTATGCGTATTATACAAGACTGTGTGAAAAGGTGTATGCAGTATGGGAGTAGGGTTGTAAAAAAGCTGTTTTGTAAAAAGTCAGGTTCGTTTAATAATTTTCCAAAAAGTTTGATTTCATCTGAATCCAAAATTTTTGGGACTTGCCACGAACTAATCACTATTATACTCAGGGTAGGTAAGTAAACATAATAATAATTAATTACTCCCTGTTGTCTTCTGGTCTCTTACAGCCTCTTGAATGATGTCATTGGCACAGTGAGACTGCTGAGGCCTGTTATTGGTCCTCTGTGGATACATGGGGCATGCCGACATCACCAAACACTGTGTGAGTGTTTGTAACGAGATGATAAATATTATTTCAATACATATCCTATTTAGCATTGTGATTTAATATTTGGTGAACAGATAAGATTGCTCATATTCACTAATGAGGGAAGGTGAATCCATAGCAAAATGTGCATGTAACACAGAACCATAGTGCAGGGAATATTCATGAGAAAGGGGCAGAGAAATCCTGGTCTATGGTTCAGTTTATTCCATAGTACTCTAGTTACACCACTGGTGATGGGAGTAACCTTCTTACTTGCGTAGTTATTTTTATCTACTCCTAAGAAATGTGGTATACCAAATGGAATAATAAGCGTAGCAATGCAGATTAAGGTTAAATTCTGTTAATTGAATCATTGGCTATTCAGAAGATATCAGTTGCTAAATTGACATCAATATTAATATTTCACAGCATGAAATCCTCACTTATTTTCCATATCTGTGTTAATGCACATTCATAAAAATGCATTAGCTAACAATAATATGCAATGGCGTCCTTAACATAAGTTTGTGAGCTAGTTATAAAGACGTGGGGCGCATTACAGACTGTTAGACCATATTTAGTACAGTACATGTAGGGTCCTATACAAGTTTACACCTCTTTTGCAGTAGCAGAAATAGCTGTTGTTGATGCCCTTACTTATATTTGGATGAAAGCCTTATTATAAGCTCATTTCAGTTGAACAAATCTCTGTGGACTCCCTGCTGAGCAGGGCATTTAAACTTTAAAGCTGCAAGGCATTCGCTTTCCAGTGCTGACAGTGAAAACCTTACTGTGCAAGCATAATGATGCACATGGAAGCTTTTAGATTGTTCAGTGGCAGAATGCATTAAGGCATTTAACTGCTTACTGTATTTTCCTTCAGTAAAGCGACATCAAAGGACAACACTTCCAACTGGTATTGCAGCTAGGGGTGACCGTCTCAAAACCAAAAAATTTATTCCTTTCAGACTCCTCTTTGTACTCCAGAATCATGACAAATTATATCATCCTTGGTAATATTCCATGAGTTAGTTTCATATAAACTGTAGCTTTTGGAAAAAGAAACATTCGATTTAAAAGTATAACTTTTTACCTCTTATTGATAGATGGTCGATGCATTTTCTTTTGGGTATGTGTTGCCGATAATGTCTAAACACATGTGATTTGAGATGATGGAGACATCCCCTGGTATTAAAATCTATTCTGTTACATTAAATTTACATGATGAAATGGCGATGCGTTTCATGCCAGGTGAATCCTTTATCATATGCCCGAATTCTAGAACTTATTACAAAAACGTGTCAAGAAGATCATTCATTTTACTCTCTAATTTGTAATCTATGTAATCTTATGTTTTAGGTTGTCATCATCCCATGTTAGCATTCTGAGAAGTTAATTTATATAACTTTATATCTCTTGAAAATAGATTGATGGTTCTACAACCGTTTCCCATTTTACTCCATAATGACATTAGTTTTCAATGGTAAAAAGTTCAATGATGCCAAAGGAGGGAAATGCCTTGAAAAAAAAAAAAAAATTTGAAGACTAGCTACAACCAAAACATTTATGGCCATGAGAGATGCGAAGCGAAGTATTCAAAAATTCGATTCGGCAACTTTGCCGAATTTTGCAATATGATTCTATTCTATCCGAATTAAATCGCGGCAAGTCGCGTACCAAAAACAGCTATTTATTGGCTGCGGAGAGCCGGGGTGGGTGGCAAAATTGCGGAACCCCTTGGATGCCGCGGTCATGTTTGACTGTAGCATCCAAGTTGTTAAAACCCTGGATCGGTTATGGAGCAGGGTGTTAGTTGTCAGTTATACCTAACACCCTGCTCCATAACCGATTGGGGGATTTAACACCTTGGATGCAGCGGTCAAACATACCGTGTGCGTTTGGTTAAAGGGGTTAAAGGGATGTGACATCACAGGGCTGGCTGCTGATTGGCTGCACGCATGGCATTGTGGGTGATCCCGCGTTTCCAGAGTTCCTTGCCCCATGTAGAGCAGCCATTTTGAACTAAATGCAAATCGTTACTACAAAGCGCGAGGAAATTAGGATTCGATGCGAATCGAATATTTCCTGAAATTCGGATTGAATTCCACTAATGCAGATTCGATTTGCTCATCTGTAATGGTCATCTTCAACTTCTGTCTCTTCAGAAATTCCAACCATGTACTATAAGATATAATGCAACAAGGTGGCAATCTCACCAGCAAAATGCCATGCTACTTTGTCTCCAGTTTTTTTTTCTTTGCTATCAAAGTAATGCCATCAATGTTTGTCTGAAGACAACTCTTTTTTCATTAAGAATTTTATTAAGGTTTTTTGAAGTGAACATAAAAGCAGCTGAAGGGATGTGGGAACAGGGAGTCTGCTGGGATAAGCAGATGGAATAGGGAGAAACAAAATATCCTGTACAAAAACACATATTTTAGGTAGATTTAGATAAAACACATAGATATTGAATACAATCAATATAAATCAATGATATGGAGCAACTATGTAAATGAGGTGGGGAGAATAAAAAGAAGGGGGTGAAGAGGAAAAAAAAAGAGGGTGTGTGGGGGAAAGCCTGGGAAGGAAGAAAACCAAGGGACCGGGGCCGACCAAAGGGAAAGACCACCCCAAAGAAGAGCACGGCCCCACCGACAACAGCACGGCCCCCCTTCCATTGATACTCAGGGAGGAAGCAGAACAGTGCCAGATGCCAGGAGGAGGCCCCCCCCCCCGCCGCCCCCCCCCCGGGGGGGGGCCGGGGCCGGCCAGGCGCGACGGGGGCCCGGGGGGGGCAAGTAGAGGTAATGAAGGGTGAGTGTGAAATATTTTTTTTTTTTTTTTTTGCAAAGACCCCAGAGTATAATAATGTCACTTTGACATAACTTCTGCTGTGTTTTCCTTTAGCAATTAGTTTTCTAGTAGCCCTGAGAGTGTCCTAAACTAAGCCAATTTAAGGTGTGACTCGTAGCAAACTTGTTTGGTCCAAAACAAATCAGGTACCAGTGGAGGCCGAACCCAAAACAAATCCTGAG
The DNA here is from genome assembly GCA_947044405.1 of Leptodactylus fallax. NCBI lineage: Eukaryota > Metazoa > Chordata > Amphibia > Anura > Leptodactylidae > Leptodactylus > Leptodactylus fallax. The sequence goes on from CAMRHE010000420.1 coordinate 507,600, forward strand.
AGGTTTGCCCATCTTTAGTATTGATCACATGGAATAAGTCACATGTAATAAATATAATTTTAACCATCCTTTTGGAGTTCTAGGGTGCTGGATTTTAGAGTTCTTGGTGATTTTCTTAACTTGCATACTGTCGTGCACACAGTCAAGTGCAAATGTGGTGAGCTGAAAACTTTTTTTTGTTTTACATCTTTTAATAACATTGTGCCATATGAAGCCATGCAACATTTCATTATAAAATTTATTGTACAATATATATATATATATATATATATATATATATATATATATATATATATATATATATATATATATATATATATATTTTTTTTTTTTTTTTTTTTTTTACTAAATATCTAGTGTCTATGCCAAGAGTTTCCTCAGTTCATTTGCTTTACATTTATTATTATTATTATTATTATTATTATTATTATTATTATTATTATTAATTTATATAGCATCATTAATCCCATGGTGCTTTACATTTGCGGATTTACATACAGTACACCAGATATACAAAACAGATAATACAAACAGCGACCAACTGGCATAGTGGGATAGAGGGCCCTGCCCGCAAGTGCTTACAATCTATGAGGGAAGAGGGATAGAGACAGAAGGTGAGGGGAGAGGCTGTACAGATGGTGGTGTGGTTACAGTAGTGTTATTGGAGGTTGTAGGCCTTCCTGAATAGGTGAGTCTTCAGGGCCTTCTTGAAGCTCGTGATTGTGGGGGTCAGTCTTATGTGTCTTGGTAGTGAGTTCCAGAGAATGGGGGATGCACGGGAGAAGTCTTGGAGACGATTGTGTGAGGAGCGGATGAGAGCAGAGCGGAGTAGGAGGTCTTTGGAGGATCGGAGGTTACATGCGGGCAGGTAGCGGGAGATTAGGTTGGAGATATATGGAGGGGACAGATTGTGGATGGCTTTGTATGTCAGCGTTAGTAGTTTGAACTCTATTTGCTGGGCGATGGGTAGCCAGTGGAGGGATTGGCAGAGGGGGATGGCCGATGTGACATAGTTAATAAATGTGACACGAACACATCCTACAGGTCCTTTTCACACTGGCAGATCAATAATCTAACAAGTTGATCATTATTAAGGATCATCAGGAAATCATCATTAATATGATAGTTCATTTCCATCACAATAGTGATTTTTTTTTTTTTTTTTTTTTTTTTTTTTTTAAGGCCCGCATAGATGTAATCAGCTGTCAAACAAGTTTGCTTTTCCCCTGGATGTGGGCAATGAGACTCCAGTAAAAGCATAGTCGACCAGGCATTGATTGGTATGAAAGGTTCTTAAGTTTATTTTTATCATGCCTTATTTTTGACTATTCTTTTCCCATCGTGGAAAAAGTTTACATGGATCAGGACTGTATAAAAGAGATAACAATATTTGTGTTGTACGTTTTGGGGGGCATTTCTAATTGTCTTGTCATTGGAAACCAATACAGAATTGACATGTATTTTATGTCAAATGGCCATTTTCTGTTTCCATTGCTTGAGGTCAGTGATGTCATGTCATGGAAACTAAAATTTACAGTACAAGTAACTGGGCTATGTTTATTTGTAGGATTTATTAATTTGTATGTTTCTTGTCATGCTTTTTATGGTGCACATTTAGATGTGAGCGAAAAAGAATGCTCTGCCTTAGAAATAATAAAAGTTAATTTTGTTTACATGTCACAATGTGAGAATGCGGTCTTGTTAGATTAAATGTAATGACAGTGAAATAACCTTCCCTCTCTAATCAGCATCAGCGCTCGCTGGTAAGAATAGCTTTTGGAAGTGGATAGAAGTGTTTGATCAGGAAAACAGAGGATAAATAGAGCTGTAATTATTGGATAACCCACAAAAAGGTATAATTTATTTGGACGTTGAACAGATAAAGTACTGGAGATTTCCACAATTTTCTCGCAAGGCACCTAGCATTTTGCACGTTCAATCCTGAGCTTCTTTTAACTAACATCCTTCACTGATTTACTGCAAGAAAGGAGCTCCCTGGGTCTCTTACGAGCAATTCTGAGAAATTCTTCAAAACCTTGACGGTATATCACCGGTGAACTTAGAATTGAGGTCTTAAGTATTCATCTTTTGATACATTACCAAATTCATGGATCAGGGATACAACATAACCTCCTTAGTGTGCTGAATTGCATATAAAAAATAAATCATGAATAAGAGACGCTGTAGAAAAAAGACAGGGCTTTGTCCTGTCTCTTCTAGTGTTCTCTGGAAATTGAGTTCCATGTTGATGACTTTACTGACTGATAAAAGAAATTGAATCTATATGCCAATCTCCGGCAGTCATACGACGTTAAATTCAAAACTTTTCCTATTTTACTTACAAAATGCTCACTCTGAGTATTGTAGAGTTCCACTAATTTCCTTATTTTGTTTTCCTTAAAGACAGAATGTTATAGCATAACTAAACCTTCAAACAACCTTTGATTTTCTGGCAGTATTTGTGTCATTTAAAAATTTTTGTTACATACTTTATTAATAGATTTTGGCTCCTTTCTTTGAAATCCTGTATTTGAAATTCTGTATTTTTTATCTGTAATTGGCAACATAAATCCTCACTGCTTCTGACTATGGCTATGGGGAAGTTTGGGTATAATACAGAGAAGCTGTGTCTGGGGGTGTGCTTCTAATATTTATATTTCAGGTATTATAAGTTGTAGAATTACGGTCTGGTGTCAGATGAAAGATGTGATTAACATGATCATATTACTCTTATTACTTGATATTTTAAGCTGAAAAAGAAGAAGTCAGGATTGGTGTGTTTATATGCCACTGCAGCTTTTTTTTTTTTTTTTTTTTACTCGTCAACTAAAACTCTTTGTCTCAATTCTGGGCAAAATTTAGCTGACATGCCAAACTGTCTCATGGATGTTTGTCAACTTTTCAAACCTAAAATGCTACACAGGAGCTTCAAAACAAATGAAATTACATATACAATTATTTTTAAAAGATCTGATCTGAACAGGCATATGCAGTACAAATGTTGTTTACACCGGTTGATGCATAATAAAAGCCAAATCCAGAGTTTTCATGTATGCATATTTTAATTATTAGATTTATACATTCACCTATACTTCATTAAGAGAGTTGTCTCTCCATATCGCACATAAGTTATTGGTGGTATGGAAAGCTCCTTTAGGCTGAGGCCCCACATTGCGGAAACACAGCTTTTTTTGTTGCAGATTTTGTTACTTGTTAATAAGTGTGGGTAGGGCCGGGGTCCTCACTCAATTAAGGGTGATATGAAGTATAGATAGGCCATGGGGGATCATCATAGTTATATGCCATAACTGCACTACCTATACTTTATTAAGGGAACTCTAACATATCCAAAACTGAGTTTATAGATCTGGAAAGAGCTCCCTTACTGTATATGTATTACATACATGGCTGATTCTAGCTTATATGCTTCCTGAGGCAAAAATCCTATGTGCAAGAACAGGTTCCAGGAGCTGCAATAGTAACATGGTAAGTGGAAAGTGTCCACATGACCAATTTTGAAGAGTGAACTGTTGGTGTAGCCTACAAAGGTCCCAAATGACCGGGCTGACCTGGTAATGATCCAGGACTCGGTATTGGTCTGAGGCCCAGTCTTTAGGGATGTCTACTTTATAGCACTTTAAGATGCTAAATTGGAAAAAGTTAACATGTGCAGCAACTTTTATGCATTTTAACTTTTAATATGCTCCAAAATACTTGTTTTGGAGCATATTAAAAGTTAAAATGCATAAAAGTTGCTGCACATGTTAACTTTTTCCAATTTAGCATCTTAAAGGGCTTCATGAAAAAATTTTTTTTAACTCTTTCCCAGAAACTATTAACAATAGTTATTCACTAACATGACTGACTTTGTTAGTAAAACAGTGTAAGACACTCTGTTGACAGTCACAGATCAAACTTCTCTATTGCAAAACAAACCTGAACAAAATTAGATTATTGCCAATGAAATAATCACAAAGGTCACAAGGACTCAACCTCCTGTAGCTGTGTACCAAGGCTAAAATCTACATTAGCGCCTTGCTGGTATAGATTTCTGCTGATACTGATAACACAAACTTTGCGTAAATGATAATCTGCCACGGCTGATGACCCTGTCCACGCCTAACTCACTTTGTGAAAAAGGGTGAGGGCAGTGTGAAAATGCCACTTGAGACTATTTTGATCACAAGTGGCATTAAAAACGATCATACCATAGGTCTAACAAGGCTAAGCTTGCAACAGTCTCTTTACTGACTTATTTTATGGAGAGGAAAATGGTTGTATTAACCTCAGCTAGTAAGGTTCAAATAAGTTTTTTTTTCCTGAATACAAGTTTAAATTGGCTTAAAACATAGTGTTTGAACCCTCTCAGGACTCATAGAGCCCTATTTAGCTCATTTCTAGCTTGCTAAGGTAAATGGAGGTAAAGTAATGTCAAGGTCACAGTAACATACATGCCAATAGGAAAACTGATGCAGTACAGGTGCATCTCAATAAATCAGAATATTTTTAAAACATTCATTCATTTCAGTAATACAATTCATAATCAGCGTCTTCCACGATTGTGTGTCCTACTGAACCAGACTGAGGGACCATTTAAAGGCTTAGGAAACCTTGGCAGGTGACACACTGAATTTACAATACTGAACTTTTTTACAATATTCAAATTTTCTTAGATTTGGGTTTTCATTACCTGTAATCCATAATCAACATTTAGAGAAATAAAACACTTGAAATAGAACACTCTGTGTGTAAAGAATCTAGAAAATATAGGAGGTCACTTTTTTAATTTAATTACTGAAAGAAAGAAATGTTTCAAAGATATTCTAATTTATTGAGATGCACCTGTATGTGGTTAAACGAGCTGTTTATATCTACTGTCCTGAATACTCTCACTGCTATTAGACTTGTGGCTGGACAGAACAGTATACCCTTGGCAAACTAGGCAGGCAACACATTGAGTTGGCTAATCAATTTCGAGATATTGTATTGGCTGCTGTTGGTGCTGATTTTTCTTATGGTGGGAGCAGTGTAGTGCTGAGTGAATGAGGATGACTGGGAGTAGACAGGGGTTGTGTAGCTGGCATGGGCAGTTGCCTCTTTAAAAGCTGTGACAAGCTGGGTACAGAGTGCAATAATATGCCAATTGTTGCCTCCGAAAGCACAGCAATTCACTAGTCATCCCATATCTCTATGCCTACAATATGTTTGTTATAGTCAAGCTCATCCTCTCCACACAAATGTCAGCTTCATCCCCTGATTGAGATGAGGAATCCATTGTGTTTCCTTTAAAATAAATATTAAAGGGATGACATTGCTAATGCTAAAGTTGTCCTTACTGACAAATTTGGTGGTGTCTTCAAAGGGCCACAGAAGGCGACACGCTTTCTTAAAGAACAATGGATTAAATAATAACACATTATCCCTGTGGTTTGCTGCATACAGTAATTATTCTTTGCTTTTGGTGCTTGTACAGATCTTCCAGCATATGAAATATGCAAGTTCAGTGAATTGGAATGGTTCAGATGAGATGGTGTAATGGTAGGCTGTTTTGTTGCTGCAAACCCAGCATGGCAGAAACTTTTCTGGCAATGAGCACACCTCCTTTAAGTCACTATATGTGTTCATAATGCACCACACTGACAAATTTATGATCATTATGATGATGACAGTGACCATGTATTAGTTGTGAACTTGTCATTTCTTTTACACAGGTCTGGACTCCCACTAACTCCTATGATGTCTCCTTTTATATGTCTAAATTAATCTAAATAAATCTGTCTAATTTACCCCCTTCTCCTCATTCTCCAGTGTAATCATTATCTACATTTTTTTTTTTTTTTTTTTTGCAGTATTGCTATTCTTTTTCTGTATTAACTATCACTGATGGGTAAGGTTTCTCCCCCTTTCCTTTCCTTTCTCCTTCTTTTCTCCTTCTTTTCTTTCCTTCTTTTCGTGCCTTTGGTATACTAAGAGATCTCTCCACTCACAGCTCTTCATAATTGACTGTGAGACTAATGCAATAGATTATTGGAAAGCCCACCTGGGTCACAAGTTGTTGAATTCTCCTACACTCTGCTCGTTTCAGGTGGTAAAATCCATTTTTGATTTGTCTGAAATGAAGTGCACAAGTTTCTGCTTGGTTTGAAGCTAATATTTTTGTGAATTTCAGTATGAACCGGTTTACCTATCTCTATTAGCTATAAATTATTAGCTATAAATTATGCACATCTGGTGACTTAGGAGTGTGTGAACCTTGTAGCTGTTTTGACCCATCGGCTTCATGCACACCAGTACAGAGTTGTTCCCCACACTGCAGACCACCTATTTGTGTCAGGTGCTGTCACTGTGTGCTATATGGAACAGGTTTTTCTCTAAAGATTTGTTAGATCGAGCAAAAAAAAAATAAAAAAAAATTATCTGCATAAAAGTCATGGATTTAGACATAGAAAACCTTTTGCATGGTGTTTACAATCTATGTGGTATGGATCCCAAAAATATGCTGTGTGCCTGAGGTTGTTGCTTTGTTTTGGGAGTATTGGTGAAATAACTGAATCTTTGCTCTGATAAAAAAAAAAAAAAATTAAGCATCAATGCTGGCTTGTCACTATTCATACACAACAGAATGTACTGCAAAATATCGGTTTTTGAATAACAGAACTAGTATCAGAATTCAGCCATCTTCACTAATTAAATTATAACACTTTGCTAGGAAAGAAACTATCACTATGTCATAGAAAATTATAATTTATTCAGGAGACAGATGAAATCACTTACTCGCTGCCCATCCTCTTGCCTTCACACTTTATTACATGAATGCAACTGTAAAATTGTAAGATTTTAGGATTGTGATGTTTACTTGAAAAGGTCTCCAGGCTGATAGCTTACTAGGTAATGTGTTATCGTTACCAATTAACCCATCTAGGAAGTCAGTAACACATCTTTACATACCAATGTATGTTATCCTGTGAGAAATATGAGATATTTGACTTGCTTTTTTTAACCATCAACGAATATTAGGCTTAATAAATGTCATGTATTTATTACTTTTGTCTAATTAACCTGCACTGTTTATCACATAAATCATTTTTATTATAACATAAAGCCTCCTTTGCACATTTTTTTTTTTCATGTGATCACTTGCCATGAACATGAAGTGATTTTTACAAGATTTTTTTTGTACATTTTTTGTCAGTCGTTTTTACATTTTGTAATATTTAAAACATGCATTTTCTTCCACTTTTCAAGTCCTATAGAAAAAAACATGCCGTATCCAGGGCAAGCTGTATTTTAAAAAAAGCACCAGTAACCCAAAACTAAACATGCATTGTCTATAGACATTTAGGATAGAGGGAAACTGTCAGATTGCTGGGAACCACCAGCAATCAGGAGAGTTGGAGGAATAAAATCACTTCATTCTCGTCACACACAGGGAAACGTTTTGTCCCCTATTCTCCTACATAGGGGATAAGTGTATTGGGTGGCACAGCCATTTTAAAATTTGTAGTATAGATTAAGCACTGCCCTCTTTATGATTGGGAATATATCTAAAATTGTGCAATGTTTAATGTGCAATAAATTAGAATAAGCACCAATGTTTTTCCAAAGAGTGGCACATATCTGTAAAGGTTACATTTATCAAGTTTTTCAATTGTAGTTGTGCTGCTTCCTTACCTATATCATATCTTTCAGCTCATTAATGAGTTTTCCATCTAATCAGATTATCTGATTATATAAACTCATAATGAACACCCTATAGTATATGATTAATGATCAGATGTGTTCATGAAAATACATTAATCCCCTTCCTAAACAAATTATTAGTAAATCAAATGATTCTCTTATGTCCATATAATATTAGATGGAATATTCCCTTTCTAAGCAAGTTGTATTTTCTAATGGCATAATTTAATTTTCCATAATAAAGGAAAAAAAAAGGCGAGAAGGAATAAAAAAAAAACACACACACAAAAAAAAAAAAACAACACAATTACATCAATGTTTTATGGGTTTTGTTTTTGCAGTATTCAATGTATGTTAAAAATGACACGGTACCTTTTTATTCTGCTGGCCAGTACAATTATATCGATTTACCAAATTTATGTATATAGTTTAAAAACAATATATTTTGTTATGTATTTATTTATACCGTATGTCAAGAGTGGTGACATATTTCCTATAAATCTTCTGATTTTGCCCAGTAATCTCTTTGGAGAAACGTGTATCATAAAAAGGTACAGTATTAACAAAACATATTATGGAATTGTATAGAGATACAATTTGGGTAGGATCGAGCTGGGTAATTGTATTTATTACTTTTCATCTAAATTTGCTTTCTCATACCTATGTACTATGTATTGCCTGATCATATACAGTATTGCAATCTGTAGTCATGAAAAAATATTCATCTTCTATTAAAAAGATTACACAACTGATTCAGCAGACCAGCCAGGAAAGCAAAACCATGAACTCCACACTAATGTTTTTTTCTGATTTGTGTTCTGCTTGAGCAACATAGACAATAGCACAAAATACAGCGCTCAATAACTGAGACAATCGAGATACAAGATTGCCTTCACTTTTATCCTCAGCAAAATTATCTGCTCCATCCATAAATATATCACTGTATACCATCACATGCGTTTATTTAAAGGCGTTGGCAAAGATGTCCTTTTATGTTGTACCTCAAGTTCACAGGAACAGACCTAGATAAGTTTCAAAGACCCTTTTCATTACTTTTCACATTGACTATATACAGTAAATCACTTTTCTTGAACACTTGCATATCCCTCAAGTTCTGTCAAAAAGCAAAAATAAATTTCCTAACCAAAACTGAGAAGTCCTTGGCTTTTCAAATGACTGTAAATTGCACAGCTAAGTGCATATAGCCACAGGGCTGTCACAGTCACTTTTCTTGACAATTCATCATAGCATACTAATTCCATAATATCATTACTGCGTCTCTTCTCACTGTACTCATCCAACAAGTTAATTTAATCAACTAATAATAGATTCAGGAACGGATGCGAAAGGCTCGAGTCTTTCAAATCATATCATATGAGTTGCACAGCAGTGAGAGCTATGTACTGTTTACTTACTACAACGTTTACACAGGTAACCTTGGCGCATTTTATTCAAAAAAAAAAAATAAAAATCACTGTCATGCATTAAGGAGTTTCAATTAATTTGCTCTCATGATTAACTGAAGGATATTCTAAGAGAAGAGATGTGGTCCTGGATCATACTGTTTTTTTTTTTCTTTTGCTATTTGTTATATTGTATTTATCAGAATATTGTTCTGAGTAGAAAATATACTGTAGCTCTGAATAATACTAATTTCTTGCATGCCTTAATTTACATGTGATTTGGTTAAATGATGCAAAAACCAAAGTCATTTATTTGATAATGTGATTATATTACCATAAAGATATTTTTTTTCTCTTCATTAAACTGTATGTGTGCCGGATTCTACATTTTTAAAATGTGTGTTTATTATACAGTTCGAAATTCTACTGAGTTGCTTTCTCTCTGCTGTTTTTTTATTTATTTTTTTTGATATTTTGAAGAAAATTAGTACTAGGTTCACACAAGGTTCGACAGTTACTGTATGTGTAGCACACCTCTTTGAAAAAGTCTGCTGAATATATGACCTAGACATTTGCAACCAAAGTTCTATACAGTTGTATATGTCTGCTCATCTCATCATTCAAACAAAAAAGGTGTATACTTTTTGCTATATGTATTTTTTTTTCCGCATAGTTATATTGAAAAACGTAGTTTAATGCACATTTTTAAACAGTATTCCAACATGTGTATACAACTAAAACGTATTCCAAAGTATATTTAAAGTTTTTTGGTTTTTTTTGGCCTATATTTATATTCCAAATATGCAGCATACACAGATCTTCAACAAAAAACAAAGCTTTACCACAACGTGTGGTTTCAGCCTGAGGTGAGGTTAATTGGTTAAATGGGTGGCTCAGGATGTAGGTTTTTATTTATGGTCCATCTTTAGGATAGACCATAAATATCTAATTGGTGTGGGTCCCCACACCAATCAGCTGCATACGAACCTTTTCTCATACTACACACAGCACAGGGCCAGAAACAGATTGGTTTAATCCCTGTATAGTGTCTGGGTGTTGGTTCTGCAGATCAGCTACCACTGAAGTCAATGGGACCTGAGCTGCACTATTGGCACCTGGCCACTATATAGGGCATGGAGCCATTTAAAAAGGTGTCAGAATCAGTCCCGTGTGGCTGATTGGTGCAGGGACTGGTTGTTGGCCACCCAATTATCAGATATTTATTGCCTACCCCAAGTATAGGCAACCTAGAACTAAATACTGGACAACCCCTTTTAAATTATTTATAGAGAAGCTAGCTCACCTTTGGTAGAAGGTAGATGGGTAATGTGGTTGTTGGATTTTCGCTATACCTCTGGCTGTCTGCTGCATATCCATGTCATATGCAGTGTTGGATTCTCTGTACTGACTGACTGACACTTGAGACTTTCAATGCATTTAGTTAGTATTGTACATCTGCTACATCAGAATGATAGGTTCCAATGTCAAGCTTCTATATGAAAACAGCAAAAGTTGGTTTCTGTGGGAAACTCCTTTTACTAGCTTTAATAAATCTTGGCAATTATGGTCAAGTTAATTTACTGTGTATAATTGTCTAGTGTGATCATTCAGTGATTTGTGGTAACTCAGCAGGTTTTTATGCCCTCTTAAACAATATGGTCAACCAACAAAGGAGTTTGCATGTAGGTTGGCTGATTGGAGTGTTTTTACACAAGTTTATGATTGAGTGAATTAGAAATTAATAGTGGAAGAATGAAGTAATCAGGTGATCCCTTTTAGAGGCTATCTGAGTATATTTGATGGTAAGTTTTCGGGAGTACTAACTCCCTTCATCAGATATGGTGTTATACAAGAAACTGAAAATTCACAGATTTTTTATACCCTAAAGACATGGACCTTCAAAGGATCTTAGAATCCTTAAAAAACAAAACAAAATGCAATATAAGTAGAGAAGTTATTTACAACAGGTCAAAAAATAAACAATCTGGAAAGTTGTGGTGCGTGACAGAGGGATCACTAATTCTTGCTATCTGTTTGCTGTCACGTGGTGATTTGTGACCCTCACAGATCATACATATTGTGACATGAAACTGGCATGAATATTAAGTCCAAATTGCAGAGTTTGAAATTTTTGCATTAACTTTATATTCCCATTCTTTCCTCTCCCTCTGCATCTTAAAATGTCTCTTTAAAACCACAACCTGCAAATCTTTAATAGAGTGGTCTTCTCTGAAGAAATGTGCGGCCACTGGGAGATCTGTTCTGCTGTTATTAATGGTGAATCTGTGTGAGTTCATGCTCTGACTAAGTCTCTGCCCTGTTTCCCCCACATAAAATTAATATTTGCTCAAATCAGTGCTCCATGTGAATGGGTCTTAAAGGGGTTGTTTGGTCAGTTACAAAGCTAGATTATTGATTGTGTGAGCATTAGGCCAGAATATTACCCAATACACAATATTTTATAATTCTGACCCCAGCTCCAAGTTTTTCCACATGGCCGCGTAACAGGAAGAATGCAAAGAATAAGGTAGATAAGCATCTTGAAATCACATGATCCTTTAATGCTTATTCTGTTCATTTTGCATCACAGGCACAGTCATTAGTTAGATAGCTTGTTAAAGCACAGCCATTGGGCTTGCCAATGAGCAACCTGCCAAATGACTGTGCCTGTAATGTAAAATGAACAGGGAAGGATCACATGATCAGGAGACGCAACGTCCTACTGCTAACTTATCCTCTGCAATTTTCCTGTCGTGACCATGGGGGAGAACAAGGAGTTGAAGCCAAAAATGTAAATATAACATAATGGTTATTCATCTAGCTTTCTAACTTAAAGGACAACCCATTTAACACCATGTGACATCACCACAATCCGAATTACAAACTCAGCTGTGATAATTGCATTCTCCTATAGTTTATTATTATTATTATTATTATTATTATGTTTTGGACTATTAGAAATTCATCATTTCATTGTATATAGAGTAGGATAATAATAAAAAAAAAAAACAATATTCTACATATAATAACACAAGCAAAAGGAACAACCTGTATGTATTAATTCTTTTGCCTGAGTGCTGGGTATAAACAGTTGAATCATCTTTGTGAAATTTGCATATCCATCACATCACCCTTCCAAGTCCAAAACAGTATAGAAGTGTGACTGCTCATCACCGCAGCAGCTATGTCTGCTTAAGAACTGGTGTGGAAAAGCCAACTTGTGATATGCTGGGGACAGTTGACTCATATGATGAGTGTGAAAAAATGAAAAGGCTTTAACATCAAAGCGAATGCAAATCTTTTCAATTTACCACTTCACTTTTAAATATTTGGTGAAAGGTCAACTTTCCGCAGTTTAGTACAGTATAATCAGAAATATTTTGAAGTATATCTGTTAATACCTACAGTGCTGGCAGCCCAGTGATACTTTAGGCTGAGTTGTACAAGTTGGTTCATTTTTTTTTAAAGAGGATTTCAAAAAGTATGTGGTGAAAATAAGTAAAAAGAACAAATATCAGGAATTTTCTAATACAAACATTAGTTGGGTTCCAACACTTCATTTATAACTCCTAGTATGTTTTACAGATAAACGTTATTATTAGGAATGATGTTATTTTAACTAAATAAGATACAGTATCTTTCTGCATTGTACTTTACATCTTAGGATGCTCTAAATTCAGTAACTACTAGGGGCAATCCCAGCTGTGTGTCATTATTTAATTGTACTGTATTGTACTGTAACTTTCTCACAACTATATAAATATCCCAATCTCAACTGGAAAATCTCCTCTTTCATATGACACCAAAGACAAGTTTCTATGTTTTATACACTGTGTTCCAAATTATTATGCAAATAATATTTTCTCATATTTTCCAAAATTACCTATATGAATTGCAGTCATTGTAATTTTCCAGTCATCAACTATTCGAGTATAATTGAAAGGTTTTTGAACAAACTGCCTATGATAAGAGTATATTTAAAAAAAAAAATAAACACTCAAAATGCATGTTTTAAATTATTATGCACAGCAGAATTTGCAACCTTTTTCATTTTTATTAAGAACAAAAAAATGGTCATTGTGAAATTATAAGCATTAGCAGGTTATTACAAACTGAAATCAAACAGTTTTCAAGCCAAAACTTTATTCGAGGTGATGTTACATTTGCACATAGGACCCCTTGTTCGAAAGAAGCTTCTGAACTCTCTCGTCCATTGAATTTGTCAGTTTTTGGATGGTTTCTGCTTCAATTGTTTTGCATGAGGACAGAATACCCTCCCAGAGCTGTTGCTTAGGTGTGAACTGCCTCCCGCCCTCATAGACACTCCTTTTGATGATGCTCCAGAGGTTCTCAATGGGGTTGAGGTCAGGGGAGCATGGGGGCCACACCATAGGTTTGTCCCCTTTTATGCCCATAGCAGCCAGAGATGCAGATGTGTTATTTGCAGCATGAGACGGTGCATTATCATGCATGAAAATGATCTTTCTGCGGAATGCATGGTTCTTCTTCTTGAACCATGGCAGGAAGTGCTGTTTGAGAAACGCCACATACATTATGGAGTTAATCTTTACCCCTTCAGGGAACCTAAAGGGGCCGACAATCTCTCTCCCCATGATTCCAGCCCAAAACATTACTCCACCTCCTCCTTGTTGGTGCCGTAGCCGTGTTTGCATGGGGTGTCCATCAACAAGCCATCCTCCACTCCATCCATCTGGACCATCGAGTGTTGCACGGCACTCATCGGTGAACAAAACAGTTTTGAAGTCAGTCTTCATGTATTGTTTGGCCCACTACAGCCGTTTCTGTTGTGTGCAGTGGATAGAGGAGGTCGACAGGATGGCTTACGCACAGCTGCAAACCTCTAAAAGACCCTGCATCCTGTTGTTCGGGGGGACGTTGGAGGCACCAGCAGCTTCAAAAACTTGTCTGCTGCTATGACAAGGCATTTTTGAAGCTGCTCTTTTAACCTGACGTAATTGCCTGTTGGAAAGAGTCCTCAATTTTCCCTTATCAGCACGCACACATGTGTGCTGTGAATCAGCTACATACTTCTTGATTGTGCGATGATCACGATGAAGTGTCTTGGCAATGTTGATTGTAGTCATGCCTTGACCTAAACACTCCACAATTTGTTGCTTCTCAGCAGCCGACACATCCTTTTTTGTTTCCCATTTTGGCTGAAAATGTAGGCTGCTTAATAATGTGGGACAGCCTTCTTAAGTAGTCTTGCCTTTAATTGGACACACCTGCCAAACTAATTAGCACAGGTGTCTGCAATTGCTTTCAGTGATATAAAGAGCCCTGACACACATCACCATCAATGAGTTTAACTGACAAACAAAAAAAATTCTTACCTTATCACTCCTAAACACTTTTTGCATAATAATTTGGAACACAGTGTAATGCCTAAGATATACCAGTTTGAAGTGACCCTACCCACCCTCATTTTCTCTTGACTTCACACATCCCCCTACTCCTTACACAATGAGAAAATGGGGAACAGCTCTCAAAAGAGAATCAAGGGAAAGAGTGATATAAAATACACGATTTCACAGAAAGCAGCCAACATTTGTTAATAAAGTATATTACAAAATGTATTAATGGCACAAATCCTGTCAGAAAATCAAAAGTTGTCAGTAAAACTGTTTTCTAGTAATCCATTGCTTAGAAGATCTATGAATGAGATCTACTTGCCAGCAATGATTGATGAATACACATCTGCCTGGTGGCTGCTTGAAGGTTGTTTACCCATGAACAACCCTTATCCACAGGTAATCAGGCTAGGGTTCCCTAGTATGTGACTAATAAGTGACCCAGTATGAATAAAAGGTATGTGACGACCACTTCTTTCAGGTTTATGGGACTGATGTAGGACTGCTCTCTGTGATCTCCATCAGCCCTATAGAAGTGAATGGAAGTGTGGTCATGCATATATGTTGTTGTTTCATTCACACAAGTGTTTTAGCATCTCCTATTCTTGTGATCACTAGGATTCCCAACATTAAGGCCCTCATTAACCATTGTCATTTCTAGGAAAATGCCTGTAAAGCAACACTACTATCAAAAATACGGGACAAAAATCTAAAAATTCCATCCATCCATACTTCAATATCTTCCTCTCCTTTTGATATTGATCCCATGTTGCAATTACAACTGCAAATAATATATGAAGTTACCTAATATTTGTTTAAGCATATTAGCCTTATACTCCCCTTCTAACCAAGCTTATATCAAAGCTATTTTTGGTGGTGAGGTAATAGTCTGCAGTAATGCCTTCCCTTTAGCTATTTTACAGCAAAAAATAGAAGTGGTCAGTAAAAACGAGTTCCAGTAATTTGTGTAAAATTTCATGGAAACTGTTAGTCGGTATGATTTCTGAATGCTCTTGAAAAACAAACACTATATTCAAGTGTTTTCTTTCTTTTTTTTCTTTCTTTGTATCATCCATTTCTAGATTTAGTGTCTCTTTAACACTGTCATGAAATTGACATCTTGACCTTTCCCCTTTCCACATTGTACTTACAGATGATACAATGATGCAGACTTAGGGAGTGTTCGCACGTAGGCATTTGATGCTGAATTTGAGGTTGAATCAGCCTGAAATCTGCCTCCCATTCATTTCAATAGGAGGCAGTAGCTGATTTATTTTGCTAGCTGATTTTTTTTTCAGCTAGCAGAAAAAAATGTCCTGTATGTTCTTCAGGGGGATCCCCATTGAAACAAATGGGAAGCAGAAAATACACCTCATCTGTAGGCTTGGATTTGCCAAATTCCGCGTCAAAATCCATTTCTAATTCAGTGTTAAAATCTGTCATTTTTTGTATAGCAGAAAAAATGTACTTCAAATCCTTGAAGTAGAAATTTTTTTTACTTGAAAAATGCAGTGTCAAATTCCTGCATGTGAACACCCCTTTTAAAACGGTTTCTGAGAGTTTCCACAGTAATCTAATTGGTGGGGATTTGACACCCGGATGCCCCACAGATCAACTGTTTATAGAAACGACAGCACTTGGGTGAGCTTTACAGCTTCTTCATAGAATACAAAGCATAGTGCCATACATTTGCAAATGAAGATGACATCACTGGCCTGTGAAGCAAACGCAGTTCTCAACTAGGCGCTTTTGCTGCTTGGAGCTGTGTATCTGTGGGGGTTCTAGGTATCATACACCTACCAATCAGATATTGCTAACCTTTTCTATTGGAAAAACCTTTTTAATGCCTTTTTTAAATAGGCTGATGATCATATGAATGTTCCTGACTATTCCACCATGATATATATAAGCGATCATTAGATCTCATTTTGATCTGCTCTTGTTAACCCCTTCCCAACATCGGCTGTAATAATATTTAGATATGGCGGCCACTCAGGAGCTGAGCAGCTGCCATAGCTGCTGGGTCTTTGCTGTAGTATATAACAGAGACCCGGTGCTAATGCACGCAATCAGTGCATTAAGGATACCATCGCCTTGGTCAAAGCTGAACGAGGTGCCAATTTGCCGAAAGATTGTCGGCATCTAGAACGAGATCCTGGGCTTGCGATTCCATTGCCATGGCAGCCGGGAGCCTATTGAAGGCTTATCTGGCATTAGTTTGTATGACAGGATGCTATATATTGTGAGTATGTGAACCCAGAGGGCGCTATTGAGCGACCCAGGCTCAGGCCTGAAAAGGCCCTCAGGCACACCTATGGGTGGGGGCGTAACTCCAAGGGAGTGGTTACAGTGGCAGTGCTGCTGTTGAATCCTGCAGGAAGCGGGAAACTGTGGGACCAGCCAAGGACAGAGAGGCTCTGTCCCAGGAGGGCTGAGGTCCACAGGGGACTTTGCTTGAACTGAGCATTAGTCAGGCTAGACAGGGGTCAAGGAGTCAGTTAGCGCCCTAACTGTAGCCCACTCTGTTTTTTGTTTTGTTATGTTGCACTTAAGCTGAATAAAAGCCATTTTTGTTTTAAATTGGCACCCACCGTCAGAACGCTGTCTCTCCGGCGGCCAGGGCCACGGACCACGGGGGGGGGGGCGGGGGGCGGGGGGCCTTTGGGGGGAAACCCCCCCCCCCATATATATACATATATATATATATATATATATATATATATACACAGTACAGACCAAAAGTTTGGACACACCTTCTCATTCCAAGAGTTTTCTGTATTTTCATGACTATAAAAATTGTAGATTCACACTGAAGGCATCAAAACTATGAATTAACACATGTGGAATTATATACTTAACAAAAAAGTGTGAAACAACTGAAAATATGTCTTATATTCTAGGTTCTTCAAAGTAGCCACCTTTTGCTTTGATTACTGCTTTGCACACTCTTGGCATTCTCTTGATGAGCTTCAAGAGGTAGTCACCTGAAATGGTTTTCACTTCACAGGTATGCCTTGTCAGGTTTAATAAGTGGGATTTCTTGCCTTATAAATGGGGTTGGGACCATCAGTTGTGTTGTTGAGAAGTCAGGTGGATACACAGCTGATAGTCCTACTGAATGGAGTGTTAGAATTTGTATTATGGCAAGAAAAAAGCAGCTAAGTAAAGAAAAACGAGTGGTTATCATTACTTTAAGAAATGAAGGTCAGTCAGTCCGAAAAATTGGGAGAACTTTGAAAGTGTCCCCAAGTGCAGTGGCCAAAACCATCAAGCGCTACAAAGAAACTGGCTGACATGAGGACCGCCCCAGGAAAGGAAGACCAAGAGTCACCTCTGCTGCGGAGGATAAGTTCATCCGAGTCACCAGCCTCAGAAATCGCAGGTTAACAGCAGCTCAGATTAGAGACCAGGTCAATGCCACACAGAGTTCTAGCAGCAGACACATCTCTCAACAACTGTTAAGAGGAGACTGTGTGCAGCAGGCCTTCATGGTAAAATAGCTGCTAGGAAACCACTGCTAAGGACTGGCAACAAGCAGAAGAGACTTGTTTGGGCTAAAGAACACAAGGAATGGACATTAGACCTGTGGAAATCTGTGCTTTGGTCTGATGAGTCCAAATTTGAGATCTTTGGTTCCAACCACCATGTCTTTGTGCGACGCAGAAAAGGTGAACGAATGGACTCTACATGCCTGGTTCCCACCGTGAAGCATGGAGGAGGAGGTGTGATTGTGTGGGGGTGCTTTGCTGGTGACACTGTTGGGGATTTATTCAAAATTGATGGAATACTGAACCAGCATGGTTACCATAGCATCTTGCAGCGGCATGCTATTCCATCCGGTTTGCGTTTAGTTGGACCATCATTTATTTTTCAACAGGACAATGACCCCAAACACACCTCCAGACTGTGTAAGGGCTATTTGACCAAGAAGGTGAGTGATGGGGTGCTACGCCAGATGACCTGGCCTCCACAGTCACCAGACCTGAACCCAATCGAGATGGTTTGGGGTGAGCTGGACTGCAGAGTGAAGGCAAAAGGGCCAACAAGTGCTAAGCATCTCTGGGAACTCCTTCAAGACTGTTGGAAGACCATTTCAGGTGACTACCTCTTGAAGGTCATCAAGAGAATGCCAAGAGTGTGCAAAGCAGTAATCAAAGCAAAAGGTGGCTACTTTGAAGAACCTAGAATATAAGACATATTTTCAGTTGTGTCACACTTTTTTGTTAAGTATATAATTCCACATGTGTTAATTCATAGTTTTGATGCCTTCAGTGTGAATCTACAATTTTTATGGTCATGAAAATACAGAAAACTCTTGGAATGGGAAGGTGTGTCCAAACTTTTGGTCTGTACTGTGTGTGTGTATATATATATATATATATATATATATATATATATATATATAGAGAGAGAGAGAGAGAGAGAGAGAAATAAATTGAGTTAGTGATCAGACCCCTTGAGGTTCAAGACCCATAGGGGGGTCTAATAAATGCAATATTTAAAATAAATAAATAAATAATAAATAAATAAAAATAACTAAAAAATCCTAGAATACATATAAAAGTTAAATACTGAAAAAGCCATATTCATTAAGTATCCCTGTGTCCGAAAACGTCCGATCTACAAACTTATAAAAATATATTTTTTTGTACGGTAAACATTAAGCCCTACTATGGGTTAATGTTTATGTGAATGGAAAAATAAAAAAAGTTATGGGGGTTTGGAAGACGGGGAGTCAAAAATGAAAATAGAAAAATGTCACCAGCGGGAAGGGGTTAAGGGGCAGATAATCTGCCAGTGTACAATGACCTTAACTTAAAGGACATTAGTAGTAGTTAATGCAAAACTCAGTAGCAGTCTATTTCAAAGATCCATTATGAAAGAACAGAACATTTTCAAAACGTAGCTTTGAGAGCTTGTATAAAGAAATTACTGGTGTTGCCAGCCTGTCAAATACTGACCATTTTGTTGAGATGTATACAGCAGTAGTATTTGGAACCCATAAGCTTATAAAACCTAAGATGTCATTTACTAGTTCTACATCTAAACAGTCTCATCAAACAGAATGATATAAAACACAAATAATTTTACAGTCATCAATAAACAACACCTTTGTTCATTATTGAGAGGTGGCAAGTATTGAATGCTGTGCATTTTATGCCTAAATCAATGTACTGTCTTGACGTTATGCCACCTAATGTGTTTTTAAGCCATCTACTACAAAGATCAATGTGATTCTTATTTCATATTCAGTGTTAAGTTCGGCCTCATAAATTTAGAATTGCGCTCTCTTATATTGATGGTTATATATTAGGCAAGTAATGAAAGTTTTATGATTTTAAACGGCTGCAAATCATGCCATTTTGCACCGTTTATAACACATGCTTTTCAATTTTATTTCTATTGTCCTATGAGAGATCGAACAGTTGGTGGTTCAAAGTTTCAGGGAGCAACAAATTTAACAATTAAATTCCTGGCTATAGATGCCAAAAATTCTGTGCAAAATTCAAGAGTCTTAGGTTACAATTCTTAAATATTTTGAGCACAAACTTAGTGTTTGTTCCAATTACTTTTTTTTTTTTTTTTCTGTAGATGAAATATTTATTCTGTACTGTATGCTTCAAACACATTATATCTAATAAAAAAAAAGTTGAAATGACTCAAAATTAACCACATAAAATATGTCCTAAAGTTTTAATGTGCATTTAAGTGTAATTACAAACAACAAACTATTCCATTTTAATTGGCACAAATTTTTAGATAGTAACATTTATTTAAAAATTAATATTAAATATGTTGTCATATGTCTTGGTTACTTGGGGTCCAAAGAGTGGAAGGGGAGGTTTCTAATAAGGCAGGGTTCACACTACCGTTGGATTCCATTATGAAGGTGTTCGTTAACAAACAAAAAAATGGACACCTATCATAACAAACATTAACTGACACTAACTGATGTTAATGTGTCCGTTTTTTTAACTGATCCAATTAATGGATCAATTAAAAAAACGGACACATTAGCATTAGTTAGTGTCCGTTTTTTAAGTTTTTTATTTTTTTTTTGTTTCTGCTTTCTGAGCTATCAGTTACCGTCCATTTTATGTCCGTTACCCATAGACTTCAATGTTAAAAAAAAATAACGGACACTTGCTGTCCGTCAAGAATCCGTTTTTTCCAAACGGACAAAAAAATCCTGCATGTAGGATTTTTTTTGTCCATGGAAAAAAAGGGACAAATGACAGATTGGGTGTAAACGGACACAATATAAAAATCCATTGAAATGAATGGAAATTTTAACGGATTTCTGATGGTTCAGCTTATGTCCGATGCTAAAATCTTGTAACGGACACTACTGACGGTCACCAACGGTAGTATGAACGCCACCTAAGTCACTTTGCCTTGGTCATGGTATTTAGATGCAGGGATGGGGTCAGTAAACTGCACCTTTGCCCTGGGTTAAGGCAGACTTATCAGCTGTTCTAGCTCTAATATACTGTTATTAATTGGGCATTCCCACAACAATATAAAGTACTTTGCAAAATATATCTGTCACCCATTGAAGCAAAAGTGTAAATGTCACTCGAACGAAACAGACAGTGGTGGGGAGAGGGGGATTTTACCTGAGCACTGTTGCCAATGGATATGACATATCGTCCACCTTCGTTATGGACGAGCATGCTCGGTTTCTCTTTGACTTCCATATAGCTTCTTATTTGATCAGGTAATTGTACTGGTGATCACTGGGGTCCTAGCATTGCATTGCCTGGCATTAGCCTTTTCAGTACCAGACACATTCACTTCTACCTCTTTTTTGTTCTTGCAATTGGTAGAGATATCATCATAAATAATGGTCTATCCTCCGCATAGGCATTAGCTCTTTAAGTTAGCAAGGATGAAACTCCTTTCAGACAAGTAGCATTGTTGCTAAGCAATGGCTGTAGGTAGCAATGACTATTGATAATGTAAATGTCTCTATGAACAGCATTAATATTTACAGATTATGCCACTGATCACAATGATTTTTACCATTGCCCGAACAATAAAGATTTATAAACTTCTTGAATTTATTGCTGATCATTTCCTGTACTTAGTGTGGGCAATTGTTACCACTGCTATAAAAAGAGTGAATAGTGACAATAATTGGCAGATGTAAATGGAAATTGATTAGCATTAGATACATTCTTGGATATATATTTTTTTTTTAGTTAGGGTTAACAAACTTCTTTATTTTGTTAACTCATAGATTCATGTTACCATCTATTCTAACCTTAATTACATATGTGTCCACCCTTCACTTGTCTCACATTTAAGTTTAAGACTCCAATTTCTAATTAAACTAATTAAAATACAATATTGGAACATGTTGAAGAAAATTATGAAAGACTGCAATCCAAAACACAACCACTGGTTGGTGAGACACATGCCTTTTCACTTTGGAACACAATATTGTGAGACAATGTTATCTTGAAAAGCTAATAATTGCTTGACAAACACCTAGACATGTCCAGCCATAAGGGAAGCTAAGGAGGACACCTCTGTATTGACAGGAAGAGAAAATTACACTATAAAGATTCTGCAGTTCTTGCTTAGTTGTTTTAAGATATATTTACATTTCTTCCATGAGAACAAAGGTCAGTAAAATAAAGAGTGAAAAATGTTATTTTATTATTGTACCACCACACTATAGAAGATATTTTTAGGACTGGAGCTAGATAATATTTTCTAGTCTAAACAGCTGATGACTGACTGATTTTAGCAAAAAAAAAAAAAAAAAAAAGAAAATCTATGTGGTTCTATGAATAACACCTTTCTATAATAATTTTTTTTTGCTTCAAAAATGGTGAAAAGAAGGAATATTTAGAGGCAATGTTTTTCATAACACAGATAAAGGGCACAAGTATCTGTGGCAACTGTGTGGGAAAAATGTGTTTTTGCTTTTTATGCCGCTGTAAGTTTAGGTGTTAAGAAGTCATTTTATTTAAACACTTGAAAGACCTTGTAATCTTGTATTATTTTTTTTCTGAATGTTTCTTTGATGTAGAAAACAAAGCTTAAAGAAAGCAATTTTTCAATGTTGCTGAAATGTCTTCTTATTTCTAGTTGTCATCTGTTTTAAATTTTTTAATTGCATATTGAAATTATTATTTTTTTAATCAATTTTGTAATTGTATAAAATCAAAGTATATCCAAAGTGTATCCAAATATCAACCTTTACATCCTTACTCTCGAACAATAAATGAAAATCATATAACAGACACTTAAGTAATAATAATAATAATAATACATTTTATTTATATAGCGCCAGTTTATTCCGCAGCACTGTACAATTTGTAGGGTTCAAGTACAGACAAAAAAGATACATTACAAAGAAATAGTCAATTCACATAATGGGACTGAAAGCCCTGCCTGCAAGAGCTTGCAATTTATGAGGTAGAGGGGGTGACACAAGAGGTAGCAGGGGCGGCCTCGGAGGTAGCGTTGCTTGTACAATGGTCAGACAATTTTGTAATAGAGGTTACTGTCATTACACATATATAAAGCTGTCTGAGCCGTCACCAGTCATGTCCTTTAACGTGCAGATGGTGGCTGGACATATAAAGTTAGTCTGATACAGCATCATATCCTGTGTAGTAATGCGGAAGCATAAACAGAGGAGGGTACGTTTTAGGGATTCTAACTACAGACGAATTTACATTAGGAGTTGATAGGCCTGTCTGAAAAGATATGTCTTTAATTTGTGCTTGAAGCTGTAGAAATTGGGAGCTAATCTGATAGTCCAGGATAGAGCATTCCAGAGAAGTGGTGCAATGTAGATGGAATTTTAGTGCATGTTATCACATTTTTTACATAAATTAAGACGACTAGACAGGCTAAAGATGTGCCAGATTTATTCTCCTTCATCAGCCCTTATAGTAAAGTTGCTACATTTTAAGACTGTCTAATCTATGTGCATTCTGTCTACAAATTAGGATTAGTAAATCTTGGCCACTTGTTCTGAATGGTTGAATTTTTGAACACTACCACCCCATATGTGTGATGTCTATGTCTAACACAGATCGTTTTGCACTTTCTAAGGTAGACCTAATCCAAGTCCCTATTCATGAAGTATGAAAGTATTATAATTTATTAACCATTGAATATTCTTTGCATAGAAATCATAGGGGGAACTTAATAGTTCAGTCAATAATGGCAGTTTCTCTGGCGTAGATGGGCACAAAGGTGGCACACTTTTAGCAATTTGGCCATTTTTTGTACCAAGGATGCAACACCGTGTTGGTTCTGCACTATGCGCTACTCTTTTTACTATAACAGGTGGAGTGAGGAAGAGATGCTTGGGTCTGACTAATTTACTTTAATTCGCATCAGAAAACTGGAGTGAGTTATACCAGAAATCTCTGCTGGTGCCTTATTGGCGTAGATTTCTATTCTGGAGCATGGGAGTGTGCCAGAAAAAAGTGGTTGGACCCTATCAATTTAGGTGCATCTTGCACCAGTTTGGAAACTGGTTTAGCCTAGGTCCGCATCTGCATTGGAGTCTCAATAAGAGACTCTGCAGATTTAAGGTGAAATCTGAGGCAGAGAGAAAAGTCCTGCAAGGAGGTTTCAGTATAAAACTGGCGGAAACCCGTAGACCATAATGGGGTCCGCCTGTGTAATGGGTAACCGCGTTTTAAGCGGACAGGCTCTCTGTCTTTCCAGTCCACATTCAGACCTGAATTACAGAGAGCCGAACGCTAATGTGAACCTAGCATTAGATTGGCATAGGAATCCAAATCTTAATAAATTCCCCACCCTATGTGTTTTCCAGTTCATCTCATCCACCAATTACATTGCTACATATTATAACTTGGAGTTAATAACACACTATGCTTTAAAGAAAAAGATATGACACTATCATTCTAACGCTTCATCCACCCTCTTCAAATCATTTGACTTATTTTGAAAGAGCTAGAGGTTTTATTATTCAACTATATTGAAAATGTTGCCTATCTTACAAAATAACTGGGGCAGATTTACCATTATCAGAATTATCATTTATGAAATATCAAACCTATCTTAATAGCCAAGTTAAAAGGCAAATTATTCCATATTTAATTCTAGCCCTAATTTCTTCATCAATGGAAGTATATTCACGTACAGTACTGGCTTGGATCCCAAGAAATATAGATATACCCAGGGCTTTGAAGCTTTCTGAACAGCTCAGAATTATTAATCTAGTTTCATTTATAGTCAGGTTCAAAGGGAAAAGGGAGAAGCACTGACTTGTTCCAGTTAATATTTAGCCCTGAAAATGCCCGAATGATCTGATACTCTGCATAAGTTATTTTATTGATTTTGGTTCTCTAAGAAAATTAAGTAATCTGTATACAGTTCTTTCCCCCTCTCCCTTTACCCCAAACCCTTTTATCTATGGTATTTTTTTCTTAATTAGTTGATCTTGCAGGTTAAACATGTAAGACTAGTTATACAATCAGATGTAGTATAAAGTATAATAGAACAGACCCCAACTGGATCGAAATGGTAGTTTACAAGGCATAATAGGGATGTATACTAAAATTTCTGTGGTTGGTGATGAAGATTTTAATGCAAATATTGTATAAAGAAAAAAACAAAATTATAGCACAGAAGGAGGAGAAAAGAAGGAAGAAGGGTGCGGTAAAGCAGGGTGTAACCCCTTTTTTACTTTTGTGTCTTCTCTAGTTATATATATTTTTTTTTGTTTGTTTTTTTTACTTCCAGCCCAGGAAGACTAATTTTCTAGAGGTAGTTCTGACAATATTTCATAATTACAATGGTTATATAATGCATATAAGTATGCTGTGTTAAGATACCTTTAAATGGAATTATAAGGCAACTGATACAAATGATCAGGTGTAAGAAGTTATGACAAGATAGTTGCATAGTTTAAAAGGTAGAAACGAAAAGTAGTGTGTACTTTTCTCATATCAAGGTGTTTAGGTGTAAAATAAGGCAAAGCACAGATCCCTCTGTATAATTGTTGACATCTTTCGAAAGATCTTCTGGCCAATTGTTAAACTAGTTTCCCCTAAATTAGTTATATAAGACAAGACATTCACTTTCCACTCTTTGTATGAACATCTTGATTTTTTATTTTTTTTTTTATCAATCTGTGTAGCCTTTGAGCTTCTTGTTTTAAGTTTAGCTACTGTTGTGTCTTTTACCATAAGTAAGCATTAAGTCCTTTTTGAATGATAGTAATTTGATAGTATGTCCCCTTACCAACTGTTACATTAGGGTATGTCTTATGGGAAGGTTGACTTCCACTACTGTAAAGAACTAGTTCCCATATTGATGTCTAAAGTAAACAATTTCCCCTGGTTCTTTATATATAATTTTTGTGCCAATTTATGGTATATTGGCCACGCACATAGATATATAATATATACTGTTATATCATTAAAACTTCTGACAGGTGAGGTGAATCACTTCAATTATCTTATTACAATGTCTCCTGTCGGGGTTACTATCTGGTTAATACCTACCATAAGTGATTAATTCTTCAAATAAATGACAGGTTCATGGTTCACCAAGGCTAGTGGGGAGCAAAGATTAGCTTGTCAACGCCGACTGCACAGAAGTGGTACTGTAGTATAAATTTCTGAAAAAAGTTAAAGCTTGGTGAGATAAAAAACAAGTCAGAACACACAGTGAATAACCAACTGTCCATGTCAACACCAGTCTACTGCTGAAAGTGTGCACATAAGCATCAGAACTGTACCAATGAAAAAAATGACATATGATGAATTACACTTTCAATTGTATGTGAATGGCTGTTTGCTTTCCAGGTAAGAGAGACACATTCACAAAAGACCAGGGCCATCTCCAGGTTTCAGTGGGCTCCTTTTAGGGCAACTCCTGTACACTGCAGCAAAAAAAAACAAAACAAAAAAAAACACCACCAAATTTAGGTGTTTTCTGCATAGGCAGACCTGCTGGAGTGCACTGCAATACAGTCAATTGCATACAAGTAGTACAAATGTGTGCGTGTGTGTATATATACACACACACACACAAAACTAGCAAAGACGTGGCTATACCAAACTTGGCCCCCTTCACACAATATAATGTCCCATAGTGGCCCCTGCACACAGTATAATGTCTCATAGCAGCCCCTTTACACAATATAATGTCCCATAGTGGCCCCTCCTGAGTTCGGCTTGACTCCTTGCTGTGTTCATCTTCCTTCAGGTTACGTGAATTTTTTTTTTTTCACCTCCCCTGGGCCTCCGATCAATATACTTGGGGTTCTGAGAAGAATATAATAAGAGTATAATAGCAGTTTCAGTTCGGACATATTTGGTCTGAACGAAACTGCCACATGATCCTCATGAGGCGAATTTTGCGAGGTTCGCTCAACAAATACTTCTGCCCAAGGCCACCTCTGCTTCACCCTCAGCCCTCCAGGGAGCCCCGTGCATTCCATATCTCATCTGTCAGTGACGTCCTGATGATGTTCAGCGCCAGCAACATGATATAGACTGAAGGGGAAGCGGAGGCAGCCGGGGCAAGAGTGGTAATCAGAAAGTAAATTGGGCCCATTACCTGCTTGAGTTACTCCAGCAGGCAACAGCATACTTAAAAAAGAAAAAAAAAACAAAACAGGATTTCAGCGGGCCCTCTACATGTTATAATGATCTAGGGCAGTCATGATCTAGGAGTTAGTCATACAAGTCAGTTGCAGTGTTGAATCTATATTGCCTTCATTTGGAATACTTAGTCCCTCTGAGTCCTGTTGCCGTGGCATTAGGCCAGTAGTCTCAGGATATAGGAGGAGTACGGGTTTCCATTTTTTATTTCATCTGTGATAATATCTTTGCAATTGGATTCAACCTGGAGCATGGCTGCAAGACTTTTCAGGCAGTTGAGTTAGGTTCCATAGCTCTAGTTTATTAAATAATACCTATGAGACTGGTTGTTTTAGGTTAATCAGACTTTGTCCTTAGGTTACAATATGCTCTATGGTTCCTGGGATATTGCACAGATAGTGCAGTGAAATATATCTGATCTGCTTTGTTTGGATGGCATTAGTAGATTTTTAGAATATTTGCCCTGAATATATTGGGTGTTTCATTTTTAGTGGATATTATTAAAAGTGAAGTTTTATAGTGAAGGTCTCCACAATATTTCATGTCCGTAATTTTTTGATAGGTAATGGAGATAATTTATCTTTGATTAGTCAGTGAATTTGCGATATAAACCCAAAACACTTTTCATGATACCTTCCTTTTTTTTTCTAGATTTGGATCTATAGTAAGTTTTTAAAGGGGTTATCCAAAATCCTTAGAATAGGCCATCAGTATTAGATCTGTGAGGGCCTGATACTCAGGAACCCTGGCAGATAAGCTATTCCATGACAGCGTGGCTCCCGGTAATGTTCACATGCCAGGAAGTGGTCTGTTCACTACTCACCGAACAATCTGCTGAAGTCTATTGAGCAGTTCTGCAGTATCTATACTTTTGGTGAGTGAGCATTGCAACTCCCGGTAATGTTAACATGAAGATCTGCTGAGGTCCAAGGTGCTGGAAGCTAGCAGATCTAATATTCATGACCTATCCTAAGGATAGTCAATCAATATTAGAAAGTGGAAAACCCCTTTAATTTGTTCCTGTAATAAGATTTTAACTAAACCTGTAGTGCAAAATAAACCATAGCTACCAATGTTCTGATGTTGAAAAAAAAAAATTAAGAAACATCTCTGATTGGAACATATATTTATATCTACAGTCTACTTTAAGCCATTTATTGATGGTGGAGATTACATAACCGGCTGTTACTATAAATGTATTCGGTTTCCCTCGGTCCTAGAAAAGGAATCAAGCTGACCAGCAGTAGTTTTCACTTGTTGAGTGATCAATTGAAAATCTATTAGGAATCTTCATGGTAACAAACATACCATCTTTGCCTACCTGCCAAAATAAATTAAATTGGATTACGTGAAATTGAGTGCAAATGAAAGTCAGTGAAATTTATAGAGCCATTAGAATTTATGGATCAATTGTGGTTCCCACTGAAGCCGATATACCTACTGTAAATTGTAAATAATTATGTGTTTAGAATACTATATAGCTATATAGTATGTGCACACACACATGCATATAGCTAGATACCAAATTTTTCTAAAGTTCAATTAAATTTAATATACAAAACACAAATGAGCGACTTAAATTTCTAAATAGTGTAAGTAAAGTAATGAACATATGGCCTATTAGAGTTTTATAGGTTTTCTTTCCAAGTTGATTCAGGCTGTCCTATTATGAAGGATAAGGATTTTTGGATATTTTCTGTCAAACAGACAGGCCATCTGTCTATATGGTGGGAAGTAACTTGTTTTTGATAGTTCTCCCTCTAAGACGTAATTTGATGTTTTTCTTTGATAAAACGATTAATCACAAAATTGACACATTAAAAAAAACCTACAATCATGATATTGTGAAATCATGTGTATATAATCCCCCTACAATATATTTCTGAAAAAAAATATTGATTAAAGTTGCCAATTTTTAATAAAACTAATGAGCATTTGCTCAACTGTTACACTAATGGAAATGGGCTCGGGCTTCAATTTAACTTCTGTTTTTGGAATATAATGAAGTCTAAATACAAAATGATTATAAAAAAAATGAAGGATTATTAGATTAGCTTTTCATTTATTTGCATTCTTTTAAGAATATACTGAAATGTTGCATTTGCAAATAACAGCATATCCTATTGTGTTGAAAAAAAAATTAAATCCCAAAGAGGCTGAATATAAATAAATGCATAACTATAAATTAAAAAAAAAAAAAAAAAAAATATATATATATATATATATATATCCTAGAACATTATTAATGGGGTTGGCCACTTTCAAACCAAAATAGACAAATGTTATTGTGTGCATAATAAAATGTTGTACAATTTTCCAATCCTTGCCTGCTGTCTTTCACTTGGCTTACTCCCATTGGATAAAAATCAGTTCATGGTCATGTGATAAAGAGTCTATGGTTATGTGATGGGCACACAGGTGCATGGCTTGTTAGTCACAGCACAGTAATCAAACATCTGTTTAGTAACAAGGTATGCACCTGTGTGTCCATCACATGACCATGGATTGTATATCACATGACCATGAACTGATTTTTATCCAGTAAGCAGAATGAACGAAAGCAAGCCGAGATCTAGAAAAACACATGGAATTGATACAGAAAGTATATTGGAAAATTGTACTACTTTTTATTACACAAATAATATTTGTGTCTCGGTATTGGTCTGAAAGTGGACAACCCTTTTAAAGTGAATAACTGTATTTATAATTGTTTAGTGACTATAATAAATATGGAAATACGTTATATGCATGTAATTGTATGTAAATGTCAGCACAACTAAATGGTTTTCTACTCAGTCCTAGATGTAAAATGTCTTGATCTATGCAAAGTAATGTCTACTAGAGGTGGATTCGGTTTACATGAGAATATAACAAAACTTTTTTTTTTTTTTTTAACCAAAGCTGTCTACATTCCATAGACAACTATCTCTGCATTTCGTCATCTGTGGGTGAGCATAAAGGTATGTTTCTGCTTATATTAACGATCTTTACATGGCACTATTATTTGTTTTCAAGTCAGTTTGAACCTAATAGACTCCCTTTTAAAAGCTATGAATATAGACTAGGTTCAAGGAAAGGTTTAGAATGCTAGTTTGTGTATGTACATGAAGCTCCTAGACAAAGCCTCATCATACCATACATGAAGAGTATTGTTGTGTATGTAAAGCTTTGCTTTACTCAGAGGTTTCACGACAACCAGTACATCATGATCTCGGGTATGGAGTATGATAGGAGTTTCTAACCAAGTAAGCTGAAGACTGTTAATGGTGTATTTGGGTTAGTACATTGTGCTGTACATTAATATACAGTAACTACATACATTGCACTACATGTGAATAAATAACTAATGATAACCTTGATTAACAGTCATTTCCCTTTGCAGAACCATTACACTGTTGGTCTGACAAACTCAATTATATATCTTTGACAACTACATAAGCTTTCATAGTATGTGTGTTGTTAAGATTTGAATAGTAGGAACCTTTTTGTTCCATTAGCAGATCTGCTTTAAAAGTCAAGATACAACAATTATTTTGACCACTAGTGGTAATGGCACCTATTGAGCACTGAGAGTACTTGCTAAGATGCCATTTACCTTCCATGGGTAACATTGTTTGCTTAACAGCAAATTTTTTTTATGTACTTAGATAAACCTGTTCTGTAGCATCCTAATAATATCACATCATCCTATCAGATCATCCATCGAGAAAGAGCTGCACATTTAATTGTTTCTGGTGTTTTATACAATATACAGAGTGAAAACTGCTACAAGAATGCAAGAAGA
The DNA here is from genome assembly GCA_947044405.1 of Leptodactylus fallax. Taxonomy (NCBI): domain Eukaryota; kingdom Metazoa; phylum Chordata; class Amphibia; order Anura; family Leptodactylidae; genus Leptodactylus; species Leptodactylus fallax. The sequence goes on from CAMRHE010000420.1 coordinate 538,444, forward strand.
CAAAAAATGTCTCCTTTTCTCCCCATAATCAGACTCAAAGGAATCTAATGGGTCTCAGAACATGCTCATTCCATGAAAATATGCACAATATCCTATTTTAATGAATGTAATCAGAATATTCTGGGATTACCATAATTTTTTAGGAAGAAAACTTCTACCTCCCCTTTAAGACTGTATTTCTAAAAACATCACATCAATAGCATTTTGTGTGCAATGCTGCTATGTTCTTAACATTTATGTAAATGCATCTTTTCCTTTACATTTTCATGAAATCAACAGCTTTCCTCCTAGTAATTATTGCAGTGGAAATCATCATCACAGTCTCCTGTAATTCCCAGTGCCTAGGAAAGATTACTTCTGCTTCACTTCTTTTAGCATCCTATTTGCACATCCTAGAACAACATGTTGGTTGAATGTTTCATTCATTAGCAAAAATTTGATCACAGCATCATGCCACTACTTGTTTTAACCACTTCTCACTAGCAATATATTCTGGAACTTAGTTATAAACAAAAAAATTGTGTGTCACTGTTGATGAGCAGAAATGCACTCGGCGCCTCAGATCTAAAGGCAACATTTTTTTTTTTTGAGCAATAGTACAAATGATTTAATTATAACAATGTGACTGATGTCATGATGATAATGTTAATAAGCAAGCAAAAGGGAACACAATTAAAACACAATTAGTAATTTTTCTACAATAGTTAAATCCTTAAACTGCCCATACAAATTAGATTAAAAGAGTTGTCCTGTTTATAGCTATGAAGAGGATGTTATAATTTAAGAAACTGAGAGGTAGATACTGCTCAATAATCTGCCATTCCAAATCTACATTTCCACTACTGTCCACCAGTGATTGATGAGAGGGCTGCATGTGACTACTGCAGCTTATCACTGGCCTAAATGCCGCAACCCACTCAAGGGAACCTTGAGTATGAGAGTAATAAATGTAATTGTCACCTTAATTGGGGCAATGTTGGGGTGGTCTTGCAGTGTACCATATTCTAGTGGTTGTTCCCTTAGGGAACTTCGAGTTGTAGGCAGCTGCTAAGCTCACTGAGCCAGGTGATGGGGGGTCAGAAAGGACCTTGATGGTAAATGTAGGAATGACTCGGGAGACAGTAGTTGGAGTTGAACAGATGTTGGAACTTTACTGAAGTACCAACAGATGCAGATAAATGGCAAGGTATGCCCAGTAAATAGATGTTAATCCAGTGCCAGTTAACTCCAACTTCTAAATTATCCTTCTGTATAGTAATAAGTCCCAAGGTTCCCTGTCTACCTAAGGGGATGATGTAGTCCACTTGTGAGGCACTAGCAATCCTCAACCTCCTCTCTGGTTTGGTACTTTCTGTCTTTGCTCTTTAGACCATCAGTGGGTATTCTTCCCTGTCTCAAGGCTGCAGCAACGATATTCTCTGGACTAGGATTCTAGCAGAAACCTCCATGCGTTCTGTTCCTCATCAACAGCTATAATGAACTGCCATGAGGTGACTTTAGTCTCCTTCCATTACAGTGGAATGACAAAATATAATTGCAAACAGTTCAAAACATATAGCAATGGTCTACCATACGCTGCTCAGGTACGGTGGCTTCCCAACTCTTCCATAATACATGTCATACAAGGAGGATTGGACATATTGCGTTTCAAAGCTGAAACATTGTGTCTAGCCACAGTTAACACCACTTCCCCATAGAAAACATATATATACACCTAGTTCAGCTGAGCATGTATGTGCATGGGGGAGCCAGGAAAAATAGATGTGAGCTGATGTTGAATGATGTTGAATATGTGATATTGATGTGTGAATACTGTAAAGTGGCTTTCTGGACTAAAAATAGTGATGACTTAGGATAGGTCACCAGGATAACAACATTTATGGGGGTCTGACATCTGGAACCCCCATTAATCAGTTGTTGATGCACAAAGAATGCAACCTAATGCTCCGTTCTCAGTAGTGGTACAACCAAGTCACTGCAGCTTGGCTCCCTTTCCAGTGAATGGGAGCTGATCTGCAGTACCTTGGTCTGACTACCACAAGGAGAATGGAAATGTCTGCTTCCTGCTTCATTCTCTATTAGCTTCTGAGAACAGCTGATCAGTAAGGGTACCAAATGTGATCTGATACTGATGACCTATGCCTGAGGTGATAAATTATTTTAGACTGGAATATCCCTTCAATACTTCAATTGCTTTGCAATCCATTCAATTCCTTTCACAAAAATAAATCTCATTTTTATGGTCAGTGTAAATGCTTCAACAATTACCTAGATCAGATCTTGGACATTACATTCAGGTTGACTAGACACAAATTTTGTGTGTAACAAACTGAAAATACTGGTTCAACTAACAATTAATATTCAAGAATAGTATTAATAAGTTTTTAAAGAATGTAACTTGCTTAGTGTGTAGCGACCTAGTACTAATATACTAAACACACGTGCAGAAACCCAGTGGAGAATCGTGTTGTGACTTTGAATAGTAATAGTCTGTCATGGTTAAGTTAAGGAGCTGGGAGCTCATGCGCCCTCTGTTGGATATAAGAGATCCTCAGTTTGCTTTTGACTCACCGAGTCTTGAAACAGCAAAAGGGATTTTAGCCAAGCCAGTTTCACTTGCAGATAAGTAAAACTGGCTTGGCTAAAATCCCTTTTGCTGTTTCAAGACTCAGTGAGTCAAAAGCAAACTGAGGATCTGTTATATCCAACAGAGGGCGCATGAGCTCCCAGCTCCTTTCCCATAATGCCTTGTGATACGTAGATGCTTAGTAGAGGGCGAAAGGCAACTCAAAACTCTACACACCTTAACTGGTGCTCTCCTCAAGGAGGGATGTCCCTGTCCATGGTTAAGTTAACTGTGGCTGTGGTGGTCTCTACTAAAACTTATCAAACTCAACGGGGCTGAAGTATTACAGAGAGAGACTGCAGTATGGATGATGATGGCGGTAGTAGTTTCCCTTGGGACACACCCTGTCTCTTGCCTAATGGTGATTGGGGCATCCCCAATGGTGTAGGTGTAGGACCCAGGAGACAGTTGGTTAAGTTGCAAGTAACTCACGGTTCTTGACTGTAGTCTTGGAAAGGCACATCAAACCTATAAAAACCGGTTGCAAACAGTCCTCCACACAAAGTGGGGGTATAAGTGTTTAAAGGGGTTTTTAGTGCTAAAAGTATTGATGACAAATGCTAAGGATAGCTAATCAATATAGTTGGATAGCAGGAGTCCAAGAAATGGCACCCCTATCGATCAGCTGTTCTCAGGAACTAAAACACACAGAATACAGCAGGAAGCAGACATATGTGTAGTGGCCAAATCAGGTACTGCAGATCAGCTCCCATTCATTTGAATGGTGCCTAAGCTGCAGTGTCTCAGTTCTGTCACTACACAGAAAACAGCAATCTGTTTCCTATTCCATTCTGTTTATTAGCTGTTGAGTACAGAAAATCTATGGAGATGCCAGGTGTCTGACCCCTACATATTTGATATTGGTGAGCTATCTGTAGGATTGGTAATCAATATTTTTAGCACAGGAAACCCCTGCAAAATTTAAAGGTTGGAGCAGGGAGGCAGAGATGGTTTTTCTCCTGAGTTCAGCAGGTCTTGAGCTCTGTCCTGAAGTTTCTCTCTTCTAATTCTCTCAAAGTGTACTCTGTTTGCTCAGCTCTACCAATTACTCCAAAAGCTGAGCTCATCTTTGATTTAGAACTGGATTTGACCCAAAAGTTTTGGGTTCACCTGAATAAGGAACTTTTGGGGTTTGTCACCCATGAAACACTATTATTTTTCTATAGGGTCTGAGAAGACCCCAGAGTATAAGTGGAGGCCTAGGGGAGGTGAGAGAAAATAACAAACACTTAAATTCACTTTGCCTCACCTCTCCTGAGTGTCCCATGGTCCTTGTGTCCTCTTCAGGCCACTTCAGGGTCACTGCTCAAGCTCAATTACAGGATCTTAGTGTTGTGACATCGACATCACTGCTGAGGACCAATCGCAGGCCTCAGAAGTGGCCTTGGCACGAGACGTCAGCCAGAGGTCGAAGAGGACACCCAGAGACTACTGGAGCCGCAAAGATGTCCAGGAGAGTTGCCTTCCCTGGCCCTCTGCTTATTTACTCTGGGATCTGAGGAGACCCCAGCATATAATAGCACAAGTTTGACCCGAAACAAACTGGAGGGCCGAACATCACGAATATTCATCTAAAAGAATCTTGTGAGGTTTGACCATTTCTAGTGGTGAGGGAAGTCTATATAGATTTAGCCCCTGCTAGAATATTCTAAAAATCTAAGTAAAGAAGAAGAAGAATTTTCCATGCTCCAACCACATTTGGTTCAGTTATTGCTAATTTAGTGATCTAGAAATTAAAATTATATATAACAATAACATGTTACAAAAGTAAAAAAAAAAAATCAAACTATGAAGTAAACATGTACAGTATTCAGCTAGTACTATGCACATGCATTTATAGCTCAGGCTGGCACATTAAAATTAATGAGCCCTATAGCCAATCTTAACAGAGCATACAGCAGGTAATACAAAGCATGTGGTAAAAAAACAACAAAAAAAAAACACTTTTTCCTGCTCAATTAATTTGGTATCTAATCTTTTGATAATATAAGTGATAATGACAAGTTGCAAAGCTCCTAATTGGCTAATTTGTAGCTTCACACTATTTCAATGTGGATTAGGTAATGCAAGCTGAATTCCGATATGTTGTTTGGGCAAAAAGGACACTTAATCTCATATGTTATCACAATTTAAGTCTGGTTCAGAAGAACTGTGAGAAGTGTGAGAATGCAGATACATAAAGATGTAAGCTGGATTCACACATGAAGTTTTCTTTCATATTTACTCTTTCGCTTAGGTCAAAAAACTTTTTCAAAAACTAAACCTAGAGCTGCTTATGTGAATCCTAACTTAGGCTAAAGCCCCATGTTGCAGAAATGCAGTGTTTTTTTTTTTTTTGCAGATTTTGCTGCGTTTTTTTGAGCCAAAATCAGGAGTGGCTTGATAAGGAAAGGATAATTATAATGGAAGCCCTTAGACATTTCCCTTTTGTTAAATCAACTCCTGACTTTGACTCAAAAAAACGCAGTTAAATCTGCAACAAAAAAAAAATCTGTGTTTCCGCAATGTGGGGCCTTAGACTTCTACAACAAAATCTAGTTTCCCATTTGCCCTTTTAACAAATTCCATGTATCAGTCCTGTTAATTTGCTTGTTGCTTCTATCATTAAATATCACACTTATGCCATTGCCTTGCAGTCTGAATCTGACTTCGATGACATGCTTTCTCTACTTACATCAGACCGTCCAGTATGTTGTGTTTTCATAAACTTTTACAAGCCCTTCACCAGTTGGGGATGAAACTTCCATCAAAGTTAGGGCCCTTGCACATCATTTCCTAATGTTCATTTTTTTTTTTTTTCTTCCCAAAGGTTCTATTAATGGATTCATGAGATTTTTATGGTATTTCCACCATGTCTAAAATTAATTTGTTTGTGACAAGATTCAATTAGGATTTTTTTTTTTTTCAAACAGGACAACAAATCCTTTTTCTGTCCTTTTTAACAGCAGGATCTCAATGGGTCTGTGTTTTGTTTTTTTTTTGTTTTTTTTTTTGTACGCTATTAAAATCTATGGCAACAAAATAGGCTTCACATTAAATTTTTTTTAATATATGATAAAGAAGATGGGATATTTCAATAGTTCAGTTTCTTAACTGTATACATATGATCTCTTAGATTATTTGGAAAATTATAGAGAGGATGTCAACTTTATTGTCCTCTATGGGTATTGGCTCTAGCTGCCTTTGTGATGCTGGACTGATGTGTCATGATATTAATAGCAAATCACAGAGTAAGAAAAATCAGGGTAAAATCTTAAAAGAAAGCTAGTGTTTGATCAGAAAACAAACATAAGGTTAAGCTGAAGGAAAATAAACACAATATAGATAACATTATTACACTCTGGACATGACAAGTTGTACTTCCAGTGAAGACCACCTTTAAACTGGTCACTGGCGTTTGTCCCATGAAGAAAACTGACAAGGAACTTTTATGCGCTCCACATTTAATCTGACTGCAGCCAGGCTGAATGTGGGAGGGCTGGGTGGGATTGGTGAAGGAAGTGACGTGGAGCTCCAGAGATAGCTGAAGTTTAGCACTCGGCTATCTCCGGCACTCCCATTGAAGTACCCCTCACATTCAGCCTGGCTGGGATCAGGTTGAATGTGAAGCATGCAGAAGGTTCTTGTCAGTTTACTTTGCGGGACAACCCTACTACATTTTAATATAGTTAGTTCCAATCTAATTTTTCTCAATCTAATTTGCTAAAATGCTCCCATGAGCTTAAATTGAAAATAGTGATGCAACAATTGAAGATATTTCTATATACATGTATTGAACTTTTCTGTTGACACTTGTCACTTAAAAGTTATTCGTATTCACAGACAAAAATGTAAAGTACGCAAACTTTAATGTCTTGTAAAAGAAAAGAACAACTATCAAAGCTTTCAAGAAGTCGCCTTTTTCAGACCAGAATGTCAACTACTTCTCTATACTGTTAGAAAACAGAGTATTATTGCATCATGCTTGCCTTAGCGCACAGAATCAATTTAGTACATGGGGCTGACATTTTAGTGGAATAACAAAATGACAATACTGAGTCATCTATAATGAATGGGTATGTACATACTATTCCCTGCCAAAATGCTGTACCTGTCTCCTTCTCACCCTGCAGTGTACGGAACAAAAACATGTAATGTTCATCAACGAGAAGCTGACATCCATTTTATGGGTGCCTTCACTAACATACACTTAAAGTATGGAGCTGACTTTTGTTTGATGCCAGTTTTCAAAAACTGGTGAAATGTTTTTCCTTTGCAAACAACATTAGTTAGAAAATATTAGGTTATTTAAGGTAAAAAGATTATTATATATATATATATATATATATATATATATATATATCATAAATCTTTATAGATATGTGTCCTCCTTTATCCTTCCTGTTAGCTGGATATATGTGTGTCATAAAATGAGCAGTTTTCATGATATGCTTCCACATAGCATACCTTTATGTTATATTATATCACTTTCTATTCTATACAGGTGTCCTATACAGTCATTGAGCTGTTAATTGCAGCTTGTCAAGACTTTTGGTAGCACGTCACAATATTGTATTGAATTAGGTTAATGAGAAATTAGTCCTTAAAAGGAATTGATCGCGATATTTATTTATTAAAACTAGATGGTAAAATTAAATCGCTCTTTTCTAATTTTTTTATTTTCTGTATGTGATCATGGGGATTGTTATTTTGCCGGGGCTTATCCCTCTATTTTAACAGCTATTAGTTATATACTTTACAGCATTGTGCAGTAGAACATAAAATTTAGTTACAGATGGACAAATACTATATATACAGATATAACCAGACTTTACTGATCTCAAACTAAAGCAAGTTTCTTATTAAATCAGTTCAACACAATATCACATCATGTTAACAAAAGCTATGAAAGATTACCATTTACACCTTCACCCCCTTCCCCACAGAGTGGCCACATATAGACACAAATAGGATAGTTAGCATATCCTATTGTGTTACTTTACAAGGAAATAATACTTACAAAAGTCACTTAACTTGTGATAAACATACTCAGACATCACCAGCCAAGAGGACAGGTAAGGTAGGACACACCTGTATATTATGTTTGTATGTTTATTTATCTGTCCAGATGTAGTAAATTTTAATATTTAGACTGATAACATGCTGCACCTTGGTATCTTAATCTGTGTATCAACCATCACAAGATAATGTGAGGCAAAACTACGTCTTTAACATAAGCATCTATGCATCTATCTCTTGATAATTTTATGTGCCTTGGCAGCTGCTGGCTGACACTAGTTACTAAAAATGTTTACTGTCCACCGATATCTTTCTGGTCTTTCTCAATGGCAGTTTATACAGTGTTTTTCTATTTAATAAATAGATGTAAAGCTTGTTTTCTCAGCTTAGGTGCTTAACCTTAAAGTTATCTACATTGAAACTTTATTTTCCATTTCTCTGCCCTTGATTCTAGTTTCCCTCCAACTCTTTGTAACATTACACTATCCTGCTGTGTGTTGACTACTTTACAGAGCTTAGTATCATCTGCAAATATTGAGATTCTCCTGTGTAAATCTTCTTCCTGGTCATTAATAAAACTATTGAGAATGAGAGGTCCCGGTACCCTGTGGCACCCCACCTTGACTTTATCAGAATATAAATATTCACCCTTTGTTTCAGATCAGGGAGCTAGTTGTTGATCCATATACAGATATTGTCCATAGACTTGGCATTCTCAATTTACATAACAACCATTTGTTTGATACAGTATCAAATGCCTTGAAAACGTCCAGATAAACCACATCCTTCATTATACCCATCCCTGGCCAATTCCACATGCAGAGTTCACAACAGGAAAGTTTATCAGGTTAGCTGTGGACCAGTTGAAAGCAGACATGTGGTCTGTCACAAAAGGACTTTACTGAGATCCCTTCTCAGTGCTCTGGTTCTCATAAAGTCATTTTTACCTTACACAAAAAGGTTACTTGGGGTTCAAGAATTAAGTTTATAATTTTAATATCTGTAATAATTTAAAAATGGAATAAGGCCATTTTTTTGGATTAGCATGAGCTTCTAGTGGTTCAGTGGTTAGCAGTGTTGCGTTGCAGTGCTGGAGTCTTAGGTTCGAATTCGACCAAAGACAACATCTGTAAGCAGTTTGTATGTTCTCCCTGTGTTTGTATGGGCTTTCTCCCACATGCTAAAGACATAGTGATAAGGAATGTAGATTGTGAGCCCTATATGGCACAGTGATTGGAAATATCTGTAAAGCGCTGCGGAATATGATGGCGCTATATAAGTAAGCAATTAAATAAAAATATGCTGTATGGCACTTAGCACCACAGCCTCTTGAGTAGAGTTCAAGAAGCTTCTGTGTCATATATGCAATAACACCCTAGCCCACTTAGGACACTCCTGTACTTCTTTACTTGTTAGGTAGGGTTCGTTTACTGAGACCCTGTGATCAGAACTCCACCTACTTCCTGCAGGAATGAGAAAAAAAAAAAATATATATATATATATATATATATATATATATATATATATATATATATATATATACAGTACAGACCAAAAGTTTGGACACACCTTCTTATTCCAAGAGTTTTCTGTAGTTTCATGACTATAAAAACTGTAGATTCACACTGTAGGCATCAAAACTATGAATTAACACATGTGGAATTATATACTTAACAAAAAAGTGTGAAACAACTGAAAATATGTCTTATATTCTAGGTTCTTCAAAGTAGCCACCTTTTGCTTTGATTACTGCTTTGCACACTCTTGGCATTCTCTTGATGAGCTTCAAGAGGTAGTCACCTGAAATGGTTTTCACTTCACAGGTGTGCCCTGTCAGGTTTAATAAGTGGGATTTCTTGCCTTATAAATAGGGTTGGGACCATCAGTTGTGTTATTCAGAAGTCAGGTGGATACACAGCTGATAGTCCTACTGAATGGAGTGTTAGAATTTGTATTATGGCAAGAAAAAAACAGCTAAGTAAAGAAAAACGAGTGGCCATCATTACTTTAAGAAATGAAGGTCAGTCAGTCTGAAAAATTGGGAGAACTTTGAAAGTGTCCCCAAGTGCAGTGGCCAAAGCCATCAAGCGCTACAAAGAAACTGGCTCACATGAGGACCGCCCCAGGAAAGGAAGACCAAGAGTCACCTCTGCTGCAGAGGATAAGTTCATCCGAGTCACCAGCCTCAGAAATCGCAGGTTAACAGCAGCTCAGATTAGAGACCAGGTCAATGCCACACAGAGTTCTAGCAGCAGACACCTCTCTACAACAACTGTTAAGAGGAGACTGTGTGCAGCAGGCCTTCATGGTAAAATAGCTGCTAGGAAACCACTGCTAAGGACAGGCAACAAGCAGAAGAGACTTGTTTGGGCTAAAGAACACAAGGAATGGCCATTAGACCTGTGGAAATCTGTGCTTTGGTCTGATGAGTCCAAATTTGAGATCTTTGGTTCCAACCAAAGTGTCTTTGTGCGACGCAGAAAAGGTGAACGAATGGACTCTACATGCCTGGTTCCCACCGTGAAGCATGGAGGAGGAGGTGTGATGGTGTGAGGGTGCTTTGCTGGTGACACTGTTGGGGATTTATTCAAAATTGAAGGAATACTGAACCAGCATGGTTACCACAGCATCTTGCAGCGGCATGCTATTCCATCCAGTTTGCATTTAGTTGGACCATCATTTATTTTTCAACAGGACAATGACCCCAAACACACCTCCAGACTGTGTAAGGGCTATTTTACCAAGAAGGAGAGTGATGGGGTGCTACGCCAGATGACCTGGCCTCCACAGTCACCAGACCTGAACCCAATCGAGATGGTTTGGGGTGAGCTGGACCGCAGAGTGAAGGCAAAAGGGCCAACAAGTGCTAAGCATCTCTGGGAACTCCTTCAAGACTGTTGGAAGACCATTTCAGGTGACTACCTCTTGAAGGTCATCAAGAGAATGCCAAGAGTGTGCAAAGCAGTAATCAAAGCAAAAGTTGGCTACTTTGAAGAACCTAGAATATAAGACATATTTTCAGTTGTTTCACACTTTTTTGTTAAGTATATAATTCCACATGTGTTAATTCATAGTTTTGATGCCTTCAGTATGAATCTACAATTTTTATAGTCATGAAAATACAGAAAACTCTTGGAATGAGAAGGTGTGTCCAAACTTTTGGTCTGTACTGTATGTATATATATATATATATATATATATATATATATATATATATATCTACAATCTATATGATTGCTCCCAAGCTAATTTTCTCCTTTTCTGTTGTCTGCACAATGCCAATCCAGCATGAAGCAGAGGAACAGAGTCTTATCTGATGAACAGGTTACTACCAGAGTCTTTACAAAAGGTTGTCTAGCAGAATTTCCTTCACTACTAGATTGAATTTATGTACATGATTTTGGTATAACTTAAACAAGATGCGAGTTATATATAGCAGCAATCTTCTGTCGCAGTATAATCCAAAGAAAACCAAGGAGGTAGACTACAACCCAAGTGCTAAAAACTTGTACTTGTTAAATGGAATCTAGTAAAAACAATACTGCTGCTTGGATGTTTTTACAGAATTTTAATAAAGAATACCTTTTTGAAGTGTCCAGGTACTTTGGTTTTATTTGAACGGTATCAGAGAATAACTCCATATAAAATTATGTCAAGTGTCTATAACTCATATTGAGCTATAGAGAAGTACTTAGTATATTGCCATAAAGGCTCCATGCACAAATCATGCAAATCAAATACAGATGGCAGACAAGGGAATATGTTAAGACTCTTTATGTCACTAATATAGTAAAATAAATACTACAGTAAAAATAAAATAAATTAGAGAACTAGGGGTTGTTCAGCCAAGAAATATTTTCATAATGGTGTACAATTGCTGCTCTTTCTCCAACACTTCCCAGTACCCCACTGGTCTCTACTTCATGCTCCAGTACTGATATCCCGACACACAGTCATGTGATTGCTGCAGCCATTTACTTCTGTAGGAGGTCACCACTGCAGCAAGTGAGAGGCTGCAGCAGTCTGAAGTCTGTGTTTGGACAAAATTGCGTCAGCACGTAGTAGAGACCAGTGGGGGACCAGAAATTGTTTAAATGTGAGTAGCAGAGGATCATATGAAGGGTCAGATCAGCAGAGGAGTATGAAATATTTTTATGCATCATTTTTGTCCATGTTTTAAAGATACCTTTTCTTGACTAGACAACCCCTTTCAAGCTGCATTCAAGTACAGTAAGTTCCTGTTCACATGTCATAACATGAAGGGGAATTTGAGACGAACATCCAACTTTGATTCATTTTCAGATGAATGGGCCTGATCAGTGGGGATTCTCAAGCCAAGGACTCAGCAGCTATATAAGCTGTGGACTTGGTAGCAAGATCACGCAGGATGCTTACTTTTTCAGCGTCCTGCTGTGATTTTTGCCTCCCATTGAAAAAAATAGGAAGCAGAATCTGCCGCTGATGTTACGATAGATTCTTCCCCAACATCTGCGACAAATTTGACTGCATGAATGGGACCTAAAGGTATGTTCACATGGTGGAAATAGAAAAAGAATTTGAGGTGGACTTCCGCCTCAATTTCCTCTTTTGTTTCCGCCCTACTGGCTTTTTGCTGCAGCTTTCACCCACTGATCAGGCTCAGTTGAATGGCCCTAATCAGTGGAATGATTTTTTGCTGTGGAATTGGCAACAAGATTGAACAGGAGACTTATTTCTTCAGCATCCTCCTTTTGATATATGCCTCTCATTGAATACAATAGGAGGCATAATGAGGACAGCATTTTATGCTGTTACGGACTTGAAATCTACCTCAAAATCAGTGCCAAATTCCACTGTGTGAAAGGGCCCAAAGATGTACTGGACATAATGGACATCCTGCAGATTAACAATATACTTCCCTGACTGATAAAATAGTAGATCTAAAAGTCATGGTCTTGACAATTTTCCTATAGGGACTGGCAGACATCTTGTGTTTTTTGCACCAAACTCTGTAAAAATAATGGCATTTCCTGGCCATATAATCTATTATAGTACAGTATATAGAATGTACTATAAGAGGAAGAGTCTGTGCTCAGGACCCTACTATTTAACAGCAGAGAGTCACTGCAAATAGTGGGCGCCAAGTAATTGTACATAGTCATCAGGAAAAATATAGTAGTAGTCTACAGCTTCACCCTGGCAATAGTAGCTAATAGATGATGATTTTAGCATTATGATATGCAGTGATTAGCTGATGTCTACATATCTTTTGAGAAGATATTATCTGATTATTTAATCCTTTTTAAGAATGTTCAACATTGTTCAGAAGTATGCAATAACCATAGTATAGTTTTACTGAATAATAGAATAAGGATACTTGTGGTCAAATCTGAGGGCTTCATAAATTCAGTTTTGATCATGTTAGTATCTTAGCAACTGTATGTTCTGCAAACTATATTGAATCCTTAATAATACCCATAAATACAACCTGATGATTTTCAGCTATGCTAGTACTGTATATGCAAAATAAATGTATTTTACATTTTACAGTAATAGATTATTCTTACAGATGCTAGTTATGCCATGAATATTGAAACATATCTATGAAATTGTACGTAACAAGGTTAGAACATGACAATATGCATAAATGTCACTGGCAATTATGCACTAAGTGCCATTTTCTAGAAGTCATGCAGTCATTTGTGATGCTTAGAGACAATTGCTATTTCTCAAGATTTGATGTACAATGTATAAGTGGATTTATGTTATCTCCTTGATACACTATAGACAAGCCTTTGGACTTTGTGCCAGTAATCCATACATGATACATGGTATTTACTTTATGCACCCGCTTTAACTAAAGAACATAAGTTGCATACATTAAAATTTGAAGTGATAAATGACCCCCTGCCACAAGAAATTGGCCAATTTCTTACCTACTTCATCCATTTAAAGCAGAAACAATGGCTAGTGTCAGTGTATTGAAGCTACAATAAAACACAGCTACAGTTTAATTCATTTTAAATTCCATTATGTTTACATCAGTCACATTCATGTTCCATCTTACTGAGATATTTAACTTAATAAGAATGGCATATCATTGCTCTGTATCTACACTAATTTCAAAGTCACTGCCAACTTTCTCTTCTATTCCCGAATGAAACTTTGTACGTCTTTATACTACCTTCAGAATAATTTATCACATACTGTAGTAAAGATTTTAAAAAATCATTATTCTTTTCATCTAAAAATTCTTAGATTTCATTTTTAATATAATCTCTTTTGAGAGGTTCTTTCTGAAGGAGTTGCCATGTATGTTTAAGTCCACAGAGACTACCCACAGAAGAGGGAGTACGACTTTACGAACTTCAAATAGTTCTTTAAAATTGTTCTAGGGTTTTTATATTTGCAAAAGAACAATTCATTTATGCAAAGGAAATAAAACATTATTAGACACATGCAAGATGTGACTAGAGATTTAAAACAACACAGGCTGGATAAGGCGACAGTTAAGAGATTTCATTTATAGGTTTTAAGTGATTTTCTGTACTTCGGAGCCATTTCTGCTGCCTGAGGCAAATATCTTAGAATAACAGAATAGTGATGCAACCAATATTGATTTTGCTACATTGTCATGCATTTCATCCGAGCTGCAGATTGTTGCATTTTGATAATAGAAAATAGTGGAAAAAATAAAAAGTAATGAATAGAGCAAGTTATGGAAAATCTAGAATTATTGTAATCAAGACGGCATTCATTCTCAGTGACTGACATTTTAACCACATAAATCTAGCTTGATTTAACATTATTAGGCTAAATAGGTCTATGGGTATAATTCAGTCTTATGGTAAAAAAAAAGCAAAACCCTTTGAGTGAATGGTGCGTGTAGTTTCTTAGCTTAAGACTTGGCTGCTTTCTTATGCATTCTTAAACTAATACATGAAAGCTCAAGATGAAAAAAAGATAAGAGATAAAGGAAGTGGGTATAAAAAGGCCAATCGAACAAGGTGATACCAATTAATTAGAAATTACATTCTCTTGTAGGTCCCAAAGCACTTCAAGAAAAATCAAAAGAAAACTTAGAAGTAACAAAACACCTGTGTTACTAAGACAAACTAGCACTTATTTTGATCTTGTACAAATAAAATAAGTTTTTCTGTAATTCTGCTAATTACAATATTTTTCACCTACGATAAGGATAAATCTAAAATGCAAATGATGTTATCAAACATTGTCATAACTGCTCATCTTTTAAATAGAGCTGTCCTGACAACTATTCATCCCACCAGCAGGCTTAATTTAATGTTTGTTCTTTTTTTTTTTTTTTTTTTTCTTTTTCTTTATTTTATTTTTTTTTTTATCATGCATGCAGTCTGCTCATACTGTGTATTAGTAAGTAGCTTCTATCAAATGTTTGCTGTAATTCTTGTGTTTTCTACTTTTGAAAGTTGACACATGTCCATGTGTTTGGGAAATCGCCAGATATCCAGATTATCTGAAAGTCTAAGAAGTATATATATCTTGGTTGTTGCTCTGTAGAAAGTCAGTCCTGGAATTAATCTGTCAATGCTCAGTTGGGATTGCCTAATTAATGAAAGTGTCTTTTGACACCATCACAGATAACACCACCTGGCAGCATGACCACTCACAAACTAATTATTGCCATAGCTGATGGATTTCAGAATAAATGTCATTCTACTGCCATAGGATATTATGATTGTATCTAAATATTCTTTTAGGGCTCATTAGGAAAAATGCTATGCAGACATTATAGATAGATGCGTTTCTTATGTAAAAAAAAAAAAAATAAAATCACAAATCAATGGAACATTACTGTTAGAGGAAGTCTGTCACCGGAATTCAGCATACCAATCCAGCCCAGCAGATAGTTAGGATAGGGTCACCTGAATCAAACAGTATTTTTCCTTGTGTATCGATGCATATGTTGCTTAGATATTGATGTTTTTGTCAAAATGTTAATGAGCTCTTTGGAGCAATAAGAGCGTTGTCACTTAACATGTAGGAGTTCATTTACATAAAGACTTAAACCATGATATATCAGCAATAGAGGCACTGATTCACAGGTTAATGTGATCTGAATGAAGCAATGTTTTCTACTTGTGAATCGGTATCTCCATTGCTGAGATATAACTGTTTGTCAATAAGTAAATGAGATCCAAAGAGCTAAGTGACAACTTTTGATTCAGGTAACCCTAACCTATCTATCTGCAGAGCTGGGATGATAAGATGCATTCTCTTGGCAGACTCCCTTTTAAGCAGGTAGGTTTACATAATTTTAGATTTTTATTTTTTCCTTTCTGTTCAGTAAGCTAATCATTGACTGGAAAAGAGAAAGATAAACATGCTCCATAATGTGTACTGTGTTGATGTAAGAATGTAGCCAAATGGTACTCCATCACCTCCTCTCACCATGCACAATGGCACCCGCCAGAGCTGCCCCTTCTCACTAATCCTCTATGCCATAGTAATGGAACACTTACTAGTTGCCATCAGACATAACCAACACATAAAGGGGCGGAAAGTCCGGGATCTTGGTGTTTGCGGTTGATGTACTGCTATTTATCACACAACCACTAACATCACTCCCCTCACTCCTCCGTGAAATTGCTACCTACAATTTTTTCAGCAATTATGAAATAAACTTATCTAAAAGCACTGCCTCAACATCTCCTTACTGGACTCATTGGTTACCTCCCTCTGATCCACTTTCCCATTTATATGGTCCCCAAAATCCATCAAAGATTAGGGTTCATGGGAGGTGAAAAACCAATCTGACACCTATTCCCTTAACTTCCTTCCCATTTTATGCTGCCTTTAAAATGACCTGGCTAGTTGGGACACTAGAGGTTTCTCATGGCTCTGTGGCATCAACCTTCTAAAAATGAATGTCCTCCCTAGGCTACTCTACCTCTTCCAAACAAACCCCATAGTACTTCCTAAAGATTTTCTCACAATGACTCAAATCTTAACAAGCAAGCTTGTTGGCTTCATGCTCATTTTCGCCAGGTCTGTTATCCTGAGGCTGTGGAAATCCACCACTCCCCCAACCATCCTGGCTTGGCTTAAGGAATTTCTACATATCAGGCACATGGAGGATCTGGTCACAGAGCTCAAACTAGATGACAGTGCCCAACAATTGGTCTGGTTACTGTGGAACACTTTCTACTTCTCCACCTTCCAGTCCTCCTTCCCCACTACCTAACTTCCTTAAATCCGCTTCACTACTCTGTTCCGCTCCCCACACTTATGACCACTTTTTTCCCCTCCCCTCCTCTCTTCACCCATCTGGTCCCTCCTGGAATGTTACATATGTTTTTGTTATACCGCTATGTTGAAGGTTTCTCCTCCTCTTTGTTATATGCTCCATAAAATTTATATTGTACCTATGCTTGTTGCTATGCTGTGACAGAGCCATTTCATCCCCCCTTTTCTCCCCTCTCTTTTATTTGTCATCATCTAACCCCCCATCAATTGTTCCCCCCACCCTCCATCCACCTACCTCTTTACGATGTCTACCCTTCACCCTGATAGTGCTTTTCTTTTTTCTGTTTCTGTTAAATATTTGAAAAACTTTGTCAACATTTTTTTAATGGAAAAAATGCAAACAGCTTGATTAGCTCACCTGGGTAAATGCAATGCAAGTGCAATATCACTGTAGGTTTGGCCTACATTCAAATGAACGTGGCACAAAATGGCCATGAAAGATTGATATTTTTAATGGTCATTTTGCACCCAAAGAGCTCCCATTTTCATGGATCCCTCATATATTTAATTTTATTGAGGAATCTGTGAAAATGGGTAAAAATAGGACACAACCTATTTTTGGACGGTTCGTTAAAATGTACAGTAAAATGGTTATGTGATTAGCTTCAATTCACGTACAGTGAATTCAAATGGACAGTTTTCACTATCATATGAATATAGGCTTTGTCATAGATCTCCCACACAGTCCGCTGTCTGGATTTGTAACAGATTATGTCGATGTATCAAGTAATCAGAAGATCAATGGCGCTGGTATACAGTATGAAATGCCAGTATTAACAAATTAATCAGAAGATTAAAATTAGTGAGTCCTCTCTGGAGATGATGAATATAGATGCATTGGCTAAAGTGGTGAAGTTATATGCTTAATTTGGTACTACATGTTACAGCATTAAGGCTTGGTTCACATCTGCGCATGGGTTTCCGTTGGGGGTCCGCTTGGGGACCCCCGAATGGAAACCTAATTCGCATAAAAAAGCGGTAACCTTAGGAAACCTGCGGACCCCATAGACACCTTTCCACAATCTACCATACATATACACCAGATGTTAGGTGTTTAAACATCCTGTAGCACTCGCTCAAGAGCTGAGTGTGCTCTACAAAGTCTAAACTGGTCCTGCACGGTAAGATCGGAGAAGCTGTTTGGTTGCTATGGTAGCTGGGAGACTTCAAAAGGCTCCCAGGTCAGTCACATGATAATGTGAGGTACAAAATACTGGCTTAGAACCTATTAGCGATTTCCATACTTTTCAATCAAGAGGGAAAATGGGGTGCTGGTTCTAGTGGGTTATATGTATATAGGTGCTGGGCATCCCACCTGATTGTCAACATTGTGCACCTGACATGATCACGTGACTGAGACCTTTATATTAGCCTTATATGTATGAACTTTTAATGCTAGCATCCACCCCCCCTCATGGATTATAAGTGTGTTGCTTCATCTGACATCAGATAATGTAATCTCAGAAAGCATTAATACAATTTTTTTTTTTCCATGAAATATGTTTTAATTGCGCAAAAAAAATAAAAAACAACTATACATAACTTATATTGGCATATATATTACTTTTACTACAGTTTGAACAGTACAAACAATGCAAAACAAACGGTCAGAACTGCATTTTTTTGCAATCATTAATAGCTAATCAATAAATATACACCAGAATAGTACAAAAAATTACATAGCTACATTGATGGAAAAATAAACTTATGAATCTTGAAATTCAGCAATGAAGAAAAAAAAAGTGTCACTTGGTGCTTAAAGGGAGTCTATCATTCGCAAAACCACTTTTAAGCTAATGGCAAATTGGAATGGCCTTTAAAAAGGCCATTCTTCTCTTACATTTCAATGTTTTCTTCTCCCAGCCGATTCAAAGATAATTTGTTTCTTCGTTTATGTTAATGAGCATCACGGAGCACCTGGGGCGTTCCTCCTCTTCTGCGAGCACCCACCTCTTCATCGCTTTTCACCTCCCCTTCTTCCCATGCGGTGACTCCCCTCTTGGTCTTCTCTGTATCTTCTTTCTTCTAAGTCCTCATACGCATCGCTGTGCGCAATCGGCTCTGCCACTTCGGGTTCGGGCAGAGCCGACTGCGCATGATGGGCCGCCGCTTTCAGGTGGTCGATCGCAAGAGCGTACTGTGGCAGAGCCGATTGCGCATGCGCCCAGCACTGCGTACCAGGACTTAGAAGAAAGAAGATACAGAGAAGACCAAGAAGAGAGTCACCGCAATGGAAGAAGGGGCAGTGAAAAGTGAAGACGAAGTGGGTGCTCTCAGAAGAGGAGGAACGCCCCAGGTGCTCCGTGATGCTCATTAACATAAATGAAGAAACAAATTATATTTGAATCAGCTGGGAGAAGAAAACATTGAAAGGTAGGAGAAGAATGGCCTTATTAAAGGCCATTCCAACGTGTCATTAACTTAAAAGTGGTTTTGCGAATGATAGACTCCCTTAAAGATCCATATGTTAGTCCATAAGGGAATTAAACCTCTCGGGAAACAAGCTATCAAAAAAAAAAAACCCACAACCTAAATATCTGAAATAAATTTTTATTCTTCCATTTCATCTACCACCGGAGTTGCTAAATTTTATGTACAGTGTCATTGTTAAAGGGTAGAACATTGTTCAAATATATGATATGATAATAAAGTGAAGATCATAATAATTCTAACAATATTTTTTTCTAATTACTATTGGATTAATATAAAGTCAGTTAGATGATGCTATTTGTCTGGGTCTTTACAACCATGTTCAGTATTTGGTCCTTGGTCAAAAACCCCCAAGTGTTTTTTCTACAGTTTCATCTACTGTTGTGATTATGAATTTAGACATTTATGTTTATGTATGACATAGTGTCCCATAAGAAGACTACCTGTAGTCAAGCGTTCCTAACGTTTTGGACTAATGTTGCTGAGGATGTTTCTTATGGTTTTACAATAGTTTATAATGTTTTGCTCTTTGATAGTATTTAATAAAATGCCTTTATTTGAGAAAGATGGAGCTTCATTAAGCTGGGTCATCTATATAATGCCCATAAATTTCATTCGTTTAATCTAAAGAGAACCAAAATTGTATTCTGGGTATTTTCTTAGACATATATTGTCACATACACACTTTCCCAGCACTTGATGTGAGTGCAACTGCAAGGGGTTAATCAATTTCCACTTGATGAAACTGCGCTCCATTCTAGCTGCATAAAACCTACCTAAACACAATTCATGCACCCCAGACATAAAACTTTATGCCATCACCTGTGGAATTCTTGGGCTAAACAGGTACCCAGCATACACACTGTTCTTCAGGATTCAAATGGTTAAACACTATGAATAGCTTGGGATTCCTAGAACATTAAGGATAAATGGACTAAAAATGAATGAAATTGAAAAAGAAAATAAAATGACAAACAAGAAAGCAGTTATTAAAACTAAAAGGAATATAATGGCAGAAAAACTGACTTTTTTAGATAGTCTGCTCTGTTTCCTTGACAATAGTCAGACTGCCATCATTATGGTTAAACATATTTATGTTTTTTTTTTAGATTTTGTAACGTGTTTCAGGTTTCATAACTTGCTATCAATTCATTGAGCAAATGCATGGTTTAGGACTAAACACTAGGGTAATGAGAGGGAAGGACCATGAACGTTAGGCAGTTCATCCCTTGATAACCCGCACTAAGGGTATGTGGGATGTCCACTTTAGAGATACATATGCCCATCTGCCCATCCTTTGAAACCTGTAAACGTTATGCCTAACTGTTTAAATATGATGGTTTGTTCTCCGAGACAACCCCCCTAATCTCTGGTTTTCGCAATAAATTAACCTGGGCAGGAACTTTTTTCATGTCATAGCCAAATATGTAAATTTTATGTACCTTTTTCATTTGTACATATATTTTTGTCATAGCATAGAAGTCTTGTGCCTGTAGTCACCATTAGAAGCTTACTGAAGTATTGAGTATGACTTTATTCATAAATTAAAGGGGTTCTTCACAGAATAGGTGATCAGTGTCTAACAGCTGTGGCTACCACCACTGACCATGTGTCCCCATTTGAATGGAAAAATGAACATGCAGGACCATTTTAAAGTGATAAATGGCTTTGTTGGGACTTCTGAAATCTGCAAAGAATATTATTAAAAGACAAACGCTCCATCTATTGGGTGACTTTCTGAGAATTACGCTTAAAGATATTCCTATAATAAATGGTAGTGGGAATTTGTACAATTAATTGTTTTTTAATACAATGGCTTGTGATGATACATTATTACTTTAATCACAGGGATAGTTGATTACAGATCTACAGAATCTAAATTCATCCATTTTAGCCACAAACCCAGGAAAACAAATTAGTAAAAGGAAAGAAAAATGAAAGCAAGTTTAGTGGCCCAACCAGGAGTTCAAGGACTTGCTGTGATGTTAGCAGAGAATTTCATAAGAAGTAAAACTAAATACTGTATGTTCTAAACCGCACTTCACAGATACTTATTTATACTTTTAATTGTAACTACTACAAGTTAATGTTACACTTAGTATTACAGATTTGTCACATTATTTCTCTACTGCAATTAAACATGGAGTTTGCTAGAAGATATATATTGTAAACTGTAGAAACACATAATTACAGGCACTAATGTGTAATTACAGTAATTATACTACAATTATAATATTATTCTGGGCACTTAAAATATAGCATTCCTGAATTGATGCTAGTTTCTACTTAAAATGAAAAAGTGGCAGTAGGTATTAAAGTAAAAATGTTATTTTAATGTATTTATTTTGAACAGAATGATTTATGTTAGTGTGGAATTCTAGATATACTTTTTAATAATTCCCAATATATTATTCATATTAAGAGTTGTTGGTGCTGAATTATTTGGTTTTGTAGTCCCAAAACACAGTACAGTACAAAGTATTGTTTGTGCTTATCATGTGACTGATCACATGATCACCAGTTATGCATTAATAAGTTGTCTTAAAGATCCAAACCGGCTTGAGCTGTAACAGAAGAATTCTGACTTTGAGTTTTTGATCAGATAAGATGGGTTATCAAAGTTAAAAACTCATACAAAACTACCATACACTGGAATAAGAAGTCACATCAGCCCTATTGTCAGCTCATGAGCTAAACCATAAAGATTAAATAAAACGTGTGTTAGGCTGTCTCGTGAAGACAAACTTTTTTTAAATGTACTTTTAGCACATATGAACATCACAGATATGACTTACAGCTCAAAATCCCATCTGGGGACAAGAACTGAGAGCCGCCTTTTAGGGAAAATTCCTGTTCTGGCAGACTTTTGGCTCTAAATATCCTAAGATGATTTAGGCCAGAACAAATGAAGAAAAAAACACAAACCAAAAGAAAAAACAGCCATTACTTAATAAATAAATATACTGTATATCTGAACATTTGCAATTTTGATTGATTTTGCTTGTTTTTAGTGAATTTAGTAAATAGCTAATTCCCTACCCCCATAAAAATGGTTTCCTAATGGAAATTCCAGGGTCTGGCAGTATATCTCTTATATATATAAAAATGAGTTTCTGTCTGTTCTATATGCGCGACCAAACGACTGGACCGATTCTCACCAAATTTGGCACACATGTACATCAGGTGTCTGGGAATATTTTAGACTTGGTCTCAGCTCTAAAGGATGTACCGTTCCTGAGAAACAGTATTCCCAAAAAATGACCAGCAATAGCAAATACAAGCCAGCAAGTCGTTCACTCATATTCCATCTGCCATACACACGGCCACATGTCCCTTATCAGCCAATAGAAGTTCGCAGGCGCTTAGTCTCCTCAGGCACACAGGTTTCCGTAGCAACCAAGCTATGTATGACCTGTATGAGTCAATAGCAGTTCGCAGGTCCTTTAAATATTCAGTCATATCACGTGTATCAGCCAATATAAGTTCACATTTAATTTACCAGGTTTCCATAACAACACAGCCATAAATAGACTGAGCCTATACTGGACTCAGTGTCGTAACTAGGAATGGTTGGGACCCAAGGTGAACATTTGACATGGAACCCCCCCCCCCCCCCGCTGCACAAACTGCATTCTTAAACACACTATTATGCCCCATAGTGGTCCCTGCACACACGATTATGCCCCATTAGTGGCCCTTGCACACAGTATTCTGCCCCATAGTGGCCCCTGCACACAGTATTATGCCCCATAGTGGCCCCTTCATATAGTATTATGCGCACATTATGCTACCTCTTCAATGTTGGACCAGATGTCACGTGAGCCAGGCATGAAAAGACCCCAGAGTATGATGATAGCAGTGTTTGTGGGATTCACGGCCCACAGGCCTTACTTACCGATCCCCGCTCCTGCTCACAGCCGCCTCCGCAGAAGGTGAAGCGCAGGCGGCCATGAGCTGTAAATATGGCCCGTTGCCTGCTGGTGTTACACCAGCAGGTAACGGCCTATTAAAAAAAAAAAAACATCAGGGGCCCGCCAGGACTCCTAATGTCCCGGGCCCTGTGGCAGCCGCTACCACTGCTACCCTGGTATTTACGCCACTGACTGGACTGCCATACTGGATTTCAGCATTCTTATAAATTGAAACGTTTTTAAACTACTCATGCCCTCTGCAGCAAAACGCATGGCTGCTGCTCGAGATCATGAAAACTCTCATTAGACCCAAGCCTGTCTCAAATCTGACAAGGTATATTACAGACAACAGCGAGCTGCTGAAACAACCCAGCAGACCCAAGCCCATCTCCAATCTGACAAGGCAATGTCAGCCACATGCACACAGCTGCACTCCATGTTTCCATAACAACCCAGCCATTTTTCTTTACTGTTGTTGGTCAGCTTTAAAGGGGCAGGGCGCTGTGGATGACACTGTTACACAAGGTCACATACACACAGCTTTACTCCAGGTTTTCCATAAAAACCGATCGCAGGTCTTTCACTGATATCCAAACTGAGATACACATGATCACATGACGCTTATGGACCAATGGAAAATAGCAAGTTCTTCAGTTTTGATATACACACAGCTTTACACCAGGTTTCCATAGCAACCAAACTATTTATGACCTGTATGAGTCAATAGCAATTCGCAGGTCCTTAAATATTCAGTCATATGACGAGCATCAGCCAATATAAGTTCACATTTCATTTACAGGTTTCCATAGCAACACAGCCATAAATAGACTATACCTATACTGGACTGCCATGTCAAGTGCAAAACTGGCCAATTCTTAAGGGGCCACTACACAAACAAAAAATGAAATGTACCCGTGCGAAGCCGGGTCCTTCTGCTAGTATTTTATATATCTGTTTATGTCATGTCCATTGGCCAAGTGAATGGGACTGAACTGTAGCATGGCCTTCTGACCAATGAATGTGATGTCTAAATGTGGATCTCTTTATGAAAGAATGAAGCTATGTTTTCTAATCTTGGATAACCCCTTCAGGCCGGGGCCCCACGTGGCGTAAATGCCGCGGAAAAAAAAAGTTGCATTTTACAGTCACAGCAAAATCTATGGGATTCTAGTGAATCCCATCCCCACTTTGCAGTAAAATACACAGTTTTGGAAATCGCAGCATGTCAATTATACCTACGGAAATGCCGGCGGTTTTCCTATAGGTATAATTGAAGCAGAAAGTCCGCAGAGGAAAATTCTGTGAACTTGATGAGTAAAGTGCTGCAGGAAGAACTGCGATCCGTTGCTGCCGCGGGGTCTTGCTTAGCCTTAATGTAATTAACAGTATTCTTAAATTTATTACCTAACCAATTAATTGAAATGTTAATGGACCACCCCCCAAAAAAATGTTACATTGTGATGTTTGTAGTGCAGAACTACAATAAAACAAATGCATTGTAATATATAATATTGCAATAATTTAATTTACCAGTTTAAAAAGATATTGCACTAAAAACATACATAAAAAAACCCCCAAAAAACCTATAATGCTCTGCTTCTTCACTGTGGTAGACATTAGTGTTTTCTGTAGTGTTCCTTTTAAATAGCTATGTATGTTTTTGAGTCCTGTTTCTCTTGAACATATGGTATGTTAAGTTTTCCCTGGCAGAATGACAGACCTTCTAATAGGCATGCAGCATAAAAATGATTTATATTCTCTTCTGAGTAAGCAAAGAGCTAATATAGATGAGGCTAGTAGGGAACTCCCGCTAAGGGTAACACAGAAGCAGCCAGGGGATCTTCTTTACATAACATGTGTTCTTGACCTCCGAGTCATATACATAAAAATTCCCCTTCGGCTTAAAATATCGATTGTACACGATCCAGTGTTGAAAATCTTAATTACTGAATAGAGAAAGTAACTGGGAAAAAGTCAGTGAATGCATCAATTGGTCTGCAAAGCAAAGCACCTTGTTAAATCATATTCACTGATGACATTTAGTGAAATCAATCAAGGTTATATCATACAAGTTACAGTTTCATCCTTAGAAACAGGTGTGTGTATCAATGTAGCAGATCATTAATCTTCCCAATGCATCTAAAGTACCTAATTCCACTGTGTCAATATTTTCACTAACCTAAAAAAATGTATGTTAAACCTAAATGTCTCAAATCAAGGGATTATCAGAAGGTTATTCAATGTTACCGAGAAAGGAATAACCTCACATAATATAAAGGGAGCATTTGTTGTTATACTCATGCATATTAAATTGTTTGTGGGAAAGCAGGGTCGGTTAACTCCTTCACTGCCTTCCCACTAGGTGATGTACTGTTTTATGGGCTGCCAGCAATAAGAGGTTTAGAAATTGTACATTATATCGATTAGGGCCAGTTAATGTCTGTCTGCAATGTCTGCAGCAAAGTGGGCAATTTTAGCTAGGTTGGTGAATGGAGCACCACAAAAAAACACCTTTTAGGGTGTAGCAAACACACTAAAATGAAAACCTATAAAAGTCAGATTTTTATTCATATTTGTAAACCTGTATTGCACAGGAAAGATCATTTTGATTCAAGTATGGATTGCTGTTAGTTCCTCTTCAAGAGAAGCATACCTAAAAGGTTATTGATTGGGCTCTGAAGGACACAGTGTTTATTATGTAGGAAGCCGTAGCTGGGTACAAGCGTAAGAAATTAATGATAGCTTTGTAAGCGTCCATGCTGTGGTGTTGAACTAGTGGGGCAACTGTCAATCTATATGATAATACATCCCAACACTTCATAAAATCAGCGATGTGAAAAAAACATTGATTTTCTGGAGCTAAACAGAAATCTGTCAGCTAGAAAGAGCAGGAACTTTACTAAAGTTAACACCTCTGCCTGTCTAATAGACATATTATATTTGTTAAAAGACATCCATCAGGTGGCTTCATTTTCATAAATGGCGTAGCGACACAGGTTCCAGGATGTCTGACAAGCATATCTATTATACTTCTGTTGTCTTTTCAGTTGTGGCCTCAGCGCTCACTTGTTTGCACCGTACACTCGTGTAATTATGTTGATGCGCATCTCAGCGGATGCGTTTCAGCTTTTAATTTCAGCAAGTGACAGGCAAGCAATGGACTAACAAGTAATGTCACCAGTACAGATCAATGGCTACTAATAAGAACCTATAAAATGGGTGGAACCAGACAGCCTTTTCATGTAGTACATATGTGCAGTGTAAAGGTTACAGAAGCAATATCTTCATTTATCATCACGTGGAGCCAGCTGAACAGAGAAATGTAAAATTAATTTGTGACTTGCTCTAATTCCCCGTAGACAGGTATCCAACATAGCAAACTATCACAATTGGCATTTCCAGCTGACAAAAGGGTCTTGGAAGGTAATGGCATGAAAACTTCATTACACTAAGCTGTTCTTGTTCCTACTTGGAAATGTTAAGTGGGTAGAAAAGGATGTTAGCATGTCCACTTGTGTTCTGGAACACTTTTATAAAATCTTTGAGATTGCTATGCAATTTCATGGACATTTTTCATACATCTAAAAGCTCGGCTTCATTTATATGGGTTCATGTTCATGACATTTGAAATTTTAAAGGAAGCTATTTTAGCATTAGATTTAAATGTGATTTTCTATACATATCACCATGGAGACAACCTTTGTGTGGCTCTGATCACAGTAATGCTTAGGAATGCATGCTGGTGCACTCCATAGCTAGTTGTAATGTACTAAGTCACAATGAAGAATGCAAGGTCATATACCAAGCATCTTTGACAATTAAGAACAGGGACATGTTTTATGCAATTATCTAGATATCTGTATACAATTATGTGTAAGCAGTTCTCTAAAACAGACCCCAAACCAAAAGTTTGAGGAAAGATTCAGCATGGTCCAACGTCAACAGGACAGATTTATTAATATTGGCATTTTGTATGTCCGTCTTCTTAAAGGATGGTTGATTTATGAAGCGTTGCATGCCCATGCACCTGAATGAAAATCTAGATCAGTTATGAACTGGTGTGGATTTCCATTATAACTCATGCCAGTTTGCAAAACAAATGTCTGGCCCAAGTGTCCAATCATATATGTGGCTGGCAAGGTGCAGGACAGGGGTTGTGGCTCACACTTGGTGCATGAAAGGGCCTTGAGCCAAATGTGCAACGCTATATCATGCCTCTACACCAGAAAACTTATGTAAGTGGGATTGATAAATTGCCCCCAATGTGTAGGTTATACTTAATGAAGACCTCTCTCCTTATCTGACATGTTTGTTTCAATAAATATATTTATTCCCCCATGAAATAATAATTCTAAAGCTTATTTCAAACATCTCTGCGTTGTGCTGTTCCTCTGTTATTCCTATTAGAAATATAGGAATAAAGTGATAATTAGGTGTTAATTGCTCAGGATATGTCTCTAAATACTGACAGTATCCAGTCAGTTCTAATATAATTTGAGAAGGATAATGGCAACACCCAGTTATCTGTCTACTAATAAATTTCCTGGGGGAATAATAGAAAAATGGCAACTAGTGCATTGGAGTTTGCTGAATAGAGGAAGACTGGTCAAAGTGCCCATGTTTAATCCTGTCTACTACTGAAGGACCTACAATGGACACATGGGTTTCATAACTGAACCATGTAGCTATTGATTAGATGTTCGTTCTGATCAGGTTTCATTCCATATTGATGTTTGGGTGTTACTTACCTGGGTAAGAGATGGCACCATAATGCATTATGGGAAAAAGGCAAGTGGGCAGAGGCAGTGTGATGATCTTGGTAGTATGTTGTAAGAAAACCTCCAGCTGTAGAAGGTGTGAAATTCATAGTGTGACAAATGCTGATACTGCTATTCAACAATATGCAACATATGCGAGTCCCCAAGCAGACCCTCCCTGAACGGAAACCCAAACGCAGGTAAGAACCTAGCGTAAGACCTGTTTAGGTGGCCAGTCTGTGGCGACATGGACAGTAAATTTTTTGAACCAAGGTGTAGAAAAGGTAAATCACTCAATAACTCATAAAGTAGAAGATTCTGTTTATACTGCTATGTGGTTCAGCACATGGATGTCATGTGAATGCTGTATGTTTTTCACAGAAATATTGCTAGGCGATGCTGACAAAGCCAACAGCACACGGAGTTGCAGTAGGATGTACATTGTCCATTGTTCTCTAGTCTGAAAAATGGATAGTAAATGACATCAGACCTTATAATTGATCGAACCTTGCTGGATAGAGTGGGGAAGTCGTCTATACGACAATGCAATATTGAGGCTGCTATGACTAAAATCCATTCATTGGAAGAAGCTGATAAAACTAGTTATTCCTTTGCTGTAATTGATGCCCTGTGTAAAGAAAGGTCTCACCTTCACAACGTATTATTTTAATATGAACATAATCTTAAAAGGCTTAAAATAGATTATTTTTCTTAGGATCAAAAGACAGGGAAATTATTGGCCAGGTGCTTAACCCCTTAAGGACACAGCCCAAAAGTGCGTTAAGGACCAGGCCTCGTTTTTCAAAACTGACATGTGTCACTTTATATGGTAATAACTTTGAGACGCTTTAACTTACACAAGTGATTTTGAGACTACTTTTCTCATGACACATTGTACTTCATGTTAGTGGTAAACACTAATCCAATATTTTTGTGTTTATGAAAAAAAAAGGATATTTGATGGAAATTTTGAAAAAAATCGCAATTTTTAAAATGCAAAATGCTCTGCTTTTCAGACAGTCATACCACCCAAATACATTAATAAATATTATCTACCATATCTCTGCTTTATATTGGCATAATCTTTTAATCGTCCTTTAATTTATTTTGGATGTTAGAAGGCTTACAAGTGTAACAGCGATTTTCCAGATTTGCAAGAAAATTTCCCAAACTAATTTTTTAGGGACCACTTCAGTTCTGAAGGGGATTATAAAGGCCTATAAATTTGAAACCTCCATGAATCACCCCATT
Organism: Leptodactylus fallax; assembly: GCA_947044405.1. Lineage (NCBI taxonomy): Eukaryota > Metazoa > Chordata > Amphibia > Anura > Leptodactylidae > Leptodactylus > Leptodactylus fallax. Next base: position 567,681 of record CAMRHE010000420.1, read on the forward strand.
TTCAAAACTGCACCCATGAAATAATTCAAAACAGCATTTGGAAAGTTTGTTAACCTTTTAAGCATTTCACAAGAATTAAAACGACATCGAGGTGAAATTTAGACATTTCTTTTTTTTTCCACTAATCCCTTCATATAGCCCTAAAATTGACACATTCACAAAGGGTTAAAGGAGAAACCACATCTCACAGTTTGTTATGCAATTTCTTCTAAGCATAGAAATACCCAACATGTGGTTGTAAACTGATGTTTGGGCACATGGCAGTGCACAGAAGGGAAGTAGCGACACTGGACATTTGAAAAGCAGATTTTGCTGGAATAGTTTTCAGGTGCCATGTCTCATTTGCAAAGCCCCTAGAGTACCAAAACAATGGAAACCGCCTAAAAGCGATCCCATTTTGGAAACTAAAACCCTCACTGAATTCATCAAGGGGTAGAGTGAGCATTTTGACCCCATAGCCTTTTCACAGATTTTACTAACATTGGGATGTATAAATGAAAAATTACTAAAACGTCACTTTATCCCCAAAGTTTTCATTTTCACAAGGGGTTAAAGGAGAAAAAGAACCCCACAGTTGCAAAACAATTGCTCGTGAACACGGCAATACCCCATATGTGGTTGTAATCTGCTGTATGGGTACATGGTGGGGCTCGGAATGGAAAGAGCGCTATTTTGCTTTTATAGGGCAGATTTTGCTGGAATAGTTTTCAGGTGCCATGTTGCATTTGCAGAGCCCCCAAAGTACCAATACAATGGAAACCCCCTAAAAGTGACCCCATTTTGGAAACCACACCCCTCACAGAACATGTCAAGGGGTATAGTGAGCATTTTGACCCTACAGTTGTTTCACAGATTTTATTAACATTGGGACATGAAAGTGAAAAATTACTTTTTTTCCAATAAAACATCAATTTAGCCCCAAATTTTTCATTTTCACAAGAGGACAAAGGAGAAAAAGCACCCCAAAGTTTGTTACACAATTTCTTCTGAACACAGAAATGCCCCATATGTGATTATAATCTGCTGTATGGGTACATGGCGGGGCTCAGAATGGAAAGAGCACTATTTGGCTTTAGGAGGGCAGATTTTGCTGGAATAGTTTTCAGGAGTCATGTTGCATTTGCAGAGCCCCTAAAGTACCAATACAATGGGAAACCCCATTTTAGAAACTACACCCCTCAAGGAATGTATCAAGGGGTATTATCATTTTGAGCCTAAAAATGCTTCCCAAAAATTAATGTACAAAGTGAAAATTGAAGTTTTTGAAGAAATATCCAATTTCATTGTCTAATACGTTGCGGCCACTTTGTGACATCAGAGACATGCACTCCTAAAACTATTAAGTTGGCTATTCCGGGGAGAAAACAATTATATATGTGGGTATAAACTGCTGCTTGGGCACACAGCAGGGCTCAGAAGGGAAGGAGCACTGTGTTTTTTTTAGCTTTTGGAGTATAGATTTAGAGAGATTTACTGGACGCCATGTTGTTTTTGCAGAGCCCTGGAGGTGCCAGTAAACTGGAATTCCCCAAGAATTGACCCCATTTTGTAGTGCAATTTTAGGATCTCTGCAAATTTGACATGGCGTCCAAAAACCAACAGTCTAAATCTGCGCTCCAAAAGTACATAGCGCTCCTTCACATCTGCATCCTGCAGTTTTTTTCCCACATGTATGATGCTGATGTACCTAGGATAACATACTTAATGTCATATGTGGGCATAAACTGCTGTTTGGGCACAGAAGGGAGTGAGCACTATTTTAGTTTTTGGAGCACAGTTTGTTTTTTGGACTCCATGCCACTTTTGCAGAGCCCATAAACTGCCAGTAAAGTGGAATCTGCAGACATGTCACCCCATTTTGGAAACTACACCCTTCAAGGGATTTATCAAGTGGGGTAGCGAGCATTGTTAACCCTTAAGTGTTGCGTTCTTTTAATTTACAGAAATGAATGCGCAGCTGATTCGCCACTTCAGTGCCCAATATGTTGTGTCCAGCTTATGTCAGAAGAGACACACACTCTAAAAATTGTTAAGTGGGTATCCTGGGCACAACAGCTTTTGGAGCGTTTGCCTCTGATACAAACCGGGCACAACATATTACGCACTGAAATGACGTATTCCTGGAAATATTGTCATTTTCACCTTTCACCATCATCTGCATATTCATTTATGGATAATAAATTATAGCAATGCTTGGGGCTTAAAAATGCTCACTGTACCCCTGGATAAATTCCTTCAGGGGTGTAGTTTACAAAATGGGGTCACCTGTCAGCTGATTCCACTTTACTGGCATTTCAGCTCTGCAAAAGTGCAATGGCGTCCAAAAACCAAACTGTCCAAGCCTGTGCTCCAAAAACCAAATAGCGCTCCTTCACTTCTGTGCCCAGCTGTGCCCAAACAGCAGTTTATACCCACATAGAACATTAAGTACGTTATCCTGGGTACACCAGTGTCATACATGTGGGCATAAACTGCAGTTTGGGCACACAGCAGGGTACAGAAGGGAAGGAGCGCTATGTGGCTTTTGGAGTGCAGATTCTGATGTTTATCATCTGGATGACATGTCATGTTTACAGAACCTGTAAGGTACCATAACAGTGGATTCCCCAAAGGAGTGACCCCAGTTTGAAAAGTGCACCCCTCAAAGAATTTATCAAGGGGTGTAGTGAGCATTAGTATCCCAGACGTGACTGCACAGCAGATGGAGAAAAGTGAAGAGGTAAGCTGTGCGGAGCACATTGGGAACACCAAATTCCTTACTATTTCCCCAGTAATTCCTATTATTGGGGGGGGGGTCACTCTGGGGTCACTTCTGGTTTATTTTTCCTTGTAAGCTCTAAATCTGAGGTGTACCCTAATATACGTTCGCACAGCTTATACATTCCCTTTCTGCCGCAGCCAGTTTTGTTCTAATGATCTGGCGATTTTTGGGGTTTTTGTCTTCACATTGTACAAGCTATATATTTTCTTTGGTGATGTAGCCATATGAGGGCTTGTTGTTTGGGGGGTGAGATTTGTAATGACATCATCTTTGGGCGCCTATAACTTATTGAATAAATTGTATTTAACTATTTCTTGGTAGATTAAAAATAACCCCATCAATTCTGGCATTGCGTTTAACCTTTTAAATTTTTCACCATGCAGCATAAAGCATAAGTAACATGTTACCTATATTATACGGGTCGGTACAATTACAGCGATACATTATTTATATTGTTTTTTTTATGTGATACTGATTTTGCAGAACAAAAACCCATTTGGGGACATAAATGAATTGTTTTTGCATTGCCATCTTCTAAGATGTGTAACATTTTTATTTTGCCGTTTACAGAGTTAGTTGAGAGCTTATTTTTTGCGGGACAACCTGTGCTTTTTAACAAATATGCATAGTCTTTATAAATTTTTTTTTTTTTTTTTTATATGTATAATTCATTTTATATAGGAAAAGGGAATTTTTGGGGCTTTATTCTTTTATTATTTTTTTTCACACACTTTTTATTTAATTTTTTTTCACTTTTTTTTTTATTTTTTCATGTGTCCCATTAGGACACCTAACACTTATGGATAAGAATATAAAGTATTTTATTACTTTTTACACATTAGAGATTTCTGGATAAATGCAAATAATGTTACCTTATTCTACCACATACTGACCAACAAAATGAGCATATCCAATATACCATCTTTGAAGAAATGGGCTTCTGATCTTCAGTTACCTATACCTCTGCCCCACTGAGAAACCCACGTTTAGACTGTTTGCACTGGTATGTGACCCCTCTTGCCTAGCCCACATTTCCATCTACATTTTCAATTTGCTAGCGGACTTGCAAGGAAGTGAGCACTCTAAAGCACATTTTATGGGACTGTATTAAAATTCAACCTTTGTGGAAGGCCATCAATTATATCATTAACAGGATTATGAACCCTATCATGCTTTCTCCACAAATGGCCCTTTTGTGACTGAACTTTGATTTTATTACACCCCAATGCAGAACTGTGGTAGCCCATATACTCATGTCTACTTTGTTAGTTTTAAAACAACATTGGAAGATGGAGGAGCAGAATCACGTCAATGAAGTCATTTCTATAGTTAATAGCTCATACTCTTATAAAAAGATTCTAGACAGAAAAAAGGACAACCTTTCAAAATTCCATAAGTAATGGATTGCTTGGACTCTCAGCCCTTACTTTATGGACTGAGCTGTGACGAACAATTGGGACTATCAACCTGGAATCATAAAAGAAGTAAAGACAGGAGTAATACATAGAGACAATCACTTTTCCTAAGTGAAGTATATTCCTACAAACCTAATCGTATTTTCCCTTGAAGAGTGGAACTGATGAGAGATATTGGAGCATGTATAGCTTTTAGAATTCTCTACAGCAGCTCTTGCCTTATTGATACCATAATAACGTAACCCTATTAACCTCTAAGTACTGTCTTATTGTTAATGATGACTAAGTGTTGAACACACATGAAACCTTAACCTATTTCTTGTGGACTGTTTTCAGTTTTTGTTTTTTTCTATTTTTATTCAATAAAACCTTTGCTGAAAAAAACAATAAAATTGGATAGTAAGCTTGAAACCAGCCTAAAGTAGGGATCACACAAAGAAACACGCTGTTGAATTTCCATAAGGGAAATTCAGCTGTTTGCTTTCCTGACCAAAAAAAAAAATCTGAAATTGATCAATTTTAATTTTTTTTTTTTTATTTGTGCAAATGATGGGTGAGATTTTGAAAAATCTCTTCCACTATGCTGCTATTGTACATTGTAATGAGTTCACCACTGGTGAGTAGCGACAGCTAATCTGCTGCGAGCTTGCTTACCTTGACCCCAGGATTAAAGTGACTATGAGGCACAGCTGGGACCGCATTTAGCCCTACTACCTAGGCAGTCACATAACATCAAAAGCTTTTCCCTCAAATTATTTTATGCATTGTACAATTGCTTAGCCCATTCAGCTGCATCACACACAGCCATTTCTGAAAAGAGATGTGGCCTCAGTTATTAGTCGAACTAAACTTTGACAATGCAGCCTGTAAATCACATGACATACTGAACAATTTTAATATTCTATAGCACATTACTTTCAAGTGACAAACTGCAAATCTATTCAATATTATTTATGTGTAACAGTGGAAGCTAATATTATTACTGTGTACCATTATGATTTACAAAATCTCCTCTCTATTGCATTATTTATCACTATTATTAAGGTGCACTTTTATTTAAATCCTATTTAATTTCCCCATAAAAAGTGTATTAGCCAGCCCTGTCAAGATTATTTGTTGATTATAATCATGTCACAATTAAACAGCATCCCACAATAACATTCATGCAATACCAGGTGAAATAACACAGAGAATGTCTAAAGCACCCAGGAGGGAACGGTTGATCACATCATTCACTACCAGAAAGTGTTAGTGCTTCAATTTCAGCTTTCAAGTGATTGCTGTTTTAGGAAGTGATTAACTATAGAAGATGCTAAATGTGAGTAGGCAGAAAGTGAGAAAATTAAAAATGTATAACTCCAGCTATTGAGTGAGTAGAAAGCCTATTGTATTTTTATATCGAACTTCAATTAAAGGCAGCTTTAACTAGGTCTTGACTGCACTGGTTAGCAAGCGTAATATTACAAGAAAAATACACAAAGAAGACTGACGGTAATGATATTATTTGCTGATATTTATAGCTTGTCAATCAGGAACGCTAACCGAAACCAATTGTTATGCAGAATTTTTCAGGTTATATTCCTGGTTCCTAATGGGATGTACATGAATTCTGCATAGTCATTTACTGTGAACAGGATCTTTTTTTTTTTTTTTTTTTTTTTTTTTTTTACAGTTCTTTCAGAAGAATGTATTAAAGTAACTCTAGAAACAGACGGTTGTTCGATCTGATACAGATCCACGTTATATCTGACAACAATCTGTATCCAACAGAAATGTATTTATTTTTTTCACTGTCACAGAAAAAATCTGCAGCAATTAAAATATTTTGCACAGAGAAGTCAAGTATTATCCCCACTGAGATTCTGCTGTACAGACATAACACATTTGCATCAGAAATCCAAGAATAAACCCCAAATATCAGCCACAGATCTTGCAGTAAAATTTGTGCCAGATTTGCCACTGGCTGCAGCATGCACCTCTACCCCCTTCGGCCTTAAAGGTAGAGATAAACAATCTCTGTGTCTAAGTCCTCCTTCAAGTCATTCACAGTTGAAGATGGAAAGGATCAACCAGAAATTCACCCAGCTATTTTCTGTAGGATTTCTATAGGATTCTCCAAAATTGTGTCCAGAAAATGCTGAAAATCCTACAGACAGTTCAGCTTTATTTTTTTACTTGTATCATTCATTTCTAGGTTTAAGATGTTTGACTCTTCAAAAGTCCCTCCAAAATAGGCAAGTGTTAATTTTAACATACACTCTTTTGCATTCACTATTGACCTTTTTTTTTTTTTTTTTTTTTTTATAATGAAAACTCTTTGCAAAGCACAGCAAGTAGGTAGCAAAAATAAATCCCATCAACTTGATAAAGGAGTATGGTACCATGGTCTTGTGGAAACCATCATCACCATAGTGCTATTATAAAGTGCTGCTTATATCCGAACCATAATTATAGGGACTTCAGACTCCAAATGAGGTTATATATCACTTATTTTATTTATCACCCATCCACTGTTCAAGTAACAGACACATTCATAAAGATATCTGAACAACATATACAGTAGAGACTTGTTGTGAACGTTTTCAGCCTATATATGGTCTTCTTCAGACTCTGACTGAAGTGCTCCATTCTTATGAGGAACCCAGCTATCATATAGCTGCATACCCAGGTTTATTAACCCTTTTTTGTTTGGCGGACCATTTTTCTGCCTCCCTCCTATTGGAGTCTGAGCTTCTGAAGAAGGCCATATTTAGGCCGAAAACGTTCACAAGTCTCAACTGTATACGTTGTTCGGATATCTCTATGAATGTGTCTGTTACTTGAACAGTGGATCGGTGATAAATAAAACAAGTGATACATAACCTCATTTGGAGTCTGAAGTCCCTATAATTAGGATACTGACGGGTTGAGACCCTACTTCCTCACTCCTGAGGAAATCTATCCAACCACATTGCTATACCACATTCCTACCTAACGAAGATTATATATCTGAACAGTACCTTTACACCCTGCATTTTCTAGAAAATCATGTTTGTTGCCATATTTAGACACTATTTTTTTTTTTTTTAATTGGTATCACAAGCACATGTATGTGTGTCAGAATACTGAAGTCTTGCCATTCCTAGCAATTCCTATACTTATACAATTACTGAAAGAAAAGTGATAAATTGCAATTTATTAATTAAATAACATGATTAAATATTATTTATACCTTCCATGCCAAATAAGTCCCTAAGAGCATAAAATATTTTTTATGCATGTCTTTATAGATGAATAAAGTGCAGCAAGAAAAGAACTGTTATATAGTATCTTAAGGGTAAGTTCACACACAATCACTCAGATTCTGCCTCAAATATCTACCACGAAAATGCCTTACACTCCCTCCCACTCATTTTAATGGGAGTTAGTGCATTGTGCTTTTTTTTCAGCCACTATCTTCAGGTGGATTCTGAGGCAGTTTTTGCAAAAAAAAAAAATAATAGTAATCACTTCAGAAACGTGCTCAAAATCCGCTCCAAAAATAACAGAAGCAGTTTTATTTTTTTTCTGCATAACTAAAAACTCAGTTTTAATGTACCCTAAGACTGTTCATCTTTTGACCTTTTGTCTTACTGTATATCATTATACCTTTATTAACAAAAAAAAAATAATAGTAATCACTTCAGAAACGTGCTCAAAATCCGCTCCAAAAATAACAGAAGCAGTTTTATTTTTTTTTTCTGCATAACTAAAAACTCAGTTTTAATGTACCCTAAGACTGTTCATCTTTTGACCTTTTGTCTTACTGTATATCATTATACCTTTATTAACATACCTTTATCGTATGTTTCAAATGGAAAATACCATATTAAGCTGTCTGCAATATGCAAGATGGAAAGTTTCTCCTATGTTTCTGAAAAATATAAGTTCAAAATAACCTGGAAAAGAGATATAAATAAGATCTATTTTTGCACTCCTCTGGGCATGTAAGCAATTTTTATCTACTTCTTTTCAAATGGATAGCTTTCAATATTTTAAAGGCAAAAGTAAATCTTCAAATGAATAAGACCAACATAAGTGTTCGCTTTACATAAAAGTCTGACTTAGGCCAGGGCCCCACATGGTGTAAACGCCACGGCAAAAACTGCAGTGTTTTACAGTGACTGCAAAGTGGATGGAATTCTAGCGAATCCCAGCTACACATTGCAGAAAAATACACGCAGCAGAAATGCTCCTATTTCCAAAACCATCGTGGTTTTGAAAATCGCAGCATGGCAATTATACCTATGGAAATGCTGGCGGTTTCTCGATAGGTATAATGGAAACAGAACGTCCACAGAGGTTTCCTGTGAAACTTGCTTTCTGTGAAAAGTGCTGCAGGAATAACCGTGATGCGTTGCCACAGTGGTTTTTCCCGCAGAGCTTTTTTGCTGCTGCCTGCTACATGGGGACCTAGCCTAAGATTGCTTTCACACTACTGACTTTTGGCCCTGAAACTCAGTCCACGTGACTGTTAAATTTACACTATGCGAGGAGATAGACTCCTAACATTATAGTTAGCTATGATGTTAGGAGTTCTTGCCTCCCCACCGAAAAACTATGCCATAGTGATTAAAGTATGAGACAATATTTCATGTAGGCATAGTGTTCAGGCTAGTAAATGTGGGACACACAAGGATTGAGCTTTAGGGCTGAGACTCTGTTGTGTGAAAGTGGCCTTAAGCGGAGGCCACGGATTGCAAGAAAGCTGCTTTGTGAAAAAAAAAAAATGTTTTTTGAGCCAAATCCAGGAGTGGATTTAGGTGAAGGGAAAAGTATAATTGCTTCCTTTTTTATTTTTCCTATTCCTTTTCAAGCCATTCTAGACTTTGGCTAAAAAAACTGGCTTATGCACAAATGTTTTTCCAAGCCTAAATGTAGCGGAGTTTAAACCAGCCAGTGAAACCAGCCGTGAATATGACTATTTGTATTCTAAATAAAATAATCTTTTCTTAGAAATCCTGTTGTACAGTTTCTCTGTACATGAAATAATGAATGCATTGACAACTGAGTATTCGCATCTGGATGGGGTGTCCCTACACATAATGACACTGCACAATCAGTGCTGCCATTGACAAACTGTGACACGCCACTTTGATAACTATAATGGTAACAATTCAATGTATTCATGAACTATTGGGAGGAATAAAGAGGACCAGCACAATGCATAGATATGAGAAAAAATGCTCTAGAATTGTCATTTTATAAAAAATGCAAGTGTTAACTAAAATGGGCCTGTCAGGATAGCTGACAGCTCCTCTTTAACAGGAAGAAACATTTGGAGCTAAACTATCACCCTAACAAGTATGCAAACCAAACTGAATTAATACCTGCTCCAATTCTTTTTTTCAATATAGTTTATATGCCAAAAAGATTTAGTGTCATTCTTATTAATAACTTAAAAATCATACTGAAATAACAATAGTAAGGTCTACAATGTATGTAGTATTTCAGCAAGTTTAATATTTCACAAAGACTGTCCAGGGAAGAATCAGGTCAACCAAAAAAGGGCATACGGTTGCCATAGAGAGGTTCTCTGCTTAGGACCACTTGTATTAGTTGTATTGTCTTTCCATATAAATAACACACAAAATAAGACAAAATAACTGCTAGATAAATAATTTTTGACCAACATGAGGGTGCACTTTAGATGTGCCACTTAAGAGTCTGGTATTCGCTGGTTCTAACCTACTACAATCTACAATATCAACATTGTGGATGAGATTAAAAGATTCGAAGGGTTTTGTCATATGGACAATGCTTTTCAATCTGTAGGCAACATGTTAGACTCTTAATGCATGTATAGTACAGAGTGAAGGACTCATGTACATGTACTGTGTGTCTCACATGGTGTTTGCTTAAAGGGTTTGTCTGGGGACTTAAATTTACCTTGATTTGTTTGCCATACTCTTCATCATGGACTTGGGGATTCTAACCTGAGTTTGACGCCTGAGTCATGTGATTGGAACCACACCTGACTCCTGGATCACTTTCCCTCTTCCTCCTCTCTTGATCTCAATGAGAAGTGGGGGGGGGGGCGCTCAGAAACAGGTCAGAACCCCCTGGTCCTTCATGAAGAAACTGCCAGAAAAATGAAAGTAAATTTAAGTCCCCAGATGACCTTTTTTAAAAGGATAGCTCGCTTCATAGGCAGTTGGTCTCAGCTGTAAATTACAGCTGAGACCTGGCTGTGGCACAAACAATGGTAGATCACTCTGATCACATGTGCTTTAACCTATAAATGTTGAACTCCATGGCATCTAAGAGGTTGTTGACTATTGCAGCCACCCTCATCTTCTCCCCCCATGCTATGATTCGGGGAGTCGAAGTGCTGCTATGTCTAGGCCTGAACAATGCTCTCTGGTTTACCATCTTCAATTGTTCATGAGCTCATGCCCAAGATACAGCCAGAATTCTCAGCACTGCATTAGTATTGCAGTGTATTCTTTAAGAGAATAGCTGCTTGAAAGGGGAACATGCTGCTGAATTTCCCTGAATTCAACAGGATGTTTGTGTTTGAGGCCACAGTCTTGATGTATGGGAAGAACATTTTGGCACCTTAAGCGGCTCAACTTAGCCAGCTATCAAACAATGCATTTTTCTTTTCATTTGCTAAAACACAAGTCATTCATAGCCCTAACTTTTCTTATTCATGGTCAATTAATAATACGGTATCTTGTAGTTATGGTTGGCAATTAAGTCACTAACAAATTTTTGAGCTTAGATTTAGGAGAACTTTCTGCATCTCAACAGATGGTGATCATCAGAGCTCTGAATCACACGAAGACTCATTATGGGGATCAATTTTCCTCCCCATAATTGTTGAGCTTCAAGTGTTTGTTCAGTCTTCACAATAAGTAGAAATGAAAGGGAACAAGACAAACTGTAAGATTATAAATTCTTGCCAAAAGGGTTCTTGTTCCCTTCTGCATCTGTGTCTTGTATGTTTCCTTTTGTTAAGTCTTTTATGTAGTATTCCAAAGTGCAAAACCATAGCATATGGTGACACAAAGTAAATAGATTTTAAAAGAGCAAATTGCAGAACACACTAAATAGTATACAGTATCTTAATAACAAATTATATATCACTATATACAACAAAAGAATGTTGCAAATTAAAAGTTTACTTTTTTATTTTTTTTCATTTATACTTCAAATTTAAATGGGAAAATTCTAGTGGATTGAATTAAATAAATTGAGCAATATGTTAGTGATTCAGTTAAAAAAAAATAATTTTTTTTTTCACATTTTTAAAGGGCATTGATAAGAAAACTACAATGCTTTAAAGTACCAGGTAGCAATAAATACTCCTTAGTTGTATTTTATTGCAATTAGTTTTGGCTCATCTGTGTTTTCCATTTGCTCAATAAAAAATCTAAACGCTTTTTCACAGGTACATTAACTTTTTACATATAAAACCAACACGTTTAATAAATAATATCTTATACTCGAGTGTTTTATTGGAAAGTTAATCAGGTCTGTAATAGCGTATTGTCTAAGATGCTGTAAGTGAGGGGATAATTAATTCTTCTAAAGAGCATTATTCATTTTTATCTTAATTTGAGCTAAATCTGTATTTGGAAAGCAATCCTACCGTTCTCTTCATCTGATTTATTTTCATTGTCAGAGTCAGTCAGTGTCAGCGCTGAGTTTTCACGACTTGACAGACCAGAGCTTCTCCGGGATTTTATACTTCTCCCCCATAATCGAATTGCATGTTCAGGAGACATTCCTCCCTCAGTATCAGAGTCCATGTCAGAGCCGGCGCTCAAAGCATAAGTTTGGTGGAGTATTCCAATATCCGAGCAATAGCCACCTTGATGTGGAGAGGGCTCACATATTCCTAGTTCAGCCAGAGTGAAGTTTGTTCCTAGAAGAAAGTATGTACGAAGAATAATTAGTCATATTTGCTATGGAAAAACATTAATGATGATATGCCAATACAGGCATCGCAACATCCCAGCATTCTGTACCGTGAGCTGAAAACTAAATTCTTGTGAACATATAGCAATTGAAGTATGATGACAATATAACCTTGTACACAGAAAGCTGAAGGTTTTTGCAGGCTCCTGAATACAAAAATCGGTGAGGGTCCCAGCCACCAGTAGGAGTGTCATATATTGCAATGATAATTTATCCTGTACATAAACATTTGTACTGATAAAAACAGAATGTGAAAGAAAGTGAATATATTTTTTGAATGATATAAAAATGGATATGTCATAAGTTTGAACAGTGTTAACCTAGATTAACATGACCAAGTTTCATCCATAAAACTCTGTCCATGTGTGAACTGGATTTACTGGCCAGAACAGTATGCCCGGAGAGAAATTCCTAGCATTGTAGTTATCTGTAATGCTAGGAGTCCCTGCCTCTCAGTGACATACTGTCCAGTAGTGATTATATTACAAATTAGTATGTTACTGTAAGGCATGGACTATTAGCAGCATAGATCACTATACGCCTAGGAGTTCCTCTCCCAGTATACTGTTCAGGCTAGTAAATCACACAGGATAGCTTCACAGAGAAAACTCATTTGTGTGAATCTAGGTTTAGGTTGGGGCCCCACATGGTGTAAATGCCGTGGAAAAAAAGTGGTGTTTTACAGTCCCTGCAAAGACAATGCATGAAAATATGCGCAGTGGACACGCTGCAATTTCCAAAAAAATTACGGTTTTGGATATCGCAGGATGTCAATTTTAGGGAAACTGCTGGCGTTTCCATAGATATAGGTATAACTGAAGCAGAAAGTCCGCAGAGGAAACCTCTGTGGACTTTCTGTGAAAAGCGCTGCGGGAAAAACTTCGATGCATTGCCACCACGGTTTTTCCAGCACCAATTTTTTGGCTGCGGCCCGCTATTTGGAGCCTTAGCCTTAAGGTGCCTTAGATTGAATTACATTGAGCGATCATTGTGTAGAACATGGCTGACTTCTTCCCAGAAGTTGATGGCGTGTCACTGGTTGGTTAGTTTAATTATTTGTTAAATAATTGAATTTTTTTAATTTCACGCAACATATGTTTGATATGGTTAAAACTGTCTACTTTCATTAACTTCAGTCTAATATGTATGTGCATCTTTAGGTCTAAACTGTGCGATCTGGAAAGGAAAGAGTTAAACTATTTTTTTATTATCAGTAAACAATATTAAACAATAATGATCGCTGTAAATGTTAGCATATGGCAGGCAGTCATGTGGTTCGTTTTTTTTTTTTTTTTTGTTTTGTTTTTACATTTAGCCCTTTAACAGGTTTATTGTGGATATAAAGGATTGCATTCTTGGATCACATCTCATGGTATACACTTGCTACGTGAGGTATTCTAAACACTATATGGACAAGAGTATTGGCACACTGTTTAATGATTGAATTCAGGTGTCTCAATGAGTCCCGTTGCCACAGACTTTTAAAATTGGGCACATGGAAAAGCTGCATGGCTGATAATGATAAATGTATGAGTAAAAGCACCTGCAGCCCTAGTTCAGAATATGCTGTGGCCGGGGGCATCATATTAGCAGTACCCTTGCAAACATTTTTAAAGAATGCGTCATTTTAAAGAGCACACTGAAATCTAGCATGGTACATTAATAAAATGTCTCCATTGCAAAAATTTCTTCCCTGAGTGGTATTACTGAAAAGAATCACCGCAACTCTGCCACAAAGTGGAAGACCATGTAAAGTTTCAGAGCAGGGTTGCTGAGTGCTGAGGCACATAATGCATAAAAGTCACCAATGCTCTGCTGACTGAGCCATTAATATCTGCAGGAAATCTCTGAATCAAAGCTTTATGGTATGGATTTTCATGTTTCCATGTCTGAACAGCTGCATGTAAGCCCATGCACAACGCCAAATGGTGTAAAGCATGCTGCATCTGGACTGTGGTGTAGTGGAAATGTGTTTTGTGAAGTAACAAATCACAATTTTCAATTTCGCAATCTGATGGACTGGATTTGGCAAGTTTGGTGAAGGTGGGATAACAATATAGGTTTGATTTTCAGGAGTTAGCCTAGGCCCCTTAGTTCCAGTGAACATAAATCTTAATGCTTCAGCATACCAAGACACTTTGTATCCCAACTTTGTGAAAACAGATTGTTGAGGACCCTTTTCTGTTCTAGAATGGCAGTACTCCAGTGCACAAAGCAGGCAGACTGGGTGAATAAAGCCATGGTTGGGTGTTTGAGTTTGGTGTAGATAAACTTGACTGCCCCACACACTTAACCCATTAACGCATTAAGTTGGAACTCCAACATCAGCATTAGATGTGTCAAATTCTCCTCTGGATGAATTTGCAAAGATTTCTAAAGACACATTCTAAAATCTTGTAAAATTCTTCCCAGAAGGTCTCAGCAGTTAAACCCCCACTGATCACCATTTTTTATTCTATTCTATGAATAGAGGATAAATATTTTTTGTGGCATAACCCCTTTAAGGAGACTGTTTTTGCAGGCCACATTTCAGTGTGCAGAGTCTTAAAGACCATACGTGCTCTAAGAATTATTGGGAAAGAATTCGCAAATAAGTACTCATTGGATGGAAAAAGGAAAACTTTACCTAGTATTACCTTTTGGAAAATAGCTCCATATAGATCAATGTCTGGTTTTCAAGAAACTTTTTGACATCATGTGGGAGACCACCTGGTCTCTTCCTTTTTTAGGAAATATTCTGGTTACTGTCCTAAAGGTAGAGCTTTATATGCAGTTTGTGACCTATTAATTTACAGTAATCTATTGTAGGCATTTAATGGTTGCTAATCCATAGTACTAACCTATTTGTAATCGGATTAAACTGTGGCACGTGAAGCATATATCCCTGGCACAGCAGCCCCCACACTGCCAGCCCAGGATCTACAATTATTAAATGAAGAGGGAGTGTCCTTTCAGGAGTCCCTGCTACAGCAGCGTAAAGGACACTACTCCTTCTCTTACCATCCTCTCTGCCCACCAATGAAAATGGAGAGAGACACGGGAGGCGGAGCTTCACTGTAAGCACATAACTGTAGTAGGTAAGGACCACATCTGTTACACTGTGATGTGTTCCTGTCTTGTGCAACCCTGCAATGGTGCCCGGAGGTGAGCTCCCTCAATCCCTTAATACCCTGGCCACTGTACAGCTAATGAAAGTCAGGCACTCGGGGCTATTTCGTTTTAGTAACTCCATATTAATAACAATTAACCCCATCATGTCCTTCATCCAAATGACTCACATATTATTAAACTTTATGTGAGGTACACAAGGGCTAATGTTTACTAATAAAGGACCTTCATGATGGAAAAACTTTAATACAGTGGGAAAAAAAGTATTTAGTCAGCCACCAATTGTGCAAGTTCTCCCACATAAAAAGATGAGAGAGGCCTGTAATTGACATCATAGGTAGACCTCAACTATGAGAGACAAAATGAGAAAACAAATCCAGAAAATCACATTGTCTGATTTTTAAAGAATTTATTTGCAAATTACGGCTCTCACAGACCTGTAACGTCTTCAAGAGGCTCCTCTGTCCTCCACTCATTACCTGTAGTAATGGCACCTGTTTGAATTTATCAGTATAAAAGATACCTGTCCACAACCTCAAAAAGTCACACTCCAAACTCCACTATGGTGAAGACCAAAGAGCTGTGGAAGGACACCAGAAACAAAATTGTAGACCTGCACCAGGCTGGGAAGACTGAAACTGCAATAGGCAAGCAGGTTGGTGTGAAGAAATCAACTGTGGGAGCAATAATTAGAAAATGGAAAACATACAAGACCACTGATAATCTCCCTCGATCAGGGGCTCCATGCAAGATCTCACCCCGTGGGGTCAAAATGATCACAAGAAAGGTGAGCAAAAATCCAAGAACCACACGGGGGGACCTAGTGAATGACCTGCAGAAAGCTGGGACTAACGTAACAAAGGCTACCGTCAGTAACACACTACTTCGCCTGGGACTCAGATCCTGCAGTGCCAGACGTGTCTCCCTGCTTAAGGCAGTACATATCCGGGTCCGTCTGAAGTTTGCTAGAGAGCATTTGGATGTTCCAGAAGAGTATTGGGAGAATGTCATATGGTCAGATGAAACCAAAGTAGAACTGTTTGGTAGAAACACAACTCATCATGTTTAGAGGAGAGTGAATGCTGAGTTGTGAAGCATGGGGGTGGCAACATCATGCTTTGGGGCTGTTTCTCTTCAAAGGGACCAGGACGACTGATCCATGTGCATGAGAGAATGAATGGAGCCATGTATCGTGAGATTTTGAGTGCAAACCTCCTTCCATCAGCAAGGGTATTGAAGATGAAACGTGGCTGGGTCTTTCAGCATGACAATGATCCCAAGCCCACCACCAGGGCAATGAAGGAGTGGCTTCATAAAAAGCATTTCAAGGTCCTGGAGTGGCCTAGCCAGTCTCCAGATCTCAACCCCATGGAAAACCTTTGGAGGGAGTTGAAAGTCTGTGTTGTCCAGTGACAGCCCCAAAACATCACTGTTATCGACCAAATACTTATTTTCCACCATAATTTGCAAATAAATTCTTTAAAAATCAGACAATGTGATTTTCTAGATATGTTTTCTCATTTTGTCTCTCGTAGCTGAGGTCTACCTATGATGACAATTACAGGCCGGCCTCATCTTTTTAAGTGGGAGAACTTGCACAATTGGTGGCTGACTAAATACTTTTTTTTCCCCACTGTACCTGTTTGATTTCTGGTCTTGGGGTTTTACTGTTACCGCACGGCCAGTAAATGTATTTATTTTATTTTGCTTACTTATATACAGTAAAACCATCATATTCCGCAGCGCTTCACAGACATTATCAATCCCTGTCCCATATAGCGCTCACAGTCTACATTTCCTATTAGAATGTCTTTGGAGTGTGGGAGGAAACCCACACAAACACAGGGAGAATAAACAAACTCCATGCAGATAAATGCAGCTGAAATGAATGTGTTTCACAGGTGATATAGCTGCATCCAGTTACATAGTGTGTCACCACCCTAAGAGTGCTGCCACACAGTGCTACCGGACGCATGTGTTTACCACTGATTGCGGCCTGCACATGTCCTTTAATTTCTTCTAATGGGAAAGTACAGGTGTGTCCAAGGAAAATAGCAGTAAACTCATGTGTTATACGGCTTAAGTGTAGTTGTTGACAACCTTACAACTATTGAATGGCACACTGAGTACGGCATTTTATTTTATTTATTTTAACTTAAATCTGCACACCATGCAAAAAGGTTGCTTACCCCTGGTGTATAGAGATGAGTGAATCATTCAAAATTCATTCTGGTTTGACCACTTCAGGCCAAAAGTTTTTGTTTCAGTCCAAACTGAAATTGCAAATTGCCTTAAAGTCATGCAAGACACTCTGAGGGCTTCTACCCTATCTAGTTCTCTAATGCAAACGCATACAGTAATGTCGGAGTGACAGCAACAGATATTACTATGGATAAATGGATGGTAGATGATAACAGTCTGTTTAATAAGAAATCGCACATATTTTATTTTTTAAATCAACTGTGAAAAATTAAAATGTGTTGGGTAAAAGAAAAATCAGGCCATGTTTCACTGTGTCACTTTTAGGTGATATATACAGTATATCTTCACTGGGTTTTGGTATTCGGAAAGGAAAAAAATCTGCCAAATTAAATCAGAGACCCACAATAGGAGTGCCATCGGTTGTGACTAAATTGTCTGTACTTGGTTTTGAACACAGTTGAGAGTGAATTTGAAATTTTTGTATAACAAAAGTGTGGACTTCATCTCATGTCTGCCATATATATGTCCTGGGTCTTTCAAATATACAGATTTGGTTGCATGTTGTCATAACACACAAAAGGCCATAAGCAATGCATTTTTATGCTGTAGCCTTCATGTACTTTACATAGCATGATTTTAGGCACTTTTCTGTGTGTTTATAAAATACACAAAATTATGGACAACTTCTTCCTCAAGGATACTATATAGGATTTTGCTTTAAAAAAGACCAAAATAATAAAACCTAAACCTTTAGTGTGTGATCAAAGCCTTATAGTTAAGAAGGGATCCAGTAAAATACATATAGATTTTAAAACTTGTGACTTTTCCTTGGAGTAAAAAATGAACAACATGTTTGGGAGGCTAACTCAATCATTCTCTGGAACATTATCACCAAGCAATTTTTATACTGTAACCTACAGAGTGCAGAAACAAAAGTCCAAATTGGAAATAACCAATGAAAACTGAAATGAAACAATAAGCTATACAAGCACCTGTATTGAAGAAACTTAATTCTAGCAGATCAATACCATTATAGTAGAGAAGACGGTAATGGCAATCAATTCAGGGAAAATATAAAAATGGTATTCTCTGCATTCAGAATAATAATAAAATGTTTTTCTTGCAACTTTTTATTTTTTTGTGTAGAAATTCACATTTCTTTCAGTGCTTACGATTTGTTAATAATTGAAGGAGAATTCTGGTAATAAGTTATGTCCTATCCTCTTGTGATTGGATTTCTGGGTTGCCTACCAGTTGCCCCCCTTAGCCATAAGACCACAACCAAAACAGGAATTGAATGGAACAGTGGTCAAGCATACATGGTGTCACTTCATTCAATCTCTATGAGACCGAGATCTAGCCATGTACAATGCTTGGCTATCTTCATTGGTGCCATAACTCTTGTGGCTGTGAGTCTGAGGAACACAGGACCCTATTGTGATCAGTGATGGGTTCTAAGAGCTAGACCACTCCCAATCTAACAGTTATCACCAATGCAGTGAATAGGGGTGTGAGCGCAATCCGCTCTAAGTATCGCCGTATTGAAGTCCAAATTCATAAAGTTGATTATGAGCTAACTCAGAGAGAGAGACACACATATGCACTGCTTTAATGGAGGGAAAAAGGTATATATATATATATATATATATATATATATATATATATATATATAGTGTAGACAAAGAACAGGTCGGGTTACTGTAATTAGCATAACATGATTGGTGGCAAAGTTGTAAAATAGTTCTGGCACATGGCTATTGGATAAGAAACAAAGAGAGGCTCATCCCCTTAAGCCATGTGGTGGGGGGATGAGCTCTCAGGACAAAGAGGAATGTAAAATGGCTACAGGCATGGTCCACATGGCCCTGAAATCTAAAATGGAGGATACAATAGCTGAGTCATCCTCCACAGGGGCTAAGTTGTTAATTAGCTAAATCACTAATCCTGTAATAAGATAACTCTGAAAGTGATCAATATATTGTAGCTGCATGTATGTTTAAAAACACTTGCACTAGACATAAAATACAGTCATTGAACATTTGTTGTGATCTTTTTGCACTATGGTGGGTTACGAAACTACCACAAAACAAACATTCATTAACATTATAGGCATGTTAGTTTAATGACTTCTACTTTACATCTGTAATATAACTTTAGGAATGAGCATGGTGAAATGCCAAATTTATTTTGCTGGCTTGTGACTTATCATTTATGGACACACTATGATGAAACACAGTACTCAACATGAATATGTTCCCAATTTGGCTTTCCCTTACAGGGATTAACGGTCCTGTAACAAATACTCCCAGCTACTATTGTTGGACTGTGGGCTGATTAGAATGGAAATGTTGAATTATATAGTTAATAGAATAGGGGGGAAAAAAAAAGGAAATTGAACATAATTTCACACAAAAATTGACAACTTCTCAAAATTGTGGGTAAATAACTTTGTTTCAAGCATGTGGTGCTTGTTCAAACTCACCTGTGGCAAGTAACAGGTGTGGACAATATAAAAATCACAGATAAAAAAGAGACATTGACTCAATCTTTGCTTTTTGTGTTTGTGTCTGCCCCACTAAGTATGGAGAGCAAAAAAAGGAGAAAAAAAACTGTCAAATGAGTTATGAACCAAAATTGTGGACAGGGCCAGTTTTAGACAAAGTGGGGCCCTGGGCAAAATTAAAAGCGGGGGTCCAAATGCTGATATGCAAACAACACCATCGTCTTCCAGTGGCAACCCCTATAATAACGCCTCCTTTCTGCCAACATAAAAGTAATAACAAGCCCCATTTTACCACACACTATTCAAATGAGCACATTTGTACCGCTAATAGATTTTTGCACCCAGTCATCAGTTATTATAGCGCCTCCTTATAAATAATAGTCCCTAATTATAAAGGGCGCTATCAGTAATAGCGCCCTTATAAATGATAGTGTCCTGTATCAATAATATTCCCCCTTATCATGAACTGTCACCCCATAAAAATAATACTGCTCCCTTATTAATAATAGCCCTCTCATAAATAAGTTAACCTTATAAATGATAGTCTCCATTATCACTAATAGCCCCCTTTATAAATAAGCCCACTTAATCATAATTATACCCCTTATAAACAGTTCCCCTCTTATAAATAATAGCTCCCCCCTTATAATGGATGCCTTATATATAATAGTTCCTCCCTTATAAATAATAGCCCGTTTTATAAATAATAGTTCCCCCTTATAATAGCACCCTCATATTTAACAGTTTCCCCCTGTGACCCACAATGGTCACAGAAATAACTTGAATCTGACAAAACTGGAATTTGCCAAACTACATGTTGACAAGCCACAAAGCTTCTGGGAGAATGTCCTATGGACAGATGAGACAAAAATCGAAATTTTTGGCACGGCACATCAGCTCCATGTTCAAAGACGGAAAAATGAAGCATATCTTGAAAAGAAAACTGTCCCTACTGTGAAACATGGAGGAGGCTCTGTTATGTTCTGGGGCTGTTTTGCTGCATCTGGCACGGGGTGTCTTAAATCTGTGCAGGGTACAATGAAATCTCAAGACTATCTAGGGATTCTAGAGAGAAATGTGCTGCCAAGTGTCAGAAAGCTTGGTCTCAGTCGCAGGTCATGCGTCTTGCAACAGGATAATGACTCAAAACACACAGCTAAAAACAGCCAAGAATGGCTAAGAGGAAAACATTGGACTATTCTGAAGTGGCCTTCTATGAGCCCTGACCTAAATCCTATTGAGCATCTTTGGAAGGAGCTGAAACATGCCATCTGGAAAAGGCACCCTTCAAACCCGAGACAACTGGAGCAGTTTGCTCATGAGGAGTGGACCAAAATACCTGTTGAGAGGTGCAGAAGTCTCATTGACAGTTACAGGAATTGTTTGATTGCAGTGATTGCCTCAAAAGGTTGTGCAACAAAATATTAATTTAAGGGAACCATTGTTTCTGTCCAGGCCTGTTTTCTTTTTTAAAAAATTCTGTTGAAGCATGGTTGAAAAGCAATGCCTGACTTTCATTTGTTAATTTTCATAGAATTTTTATATATTATTACTTTTTGTCAGATTCAAGTTATTTCTGTGACCATTGTGGGTTTTTCTTTCATTAAACGAGGGGTACCAACAATTTTGTCCACGGGGTGTGTGTGTGTGTGTGTGTGTGTGTGTATATATATATAACCCAACCTTATATATAATAGTTCTCGATTATACAGTGTCAGACTGAAGGGCCTTAGGCTCACCAGAGGAACTTGTTTTGGGGCCCCACCCAACTGCTTCCTGCTAATAGCCTACACCACGGATCCTTCACTGAAGTCTTACATATGTGCTGACTATTTGGTGTTACTAAGTATATGTTCCCAGTATAGCCAGCCCCTATAGTACTGTGCAGGCCCCAATAACTCTATGGCCAGTTTATGCACACTACTGTATGGGAAATGACATGGCCATGGAGCACTACACTTATGTGCAAGATTATAGTGAGGGAGCTGTGATGCACACGTATTTTGAATTTTGAGCCCCCCCCACAGTATAATGCTCCACATGGTATATAATGCTCCACAGTATAAAATGCCCCCCATAGTAGCCCCACATGGTATATAAGGCTCCACACAGTATACTACATCTTTGTGGCCCCAGACAGTACAATATGCTCCCCAGCAGCCCCACACAATATAATATGCTCCATACAGTATAATATGCATCCCACAGTGCCCCCCCAGTATAATGCTCCACAGTGGCCTAACACAGTATAACATGTTCCACAATGGCCTCCACACAGTATAATATACTCCTCAGAGGGGTTCCCCCAGTATAATGTTCCACAGTGGTCTCCCACAGTATAATATGCTCCCTACAGTCCCCCCAGTATAATGCTTTACAATGGCCCCATAGAGTATAATATGCTCAGTAGAAGCCCCACACAATATAATACACTCCACAGTGGCCCCACACAGCATAACATGCTCCCCACACTGCCCTTTCCCCTCCAGTATAAAGCTCCACAGTGGCCCAAAGTATAATATGCTCCCCAGAGTACTAGTATAATGCTCTTATATGCTAGTATAATGCTCCTCAGTGCCCCCCCCCCAGTATTTTGATCCACAGTGGCCCCACACAATATATTATGCTCCCCAGAATTTCCCCCCAGAATAATGCTCCACAGACCCCACACAGTATAACATGCTCCAGAATGGCCTCCACACAGTATAATATACTGCCCAGAGAGGTTCCCCCAGTATAATGCTCCAAAGTGGCCCCACAGAATATAACATTCTCTCCAGAGCCCCCCACTTTATAATGCTCCGCAGAGGCACCATACAGTATAATATGCTATCCAGAGGGTCCCCCCAGTATAATGCTCTACAGTGGCCCCACTCAGTATAATATGCTATCCAGAGGGCCCCCCCCCCCCAGTATAATGCTCCCCAGTGGCCCCACAGACTCCCTTAGTGCTATTATTATATTATATTCTGGGGTCTCATCAGACCCCAGAGTATAATAATCAAAGGCCCCGGGGAGGTAAGGGAAAATAACAAACAGTTATATTTACCTTGCCTTACCTCTGCTGGTTCTCCTCGCGCTGCTCCACTATCCCCGCCGGCTTCCTCTTCTCTGCGGCTGACGTCACGCATTTTGGACGTCACCACTGAGGCCTGTGATTGGGCCTCAGCGGTTACGTGAGCACGCCCCACATGACCACTGAGGCAAGGCCAGGCAATTGCCCAGTTTGCCCCCCACCCCCTAACGCCGGCCCTGATTGTTGAAAAAGATCAACAATCTCAAGGTTACAAGTCCATCTCCAGAGAGCTTGATGTTACTTTGTCCATGGTGCATATCATAATCAAGAAGTTTACAACTCATGGCACTGTAGTGAACATCCCTGGACGTGGACGGTAGAGAAAAATTGATGATAGGTTGCAACGCAGGATAGTCCGGATGATGGATAAGCAGCCCTAATCAAGTTCCAAATAAATTCAGGCTGTCCTACAGGCTCAGGGTGCATCAGTGTTAGCGCAAACTATTCATCGACATTTCAATGAAGTGAAACGCTATGGCAGGAGACCCAGGAGGTCCCTACTGCTTACAAAGAGACATAAAAAAGCTAGACTGCAGTTTGCCAAAATGTATGTGAGTAAGGCAAAATCCTACTGGACAGATGAGACCAAGATAGAGATTTTCGGTAAAGCAATCATTCTACTTGTTACCGAAAATGTAATGAGGTCTACAAAGAAAAGAACACAGTATCAACAGTCAAATATGGTGGAGGTTCAAAGATGTTTAGGGATTGTTATGATGACTCCGGCACTGGATGCCTTGACTGTGTGCAAGGCATTATGAAATTTGAGGATTACTAAAGGTTTTTGGGTCGCAATGTAGGGCCCAATGTCGGAAAGCTGGGTTTGCGTTCTAGGTCATGGGTTTTCCAGCAGGACAATATACTTCAAAAAGCACCCAGAAATAGATGGAAACTAAGCGCTGGAGAGTTCTGAAGTGGCCAGCAATGAGTCCAGATCTAAATCTCATTGAACAGATGTAAGAAGCTTGTTGATGGTTATAGGAAGCAATTGGTTTGCTATTTTTTCCAAAGGGTGTGCAACCAAATATTAAGTTGAGGGTACCAGTAATTTTGACCGACCCATTTTTGGAGTTTTGCGTGAAATTATATATATATATATATATATATATATATATATATATATATATATTATATATATTTTTTTTTTCTCAGTATTTTTGGGGTGTTCCAATACACACAAAGGAAATAAACGTGAATAATATAACATTTGTAATTGCAATAATTTTCTGGGAAAAATACTTCATTTTCTGGAAAAATGTCATGGGTGCCAACACTTACAGCCATGACTATATATATTGCATGATATATATTTAAATATGCTATAATGTCTAATCCTTAGTTGTTAAATGAAATGTAACTCTCCAAAACCTTTTCTGCAGTGAACAATAACTGACAGTTTAGATGTGTGTATTGTATCTTATAGTATACACTGAATAAGAGTTAGGTACTCTCATTCTGAAGGACATTGACAACTATCTTAGCCATTCTATACGTTTCGCTTAACACAATAATTTATCAAGGCAGCTGCATTATCAAGAATTATGTACAGTTCTTAGAATATCTGTTAAGAAGATAAAAATGTCAATACCAGTAGAGAAGACAGGTAGGAGAATGGATATGCGTGTTTAAACAGTTTATGAAGGTAAATAAGACTCAGGAGAGATGTTTTTAAAGATATCTATGTAAAACAAGAATGTGGGGAGATAATAACACTAAAATGGGACATATGGCAGGATTATTTCAATAGTTCTTGACAACATAAAACGTGAGTTCAAAAGGAACATTGTAATATAAAAAATTGTATGTGGATTCTAAAGACAAAAGGTTATACTATATAAATAGGTATGGATGTTTAAACAAACATTGCAGAAATGAAGAGAAGAGGCCACTATAAGAAATTTTAAAATATACAGATGTAGCAAAGTTAACCCAAACTACTTCAATTGGTTAAACAGCTTCAACATGATACCTTATTACAGACTACAACAAAAAAAACTATGAAAAGTCATTGAGAAATATTTTCCCAATGATATTACATTGGTTTTTGTGGTTTTCTGTGATAAGATATTACGCTTCAGAAGTTAAACCAATTGCAGAAGTTCGGGTTAATTCTGCTACATCTGTATCTTATGAGCGAGAAATGTCTCTTTTTGCTCTTATCAGACTGTTTCTATGTCAGCCCTCCCTTTGCTAAGCTACCTTCCATACTGAAAATCACTATACATTTTGAGACAAATTGCAGGTCACATAACTCAGATGATGCATGTTTATAGAAGTCTATGTAGATGGGAGAGGGAGGAATGAGCTGGAAATAAGGGAGGAAAGATGTTGAATAGAAGCTTCCAATCCCAACCAAAGCACTTTACTCACATCAGTACATCTTGGTATACCTAAAAATAGTGCTGTGAAAAAGTATTTGGATCTGTTCCGAACCAGAAATTGTTTTAAAATGTTGTGTATGATGCTCTGAGGGCTCCTAGGACTTTCACCAGGGCCAGCTCCAGGTTTGTGTGGGCCCTTGGGTGACTGCGCCTTATAAAGGAAAAACACTGCTGCCACATGAGTTGTACCGCAAAGGGGCCCACTAAGGCTCTAAATAAAAATCACCAAAATTGGGTAGTTTTTTGCTGCAGAGACTTGCTGAAATGCTGTAGGTCTTTTGTAACTTTTGACCTTTGCATTGCAAAGATCGAAAACCGAAGGTGAAATTAACAGCTATAATTGACATGTAATGTCCCTATTACAACACCATGGTATAATGTCCTCCTTATGCTTCCATACAGTCAATTGGCCTCCTTTATACCCCCAATATAATTCCCCAATATAGTAAAATGCCCTTTATACCCCCATGTAATTACTGCCCCATACAGTACAATGCCCCCACATCATTATACCCACTGTAGACAGGCAGAGGGTAAAGTGGTAGATGACCAATATCTTTCACTTAGAATTTTACTCGCAGTGAGGTAAGGCCTGTAGTCTTGAGCCTGGGATTGGGGACTTGCTGCAGGTGCACTCCAGTACGGGTGTTGTGGACAGGTGCATGCAGCGTTTAAATTGAAAACTGCCATAGCAGTAGGGTGTGGTAGAACAGAAGTAAGGGTGGGTTCACACTTGTGCTTGAGTCCGTCCGCTGCCAATCCGAGTGAAAATCTCAGGGAACGGGATCGGCATCGGATACCGACAGGTTAGCGATGCATTGGTTAAAAACCCATTCATTTGAACGGGTTTTTAAAGCAATGCGCGGGTGTCCGATTGCACCCTCTGCGCTGTGAATCCTTTTTTTTCATCGGAAACAAAGTCGGACATGTAGAACTTTGTGTCCGACGAAAAAAACGGCTTCTCAGCGATGCCGATCCCGTTTCCCGAGATTTTCACTCGGATTGGCAGCGGACGGACTCAAGCGCAGGTGTGAACCCACCCTAATCTGTGTTTCCACATAGATCCTGGTCAACTGCTATACAGAATGCACTGTATGGAGGAGAAAACCTAAGACATCAACTGTATTGGTGAGGAAGCGCTTCTCAATTGTTTTGTATCCTGAACTAAGGAAGATTTATGTTACCTGGTTTTGTACTCTTATGCTGAAGCAAGCTGAGTTGAACTGTGTGAACTACTGCTAATAAAACTGCAAGTGTGAACTGAATCCTGCGCTTACTCTGCCTGTCTTCCATGATAACCAGCCTATCCTGAGGGTCCCGTGTTTACACCACTTATTTCCCCCATACAGTATTCCCTTATTCCCCCCATATATTAGCCCCTTACAGTATGTCCCCATGCACTAAAATACCTCCATATAACTGTCCCTTAGGCCCCCATATAATGGCGCCTTATGTCCACATATAGTACAGTGCCTACTTATGCTCTCATAGGCATCCCCTAATCCCCCATACAGTACAGTGCCCCCTTATACCTTACCTTGTGCTTTATGGAGTAAGAGTAAGAAGTACAGATTTCACTTACCAGTCTTTGATCCTATGACCACCCCACCCCTTCCCTGCTTTGGGAAACCTGTCAGCACCAGAGCAGGGAATTGCTCACAATGCATTATGGACAATCCTGATCCCTGAGATTATGTGATTCTTCTTTACTGCTTTTCCCATGATTTCAGATGTCAGCTGCCATTTTAGCTGGTTCATGCAAATTAAGCCACAAAAATTTTCAATTCTATTAAACCTCAAATCTTTGGAAGGTTTGAGCCAATTCTGACTATTCTAAACCAAGTTGCTCATCTCTAAAGGCTGCCATGGCATCTATAGTGTTTTTAGAGAGAGGGGAAGAGTACTATCTCTGTAAACCCTCAGGTTTGCCATCAGTATCTGCCTGTATTAGCTGCACAAAAAAAAACAAAAAAATAAAATTAACGGTTATTAAATTATTCTTGTATAAAATTACCATCTCACACAAAGTTAACTGATCATTTATACTGTACAGAAAGTGGTGAGCAATTTTTCTATTCTACTCGCCAAGAAATGAATAAAATGATCAACAAATTATTATATGCCCCCCCTCCAAAACTGGAATACACACACACACAAAAAAAATGTCAAAATAATAGTTTATTTATTCCTAGAGAGGGAAAACCTAATTTTGAACAATTGCCAGTGCCACCACCATGTTTGACTGTGCCTATGCAATCTTACTTAATCTTGCTTATCCTGTCTTACTGTGGCATTCAACAGAGCCAAATACATGTCACTATATCACTTTATAGAGAATCCAAGCCTGCATGTAACTGCAAATTTCCCATCAGTATAGCTTCTCCATGCTTGACTCTTAGCAATCTAGTAGACCATTGAAAAGAAGTCAGAACTCCCAAAGCAGCAGCATCTGCACAGGCAAAATACACACTGTTCAACTTGGTAACTAATTAAATCATAAATGTCAAACTAGTACATGCAGTTTCCCTATGTATGAAAGTATAAAACCTACTTGATATCTTCAAAGCCTGATGATGATGTTGTTCTTTGGTCAGCTGCCAGGGGTTGCCCTAAAACTCAGTAAGACTAGAGAGAACTGGGCTCCTTTGATACACTCATCATCACAGTTCAGGCAGAGGAAACTCTGTGATCATTTCACGCACATTCTTTCCGTTTTGTAGGGCATATTCTACACATCTCCTGTTTTGATACCTAGTATAGCTTAAAAAAAACCTGTCTTTCTCCTTTTTTATGTGGCATGAAGCAGCTTTGATACATTTTCCATATTACAATTAATTGCTCTTTTAAAAGGTTTTGTTCATCATTACGATTATTACTCTTGTATTTTGAAACCACCAAAACACAAAGTTTATTTATTTGCCTTAGTTTTACATTGCATGCACAGATGAAGTAGCCTGCTCAGTAAGCATTTAACAGATTAGACACTTGAACATGGTTGCAGGCAAAGCTCTCTCATGTTTCTGCGTATTGCCTGATAAACACTTCAAAGTAAACTCCTCATAAATATGAAATGAAAAGCCGAGAAGTCGTTATGCACAGCTTTGAGATACAAATCTCTTTATTCCCCTCTGAAGTGGAGTTTGATTGACATAATGAGTTATAGATCCTGTCCAGGGACACATCGCCTTATCCCCTTTTCCTCGGGAGACAGGAACACATGAAAGAAAACTGTTTCTGAACTTTGTGAGGCACAGCTACAGAAAAAAAGTTGAACCCAAGATACAATTTCTTGTTACTTTCCACATAATAAAATGTTTTATTATCTTAATGTATGTCAAATACTAGGACCACATCCAGACAAATAACAAAGTATTGAAAACGTCCCCATGAGGAAAAACCATAATAAATATACCAAAGAAAAACCTCATTCACATGTTTTCAGGTGTCCAAATGGGGAGTATTGGACTATATATCATTCTCTTGAAAAATACATTACATTCGCTATTAATTTGTATTGGCTTTATACACAAAAATTGCAATTTCTGCTCACAGGTTTTTGTACACTTTGAGATTAATATACAGATTCAGTTATTTGAAAAAAAAAAAAAAAAGATCAAGGGGTACGAAAAGTGATGATGCTAAGCCACGTCTCCCACCAGAAATGTAATGTGTGGTCTAGATGTAAAGTTCCTCGGCAATAGAATCTACTAGCGTGGTACAGTTGCTGAAGCAACTAGACTGCCTGGTCTCCTAGCCACCTCTTCCATGGTCACTTTAAGCACATAAGGACCCAATGAACTGTACATTTTCTTGCTGGACATGGAGTTGGAAAATTGGTAATGCATTACATTAGCAGGAAAGTGGAAGATTTTTTTTATAAATCTCATCTACCTGGTCTGGGTAAAAGCACGTCAGTTCTTTCTGTGAATTTTCATACTGGATTTTTTTTAAATTTCCCATGTAGACTTACACTTAGACTTCTGGCAGAAGACCGCATCAGCAGTAGATGTACCCTTTAAAGAAAGATTAACCGTATGGAAATAACTCTCTCATGGGCATGCAATTGAAGTGATCAATTTTTGAAGTAGAATAAAAAACTGAACATAAGTCTGTAGTTCACTTATTAATGAAATTTAGTTTTGCTGCCAAAATCATTGTGTGACCCTAACCTAAAACTGACAAAGTTTGTGACTGTAAATGGAGGTGCAAAATCACCTCCTTAGTTTGGCAACCTTGGGTGGATGATAGATAGTGGTGGAACATATCACTATTTGGGGGTCATGTACTGTGTGGGGCCAAAAAAGGCGGTCACATACTATGTGTGGTCCAAAGTAAAAGAGGGCTTATATTGTGTGCGGGCAAAAAAAGGGGTCATATACACTGTGGGGTGGGGGAAAAAAATGGACTCATTTTATGTGTTGGGAGCTAGTAAGCCCCATTACGTGACATAACTTTATTCTGTCTTCATCCGGAAGGTACCCAGTACTCTCTAACTGAGGAGTGCTGTGGATCTTCCAGTCAAACACAGAACAAACGACTATAGGAATCACAGCAGTCGCCCTTGCGAATAGACCCCTAAACCAGAGGGCCTCATAGGTCCCCACGCCACACAGGTCCCCACGCCACACTACTGTCTCCAGGTGTAAGAAATTTCAACTATTTCTTACACCTGGAGACATAAAACTTAACTATTTTTCCTACAAAGTGCTGATGTGGCGCCCTTTTAATGTCCTTCCAGCCATGCTGTCTCCCGCTTTATAGTATCACAAGTTACAGGGAAACCAGGAGGACAATAGAAGAGGTGCACAGAAGGGCAATGCATCAGCACTTTGCCGGAAAGAGACAAGCATGAAATTCACCAGAATTGAGTGGCCCGGACTTTTATGTAACTTCAGGTGGGGTGGGATGAACTATTACTTGGGGTAGTCACCAACATCTATGTGGGGGGACAAATAGGACACTTACCTATGGGGGGACTGTTGCCTGTAGGGGGGAGATAATTAGGACACGATTACCTATGTGTATTAACTATATGTTAACATCAGCATTATGGTTGCCTTCAACAGGCTATAAATGTAACTATGGCTAACTGGCATAGCTACTTATATACAGTCGTCAAATTACTAACGGCCCTTGAAAGACAAACCAAAATGCTGATGGAACCCTAAGCAAAATGCGTTCAACAGCTCTAAGATTAGTCATCAATATTAGGAACTGGATAACTCCTTTTAATGCTATTTTCACCTGGCTTAGCAAAACAATTGCCCTAACTGTCCCACCTACTAGCTGCAATTGGTTTGGAGGTAAATTGGTTATGACGTGCACATTTTTTACAATAGTTACATTTTAAATTCACTAAACAACGTATAAGAAATTATAAATACACAGATTGAATGTGGAGAATGAAATGAGCTTACTGCAACCTTCTAAACAGAATTGGCAGTTATAACTCATACTGTAGGAGTTATATTTATAGGTTTAAGAATTAGGTTTATGACATGTACCGAACAGTGCAGAAGCCAATGTTAAATAGTAATACTATGTGTGTTCTTTGACTGTGTCAAGCAGCAGGTTCTGTAACTGTGACAAGGTTGTGAGGCCCTTGAGGGTCTAGATATGTGAAAATAGCTGAAAAAAAAATCATTTCTAACTGTGGGAGAGGTCAGGGCTACAACATCATACCCTCACAACAGTGTTCACAACAATTTCTGCAAATAAAAGTAAAAATATTTAACATCTAAATGTTAGCATTAAGTAGACAGAAAAGACAGAATTACCAGCGCTAAGAAATTAATTTATTTCTCAGTGACAGGGTTACTGCGCGCTGAAGGTATGATGACACATGCCTTATTCTCAATGAAAAACTCTGAGATGTAAAGCTATTAAGGAGCATCATTTCACCTACTGTAGTGTCAAAAGTGGATAAAAAGGATTTCGGCAATCAGTGTCAGCAAATTTACCTTTGTATTCTCATGAAGCTTACTGAGCGCTTACATCTTTTTAATAAAGCCAGGAACTGATCATCAGGTCATAGTCAGACTAGCTTGAAAAAGTAGACAGATGAAAAACATATATAAATGAGGAAAGTATCGTCATTCTTACCTCCCAGTATTTTTGACTAGACAGTCACAATGAAATTAGATTAAAAAGGTTTGAGTCAAGGTAGGTATTAAATATGATTTTATAATAGTCACATCCATGACATATAAGAGGACCTCAAAAAGCTTTTGTTCATCGTAGCTTGACACATACCAAGCAATGCACTCATTATCCGTAATCTTGAAGGGACAAGTGCTTGAGACAAATGTACATTTCAGGGAAAATAGCAGTTTAACCTTTGTTTTACTAGCTTGTGAACACAGTCTATGTGAATGGTATGACAACAGTCCACATAAATGGTACAACACTCCATGTAAATGGAATGACAGTCTAGATAAACTAAAGCCAAAATAATTGCTTATTATGTCTTTAATATCATGAGTAAAGAATCAGATATGTTAATTTTTTTTTACCGCAGTTTCACAAAGACAATGTATCAGTATGGGCAGTAGTATCTTAAGGTACATCATGTGTGCTGTGGTCTTAGGTTGGTGAGTGTTTACTACTGACTAGGCTCTGTTTAACAGTCCACATCTGACAAATACTGTATGCCAGGAAAATTTCCCAATGTATACCCCATAAGTATGTTTTAGGCGAGTGCAACTGTGTGCCATACAGTTCCGTGAGCCTGCCATTGACTTCCATTATATAAAAAAAGTATACTGCATTATGTAGTATGTTGTTTTTTGTCTTAGGGTTCCTTTCTATTAGAAAAAAAGGGGAGCCTGCTATGCTTTTCAATACAATTAAATATAGTCCACAGAAGTTTGTGAATAAATTTATTGTACAGTATCTGACAGAAACAATTTAAACTGATAGGGATCACAATGGGAACATTACCTTATGGAGGCCAGTAGTCTTGTGTCTATTCCTCATTAAAAAGCAGACACATTGAATGACCTATCTAGTAGGTCAATTCCTACCCATTTAACACTAATATGCTTTGAATTTTATGTATATTTAACATATATTAATGTGTGGTCATAGAATACTTTTGGTGCTGTTTTGTATTCTTGTCAAATATCTGGGTACCCCTTGACATGTACAGTAGGAGATGGCAAACTGTTGGCTTAAGTGTTGTTATTTCTGTGTTAGTTACGCTAGGGTCACTCTAGCATCACCTCACTGTTGTTCGGGTCCATCGGGGGAGAACGGAGAGGTGGACTGCTAAAACAGTGGTAAAATGCAGAGCCTGGTTGTCCTTTGACTAAAATGGAGTCTGTCAGGTGTTCGTCATTTTTAAACTGAAACTGGCAGAGGAAAACGTCCCAAGCAGGAAACTCCAGCACAGATGTAAATGTAGCCTTAGTGACACCAGGATGTCATCCTGCAGGACAGTTGACAATGAACATTGAGGTACCAAAAGTGTTGCGCTGCATCTGTAGGTGCAGTTAAAGTGTAACTTTTGGAGAACTTTTCATTTTCTGGTAGTATTTGTATCATTAGTAAATTCTCCTTTCTGCAGAATCTTGAGAGCTGTCCCCTGATTCTCATTTTCTTATTGTGTAAGGGTTGGGGGGGGTGGATCTGTGAAGTGAAGAAAAAATGAGGGTAGGGGAGGGTTACTTCAAATGGCTATATTTGATTATAAATCACAGACAATTGAGACTTGTCATATAAAAGAGAAGATTTTATCTTTCATGTGATACTAAGCATGCATTTCTATGCAGAAGATTTCCAGAGAAATCATTGGTTGAAAACGCAGTTGGGATTGGGAAATTTGTGTGCAGCTGCATATAGATAACCTAATACCGACTGTGTTTTCAACCAGTGATATCTCTGGTAATCATACAGGTAGAACTACATCTTTTCTAAGTTTATAATACCCAAGATATAGCCATTTGAAGTGATCCTCTTCATTTCACTCAGCTCCCTCCATGCACAAAGAGCAGGTGTCACCTCTCAATAGAGAAGCAAGGGAAAGAGAAAAAAAAATGCAGGATTTCAAATAAAGTATATTACAAAATTTAATAATGGCATAAAATGCCAGAAATTAAAAAGTTGTCCACAGGTTTATTTACGCTTTAAGATGTGTCGCCTTTAATTGAATGAATTTGGTGTCTCTGAAAAATAAACCAGCAAGTGATAGACCTGGTGTTGAGAATAAGATCTGATAAGGATAGTGTAAGACCGTTAGTGAGTCAGGAATAAGTAGAGGGAGCACCGAGCAGTCTGTATGGTCCTTAGAAGGACGATCCGTTGTTAGTATACTGGATCAGTTGTGTAGATGGAAGAAAAAACACTCCTTCTCCAATAGGGTGGTGTTGAATCTTCCTATAGGGTGTGTTGGATAGCAGCAGGAGCCTCTACATCCCAATTGGAGGGTGTAGTAATATGGAAAACTTGGTTGACCAAATAGTGACCTCACTATGTGAGGGGGACCAATCGCAAAATACGGCACCACACTCACCCTGGGTTTATTTGAGCACTAACTTCTTTATTGAGAACAAACCATCACCCACTAATAGTGAGGTCACCATTTGGTCAACCAAGTTAGTGAGTCAGGACCTGGAGCTAGAAGCCTTTAGAAGGTTTAGATTAAGAGAGTATTGCTAAGCATGAGACTGTTGAAAGGGAGCCAATGAAACTATGTTATCCTGGAGCATTGTTTATTCTCTAAGTTCAACATTGTGGTAATACTGGCTGCTTCACAAACTAACAGAATCAGTATTCGTATGCCAAAACCAGGAGAGAAATTATAATAGAAAATTTGAATTGTGTCTCGTCTGTGTTTTTAGACCAACATCTAGTCAAGCCAGTTGATTTTCAAGTTTCCTGAAAATTTTGGCATCAACTGAACACATGATTTTTGGGGTTCACCACGTGCTAATTTAAATTATATTTTTGGGGTCTTTTTTGGGAGGTGTGAAAAAAACTGTTCACCTGAGGCTGCACCATGGTAACTGGTCTTCTGTCCTGGTGTCTTCCAGCCTTTTCCTCCTGGATGACATCAGCAGCCTCAGGGCACTGCCACTTCAAAGTCATGACTTGTTGAATGTATGAGGTGTCGCAAGATTTGTTTTGAGGGTATGTTTTGAATATTCATGAGGGTAGCCTGTCAGTTTTTTGCTCCAATCTGAGTTTATTGTGTTTGAATTAGAAGTGATAATATAATAAAATAAAGTGGAAGCCCATGTTAGGTGCAGGAACATAATAAACTCTATTACTCACCTTCCCTCACCTTTCCTGGGCTCCCATGGGGAGTCTTGTGCTCCATCATGGTCGTCTTTGGTCATCTCCTGGGGGACATCACAGGTCTTGGGGGGGGGGGGCTGTGATTGGACCTCAGTGGCCTCCTGGGGCCTGTGGCATCACCCAGGAGGCTGGAAGATGAACCAAGAGGACTGCAATGGAACATTGGATGCTGTGAGGGAGCCCAGAAGAGGTGAGGGAAGGTGAGCATCAGTGTTTATTATGTTTCGGCACCTCCCTGGTTCTCCGCTTTTTATGCTCTGGGGTGTCAAAAGACACTAGAGTATAATCCTGATTTGTG
The DNA here is from genome assembly GCA_947044405.1 of Leptodactylus fallax. Taxonomy (NCBI): domain Eukaryota; kingdom Metazoa; phylum Chordata; class Amphibia; order Anura; family Leptodactylidae; genus Leptodactylus; species Leptodactylus fallax. The sequence goes on from CAMRHE010000420.1 coordinate 602,660, forward strand.
GGTAGTGAGATTTTTGGAAAATTTCTTCATGACCCTGGCTCATTACAAACTGGCTTCTTCATCTCAAATATATATCACCTATAATATATATATAGTAAACAGATGACTGGAAAAATATTGGAAGGGATGTACATCTCACCTATTTCTGTTTAGTTAGAGCCCAGATGGGCAGGTATTTATTTTTTCGGTTTCTGTTACGTTGCATGTACCAAGGAGTGTTTTTGAGTGAATAAAACTCAATACTTGGACTAATACCTTGGAGTCTGTGTTCATGTCAGCCGACCCAGCACCCCAGATCCTGACAAAATAAAAAAAAAAAAAAAAAAAAAGAAAATATATATATATATATATATAAAATCAGTGAACAGGTTGATCCAAATTATATATTGACTTTGTTAATTAAATATTTACAATAATTAGGAATCTTATATAAAAACTATAAAAAGCACAAATAAAAAACCCGTGAAAAAACACATAAAAAGGTGTACTGCTTTTTTGTGCTCTACTGAGAGGGTACATCAATCAAAATATATGGTAACTTGACTAATTTACATTGCAATGGCAAATCTATGCAGATAATTCTTGTGTTCCAGTGAGTGGGCAGAATTGTTGAATCCTTGTAAGAAAATGCCTTACAATGAGACCAAACATTATTATAGCCAAACAACAGGATACATAACAATATTGTTTATAGAAAAACCTACAAGAGTGACATCATAAAATTATATATGAAAGCAGTTGCTGCTGTGAATAGAGCATGTTTGTGCATAATTTGTAGATAATAAGTAATACTAATAATACATGTCGTAATTAGGCCATTTGTAGTAATAATATGCCGCCATTGTCCGGAAAGCTCAATTGCATGGCAAAATCTATTATTATGTAAAACCTTATCTCCATGTTCCCTCTCCTGATACACATTATACCGTATGTTTAGCCAGTGAAAAAACAACTTTAGCTGATGGCATTGAAAAACATTGAAAATAATCATTCCCCTGAGCACCTAGTATATAGTATAATGGTTTTTATAAATATAAAACTTAAAATTTCTAAACCTTATTTTAGGGCATGTGACAATTATTTGAAATGTCCTCCTGATTTATTAATTCCTAATTACTCTGCACTAATTTCCTTATTGTCTGTGCCTGAGCTGAGATCCCCTAGACTTCTACTGGAGGTCTGGGGCATAGTTTGAATGTAGTCAATGTAAGGATCATTGTCATGTATGGTTCTCTTTTCTCTGGTCTAATAAAGGAAAGTGGAGATTCTGTCATCTATAGCCTAGCCCTTCCAGAGTGTCCTCCGCTCCCTGTCACAACATCGAGAACTCCTAATTAACATATATACGTATATATCATTAGCATGTGAATTCATAATGTATTTTTTAGATAGGGCTATTCGTTCCAGCAGGTGTTCTCTGCTTCCCTGGTCAATTTTGATGTGGCAAATTTGTAGAAATTTCTTTGACTTTCTTATTCATCTGTGAGAGAACCTAATCTACAAGCTGGAAATTTTCTAAAAATTAAAAAAAAAAAAAATTCTGTTAACTATTAAATCCCTTTATGCTCCACCCACCATAGTCAGGTGCCCATCACTGGAGCCCATCCCTTGTGATATTAGCTTGCATGGCATGACACTGGTGCACAACATGTTGTTTATATTGTGTTATTTTATAATGCTAGTTTAAAGACCAGCAGAAATTGTGTTTTTTGCTTTTGATTTGTGCCAAATGCCATTTTCTGCATTGATGAAGAAAGGTATTTCTAGAATAGCTTTATAAACGAAGACAATGAATGTGAATGTAGAAATTATTGTAGCATGCTTCCCATTTTTTTTTTTTTTTTTTTTTATAGGTTACTAATATGCTGGAAAAAAAAATTACTATTTTGCATTTTAGAAACAAACATTTCAAATATCAAAGCAACACACCAAACATATTTCACTTCAATTTAAGTATTTTTATTGAAGCAAAGTAATATTTTTAGATTATTATATATCTATACTATACTAATATATAATCTGATTCAAAATTCACACTCCTTGTATCAACCATGCATGCTCTCCTAATGCAAGCGTGACTCGCTTGTTATATTAAATGCTTCATCCAGAGGCGTAACCTAACGCTTCTAGGCCCTGATGCAAAATCTGTACCAGGCACCCCCCAACAGTAATGTATTTTTCATAGTACTGGGCTCCTCATATTGGAAGCCGCTCTGCCCAAACCTTGTAAATAAATTGAGGCAACATGGTTTTGCTTTAAGAGAGTTACTGTCTATTAATTGCATTCTATGTATTAAATAGTTTTTTTGATATATGTGAAGACTACAGAACCCTATGATAGGGCAGCACGGTGGCTCAGTGGTTAGCAGGGCAGCCTTGCAGCGCTGCAGTCCTCGGTTCGTATCCTGCCAAGGACCACATCTGCAAGGAGTTTGTATGTTCTCCCCGTGTTTGGGTGGGTTTCCTCCGGGTACTCCGGTTTCCTCCCACGCTCTAAAGACATACTGATAGGGAATGTAGATTATGAGCCGTATATGGGACAGTGACTGACAATATCTGTAAAGTTCTGCGGAATTTGTTTGCGCTATACAAATAAGCATAATAATAATAATGATAGGTTCCTATCACTAAGCTAGAATACTTGAAAATTGTAATGTAAACCTGGTGGTATCAGCACACAGGATAGTGACAAACTTCAAACCTTGTGGGTTCTCCTCCTCCACTTAAGGTCAGAAACAATAACTTCATGTTGCTGAATCTAAGACTAAGGCCCCATGTAGCTAGCTACAGCAAAATAAAAACGCGGTGGAAACCCTTCTGGTTTTTTTCCACAGTGCTTTTCACAGAAAGTCTGAAGAGTTTTCCTTTGAAGACTTTCTGTCTCTATTATACCTCTATTATACCTAGATGGAAAACGCCATAGGTTTCCATAGGTGTAATTGACATGCTGACTCAACTGTTTTTGAAATCACTGCATCGCCGCTGCTGATATTTCTCTGCAATATGTGGATGGGATTAGCCAGAATCCCATCCACTTTGCAGGTACTGTAAAATGCGGCATTTACGTTAATAAAGGCATTTTACTTGGGTATTAAATTGACTATATGCCGCACATTGTGTGTGCACTTTCACCCAACTATATAATACAAGAAAGCATGATTTCTGGTGCTCAGTATAAATTCAAGACTCTTGATAGTCTTTGCGTGTCTTCGACATAGTTAAGAGATGTTACTTAATCAACTAAAATGTATGGAGAGTGGGCTGAAATACCAATGGGTGCTCCAAAATGTCGCCCATAGTATCGTTCACTTTAAGCCCCTGAGCCCACGTCAGTGATAAAGTAAATGACTGGGAGCAGAACTTTATTTTACAGTCTGAACTTTGTGGAGCTGCGCATATCGTAGCATTAAAGAACAATCTGAGTTGATTTGTTTGTCAATGTTTTTCCATCTAAAATATATTTTGTAGAAAATTATATGAAGGAAACATATGACTCTAAATCATACATCTTTCTGTATTCTAGTTTAATAATGGCTTATGAATAACAACCTGTGAAATAGGACTCTTCTAAGCAAAGTTCAAGTGTTAATCAATTCCTTTGTGCATGTTCATTGTAACCTGCTATTCCTACAAATAATAAGCTTTTTGGTAGAAACACCTTAGAGATTTCACCCCCCAAAAAAAGAAAAACTCCTGAAAACTCTCACTGTGCAATATCCAACAGCTATATGGCATTATCTACAATCTGCGTGGAAGTTACTTGTTGTTGTTTTTAAGCTAAACGTGAATGCGAAATCCTCTCCAACAAGCAGTCAGAACTTGCATTGTTGCCAGACAGGTCTTATTACACACTATTTTTACTCTGTAAACTACCACTCATAGCATTGTTTTGAATTGGGAAGCCTTCATCTACCTTTAGTCCCTGACCTGCCGTAATCTTTTCTGACCCATGTGTCCATCCAATTACGCAAAACATGTTTCACATCAATCACGGTGAATACTTCAAGCTTAATCGCTCTTAATAACACTTGAGTTTGCAAGTAACTGCTGTGATCAGTAGTTTCAAGCCAAATGAAACAACGTTATCTGAACTTGCATGTATATTTTATTAGCATTGACATGAAAAATACTAATTCAGTTTACATGAAAGTTCTCCGGATACATCACACATAGTTAAAAGGAATTGTAAAACTTTAGAAAATTGGTATTCTTGTACTTAAAATAAGAAAAAAACGAATATGGATTCACATAAGAAGAAATGTTATGCTTTTGTTTTGTAAGTCTCTTCCTCTTATCCCCCATTTATATATCATACTAAGGGTAGGTTCACATTACTGTTCTTAATGTCGGTTGTTCTCATCAATCATAGCTTTATTCCGTCTTCTGTCTTTTTTTTTTTTTTTACTTTTTTGATTAATGGGAATGGACACAGACTGAGGGGGCTCTGCCTTTGTCCATCACTTTCACTATTAGCCGGGTTGCACACAACTATGTGCTAGCCACCAGCCGTGAATGAACGGCATGGTCGCCACACGGGTGTCACACTGCTTCCGTGGCTGTGTGTACATCACCTTAGCCTTGTTATTACCGGTTTGGTTTCTGTGCTTTGACATGTTATAGACCTTACAGTATACAATATTCTCAACCATTTCATTAATAGTCCTTTTATAACTTGTATTAATTACTTTTCATACATACAAGACTTCTTGTCCCTCATCCTTAGGAGGTTCACTACTTCTATATGTCTTTTTAATAAAACTTAGGATTGGATCTCAGCACAAGTTAGAAGGAAAATATTCTTTAATAGTTTTAACTGCTTACAGACTGCTCAGTTTTACACTATATACATCCTGACAATTCACTCTTAACTCTTCAAGGATGTACTTGTATTTCTGATGTGTAACTACTGAGCTGTAACTGGAACAAGACATGTGAACATGGACCATAAATCACAAGACCATGGACTGATTTTTATCCACTGGAAGTAAGCAGAATGAATGACCACAAACAGAGATCTAAAAAAAAACATGAAAAAAAACATGAAGAATTGATACAGAACGTATATTGGAAAATTGTATGACTTGTCTCTCAATATTGGTCTGAAACTGGACAACCCCTTTAAGGTTTGGGGAGATATTAGACAAAACTGGGCTTTACCTGCCAATTTTTGTAAGCATACACCATAATGTTAGGGGAATGAAGGATCATGCATGTTTGTTTGGCATGGTTTATCAACTGCCTTACCAACTCCTTTATCATAACCTTTTAAATAAAGCATGCAGGCTTTGTCAGGGCACTTCTATTTTTTTCTTTTACAGGTTTGTATGTTGTAATTTAATATATGTTAAGTGTAAATTTATATTGACTGAAATCTAATTAACTAAGAATAGTAGCAATCAGGGTACATAAAATATCTTGTTTCCACTTGCTTAAATCCACTTTAACTAGATTGCCTGCTGGCTCCTTTTGTGCTGGGTAATAATTGGTTTAAATATGATAATTTTAGTATTCATTTCCAATACTACAATTTTATTTTTAGAACAGCTATAAGTATTATATATGTGAAAACAATAAACAGCCGTAATATGCTTCATGATTTCATGCTCACACATTATATTTATTTCCATATTTACTTCTACTTCTTTACTTTTAACAACTTTATACATTGAGAAATATAATTTTATATGGTTTAGTGTGTGTGTGTGTGTAGAGAAACTAAAAACTGAATGTTTCACTAAACCACTGAATCCAGTGAATCCTTAAAAATGTTTTGAGGCTAAGGCCAAACAGGACAGGTCCATAGTGGTTTTCATTGCAGCTTTAAATTGTGATTCTTAGGTGACTGTTGCTTAAAATTTACTGTATGCAGAGGTGTAACTTGAGGCTCCTGGGCCACAATACAAAATGTGTTATGGGGACCTCATTTACCATGTGTTATCTATAATTCTGGCATCATCTTATGTTGTTGCCAGGCCTATGGGCCACCAGAGGCTCTAGGACCCTGTAATGATTGTTACCTCTGCACGCACTATAGCCATGCCCTTGGCTATGTTTTCGAAACACTTTGCACTACAGATTTATTTCTGCACTATATTGATGGGATTTGTTTATAGACTACCTCCAATTATTAATAGTTAAAAAGACATATGTCCATCAAGTTCAAACAGTGGACAGGAAAGGGCATGACTGAAGTTACAAAGTATCTTATAGTCATATGCACTATTAATTTATGAAAAGTTGATTTATCATTAGTTTATCCCTTAACTCCTATCCACTACCCTGCAATATAAATTGCAGAAGGTTAACCAGTGATTTCACAGTTACTAACCTGATGGGATGATGTCTTGTGTGTCCCTGGCTTAACACGGTTTTCATGTAGTAGTGGTAAAATAGAGCTACATCTGAATCAAAATACTATATCAGGGAACCCATCTGGGCATCCAAGCTATAGTACTTTGCAGAGATCTCCTATGCACATATGAAAAGAAAACTATTGTGCTATTTTGAGATGTGACTCAGTAAATATAATAAATATCTAACATCCAGTTGTTCTTTAAAATGGAAATGATACATTCTTTTACATGTGTAGAGTTGAAAATGCATTTTTGAATTGTAAACGCAGAGATGTAATCTTGTTAGTTCTGAAACATGACATGAAGATCATAGAGTAGTTATTCTATTATTGCACAAAATGTGTAAAAGTACAGATCTAAGATTGCTTGTCATTTATTAAGCACCGCTCTAACATAGTAAATGAACAGTGTGAATAAGTAATGTGTGTAGACTTCATTTTACTTGAGAATACTAGGTGTACCTGAAACAGACTTGTAAAATCTAAATTCTAAATTCATTCTGGCCAGCACAACCATCTCTATTTTCTTTAAGGATAAGGCCTCACGTAGTGAGCCACAGCCAGACGGTGGAGGCGGGGAGTTTTCCTCTGCAGACTTTCTCTCCCTACTATACTTATACGGAAAATGCCAAGTTTTCGTAGGTATAATTTGACATGATGCGATTTACAAAAACACAAGAATTTTTGAAATGGCAGCATTTCCACTGCTGATTTTTTTTCTGCAATGTGTGTATGGGATTAGCCAGAATGCCATTCACTTTGGAGGTACTGTAAAACGCAGAGTTTTTTGCCACGGTATTTCCACCAAGGCCAAAATGCCGTGTTTTCGTTACGTGGGTCCCCTGCCTAAAACAGAACTAAGAAAAATTAATAAGTCCATTAGTTCATGAAACTAAAGAAATATTTTATATCACATTCTAATTTGAGTTATGAGTGCTGAAGGTCTAAAAATCTCACAGATACTCAACTGGCCACTGCATTGCCCATGATGACAACACTTCAGATTCAGTGGGTTGGCTTCCTTCACTTTAACTAAATTGCAATCCATATCCTATTTAAAGTTGGCTTGAATAATGGCAATGAGGTGTATACATTTTTGCACCGTTACTTTACATAGTTGGTAAATCCAAGTAAGGTAGGCAGCACTTGGATAAACTGATATAAATATCCTCAGGTGACTGCTCAGCAGGTTGACTCCCACAATCTTGGAGAGAGAACACAAAAGAACAAGAAAAGTGTCTTTCCACCTTCACAGATGAATATAACTTATTCACCCGATCAGCATAGCACAATGGGTGAATAAATGGTATCCATATGTGAAGCTGGAGCATCATCTTCATTTCTAGTTTCAAAGATATTTATTAAATTACAGCAACAATAGAAAACATTGTAAACATAGCAAACAAAATACAGTTATAAGTTGATGAAAGCACGCCATTGAATGTCAAAGACAGCATTATATATACAAAATCAGCAAACTTATAAAATAGGGGGGAAACAAGGAGAGAATAAAAATACAAAAAACAACGAGGGTCAGGGGAGAAAGGGGAAGAAGTAGCGTTACAGTGCTCATGGGCAGCCGAAAAGCAATGAAGGAGTTGACTTAAGTGGGGGGTGGATGTTAGGAGAGGGGAACTTAATCCAGTCATACGGCTAAAGCTGAAGACCTGGGATGCAAGACCTGTGACAGGGTAATTTAATCTTCTCATGTAGCATAATGGTATCAACCCGTCTTATGATCTCTGTCTCAGAGAGGATTTTCTTCAGTTGGAGGCCATATGGATCTGGGCGGCTAGCAAAATAATATTGGAGTAACTTAAATTGAGCGTATTTCAAATTGAAGGGCTTAATATTGAGAAAAAATATGGGGGCCAGAAATGGGAAAGACTGTCCACAATGCTGTTGAGCTATTCTACTGACTCTTCTTCATTTCTAAATGGATGATGATATAAATCTAAATATTTTCATTCTGATGTGTAGCCATTAACTATATTTTGTCACAGTGGTCAGTGTTTTGCTCTCCAAAAATCCTTTCCCTCAGCATTTGATTCCTGAGTCACATGCATCTGCCCGCTCCTCTTGCCAATGACTTCAGCCAATGCCCCCAAATTCTGGCAGGAAATGTTCGAAGTGTAAAATGAATGCTTCAAGTATGTGACTTGAAATATTGTAAACTCTAGAAGTTGGCTTCTAGAAAGCTTTTGTCACAGATTTATAAACTCTAAAGGAAATTAGCATCTGCCTTCAAGACTTTTTGTCTTCATCCTTCAATATTCAATGAATAGTAAGCCATTGTCACCCTCTGGGTCTGTGTTTAGTGATATTGACGTCTGTGTCCTGACTCTTTACGGTGAGTTCAGATCGCTTTTGAAGAAGCCGTGTAGGTGAAATACATGTTGGGGTTTGATTCCAGTTACTTAGGTCTGTGCTTTTATACCTCCTTTATATTTATGTATGTGTTCATTTATTTGCCTATATGATAATATTTATTATCATATACGCATAAATAAAATCAAATTGTGCTATAAATCTTCTTTCTGACTGCTTATATACTATATTTGGGGATTACATGAATAAATGGGCTTGCTCATGCATTCAGACTATGACTTTATCTGGGACCTTATGTCTTCCATGGGTGATATGGATTTTTATTACAAATTATTTGGGTTTTTTTTAGCCTTTTTGGATTTAATACAGATGATTGAGTTTTAATATTTTTTTTCTCGTGTATTGAGTGTTTGTTGGAGCGAGTTCAGATTCTGCAGAATTGTGGTGTGCACTTTGACTCAGTAACAAATTACACTACACATGAAATTCTATCCAAAGACTAAGGCCCCATGTTGCGGAAATTTGAGCCAAAGCCAAGAATGGCTACAAATGGAATGGGAAATATATAGGGAGTACTTAAACTTCTACGTTATGCTCATTCAACTCCTGGTTTTGGATAAAAAAACTGCTGCAAAATCTGCAACAAAAAAAGCTGTATTTCAACAACGTGAGGCCTCAGCCACAGCAAAAGAAAATCCACATGGCTGATAATTGTGTGCCTCCAAGGACCCACTGATTTGCTTCAGTGATCCCAGACTGAAAAAACAGAAAGGTATAGGCTCTGTCCGGAGTTTTGCCCTGGGCTCATAGCCTCAAACCTAGACCTGTGATAACACATGGGCATGTGTATGGGGCCATAGTAAATAATGGTTCAGTGTTCTAGCTGTGAAGCATGGCTAGCAGACTGACCAAGCACACGTCCATATACATGGAGCTTTAATGTATGAACTTATCTATGTAACCCCAAGAGCAAACAAGTTAATTTACTGTAAGAGGTCTAATGTTTTGACAATAAAGAAAAGAGAATTGGAGTTATTAGTTAGTTCAACTAGTTTCAGGTTATCTCAGTTTTTCAGTCACAAGTCCTGGCAGCAAGATTATGCCTTATTCTGTTATATGGGCCATATGGCTGAAGCATATCCTGTGTATGAAGAAACAGTTCTGCAAAGTTCTAAAATTCCAGCAGTGCAAAGTCTCAGTTCTTTTGGCTAGGGGCTGCTGGTGCTATCCCTGAGGTTCTTTCACTTGGTTGGATCTTTGTTTCCGTGTGCCCCAGATGTTGCTTGCAATTTAATAAAGTGCAGTGTCATTTTGGTGCAAGCTGTGCCACCAGGTATCATGTACATGGTTGGTAACTCACTGGCCCAAATTTACTAACAGACAGTGCAAACTTACATAGATACTTTGAAAATACACCACATTTATCACAGTGGCTGTTGCTGATGATAAATCTCTAAATATTTGATAAATGTCTATGTTTATACCTCCTTTAGCTACATCCACCAAGTTTACACCAGTGTTTAGTCGTAACCACAATATTAAATGGCTCACACTGTTTTTTAAGTAGAGTAGGGCCATAAATGGAGAGTCTTTTTACCAGTGAGAATAGAAGAAACGCAGTCTTACGTAGGCAAGTAGTCCGATAGACAGACAATGGCTCCACTCCTGCCGTAGGGGCATTGTTTTGGAAATCCACTTTAATGCATTTCCACAAGCTCAACTCCACTAGAGGACACTCATGCATTGTATCTAAAATTCTACAAGGAAGTTTAACTGGAGGGCTTTGACCTACCTTGGCTGCATGTACAATATATTTCTATTTTCGATGAGATGTCTAAAAAGCCAAATAAGTTTTCTCTCATATTGTATACTATCCGTTATGACCCTTTGGTTAATGATGGGATTTAAAGAATGTATGCTTGTCTATTTATATTTCCGTTGATAAATCAATGGAATTAATACTGTATGTCATGTTCGTCAGGGGCCATCTGTGCAGATGGATATAAAATCCTTGCATGAGCAATGGCAAATATTTTGTTGTATTGTTTGCCTATGGGCAGTGCCATCACATGTGCATACTGTATTGAGTATGGTAGTACAAGAGGAGATTGACTTGTGGTCTTCCCTGCATTACTTTGTTCATTTTCTGTGCATTGGACATGCTGTCTCAAATGTTTGTATGGTGTTTTTGCATACAGTTGAGCAAGGTACTTTTCATTTTGGAGTTCTGTTTGTATCAGATAACATGGAGGCCAAATATGATTATTTCCACAGGTTTGGATCCAGCGTGATTTAATTGCAGTGGGATACTACTTGCCCATTGTTAAGCTTTACTACTAATGTATACTATAGTCACCTGGAACCCTGTTCATTACTTTGTTTCCCCTGCAGCCTCTTGGACTCCATGACCGACTCTTTTCTACTGAGTCTAAGGGGAGTCGGTGAGGTCACAGAGCTGGAGCAGCTGCAGGGGAGACAGAGGAGCAAGAATTCAAGCCAGTCCTGTAGCACTCCTCAAAAGTAATGAGGGGAGACCGGAGTGTACTTTGGGAAAAAATCTTTTTTATTTGCAATAATGCTTCAGGATTGTACTAGTGCTCTATTTGCTCTGTAGATACGTATTAAGGGCTATCACAGGAATTTAGGAGATTACAATGTTATATATAGACCTTTTCAAATCATTTTACTTCAGCCTCCTGTGGTGTAACTAGGGGTCACCTGTTGTATATAAAGCATAGCATGTGCGTATAATGTATATAGAGTCTGTCTTTTTTTTCTTATTCCCATTTTTGGTGCTTCTACGGTCACTTTCATAATTCATATACATATTTTGTATATTTCTTGTATGCATGCTTATACTGTTTGCCATTTATGTAGATTCAAGACTGACCAATTGGGGAATGGTACACAAGCGGGGTAGGCAGAGGTATCGACTGACTAGGGCACAACCTCTAATCAGACTGAGGAAGAAGGAATAGGAGACCAAAATTTTTAGGAAAAAAACTTATAAACTTCTCTGTTGCAGCACTGTTCTGATATCTTGGTCTCGTATTCCCTTATCAGTAGTGTAGTGCTTACTGACAGTGACAAACACTGCCATCATCACAATGACATTCAGTAAACAGTCTGTCACTGTTCATTGCCCTATCTGTCGCCATGGTGAAATGATTGAAGTCTGTACTTCATTCGCTTCACCATGCTCATTTTGTGGCTGCCTGCACCCCTACACAAGGTAAGTGGTACAGGCACATTGTGTACATGATGATTTGGGCAAGGTATATAAGAAAAGTGGCCTGCTTTCTAAAATGTGCTTACTTCTGAAATGTGGTGTTGCCTTCAATAGATTTTACTTGTACATGAAGGGAATTGTGGTCCCATTTGCCTTTTCCGCTGCTTGAGTTTTTTGTGGCAAATTTAGTTGTGTTTTTTTGAGCCGAAGGCAGGAGTGGATTTTGCAAAAGGAAGAAATAGAAGGGCTTCCTTTTTTATATATATTTTCTTTCCATTCATTTTGAAGCCACTTTTGGCTTAAAAATATGGACAAAAAGTTTCAGCAAAAACACAGCCTTTTTACAATGTGTGGCCTTAGGCTAAGAAAGGCTGTCTTGGATTTAATTGATGAGAACACCTTAACTGGGTTAGTGCTGGTATCTGTAGCTTTAGCAATAAGAAGGTATTGCGAATAAAGAATATTGAGTAGCTTAAAACCGGGGCTTCACGTAGCTGAAACTAAGCGTCCAAAACTGTGGAGTTTTACAGTACCTGCATAGTGGATGGGATTCTGGCTAATCCCATCCACATATTGCAGAAAAATATCCACAGCGGTTTTTGTAAATTACAGCATGTTAATTATACCTACAGAAACTCTGGCAGTTTCCGTACAAATAAAATAGGGACAAAGTCTGCAGAGGAAAACTCTCTGGACTTCGTGTGAAAATTTCTGCGGAAAAAAAACGCAATGTGTTTTCACCGCTGTCTTATACGCACCTTTTTTTCGCTGCAGCTTCTTATTCGGGGCCGTAACCTCAATATTTATGGCACGGTGAAGGACTTGCAGGGAAATTTTTCTTGAAGTGGGAGCCACTGGAGTGATCCTGGTTATGCTGGGTTGTTAAAATCTAATGAATGGTTTGGGAAGTCCCTGCTGGGCTGGTAACATAAGAATGAGTGTTATATCATGTTCTTACGTTGATTGAACTAGACACTGTGTGAATGATAGGCATGCATCAGTTTTATAACTTTTCTCCCTAGTAATACAAGTGATTTCAACAGAGTTATTCTACAAAGGTATTGCAAGCACTATAGTATCACAGCAGTAGTTCAATAACTAAAACTATTGTGACAGGGTCTAGTTAAATTATTTTCTGTTCAAATAGTCATTGAGTTTCTGCATTTGAATCAGATTTTTTCTGAGACCCCTACAAATCACCCTAGAGGAGGTCTGAGGGATTGAAATATATGAATTATTTTGTGGATATACAATAAAGACACCTGCACATATCAGAGGCTCACGCGCAGAGGTTATATAGCCCCCTATCAGGGAGCCATCCAAGGTTCTGTTGTATGTGTGATGTTCTAATGGATGTATGGAGTTTATTCTTGCAGAATTGCTTTTGGGATAGAAAAAATCCATACATACTACATCTGATGGAAAATGCCATTTTTTTTTGTTAAAATAGTACAGAATCCTAAGGAAAAAAACCCCTGCATATCGCTCAAAATACAGACATCTAGGACTGCCTTAGGGTCAGTTCACATGGCAGAGTTCTGCCTCAAAATCATTGGCAAAATTCTGATTCTGCCGCCCACTGTATTCAATGAGAAGCAGATCTAAAATAAGTGCCAAACTGGATATTAACACAAATCCTGCAGTTGATTCAACGGGACAAGTCGTGGCATAAGCCACTTTGTGATTAGGCTTATTCATCTGACCCTAATCAGCAGGTGAAAGTTCTGCTTTGGCTTTCTGCTGCGGGATGCCGGAGGGGCGGAAATGTAAGAAGAATTTAAGGAAGAACTCCACCTCAAATTCCCCTTCAATTTCTGCTATGTGAACATACCTTAAAAATGTACATGGGATTCTATTTCTTTATATTGTGTCACTCTTCTTGTTTAACCCTTTCGCGCATAATCATGTTAATTTACATCATTATGCGTGAAGGGTTGTATGGAGAGAGCTCAGGAGCTGAACTTTCTCTATACATGGCGGGTACCGGCTGTATAATACAGCCAGGACCCGCCGCTAATAGCTGCAATTGGTGCCAACACCAACCTCAGCTGTTAACACTTTAGATGCCACGGTCAAACGCGACCGCAGCTTCTAAAATGCGCAGCCGTCATGGGCGCCGCCATATTTGAACACCCTCCAGATCATCATCGGAGGGCAGCGATTGGCTGCCATGACAGCTTGAAGGCTCCCAAGCTTGTCATTATATCCCTTCTATTACACACTGCCTCTAGAAGGCAATGTATTTTACTATTCACTGCAATATATTAGTATTGCAGTGAATAGTATGAACGATCAGATCCTCTAGGGTTCAAGGTCCCTAGGGGGTCTGAAAATAAAAGTAAAAGAAAAAAATAAAGCTTTTAAAATTATAAAAAAGCACAAAAAATATAACAGTTAAAATCACCTCCCTTTCACTAGATCACATATAAAAATAAACAAAAATAAATATAAACACTTTAGGTGTCCCTGCACTTCAAAATGTCCGAACTATTAAAATATAAAAATATTTACTTTATACTTAATACTTTATAGGTTTGGTATCACCATGATCGTACTGACCCACAGAATACAGGTAACATGTCATTTTTACCACATAGTGAATGCCGTAAAAATGAAACCCATAGGAAATTGTCACAAATGCATTTTTTTTTTTTCCAATTCCACCTCTTTCAGAATTTTTTTCAAGCTTCCAGGTACATTGTACTATTATTGAATGGAGCCATTACAAAGTACAATTTGCCCCACATACAATAAGCCATCATGTGACAAAATGAAAAAATTATGGTTCTTGGAATGGGGAGAGGGAAAAACGGAAATGCAGAAACAAAAATTGACATGCATGAAAGGGTTCGCTGTATCTATAGTGGGTTTATTTAATTTTTTTTTTTTTTTTTTTTTTAGTAATTCCAATAAAAAATGGTTTATGACACTGCAAGTTGATTTTCTAGGAAACAGAGTTTTATATTAAGGCAGCTGTTTTTTGCCCTTCTTAAAGCACTTATTATGTTCAATGTCACAGCAGCTGTTGGAAAGAGAAACAGAAATTTACTTGAAATAATTAGCAATGTCTTATTTCTGGTAATGTCGCTGTAAATATCGTTTTACTGCAAGCCTCCATGCCACATGCTCTTGCCTGGTATAAGCAGGGGTGCTTTTGAAGACTGTAAATCAGCTTTTGTAGTAGTGTGTTCTCTATATGAGACATATGGGGACATTTATTAGATTTACACAGTGTAGTAAATTGGAGGTTCTATGTGACATTACCCATTTGGCAGTACTAGAATATAATGAATTGCTCCCATAGACATTTAATAAAAGTACACAAAAATCTAAAGGCTGGCTCACTTTCAAAGTGCCTGACTTAGATCAGCAGCTTCTTGTTCAAATATATATGTGCCACTGCAGAGTGTACATGAATTTTTTTTTTTTAGTTTTTTTATTACATACAATAATTACCATAATATTATGTATCAAGCAGGATAAAAAAGCTACAGTCCATTATGCAATAGACTAAAATGCAAGTGATATACTTAGGAATATAAAATTGTCTGTGTTTATGTATAATGAGTTATGTAAAGATAATAAATTGTTTACTACCATCAAAATCTAGCGTGGAATTACCTGCTAGAGATTTCATTTAAGAGTGTATTCATGTTTTTATAATTTATAATGTTAAGATGCGGTTTTGCCTACATGGCTTGTATAAGATAAAACACACAATACAAGTGAACATGTTATATATGAATATACTATAGAAGGTTCTTCTGAGAGCTACTGTTTATTTGCAGCTTTCTTCTTTGTAGATGAGTGTGAGGAACATCATACTTTCTGTGCAAATATTTTGAAGTATGGAAGTTGAGATGTGCAAATCATTTCAAACTGAATTGGATTTCACCCAAATTTTCCAAAATATTCATGTTCGACCCAAAGCTTTGAGGGGGTTATCAACCATAAACCAGTATTATACCCTGAGAACTCTTCAGACCCCAGAATATAATACGCTGAGGCCCAGGGGAGGTGTGGAAACATAAGTTATATTCTCCTTTCCTCTCTTCTCCTGGGTATCCTTGCAGCATCCATAACTTCCTCGGAGTCCTTCTCCAGCCTCTGTGATTGGGCATCAGCAGTCACATTGGGTGTGCAAACATCATGACGCTTGTGACCATATAGGCTTAATCACAGACCTCAGTGTTGACCTCAAGGCATGTGATGTCAACCAGAAGGCCTGAGGAAGTGGCCAAGAGAGATGTGGCAAGGTGAGTATAACTGAAGAAACCAAAGAATAGACCTTCACTTACGGTTCAACATTTTTTGGTACTGCCCTTGTAAGGGCGTGAGTTCAATTGTGGGGTTAGGATCAGCGATCGTTCCAGAATAGGGTTAGTTGGCCTTGTTCTAACAACAAATGGATGGAATTAATCTTGGAGGAATATTCCATATATCGCTGTGGACCGCAATAC
Organism: Leptodactylus fallax; assembly: GCA_947044405.1. NCBI lineage: Eukaryota > Metazoa > Chordata > Amphibia > Anura > Leptodactylidae > Leptodactylus > Leptodactylus fallax. The sequence continues at coordinate 619,029 of CAMRHE010000420.1, forward strand.
TGAACCACACTAGTATGAACATCCTGTACCTTTTATTTCTGTCAGAATCACAATAAGACAATTTCAATTTTTCTTGGCTGTATTGACAAGTAGACACATAGTATGACTTTCTGCATACTTGTGCAGATAGGTGGGCAGTGTCCTATTGGCATTTTTTTTCCTTTTTGTTTTGGTCTTATGTGATGCACTGATGCGCTGCTAGTGGTTTTATGGATGTAATAAAAGTTATGTTTTCAGATTTTTCATACTGTCTTGCTGGTTTTGGTGGTTGATATGCATGAATTATTCCTATTCTGAGTTATTCCTGAATTTCATTCCAAACATGAAAAACCTGAAACAAATATTTGGCCCTAACCTCCCATTTGCACTCAGGTCCACAAGCTACCTGTTCCTTTCGCCTTTGACTAACGCTGCTGTAGACTAAAGCAAGATACAGTATAACCTAGTAATAGGCTAGAAGGGAGGCAGGGAGTCTTTTAAAGAAAGTGACACTGTCACAGTGTGTTAGCATCACACAGGGCTGTTCCATTTTTTTTGCAACTATATGATGCCCAAAGCTTCTCTTACAGATCCTTATAGAACTGGCTATGTGCTTTATATACTTGCAATGGACCACTGTGTCAGTTGCTGCATCTCCCATCACTGACTGAAAATTATGGCTTGGTTTGGAGCTAATACATTGTAAACGTCACTTTTTTGACGAAGGATATAAGGATAAAGGCAGAATGTAGTATAGCAAACTGTAAGGCATGCTCTTTAGTGACCAGGTCCAAATCATCTACGGTATGTACCTTTCTTTATTTTCAAGAAAATAATGGATGGTAATCCAGGGACTTGCAGAAGTTCCCAAAAGATGTAGAAATTGTATTTAAAAAAAAATAAAGCAAAACTGTTTTGGATATTGTGATTTTTGAAATCTCTGCTGGAACACTGTTCCCAACAAAATAATACATGTTATTTATATAGAAAATATTGTTAGCTGGAAAAGTAATGAAGTAAAAAAAAAAACAAAAAAAAACATGAAAACCAAAAGCGTATTTCGACATTAAACCAATAGAAGTACCAATGTGAACTTGATTTTATTTTTCTGCTATCACACTAACAAGTCACTGTGCCCCTGCGACTTACTGGGTTGCTGTATAAATAGCATGTACAGATCCAGGTTAAACCTATTCTTGTGCCAAACAACAGATTATGCTCAGTTTTAGACTGTCCTTGTATACTCTCGTTTTTTTTGTTTATGTAGGATCAGATAGTAGTTTCCTTAGCAACCAGAAAATCGTTAGCTCAAGCTGTCAACCACAATGCTTTGCTTATATACTTATCTATAACTGATATAAATCATGGGGAATGTGTTCAGACCGGAAAATAATCATTTAACTACCTACTTCATGCATGCGCTACGCAAAGCACTGTATTTAAAAGAGTGGTGCTGTATAGGAGTTTGTTTGATCTGAAGAAGTTCTAAGCACAATATATTCATCTCCACATCATAGATTTTTTAAAATAGAAAATGTCATTTACAGTATGTGGCTTTTTAGCTAACCTAAATCTGCAAAAATCATAATAAGCCCATTGAGAACCCTATTCACATCATTCAGACTGCTGTAAATAGCACATCCTAATGATGGGTCTCCATTGTGGTCCTGATTAGAGATGAGTGAATTTTGCAAAAATTCGATTCGACCGATTCTCCTAAGTTTCCAAAACAATTCGATTCGATCCGAATTAATTCGCAGCGAATCACGTTAACCCCTATCCAACATCCGTCCTAATAGTAAGGCGCTGCCAGGAAGGACTTACCGCAAACCACAGAAAGCAGTTTCTGTGTGCGCATCCTGCTTTGCGGATGTCAGCCACATGTAACGGCTGACACTGTTCTCTGACACCCGCGGTCCGATCATGGGTGTTGACAGCCTTCTATAAACTGCAATACAAGTGTATTGCAGCGTATACCAATTGAAGCAGCGATCAGACATCGCTGCTTCAATCCATCCCACCTCCAACCCCACCCCCATTGAAGCAGCAATGATATCGTTGCTTCAATTCTCCCTCCCAGAGCTGGTGCTATTATTATATTCTGGGGTGTCCTAAGACCCCAGAGTATAATCAGACGCCAAGGGGAAGTGATTAAAAATAACAAACCCTTATACTCGCCTTAACCTCACCTCTCCTGGGAACCCGGTTGTCTGACCTTCCTCCTCGCTCCTCTTCTTCTTTCCGAATGAAGTCCTGCTCCCCGAACGTCACTGCTGGGGGCCTGTGATTGGGCCTCAGCGGTCACATGGGGCATGATGACGTCATTATGCCAGCATTGACATCATTACGCTCAATGACAGGCCCCAGCAGTAAGGCCTGGGGTGATACTGCTGAGCCCAGGACAAGTGAGTATCAGATTTTTTTTTTCATTTTTAATCACCGAGGGGGACAGGTAGCATGGTGGAACCCCTTGGATTCCACGGTTATGTTTGAGCACAGCATTCAAGGGGTTAAAACCCCTGATCGCACATGTGCGATTCGATACTTCGAAGCATGAGGAAATTCGGAATCGATGCGAATTGAAGATTTCCTGAAATTCTGATCGAATTCCACTTCGTCAGCTTCGATTCACTCATCTCTAGTCCTGGTATTTGCTATACAGTAGGGGTAGGCAACCTTTTTTGTTCAGTGTGCCGATTTTAATAAAAAAAAAATCAAAGATGAGGTACTCGGAGTGCCGGTCAATAATTGTAAGTCTGATTATCCCTAAACTAAAGTCATATACCACAAACCATAACACAGAAGTGCTGCCACAAGATGCTTTAGGACTCATGTGATTTACTGATATTTCCTGGGATGCTCCTATACTTTCCAATTAGAAGCAATGAAAGTCCATGTGCATCCCGCAATTAGTGGTAAATGTATTTGTCCAGGAGCACCATATGGCGGCAGCCTTATGTTGAAAACACACTATGTATCTGTATGCAGCTATATTCTTAGGCCACTGGAACTTTTACTTCGATGTAAAACTGCGTTCACATTGTGCATTGTTGCAAAAAAAAAAAAATGCTTGAGTTTTCTGTGCAAAAACACATCCTTAAAGAAAACACACCGTTACACAGAATAAAGTCCCATAGCGGCCCCTGCACACGGTATTACGTCCCATAGTGACCCCTCCAAACAATATAATATTCTAACTTTTAGAATATTCCAAATTTTGCCACTCACTAGCTATTAATATACTGTGGGGTCTCCTCAGACCCCAGAGTATAATAAGTGGAGAGCCAAGAGAGGTGACAAACATAAAAAAACAATGTTATTCACCTTCCCTGTACTCCACCTGAGGCCCTGTCAGCGGTTTCTTACTTCAGGCAGAAGCGCCTGCAGAACACAGAGCTGCCGCGGAGTGCAGGGAAGGTGAGTAACATTGTTTTTTTATGTTTCATCACCTCCTCTGGGGCTCTGCTTATTATAGTCTGGGGTCTGAGGAGACTCCCGAATATAATAGCAGTTTCGTTTCGGCTGTGTTTGGTCTGATCGAAACTGCTGGGTGAGGACTCGGGCTGCCCGTACCAGGGAAATAAACCAAGAGTGGCTTGCGTGCCGGGGGTGCCGACCCCTGCTATACAGGATAGAAGTCATGAGCCAATTCTCCAACCCTTTTTTGCTAACAATGCATTTCCTTTCTAAAATATAATACTACACAGGCTACTATCAGGCACTAGCAAAGGAAACCACCCAAACCCTTCATTTAACTGACACTGGTCCCATCAAGAGATCTGTCTCAAAGATGTGTATGGCCCCTTTGTTTCTTAAGGTGGCTACACTAATTCAGTAGTTTTTGTTGTCCCATAGCTACTCCTCCTAAGCTTCCATACCATGTTAGGTAAATTGGTGCTAAACACAGCAGAGGTAAAATTCAAGTTGCCTGATTCTTCTCTCTCTCAACATTATGGTAACTATTGGAAAAGAGATACATCAGATGCTTTCCTTGCCACTTTGGCCAAAAATTAAACAAAGGTTCAAGGACAGCCTTAGTAAAAACTTAAAGGGAATCTGTCAGGGCAATTTTGGACACTAAACCACCCACGTGTCCATATGGACCTGGGGTTTAGTGTCCCAAATCACCCTGTTATAACGCAAGCCATGGCTGCATTAAAAATAAAAAAGCTTTATATTCACCCTGCCGCTGTACTCCCCTCGCCTGCGCAGTTCTTCAATGAAGGCAGAGGAGTACACGTCATGCCCCGTACCTCCGGCAATTACGTAGTGAAGCTGGGGTGTCCATCTTTGGCTTCACTGAAGAACAGCGCAGGCACCGGGAGGTGTGCCAACGAAGAAGCTCATGAATAAGCCCGACTGTTCTTGCCGAACAGAGTTGATCGGACCCTTCTCTAGGTAAGTATAAAGGTTTTTTCTTTTTAATGCGCCTGCGGATTGCATTACAACAGGGCGATTTGGGACACTAAACCCCAGTGGGTGGTTTAGTGTCCCAGATTGACCTGACAGAATCCCTTTAAGTTAATAGTTGAACATAAGGCTGGGCCATTTTTCCAAAAACTAAAATCTTCTTTTTTTTTTTTTTTTTTTCAACCCTAGGAATGTTTTTCGATTTAAATCTCGATTTTTTTTTTTTTTTTTTTTTTTTTTTTTTTTTTCTTATTTTGGAAAAATGCAAAAAAAAAAATTATTTTAGTCACCAAATTCTGACAACCGTCACTTTTTATGTTTGTGATAGTGTACGAAGTTGTATAAGATTTATTTTGCCGCACAATATGTAGTTTTAATTCATACCATATTGGGGAATTTCTGTTGTTTTGATCACCATTATTTTATTTTTGGGAGGTAGAACTGCAAAAGAATGGACATTTGGCTATTTTTATTTTATTTTTTTTACTGATATATCATTTGCAATAAACATTTTTATTGTTTGGGAATTTTTGCATGTGGGATGTCTAATGTGGTGTTTTCCATATGCATATAAAAAATAGAGAATACATTGCTTAATAGTGGGGGTCTCACTGCAGAGACCACCACTGATCCCGGAGACAGGAGTTGTTTTATCCTTACTGTAAATATAGCTACAGTGAATGCTGGTGCACTCCCACTGCCCTTTACTTCAATGGAAAGGCTGGAGAAGTGCTGTACTTAAGCTATTTTCAGAGCTCCCATAGAAATTAATGGCAGCGGGAGTGCACCAGCTATCACTGTAGCTATATTTACAGTGGGCATAAAACAACCCGTTTCCATGATTTTAAACACTTATAAACTTTATCTATCTGTGTGTATGTGTTTATATGTATGTGTGTGTGTGTGTGTGTGTGTGTGTGTGTGTGTGTGTGTGTGTGTGTGTGTGTGTGTGTTATATATATATATATATATATATATATATATATATATATATATAATATTGTAAGCCGATGACTGGAAAAATATTGGAAGGGATGTACATCTCACCCATGTTGCTCAGATGGGTGAGATGACGGAAATCCAAAAAGCTTGTTTCTCAGCAGACAATTATGTTTGCCAAGCATTATTTAAGTGCTGTGCACTGGGCTGGATTTTTTATGGAATGGCGGGTAGGCTGGTAGTGGGACCTGCCATTCCCATCCCTACCAGACCACACCTTGTGGACACTCCTGGATGAAACCCAGCTGACTAGGATCTCCTCATTAAGGGGATATAAGAAGGCTGCTAAGAGAGCAGACTGTGGCAGCGCTTGGCTGGAAAGCCACAAAGAAAGTGGCTACTGCTGGAAGACAATCTGACTGTTTGAACTTGTTCCTATTCTAGGTGAGGTAACCTATTTCTGTTTAGTTAGAGCCCAGACGGGCAGGTATTTATTTTTTTCGGTTTCTGTTAGGTTGCAAGTACCAAGGAGTGTTTTGAGTGAATAAAACTCAATACTTGGACTAATACCTTGGAGTTTGTGTTCATGGCAGCCCACCCAGCACCCCAGATCCTGAATATATATATATATATATATATATATATATATATATATATATATATATATATATATTTTTTTTTTTTTAAACTTTCTTTTTCAATTTAAAGCTCTCCCTCCACCAGGGGGCTTCAACCTGTGATCATAAGATTGCTTGTACCATAGACTGCAATACCACTGTATTGCAGTTTATGCATTTTTGTATAACTACCTACCATGCCTCAATAATAATAATAATTGCTATTATAATAATAATTATTATTTATTTATATAGTACCATTAATTCCATGGTGCTTTACATTTGAGGATTTACATACGGTACACAAGATGTACAAAACAGATAATACTAACAGTGACCAACTGGCACAGTGGGATAGAGGGCCCTGCCCACAAGGGCTTACAGTCTATGAGGGACGAGGGATAGAGACAGAAGGTGAGGGTAGAGGCTGTTCAGGTGGTGGGGTGGTGTCAGTAGCGTTATTGGGGGTTGTAGGCCTTCCTGAATTGGTGAGTCTTCAGGGCCTTCTTGAAGCTGGTGACTGCGGGGGATAGTCTGATGTGTCTTGGTAATGAGTTCCAGAGTATGGGGGATGCACGGGAGATGTCTTGGAGACGATTGTGTGAAGAGCGGATAAGAGCAGAGCGGAGTAGGAGGTCTTTGGAGGATCGGAGGTTACGTGCGGGCAGGTAGCGGGAGATAAGGTCGGAGATATATGGAGGGGACAGGTTGTGGATGGCTTTGTATGTCAGCGTTAGTAATTTGAACTCTATTTGCTGGGCAACGGGTAGCCAGTGAAGGGATTGGCAGAGGGGAGTGACCGATGAAGAACGGGGGGAGAGGTGTATTAGTGAGTGTGATTCCATTAATTTAATTATATTATTGTGAGAGGTCTGGTCACGTTGGAGCAGTATCGGCAAAAACAAGAGGGAGTAGGAGTACAGTTGGGTATCGGCGGCCCTATCAGCATATAATGCCCACGATCAGAGAGACCGTCACATATAATTACAAACAGAGCGAATGCTGTACTGAAAGACCCGCCAGAGTGGGCAGGGCAGAAAGGGAAGGAATCAACAGAATCGTCAAACCCCATTTGAAAGGGTTGTTTAAAAAATAAGAATTTACTTTCCTTTTTTTTTTTTTTTTTTAAATAATATGAAATGGTGCTGCAATTTTATTTTGAACAATGCTCATAGTAGCATGAAATCCCCCTACAACGATCTTTATTATTCTTATTAGGATTGCCACTTTTAAATGACACTGGTAACATGCAGAATCTGAGACAAAGGTTATATGGAAATAGGAAAAAGGCAGATTTGAAAAATATATCACAATGTGTTAATATATTGGTGCAGTTGTTGGGTGTCTCAGGAGAAGACGTAATGTAAGAATGACACTACAGTATATAGGGAAGAAAAAGAATGTTGTACAATAATAAATTGTGCTATAAATTGAATCTGGTAGTGAAGTATAAAAAGTTGAGGCACTTTATACGATCGAATTTACAGTATAAAACTAGTATTTAATACAAGTTTGAATGCAAAATATGTTAACAATATTTTAATAGTAACAACCTACTGATAATTGTCATCTTAAGACTGGATTCACATCTGCGCTTGATCACTGTTTGGGGGTTCCATTCCCCATTCGCTTGAGAAATGCGGAGAGAAAAGTCCTTCAAGCAGGATTTTTCTTTCTGCATTTTTTGCGGGGGAAACCGGGGGTACCCCATTATAGTCTAAGGGGTCTGCGGGTTTAAGTGGGTAACTGCATTTTTGGGAATAGATGGTCTCTATGCAGGAACAGTAGATGAGTACTTTGTCATTCAATATCTCTCCATACAACAGCAATGTTATGCCTCTGCAGAAATTGTATTGGTATTGATAGCGATGAAATCCAATATCTCTGGCATTTATATGCAATCTAATAGGTAGAAGTCCCCCTTACTTACTGGGCCCCTGTTCAGCTGCACAGGTTGCATCAATGGTATGTCTGCTCCTGTTGTCAATATCAGAGTCCCAAAAACCTCTTTAACCAAGCCAAAGCTAAGGATGGACACATTTGTAATATCCTGCGCATTAGTTTTCTGATATGTTATCAAATACCATGGTATTTTTTCCTAAAGAACAATTTTCCGTTTTTGCAATCATTCACACCGAAATCATACTGTAGCTTGTGCATGCCTTGCTGTGCTATGCATTTCTTAGCAATGTTTGTATAGGGGTATACTGTAAAAGTGGCAGGCAGAGCAGTGTCCAATGGAGCAAAACTTGTTCTTTGTTTTTAACTCTCTCAATCCTAAAGAAAAAAGTGATCTGCTCTATTACATGAAATTAAATTCTGTAGATGAGATTTTTATAACTCTGTACTGAGGTGTGGAATAATGAGCCATAACATACTTGTGTGCATGAACCCTAAGTGAGTGCCTGGCAGATCAGAAGGATAATTTAAGTATAGCGCCAGCTATTATATGTTCAGATTACATGGTAAACTCAGTATTATTCATAATATACTGTATAGTTAGAAGTTTCTCTAGGTATTCTTCCTTTAGATCATGGCAAATATGGAAAAAGTATTGCCAGTCCTATGTATCCCTATACTAGATACAAAAATTAAAGTTCAAAGGTGCTCAGTACTCCACTGCTGTAACCATGTCATTGCTCCAGTGCATGGAGTATATACTGGCTCAGCAATGTGTATATAGGACCACACAGAGAAATCCCCCTTTCCCATTTGCAGCACTGTTGTACTAAAGTCGAAAGAAGGTTCAACAAGCTACTGCCAGTATATAGATGTCTTTAAGAAAGTGGCCATTCATTGGGGAGATTTATTAAGTAAAATTAACTAGAATTCTGGTGTAATTTGTGCCAAAAAAACCTGTCCAACATGCCATATGCCACAATTATAAAGGGATTTATACACAGGAGCATAGATATAGTGGGTGCAGAAATAGTAGTGGCTACCGGGCCATGGACCCAGAGGGCGCCGCAAAGGACCCTCTGCAACATAAAATATACCACTATTTGTGTGTATTTGTGTGCATATATGTACAATTTACCAAAATATTTCAACTTTGTCATCTTTAGTGGTGGTACTTATTTTAAATGTGCAGATTTTTGGAATGTATAAAGAAGACGAATCCATTGATACCAACTAGTCATAAGTTCAGGCATATTAATGATTAATTCAGTGGTGTACAAAAATTGATGTAAGCACATATATATCGATATAGCTATATCTTTATTTAGATATTTCTATCGATTATACTGTATATCTATAGATGTACATGCTACATAGCATATACACAGCAGAATATATTTCAGTTTACATAGTACAATGTTCATTACATATTGAAAATCATAACATTGTAACTTATGTGTAAATATTAAAATTCCACAATTTAAGGAAAACTGATCATTTGAAATGTGCAAATAAAATGTTATCCTATTTCTGAAACTATGTAAGAAAAACAACATATTAATCACACAATACATTTAATTGCTTGCAATGTGCCATATATTGTAGTTTTGGATAAAAGATGTGCTCAGCTTTTGACAGCAACACTAACTTTTTATTTTCTCCTGTAATGTGTGCTATACATGCCCTCTTTGAAAGAGATTGCTTGTCACTGAAAATGATTTGTGTCATCATCTTGGCTGTCACACATTCTTATGATATCCAGATACCGGGAGAACGTCAAGCTATCAAGCAGATTCTTTGGATGAAAGGTGTCTCTCACAAAAAGTGTAATATGGCCTGTCAGTATCTTGTATAAACTTTCGGCAACAGTGCAACAAATGGAAAATCTTAGCAGACTCACCTTTTCTGCTGTGAAAGAATATTATATTAATACGCTATAGGAATGAAAGTATTGCTTAATGAGCTGGTAAATCATGTTTTAGGGAAAATACAGCACATTGCAGATCTATTTTTAAACAATACTTTTACTCATAAACTGATACAGAAGGTACATAGGAAAGATCCAATCATTTTATTCATGCAGTAACTTAGACAATAAAGGAGTTCTCTGGGAACTGTTAAGACACCACTTCCTGTATCATGTGACTAAGGCACAAATTAATAGAAATAATACAGTAAAAAATGTCCCTGGACAACCCCCTTAATGCTTTATCCTCTACCCTGTTTCCCCGAAAATAAGACAGCGTTTTATATTAATTTTTGCTCCCAAAGATGTGCTGTGTCTTATTTTCAGGGGATGTCTTTTTTTTTTTTTCAGTGAAGAAGAATTCACATTTACTGCTGAACAAAAAAAATGAACATTTATTATATACGGTACTGTACAGTAGTTGTCATCACAAACCAGCATAACCAGACAAACTGTGAATCCTATGAAGAATTTATTACTACCGTACCATTATTTCCATGTACAACAATTAACAGTATGGTACGTTTACCAATATTTACAGTATGCATAGAAAGTAAAATTTATTCAATGACCGTTATATCATCATCTTCTAGGACATCATCATAACAATCCAAACCATTAATTTCCCTGCCCACAGTATCATGCCCGAGTGGCCCCTGCCCACAGTATCATGCCCCGTAGTGGCCCCTGCACACAGTATCATGCCCCGTAGTGGCCCCTGCACACAGTATCATGCCCCGTAGTGGCCCCGCACACAGTATCAGCCCCGAGTGGCCCCTGCACACAGTATCATGCCCCGTAGTGGCCCCTGCACACAGTATCATGCCCCGTAGTGGCCCCTGCACACAGTATCATGCCCCGTAGTGGCCCCTGCACACAGTATCATGCCCCGTAGTGGCCCCTGCACACAGTATCATGCCCCGTAGTGGCCCCTGCACACAGTATCATGCCCCGTAGTGGCCCCGCACACAGTATCATGCCCCGAGGGCCCCTGCACACAGACAGCCCCGAGTGGCCCCGCCACAGTACATGCCCCGTAGTGGCCCCTGCACACAGTATCATGCCCCGTAGTGGCCCCTGCACACAGTATCATGCCCCGTAGTGGCCCCTGCACACAGTATCATGCCCCGTAGTGGCCCCTGCACACAGTATCATGCCCCGTAGTGGCCCCTGCACACAGTATCATGCCCCGTAGTGGCCCCTGCACACAGTATCATGCCCCGTAGTGGCCCCGCACACAGATCAGCCCCGAGGGCCCCTGCACACAGTACATGCCCCGAGTGGCCCCTGCACACAGACTGCCCCGGTGCCTCTGCACACAGTATTTTGCCCCGTAGTGGCCCCTGCACACACTATTATATGTCTCATTGTGGACCACCCATGAACAATTAAAGACCTTACTTGTTCCTCGCTCCGGTCCACTCCATGCTACTTCGGCCTTCTTCAATGTTGGACCAGGCTGGCGTCACGTGATGCGGGCCGGCGTCGCGACGCAAAATGACGTCCGCTGACGTCTGCGATGTCACCAAACAGGCCCGAAGCCTGGAGAAGCGTAGGAGAGGTAAGTACTTTGCTTTTTATGTTCCCTCACCAACTCTGGGCCTCTGATTATTATACTCCGGGATCTTTTCAAAGACCCCGGAGTATAATGATAGCAGTGATTGTGGGGTTCGGCCCGCGGCCTCACAATACCGTATGTTTTGTTTGGGAACATACGTCTTACTTTCGGGGGATGCCTTATATTGGGCAATTCTACGAAACCTCTCCTATGTCTTACTTTCGGGGTGTCTTATTTTTGGGGAAACACTGTATCAGTTGGAGGAAAACTTCCAGCACCTATGTGCTTTGTGAAATCCATGACCAATAAAAAAGTTTGTAAATCTATACTGGTATACGTTTATTGTATTTTCTTTACAGATTTTTAAATACTGTAAATCATGTAAAAGGAAGCAGACCTAAAGTATAATTATCTCTAATCAGCAAGATGCCAAGACAGTGCAATGCAAGGTTACATTTAGGCTAAGTCCACATGTAGCAAGTCGCAGCCGAAAAACACTGCGGGGAAAACGGAGGTGGCAACGCAGCGCTTTTCACAGAATGTTCGCAGAGGCTTCCATTATACCTATAGGGAAACCGCTGCTGTTTTCATAGGTATAATTGTCATGCTGCCATTTCCAAAACCACAACAGTTTTGGAAATCGCAGGATGTCCGCAGCGTGTACTTTTCCGCATGGTGTGGATGGTATTTGCTAGATTCCCATCCATATAGAAGTGACTGTAAAACCGTTTTTTTTTTTCCACGGCGTTTCTACTGCGGCCAAAACACTGCGTTTACTCCATGTGGGGCCCTGGCCTTGAGGAGTTTTCCAGGTTCACACTCCTGATGGTTTATCCTAAGGAAAGGCCACTAACCACTTGGCAACATCTGTCGTAATAGAACGGCGAATATCAACACATGAGCTGAGTGGACCCCATAGCCGCTGGGTCTCCAATTTGTCCTCTCTGATCACAGGCATTAAACCTTCAGATGCCTCAGTCAAACTTGACTGAGGCAACTGATCACCAGTGGTGAATATGTGCCACAGGCAACCTGTAATAGAAGTAAATGGACAGTCATATTGCATTGTATTATATTGTACTGGTAAAGAGAAAAGTAAAAAAAAAATATATATATATATATATATATATATATATATATATATATATATATATACCATAAAAAAAGAGAAAAAAAAAATATAAAGTTTCAAATCACCCCATTTTCCTAGATGAGAAGTAAAAAAATAAACACATTATGTATCCTGACGTTTATGCCTGAACTATAAAGATATAAATATATTTATCCCATACAGTAAATGCAAAAGTGTTTTGGAAGGTGGAGAGTAAAAAACGAAAATGAAAAAACATAAAATTACTGCAACGCTTTAATATCAGTTTGTTTGGGGTCTAACGCTCTGTACCCCCACCAATCAGCTTTTGTGAGCATTGGACCCTCTTCATTGTTTATACTGCGTACTGTCTGCATGGTAGTATAGTATTTTCAATGCAGGGGAACATTTTTAATGCTAGTGCATCATCACAAGTGCACTTAAACATGGCATGGCTCCACCCAACTCTGCTTGCTGTACATCTTCTGTTCCAACTCATCCTTGTAATTCTTAAATGGTATACATTTAAACATGGTACTTATCCAGGGCATGAGACAGGTAAGCTGTGAAAGAATACCTAAAAAATTTTGCACGAAAAACAGCCACCTTTAGAAATGGCGGCATCCAAGCTTTACTCTCTCACTTATTATTGTTTCTATCCAAAACTACCAACCATCTTTACCACCAGGGAACGCTATACACATCATTCCCTCTCTTCTTCCGTCTCCCATGTACACCTTTCACACACTCCTCACTTTCTATAACCACTGTAACCCCTTTATTTCTTTCATCAGTGGAAGTAAGCAGAAATTTGAGGTCCATGCCATAAGACTTAACGCCCACTCTCTCTGTATGTAGCTGTGATCTACCATCCTACTGGCTCACCCTACCAATTCCTGGACCATATTGCTTCTTGACTTGTTACTCTGCTTTCTCTAATAACATGTTTCCCCTCTATCTGAAACTTACTCTTTCAAAGACTGAAATACTGCTGTTTCCACCATGAACTAACCAACTTACCCATGATATTTCCATCATTACAGTCTTTGGTCTTACCATAACACAGCATGCCCACTGTCTTGGGGTTATGTTTAACCATTCCTTTAGCCGTTTTCAATCACACACTCATGTCTCCTGCACTTCAAAAACATCCCCAGAATCCACCCTTTCTTTACCATGGAAACATCAAAAACCCTTATCGTCGCCCTGATTCACACTAGACTACTGTAACTCCCAATCTATTCTAAATACGGCAGCCAGGCTCATCTGTCAGTCTGCACGCTACACTGATGCCTCCGGTCTGTGCCAGTCACTGCACTTACTGCCTATTCACTATAAAATACAATATAAACTTATCACCTTCATCCACAAAGATCTCCATAATGCTAATGCCTCACCTCCCTATGTTTCCTCCCTTGTTTCTATCACCCAAACCATGCTATCAGCTTGGCCAATGGCTTAAGACAAACATCCTCTATTAGAACCTCTCATTCTCTTTTCCAAGATTTCCTGGGTTGCACTGCTTCTCTTAAATGCTCTACTCAGGACAATCAGATTAACTCACAACTTCAACTGTTTCAAGTGCATCCTAAAGACGCATCTCTTTAGACAGGCCTATCACCTTTCTTTCTGCAGTTAAGCTCCCTAAAATTAACCCTCCTATGAGCACCCAAGCACTTTTCATCTGTCCTTAAAAGGACACTGGTTGGTGACCAGCTTACACAGCTTTATGTGTATAATTATAGTAAATCTTTTTCATAAAAATGGTTGGTCCACTGTATAAGCAATGCCACTTCTTAAGTTTCTCCTGCTACCTCTTGTGCCACCACATTATTAATCTGTAATGCCTCATTTTTCTTGAACCCTACAATTTGTAAAGTGCTTCGGAATATGTAGGAGCTATATAAATAAAATGTATTATTATATAGTAGAGACTGTATAGTGTATTGCATCTTTGTTCCATACGTATCATCAGAGATTCTTTCAAATTAGAACCTTTGGCTGATTGTTGGTAAAGCGCTCAATTACCCTTCAATTGTAATATTACATGACTATTCGGCTGAGTAGCTGTCCATTATGGGGATGACACAGACCTTGGTGCAAAAGTTTAGCATGGGCCCCCCATGCAACTTATCCGGCCTGCTAAAGACAATCCATACATTTAAGCAGTGTTGTTGCATCTTGGAGGAGAAAAAAAAAAAATCATACTCTCCTCATTTGAGCGACATCTGGCCTGTGATTGGGCCTCAGCGGTGGCCGCTAGCACATGATGTCACAGGAGAGAGCTAGATGTCACCGAGACAGAGAACTGGATGCCGTGAGAAGGCCTAAAAGAGTTAATGGAAGGTGAGTATGTTTTGTTTGTGTGTTTTTTTTTTTTTTTTTTTTTTTTTTTTTTTTTTTTTTTTAAACACCTCCCCTGGGCCTCCACCTATCATTCTCTGGGGTAAAAGAGACCCCAGAGTATAATATCACTTTCACTTTGACATAACTTCGGCTGTGTTTGCCTTAGAGAGCTAGAAATTGGATAGATAGGTTTTTGGTATCCCTGAAAGTGTTCCATGCTATGTTTTTAATACTTTTTAAGTTGTGGTTCACCCATTTGAGATCAGCATATGTAAGTCACAGTGGTTCAGGTCTATGTATGGATGTATACAGTTATTTCATTTGATTTTTCATGATAAGCTGTTATGTCAATACATGAGAAAACACTATTTATGGTCATTATCTGACTTTTATATACTGCCTTTTTTAGTAATGTTTCCATCGGTATTCAGTACCTATAATTTGCAGTCCTCTCTGAACAGGAGGGTGGAGAGCCATACGCTGTACACAGTAAGTACAGAACACTCTGCTCTATAAGTGTCTCTCATTATGCAGGACTTATATAGAGAAGTACTGATGTTAATAAAGTACTGTGACTGTGATAGAAGACTTCTCTTCAGCATCTTTCATCTGTCTATCTCCTACACCTCCTGTTTACACCTATCCCTCCCCTCTCCATAGATTTCTATAGAGATGAATGTCAAAAATGACAGCCTGATAAGTGCAAACTTTCTCATAATTACCTGAACTATTAATTTATGCAAAGTTTATTGAAACAGCGCCTTATTAAACTGCTTTTCTCTACACAGCATGGTTTTGTGACAGGTTACCACAATGTGATATGCTAACTATCCTATTTGTGCTATGTGTGATCACCAAGTGGGAGGAGGGTGGATAGCAGTCTTTAAAGACTTGTGTTAACTTGTGATATTGTGTTTGAATTGGTTTTAAGACAAACTTGGATCTTTAACTTGTATATGAGACCAGCTAAGTCTGGACATATCTGTAGTAGTTGATATGGCATACAGACTGTCAGATATCAAAGGAGATCAAAATGTTATAAGAGGAGCTTTATGGACCATGTTGCATCCACAACTTCAGCAACACCATTTCACTCCATTCTGGTTATCCCCTTCCCGCCAGTGACTTTTTTATTTTCATTTTTGACTCCCTGCCTTCCAAACCCCATAACATATTTTTTTTCAATTCACAGAGCCATATGAGGGCTTTATGTTTGTGGGATACATTGTTCTTTATAATGGTGCCATTTACTATTGTGTACAGAGTACTGGGAAGCTGGAAAATAATTCAGAATGGTGTAGAATTGGAGAAGTGCATTTGTGCGACTTTCTTAAATTTTTTGTTTTTTACAGGTGTTCACTCTACAGTCAAAATGACATGTCACCTCTATTCTATGTTTTGGTATGATTCCAGGGATACCAAATTATATAGTTTTATGAACAAATATTTTAAAACGTTGCAAAAATTTTTTTTTTCGGAAAGTCGCCAGTCACCCAAAACTTTTTTTATGTTTTCTTGTACAGGGATACCATTTTGGGGAATGTTTATTGCTTTGATCACTTTTTGTTCAAATTTTTATCAGAGGCGAAACAGTGAAAAAACAACAGTGATATATTTTTTTTTTTTCCGTTACGGCATTCTCCATGCAGGAAAAATATTTTTATAAGTTTGTAGACCTTGCATTTTCGGAAACAGGGATACCCAATGTGTATGTGTTTCACTGTAATTTTTTTTAGTTTTATATGCATTTTAGGGAAAGGGGTGATATTGATTTTTATATATATTTATATTTAAAACTTGTAAAAAATTTTTGCACATATAGATAGATATAAGAAATTTTTTTTTTTTTTTTTTTTTTTTATACTAATTTTATTTTGATTGCAGGTCCCATAGACCTTAATACTTGTGTATTGAGTCTATGGGAGTTTCTCTATGTTACTATTGAAGCTGGGTATAGACCAGCCTCAATAGCAAAATTACTACTGCAGGCCAGGAAGCCTTCAGAAGGCTTCTGGCTGCCGAAGCAACAGGACGGCTTCTGCAATCTCGCCGCATGGTTACTGTACTTGCAACAAAGAAGGTACCAGCCTTGGGGGGCATTTTTTTTTCTTTGGGGGGGAGATGTCCTGGCCTGCAAACAGAGTGAATAGCGATACTATTACTGTGGATGTCGGTAAGGGGTTAACAGAGGAAATGGCTAAACTGGGTTCATAGTAATGATATCTATAGGCCTTAAACACATGGAGAAGGATTGTGTTCTTGAATCAACCTCTTTATTCATTAAACTTTTACTGTTTTTTTTTGTAATATATCAGATAAATTGGCATTTTATCTAGCATTTCAATACACTGTGGCTGATTTTTGTGTGTGCAATGATCAATATAGTGATCATTATGCACTCATTACTACATATTCACTGTGGATGATATTCTTTGGTTAAAATGGCTGATATTTTGTATGCTCTACAATTGGTATTAGTTAGGTCTTAATAGTTGTATAATTATATCTGCAATGCAGCAGGTTTTATTGTACAGGTGTAGCAGTCTTAAACTTAAATCTGATAACATACTGCCAGTGTGATACCACAGCAAAACTTACTTACGGTAACTCTTGAACTCTGATGTGAATATCTGACTGTCCCATTTATATTGTATGTGCCCTAGTGGTATAGTTACCACTGCAATTCTATCATTAGAGCTATTTATCCTTTTTTTCCCCCATCTAAAGCTTTAATGCATCTTGTGACCTGAATTGTTTGTGACACAAAAGTAGCACTGTATCTTTATACTTGGGATGCAACCTGAAGGATACTCAGTGTCAGCATGTATCACTTTATTTTATTGTTTATGGAGGGATTCCCTGCTGACAATTTCTATAACTATACTGCCTATCGTGTTTTTTCACATCCACTTTATTATTTTTCTTATGTGCTCGGATGATGTTTTACAACCTTAGTACTTCTGTACAACTGGAGAGTTGACAGTATCGAGATTTTCTTTGAATCAATTCTCAGAGGGTATATACAGTCAATGAAAAAGTGGGCACCCCATTAATCTTAATCATTTTTAGTTCAAATTTTTGGGGTTTGCAACAGCCATTCAAGATATATCTAAAACGATGGACACAGTAAATTTCAGGATGAAAGCGATTGTACAACAGAAAAGGCAAAGCAAAACCAAAATTTGACCGAGCAAAATGGGACCCACATATGATTTGAATACTCCAACTACTTTACGACTTACGAAGCACAAAATGGTTTTGTAATCTCACGAGCTTTGAACCATAGCCAGGTGTATCCAATCATGAGAAAAGGTATTTAAGGTGGCCAAGCAAGTTGTTCTCCTATTTGAATCTCCTCTGAAGAGTGGCATCATGGGCTCCTCAAAACAACCCAAATGATCTGAAAACAAAGATTGTTCAACAAGTTGTTCAGGGGAAGGATACAAAAAGTTGTCTCAGAGATTTAACCTGTCAGTTTCCACGTGAGGAACATAGTAAGGAAATGGAAGACCACAGGGACAGTTCTTGTTAAGCCCAGAAGTGGCAGGCCAAGAAAAATATCAGAAAGGCAGAGAAGAAGAATGGTGAGAACAGTCAAGGACAATCCACAGACCACCTCCAAAGATCTGCAGCATCATCTTGCTGCAGATGGTGTCACTGTGCATCGGTCAACAATACAGCACACTTTGCACAAGGAGAAGCTGTATGGGAGAGGATGCGAAAGAAGCCGTTTCTGAAAGCACGCCACAAACAGAGTCGCCTGAGGTATGCAAAAGCACATTTGGACAAGCCAGCTTCATTTTGGAAGAAGGTCCTGTGGACTGATGAAACAAAGATTGAGTTGTTTGGTCATACAAAAAGGCGTATGCATGGCGCAAAAAACACAGCATTCCAAGAAAAACACTTGCTACCCACTGTAAAATTTGGTGCAGGTTCCATCATGCTTTGGGGCTGTGTGGCCAATGCCGGCACCGGGAATCTTGTTAAAGTTGAGGGTCGCATGGATTCAACTCAGTATCAGCAGATTCTTGAGAATAATGTACAAGAATCAGTGACGAATTTGAAGTTACGCCGGGGATGGATATTTCAGCAAGACAATGATCCAAAACACAGCTCCAAATCTACTCAGGCATTCATGCAGAGGAACAATTACAATGTTCTGGAATGGCCATCCCAGTCCCCAGACCTGAATATCATTGAACATCTGTGGGATAATTTGAAGCGGGCTGTCCATGCTCGGCGACCATCAAACTTAACTGAACTGGAATTGTTTTGTAAAGAGGAATGGTCAAAAAACCCATCCAGGATCCAGGAACTGATTAAAAGCTACAGGAAGCGACTAGAGGCTGTTATTTTGCAAAAGGAGGATCTACAAATATAATGTCACTTTTCTGTTGAGGTGCCCATACTTTGCACCGGTCAAATTTGGTTTAATGCATATTGCACATTTTCTGTTAGTACAATAAACTCATTTCAATCCTAAATATTACTGTGTCCATCAGTTATTAGTATATCAAATTGAAATGGCTGTTGCAAACACCCAAATATTTAGAACTAAAAATGATTAAGATTAAGAGGGGTGCCCAAACTTTTTCATATGACTGTATGTCTGTAAACAGCACATCCCAGTAATGATTTTTTTTTTTTTTTTTTTAAATCAACTTTTATATATAAATTGTTAGAAATAAAATGATTACAAATGTAAACCATTTAAAAAAAAATTATCAAGGCTCAAGCTGAGTAGTAAGAAAATTATGGCAATTTATGTTCAAGCTTCCAGGGCTTTTCTGCCCTGGTGCTCTGCGAATGAATTCCATAGTGTATGTTCACACAGTAGATTTTGAAGTGGGACCCAGTACACAAAATCTGCTGTAGAAATCTTCCTATCTGCAGCAGACTGATTTCTTACTTCCATTCATATCAGGTGCAATATGCTTGAAGATCGAGTTGGACGCTTCTTCTTTTTTTTTTTTTTTTTTTTTTTTATGCTTGCTAATGTATTTCAGTTGGGTTAAAAAGCATCTGCTTCCCTTAGAAATAAATGGGTGCTGGAATTTTTCTGCCAGATTCCGACGCAAAAGTTCCACAATAAATATAGTTACCAAAATAAGGCACCCAGATTCAAAACAGTTTTTGAATCAAGTAGATAAAAATTCTAACCACAAGTATGCTAAATCCAAATACATAAACTTATTTCATGAAATCTAAGTCCGCTTTTATGAGGTTTCATGTCAATGCAAACTCTGGAGAAGTTTTTGAGATCTAGGTGGCAGGGGTTAAAGGAAAGGTTTGAGTCTAATTTAACCCCCACGCAGTGTCATGCTGCCTCAGTGTTAAGGTTAGACCACAGAGTGAAATGTAAATATCAACGTTAGGTCTTTTAATAGATAATAGAAACAGCAATAGTTTAGTCTTGGATTATGTTAGAGACAGCAGAGAGACAGTCACTGGTATTGTGTAAATAATGCAGGGGTGATGTCACGAGAAGAGGTAGATAGGGGGTGTCATCAGATGGAAATGGTACAGAAATTCAGATCTGCTCATGATTTGTCCTATAGGAGCTGTGTATTGTGAGAGGGGGACATGGGACTGAGCTCTAGGGAACCCCAACAGCAAGGGGAAGGGGAGAAGAGACAGATCCCACAAATGGTACTCTGAAAGTGCCGTCTGAGATATAGGTGGAGAGCCAAGAGAGCAATGTCCATGAGGCCGACAGAATGGAGTATACAGAGGAGGACCTGGTGCCAAATGTGGCTGAGAGATTCAAAAGACTAAGAAGAGAATAGTTGTAATTGGATTTAGCTGTCAGGAGATCATCTGAAACTTATGTAAGGGCCGTTTCAATAGAGTG
The DNA here is from genome assembly GCA_947044405.1 of Leptodactylus fallax. NCBI lineage: Eukaryota > Metazoa > Chordata > Amphibia > Anura > Leptodactylidae > Leptodactylus > Leptodactylus fallax. Next base: position 639,684 of record CAMRHE010000420.1, read on the forward strand.
CAGAGTGTGGAAACCAGATTGTAAGGGGTTGAGAAAAGAGTTAGCGGAGAGATAACAGATTAGGTGAGAATTGTCAAATTGGATAAAAGTCAGTAGTTCAGCAGCACAGGATGGTTCTTGCAGCATCCACATATGGCATACGAACACCATGTTGCTTTGATTCCTATTGTTTATTACAGTAGTTATGCATACTGAAGGGAAAACAAGTTGTTATTATTATTATTATTATTATTATTATTATTATTATTATTAAAGGCTCACTCCAGCAACATAGTAAATGAAATTTTCATATTAATAGATCAACATTTTAAGAAAAAAAAAAACGGCATGGCTCGCACATCCCTGTCTCAAACATTGATCAATGCTTTTCAGCAAAATCTACCAAAGCTAAACATGAGTTTCTTTATTTGATCAAGTCTATTAGCCACTTCATGGTGCTGTATACCACCAGCACAGCACCCACAGAGGAAGTGACCCAGCAGCCCAACCTCACAACTGCAGCCAGGCTTAAGCCGCCAGGTTCTGGGCCACACCACCCCATAGGTACAGAACCACAGCAATTGCAACCACCATTTCACCTAGTAATTCACTTAGGCTATAGTTACCGCATATACATGAAATGAAGCAAATCTGTGGACAACAGAATAATGTAATGCACTGGAAATTGTAGTCACAAGTTAGATAACAAGCAACATTCAATGTCAAGATGCAACAGATGTAAACGCAAATACGATTTTAGGGTATATATTGAGAGAAAATTTTGATCACAATGTAATAAGGTAATATACATTTATTTTTGAGCACTGTTAAAAGAATATAGAGGAATTAGAAAGGGTTGTCATGCAGACTAGATTATTAAAAGGGATGGAATTTCTCTTTTGCAATGAGAGACTAGGAAAATGAAACTTGTTAATTGGAAAAAAAAAAAAAAACTCAACCTTATGCAACCCCCCCCCCCCAAAAAAAAAATACTGGCATTCATTCCAAACTGTATATCCAAAAGGGTAATATCTTATTTGTATTCTTTACCCAAAATTCTTAGCAGGGCATGTATGATCTAATAAGTTCCTTTACCAGTCTCTCCCTAATGAGAGACATTAACCCTTTTGACCAACGTTCATATTTCTTTGTCAGCCAGTACCCTACTCTGCACTGATGGGAGGCAAAAACCTCGAAACAACTGTCTATGGTGGGGGCTTTTCTCTTCTGGAAGAGTTATACTGGCTTGGCTATTATAACCCATTGAAGTATTATTTGTATTCCTTATTCCAAACTGTACAAAAGTGGAGGAAAGGCAATGCTGTCGTCAGCATGCCCAACTGTACAAAAGTTTTCTTTATAGTTAAACTATATAATATCCTTCTACCATACTGTAAGCAGATATAATGCAGAAATCTAGATATGCTTCAATTATATCAAATGACACTGAGGGATATGCTATACTGTTCTAACAGGACTTATTCACCCAAAGTTCTACCCACATCTCCAAATGCTCAAAGTAAGATCAGAAGTTTTAAGCTAAAGTGAAATTCAATAGATATACATAGCAGATTTATTTTTTTTAACAATTGATATGCATACAATGCAATATTTTATTATGAATAATATATAATTAGATTCAAAGTACATTTTTTTATTTATTTTTTTTTATACAAGTTTCGACTGAGACTTGTTTCTCCTACCTTTTGGCAATAAACTTTTTTTTAACCTATATATTAATTTTAATTGTATTTTTATATTTTTATTCTGTTTCCCATATAAAAATGTTGAAGATTTTTTAAGCAATTAGAAGTAAGGGGCAGCAAGGTAAGCTACAATACAGAAAATCCTTTTGTATTGGCATGTATTTCTTCTTTGTATTGCTTTCAAAGCTTCAACTAAACACTAGGATATCACTCCCACACAGAGATCTCAGTTGCAGGAAAGGAAAAGCAAGTGCAAATGCACTGTCAAATAACAGGATGTAGTCACTTAATGGCAATTACTGGACAAGTACGGATCTCCTGAATGGAAAATGAAACCCACTTAAATTGCATTCAGAACCCCACAGAGTAAATTTTAGGATTGGAAGGGTGATAAGCACATTATTTAGCAATTCTACCCACCTTTTAAAATCAATCCAGTCACACGATCTATACAATGTACCCCACAATCTTTACATGTAATTTGGCATATACTATTTGCCAATGGACATAGCAATAAAGCACAAAATTCTTACAACTGAAATGTCTAGTAAATAATGGAAGTAATGCAAATGAAATGTACCTCAAAGGCTTTCATTATTGAAATGTTAGAGTGAACGTTTACAACTTTATAATGTTGACCTGAAACCTGGCAGGGCTTTGTGTTAGAAAAAAAAAAAAGTTGTCAGTGGTCAAACTACTGTCCTGATATAGATAGACATTGTATGGAGTACAGTTCACATTTTGTAAGCCCTGCGAAAGAAACACATTTTTGCAATTACATTTTTCCTCAGTTAAGATTTAACTAATGTGTCACCAAAAACTAAGGTCTACAAATGTGATGTTTTTTGTAAATTCTATTAACAGTAAGCAGTAAAACCACTGTGTGTTTATAGTGCAAGCAGTGGCGTAACTAGGAATGGCTGGGCCCCAAGGCGAACATTTGACATGGGGCCCCCTCAAGCCGCCGCCCCCAACCCCCCCAAACCGCCGCCCCCCCCCCCCCACACACACAAACCGCATTCCTGTGCACACTATTATGCCCCATAGTGGCCCCTGCACACGGTATTATGCCCCAGTGGCCCCGCACATGGTATTATGCCCCATAGTGGCCCCTGCACATGGTATTATGCCCCATAGTGGACCCTGGACACGGTAGTATGCCCCATAGTGGCCCCAGCACACATTAGTTGCCCCAGGCCCCGCACACCCAGAGCCCCATAGTGGCCCCTGCACACAATATTAGTTTGCCCCATAGTGGCCCCAGCACACAGTAGTTTGTCCCATAGGGCCCCTGCACACAGTAGTTGCCCCACAGTGGCCCCTGCACACAGTAGTTTGCCCCATAGTGGCCCCTGCACACAGTAGTTTGCCCCATAGTGGCCCCTGCACACAGTATTATGCCCCATAGTGGACCACCCATGAACGATTATTATACTCTGGGGTCTTTTCAGACCCCAGAGTATAATGATCGGAGACCCAGGGGAGGATAGAAACATAGAAAACACTGCAACTTACCTCTTCCTCGCTCCGGTGCACTCCCGTGCGCTACTTCGGCCATCTTCAATGTCGGACCGGATCTCGCACGATCCAGGCCGGCGTCGCGACGCATAATGACGTCGGCTGACGTCTGGGACGTTACCAAACAGGCCCGAAGCCTGCGGAGCGGCGGAGAGGTGAGTTACAATGTTTTTTATGTTCGCTCACCTCCCCTGGGCCCCCGATCGTTATACTCCGGGGTCTCAAAAGACCCCGGAGTATAACGATAGCAGTGATTGTGGGGTTCACGGTAGCGACTGCCACAGGGCTCCGGGCCCCATAATGTTCTGGGCCCTGTGGCAGTCGCTACCACTGCTACCCCGGTAGTTACGCCCCTGAGTGCAAGATATATTATTTATAAGAGATCCTGCCTCGTCTTAACGTCCCAACTCCCACTAACCAACAACCTCATGAAGTAACCCATTAGTTGATATCATATGTCAAAAAGTCATAGGTCCTGCTGAATTACAAAAAAAAGCTTATTTGTAATATTTCTGTCTCTATAATAGTGTGTTCTGTTCTCTGTAACGTTTGTTTTTCCTTTTGCCTCATAGGGGGAAATTTATTAAGACTTAATGGATTCCCTTACAGGTGCACAACCTACCAGAATTGCTAATAGTTTCCGAACTCTTCCTAATTCTAGCGGATGTAGATAAACATGGTCACAGATCTATGCCAGTCAAGGACTGGCGTAGATTTGTGATATAGCTCACTTCAGTTTTTTGGCATGAGTTATACTAAATCTGGTGGACTTGGGCATCCTTGGCCCACCTAGATTCCTGCTCTGCCCACTGTCTAAAAATGTGGCAAGCGGGGCACAGAGGGTGAGAGATGCAAGGTGCACGCGCCTTGCTAAATATGGGCCATAAAGTTAATAAAAGTTGTAATATGACCAAAACTTGTAGTGAATACATCTTTTGACTGCTGTGCTAAACTTAAAGATATTGCCTAGAATTATGTTTCTTAAATAAAGTAGAAAAAGCATGCTAACTTTTTGTAAGTATTTGCTATAAAGTAGTCACCTGTAATTGGACATATCTACCCGTCTACCAAGTCTCAGAGCCGTACACTAGCAGTATTGGGTACCCACTTCCAGAAATTGGATAATCATAGTGTTCTCTGAAGAGGTCTACTTTCAGGTCTATGGTAGCCCAGGTCTACTAGATCTTGTGGCTATAGAATTTCTAAAATCTTTGTGCTCATTCCAATTTATCATTCAGCAAAAATAACATAATACACAATATCAAATTCTTAGTCTGATAATCCCATAAAATGTATGATACTATACTAGTACAAGAAATACTAAATATAATAAAAAGATAATGCTCATTTACTATTCACTCCAATCTTACACACATCATCTTTACTATTGGACAATACGGTTTTCAATATGATACAGAAATCATTTAGGAGTTTCTCAGTTTAATGCATTTGCTTTCGTTAAATGATGGCTATTTGCTGTCAGTATTGTCACTTTTACAGTTAAAAACCCATAGGTACATTTTTTCTAAAGTTAAAAGCATCTGACCTTGTTGTTCTATGTGTTGCGCTATTAAAACCACATTTTAGGCTGATGTATATGTCAGCTATGAAAGGATGCAGCAGTTAAGTAATTAATATTTCCCAATCTGTATTGCTCCTGCTGGCCACATTATTTATCCTTTGCTATCTGCTGTGTCATCTTGATGTTGTTAATGTCATCATAGTCTGGACATATTTGTGTGCTGATAAGATATTTTAGCGCTGTGCATAAATAAAGTGGTAAGAGTGACGACCTTGCTATGGGCAGGTCAGCAATGACACAGTATTTCATACTGTGAGCGACATAGATGGTTAGTGGGATATGTTGTTAAAGACAACTTTAAAAAAAACTGCATTAACAGTGCAGAAGAATGTTCTGCGGGAGATTATAAACATTTTTATGAAGCATTTGAAAATATTCTAAAATGTATGCGTTTGGCAAAATATTAACAGAAGGTAACCTGTATGACCTCACTATAACCATCATGTAGCTTGTTTAATGATAACACCTACTGTATAAAAAGATTTGTCTCTGCACATTTTGTTACAGTATGAGCAGATTTACACTACCATTGCACTGTCCATTGTTTTGATCCATCAGAGAAGAACAAAAAACAGTAAAACACAAAAAAAAAACATGCTGTGCTTTTTCTTTTGACTAAAATAGCTTAATGTTGTCAGAAGGAACCTTCCGTCTGTTTTCTTTTTTAACACTGCGCTCCATCATGACTGATACAAATGCTTAGTGTTGCATTGATATTGGTCATTCTGGAACTTTTACTGCCGGTTGTTCTGATCCATTTACTGTCCAAAACAAAAGATAAAAAAATACAACTGTAATGTTAAACTATCCTTACAGATTTATATCACTTGCATTAAGGAAAATAATTTAATGCAACCATTTAGAATAATGCAATCAGTAAGAGCCCACTAGGTCAAGACCAGCAAACCTGATGTACTGTATATCAGTTAATTTGCAAACCAAACCATATGGGGAAAGGACCCAATCTTGAGTCACAAGCAGTGCTGCAATAATGTGGATGATCACTACTGAAAATATCACATGCTTAAAGAGGCTGTACAGGCAATTCAATTTTTATTTTTTTTATAGGTCCGGGGAGGTGAAAAAAAAAAAGATTATTCTCACCTGTCCGTGGTGCTCCGGTGTCCTCCCAGCGTGGTCCGGTCCTTCTGCTCTGGCGTCTTCTCAAAGTGAAACTGCTCACTGGCTGTGAAATCAAGGATATCTTCTGCTGAAGCCGCTTATTGGTCTCAGCGGTCACGTGACCACTGAGGCCAATAAGCGGCCTCAGGAAGCGACCTGTGATGTCACAGGTAATGACCTCGCCTGCCCTTCGCTAAGACTGATGATTGGCCTCTGCGGTGGGTACTTCTGCCACATGTCAACACTGAACCGAGAAGACCAGACTGCGCTGGAAGGCACCGTAGCACGTTTTTTTTTCATTTTTTTTCACTGCCCCCAGCCTATTTATAAATTAAACGGGTTGACCATTTTTGCCTGGACAACCCCTTTAAACCCCTTTCATTTGTGGCCTTTTCATGTTTTTTCTACTATAAAACGATTACATTATAGCAGTTGCTGGATGTTCTAAATTAGATATTTTATAGAAGGGTAAAGAGGACCTGTCACCAGGTCTTAATAGCCCAATTACATACCTCATCTGAAAGGTGCTGTTACCCTGAGTGTTTTGGTATTTTGTTTATTGAAATCCTTTGAGATATTCCAAAATATAAGTTTTATGCCAGTTAGGGTCTATTGGTCATGTGGGTGGTAACACTGCATGACATACAGCACACTGAGACATTGCCCCAAGAGAAACCACATTGTAAATCCCCTTGCAGACGACCATGGGCGAGATCAGTATGTTATCCGTGTTTTTCCCGAATAACACACTGACCTATTCATTTCTATGGGCTCATGCACACTGTGATTTCCACAGATCAGTGTTTGGGCCATGAGTCTGCGCCGAAAAATATAGAGAAGGTCCTATTCTGTTCAGTGTTTGTGGCATGGACTCACCCATAAAAGCTTATGGGAGACTAAAAACTAAGGATGGCACACGGATGTACTCCATGTGTCATCAGTGTGCTGTCCGTATTTGCAGAATAGCTAAGGACATCATTAGATGTCTAGTGTTTTTTTTGTTTTTTGTTTTTTTTGCAGATCTGCAAACTCTGATGACACACTGTCCATTTTTGCGGACATACGACACTGATGCTGAAGACACATGGATGACACACAGTCCGCAAAAAAGGAACACTTATTACTAGTTTGCGGACTACAAAATACACACGATCATCTGCAACTAGGCTAAGGGCCATATTGGGGTGCCTAAGGCCCACCAGTAAAATTTAGTCTTCTGAACCACTATACAGCTACATGAAAATGTTACCTGACACTCCTTAAGAAATTCCTAAAATATCGCTAACAAATTTATTTTTCTGGATTAACTTGCTGCCTAGCCCTTGCCTCTGTTTTTGTCCTGGGGTGCTGCCAGTTGTCTGCTGCCTATCTCCTGTCTTGAACTAGGGCTCTCTTAGCTCTGTGAGGCAGGGGATATATGACCACACAGCAGCAGACCTCAGGCAGTAGCAAGACATTGCAAAATGATGGAGTAGGGCCCCTACAGTAGGATTGAGAAGATGGGGCTCAGGGCTGAAAGATACTGGTTGGCCTAAGTCTCCACTTAGCCGTCAACTCAGTGGTCTAATGGATCTACAACATATAAAAATAAAATGGGTAGTTTTTAATCTACCCAGTATATGGCAGAAGTGCTGCATGATGAGTATCTTTATCAAGTACAATGAGTGTACTGTGCCATGCCAGGGTGAGTTAAGGGCCTCCTGGGGAATTAACCTGTTCACCTTCAGGGCCAGTCTGAACCTACACAGTGTTTAACATCCACTTGGTTAATAGACACTAATTTGCATCAACACTAACAGGGCTTATATATTTGGAACTGCTGAATAAATGTGGATAAACAAAATAATACAATGTTCAGGGTGACTGAACAGATGAGGTCAGATGAGGTATGTCATGGAGCCTTAGAGACCTGGTGACAGGTCCTCTTTAAGTGCAATTAGCCTTATCCAAAATTCCATAAAATAACCAGGGCTGAGTTTGTCATTTAAAGAATACTTTGGTGCTCTATAACTAAATGAATTTAGATGAATCTGTAATTTCCCTGCCGTTCCACAGTACTACATACTATATCAAAGCGTGTTGTGGCACATGAAAAACTCTCTTCAGCTTATTGACTTAATAAAAACAATACGACAAACCAAAAATAAAAAGTAAAACGCAGCTATACATGAGGAAACATATATTCCTTTGCTTGTATGCATGAAATTGACAACCCCTATGGATGTTTCAAGAGCTTTGAGAGGATACCGCATCTTATCTTGACATACAGGTTTTGTAGTGTAAATTGTACCTCTATGCTCCTTTGCTTTTTGATACAGTGAATCCTATTTACTAGCATATTAAAAATATACAAGTCTCAAACTGTAATATGAATATCCAGTACTGATTAAGGCTGAGGCCATACATTGTCAAAAAGTAGCATTTTTTCCTTTTTTTTTTTTTTTTTTTTTTGGGCCAAGACCAAAAGGAATGGGAAATATAAAGGAAGCATGCATACTTCTCCCTTCTGCTGAATTCACTCCTGGCTTTGGCTTAGAAAACGGTAGCAAAATCTACAACTAAAACGAAAACTTTTCCAAAGGCAATTTTTCATCCAGATAATTGGTGGCAGTGGGCTCAGAATTGGTTAAACAAAAATTAAAATAACTTACCGCACCAATCTGCTGATGTTGTGATTCCACAGCAGGAAATTCCTGTAACTGCTCAGAGAAAATCACTGTTTGAGGTGAGTTATCACTGCAGCAAGTGATTCACTGTGTTGGCATTACTGGAAAACTGGCTTTGAGAGATTTTTTTTTTTTTTTTTTTTTTTACCCATTCTGAGCCCACTGCCAATTTCTGTCTGAAAAACCTCTTTAAATGAATGGTAAGTGTAGGTGTTCTTGTTATGCTGCAAAACATTATGGCTTTTGAGTCTTTGTACTATGGAGATACAGGAATTGTGGATACATCCAGGAGAAGATATCTACTATACATACTATGGTTTCCTGTAATTGAGCACGCCATATGACTATGAATGTATACAGAGGAATAGTAAATTTTCAAAATAGGTTTGGTACACTTACAGGGTTGTATGTGTGTAAGCCCTTAATCATATTTTTTTTTTTTTTTTGCTGTCTGTAAATGGGTAAGCTCACACAATCAGAGCGCACAAAGTAAGACACAACTAAATTATGCAGCCATTAGTATTATTATTCCTGCTATTGTTAATTGCTATAATAAAAATGAATTTCATACAAAAGAAGCCTACGTATTGTACAGTAATGTCATACTGTAACCTAAAAAAAAGGAAAAAAAAAGAAAGATAATGTTTAGATCTGACCAAGAAGTCAAGTGGTGTCATATGGAGAAAATCATATTTCCTCGATTGCGAGTCCAAAGAGGGTTCTTGATATTGCTATCTACTCTTGGAGATTCGATTGCCAACTTTTCTGACATGCTGAGATTAATTTTCACATCATCAGAAGTTTCTCTAGGGAATTCACTATAATTTCATTTTTAGATTTTATATCCTCTGGCATTTTCATGCCACTTGTTCACCTTCAGAACATGGAAATATTTTGTGTGAGAAAAAGCTGTCAATGGCAAACATTTCTTTTTGCAAATAAACATATTTCCACATGATATTCCAATGCAATTTTTGTTAAATATTTCTCATCTAAGGAAACACCGATTTAAATGTGTTTTAAATGCGCAACTTATCCAGCCTGACAAATCTTTATTGACTGTGAAACATCATTCACCATGATAACTTATCGCATTTTACACATTGGCCAGTTGGGTGTTTCTAACTTTCATCAGTTATATAGATTGAAGAAACATTCATCGAATTAAAATGATACATTTAGTTGGCAAAATTAAATGAACATCTATATGAATGGACGCAATCTAAATATATAGATAGTGTGAACAAATTCCTCCAATGCTTATGTCAGAGATCAGAATAATTAATTAAGGGCTAATTACTGATTTGCAGTGACAAACCGTCCTGACACCATGATTAAGATGTGTCAAGTGTCAAATTAAAAAGTGAACATTTTCAGCATTGATTAGACTGTATCTTCTGCATCAGAAAGTCTCAACACGGAATTGTTTAGAACTAACATTCAAGCTGAGACTATTATACTCTCTTAAGGATATGCCAGAAAGTTTCACATTTTCCATAACATGCAGAGACCCATGGAACAACACCTGATTAGTTGGTATTCGATTTTAGGTTTTCTTCCTTTTCACTGGCAATTAATTAGATTCCTTCTGAAAAGCTATGCAAATTAGATTTCCTTAGTTATTGTAAAGTAGTTAACCTATAGGTCAATGTCATAGGTACAATATGACTTTGAGGGGTGTAAGCCAAACCAGTAAAATCTCTTCCAAAAGCAAAAGACAACCACTTTTAGACAGCTGGAATTTGGCTATTTGCAGTCCCTAGTGAAATGGAATGGGGCATACTTTTCTGATGCTCCATTCAATGTGGTATGGAAAACACTTCAGTTCTCATGACCAGTGGGGTCCCTGTGCTGGGACCCTCAACCAATCAATGGGTTTCTTTGTATCCTGCAGATAGAGAGCACTTTATTTTTAATACCTAGTGACGAGACTATCTTATATGTGTCTATGTGTGGTTACCTTGCGGTTTAGGAAGGGGGGGGGGGCGAAGGTGTATATTGCAGCCTTTCAGGACTTTTGTTAGCATGTCATGTTGTTTTCAGTTTTATGAAAAACTGTATTAGTTAGCCAAACTAAAGATCAGTTAATTCTGGAAACATCTACAGTACAGACCAAAAGTTTGGACACACCTTCTCATTCCAAGAGTTTTCTGTATTTTCCTCACTATAAAAATTGTAGATTCACACTGAAGGCATCAAAACTATGAATTAACACATGTGGAATTATATACTTAACAAAAAAGTGTGAAACAACTGAAAATATGTCTTATATTGTAGGTTCTTTAAAGTAGCCACCTTTTGCTTTGATTACTGCTTTGTACACTCTTGGCATTCTCTTGATGAGCTTCAAGAGGTAGTCACCTGAAATGGTCTTCCAACAGTCTTGAAGGAGTTCCCAGAGATGCTTAGCACTTGTTGGCCCTTTTGCCTTCACTCTGCGGTCCAGCTCACCCCAAACCATCTCGATTGGGTTCAGGTCTGGTGACTGTGGAGGCCAGGTCATCTGGCGTAGCACCCCATCACTCTCCTTCTTAGTCAAATAGCCCTTACACAGTCTGGAGGTGTGTTTGGGGTCATTGTCCTGTTGAAAAATAAATGATGGTCCAACTAAACGCAAACCTGATGGAATAGCATGCCGCTGCAAGATGCTGTGGTAACCATGCTGGTTCAGTATTCCTTCTATTTTGAATAAATCCCCAACAGTGTCACCAGCAAAGCACCATCACACCTCCTCCTCCATGCTTCACGGTGGGAACCAGGCATGTAGAGTCCATTCGTTCACCTTTTCTGCGTCGCACAAAGACACGGTGGTTGGAACCAAAGATCTCAAATTTGGACTCATCAGACCAAAGCACAGATTTCCACAGATCTAATGTCCATTCCTTGTGTTCTTTAGCCCAAACAAGTCTCTTCTGCTTGTTGCCTGTCCTTAGCAGTGGTTTCCTAGCAGCTATTTTACCATGAAGGCCTGCTGCACACAGTCTCCTCTTAACAGTTGTTGTAGAGATGTGTCTGCTACTAGAACCCTGTGTGACATTGACCTGGTCTCTAATCTGAGCTGCTGTTAACCTGTGATTTCTGAGGCTGGTGACTCGGATGAACTTATTCTCCGCAGCAGAGGTGACTCTTGGTCTTCCTTTCCTGGGGCGGTCCTCATGTGAGCCAGTTTCTTTGTAGCGCTTGATGATTTTGGCCAATTTTTCGGACTGACTGACCTTAATTTCTTAAAGTAATGATGGCTACTTGTTTTTCTTTACTTACCTGCTTTTTTTCTTGCCATAATACAAATTCTAACACTCCATTCAGTAGGACTATCAGCTGTGTATCCACTTGACTTCTGAACAACACAACTGATGGTCCCAACCCCATTTATAAGGCAAGAAATCCCACTTATTAAACCTGACAGGGCACACTTGTGAAGTGAAAACCATTTCAGGTGACTACCTCTTGAAGCTCATCAAGAGAATGCCAAGAGTGTGCAAAGCAGTAATCAAAGCAAAAGGTGGCTACTTTGAAGAACTTAGAATATAAGACATATTTTCAGTTGTTTCACACTTTTTTGTTAAGTATATAATTCCACATGTGTTAATTCATAGTTTTGATGCCTTCAGTGTGAATCTACAATTTTTATAGTCATGAAAATACAGAAAACTCTTGGAATGAGAAGGTGTGTCCAAACTTTTGGTCTGTACTGTATATTGTTAAATTTATCAGCAAATAATTTTGAAACTAACAATTACAATTGTGTGAAATATGTTAATAAAGGTGTAATACAGTTTGTGGAGCTTGCAGCACAGAATGGGTCCATTCTGACCAGTTGTGAGGTGGGTTCCTACAAGCAAGTTTTTCTCATCCATAGTTTTAGTGAAAATGTTAGTGTAAAAATATAGTAATATAGTAGTAAAATTGGTAATAGGTAAAAATAAAGCTTCAGACCAACCATTTATAAAGGATATCTCTATTGAAGGGCAGCCTCAGAGACAAGTAGCAGGGCAGTTTTGGCAATGAAAGAGCTAGTGAATAGCATTTAACCAACTCCTATAAGTGGCACTATTCAGCACCATCATGTCATTATACTGTGAGAGTTAAGTATTAACATAGTTAAGTAAGAAGTTGGTGGGACAAATTAACCTTTCATTCCCAATTACTGTAATTGTCATAGCCTATACATATTGGGTGGCTTCCCTCTGAGTGACTTATGTAAGAGTTTTTTTCTGTATAACTGTGTAGAGTGGGTGTACTATTACTGGTGTGGTGCTATGTATTTTAATCAACCGGTTATATAAATATCTGCTGTCAATTCCCTCTTAATTTTAGGTTATTTCTTATGTAAATTATATCATCAATATATATCATATATTCTGTGTTTTATATTTAAGTGTATTACAATTTTAAAGCTTTACTGTCTACAGTAAATGCAAAAGAGCATAGTAAGAGCAGAAAAACACATAAGATGTATTAAAGTCTTAGGTTTGCTTTCCCAAAACCTGCCAAAATTTCTGCACTAGACATTTTCATAAACTCTTATCAAAATAATCGAAACATGATGAATGGGGTTAAACTTTTGTGCATTTATGGCTTACATTAATCTAAATGAAAAGAAAAACATGAGAGATTCCATGAATAGGCTACGACTCAGCGTAAGGTGACTTTTTCTTGCTGAATCCAACATAATTTGTTTAGTAGGAAAGCTGCACTTTACACAATAAGGTCCCATTATTTTAAAACTTAGAACACTGAGATTTAAGGCTCTCAACTATTACAGTTTAAACAGGGTTAAGACAGGAGTGACACCAACAGGAGAGGTTTATTTGCTCAATGGGTTCATCCAACAATAAACTCTAATATAAGAAATAGACAGTTACAGCTGTTGGCAATTCAAAGCTGTTATTTCAGATTATGGGTGTATTTTAAACATAACAAACCAGCCAGTTTCTGAGACTTTGTTCCTCTTATGTCATAGGGCATTTAAGCTGAAAACTGCTTAAAGGAAAACAAGTCAACAAAGTGCTATCTGGACAGAATAAAATGGTTACTCGTGTAAAATAAAGTCAAAAGTAATAACGAAAAACCAAAAAAAAAAACAAAATTAGAATGATCTAAAACATATTACATTACATAATATAGAGAATACCAATAACTTTTGGGAGATGTCTTCTACTTGAACCCAAAATAATACATATACATATATATATATATATACAGTCATATGAAAAAGTTTGGGCACCCCTATTAATCTTAATCATTTTTAGTTCTAAATATTTGGGTGTTTGCAACAGCCATTTCAATTTGATATATCTAATAACTGATGGACACAGTAATATTTCAGGATTGAAATGAGGTTTATTGTACTAACAGAAAATGTGCAATATGCATTAAACCAAAATTTGACCGGTGCAAAAGTATGGGCACCTCAACAGAAAAGTGACATTAATATTTAGTAGATCCTCCTTTTGCAAAAATAACAGCCTCTAGTCGCTTCCTGTAGCTTTTAATCAGTTCCTGGATCCTGGATGAAGGTATTTTTGACCATTCCTCTTTACAAAACAATTCCAGTTCAGTTAAGTTTGATGGTCGCCGAGCATGGACAGACAGCCCGCTTCAAATGATCCCACAGATGTTCAATGATATTCAGGTCTGGGGACTGGGATGGCCATTCCAGAACATTGTAATTGTTCCTCTGCATGAATGCCTGAGTAGATTTGGAGCTGTGTTTTGGATCATTGTCTTGCTGAAATATCCATCCCCGGCGTAACTTCAAATTCGTCACTGATTCTTGTACATTATTATCAAGAATCTGCTGATACTGAGTTGAATCCATGCGACCCTCAACTTTAACAAGATTCCCGGTGCCGGCATTGGCCACACAGCCCCAAAGCATGATGGAACCTCCACCAAATTTTACAGTGGGTAGCAAGTGTTTTTCTTGGAATGCTGTGTTTTTTTGACGCCATGCATAACGCCTTTTTGTATGATCAAACAACTCAATCTTTGTTTCATCAGTCCACAGGACCTTCTTCCAAAATGAAGCTGGCTTGTCCAAATGTGCTTTTGCATACCTCAGGCGACTCTGTTTGTGGCGTGCTTTCAGAAACGGCTTCTTTCGCATCACTCTCCCATACAGCTTCTCCTTGTGCAAAGTGTGCTGTATTGTTGACCGATGCACAGTGACACCATCTGCAGCAAGATGGTGCTGCAGCTCTTTGGAGGTGGTCTGTGGATTGTCCTTGACTGTTCTCACCATTCTTCTTCTCTGCCTTTCTGATATTTTTCTTGGCCTCCCACTTCTGGGGTTAACAAGAACTGTCCCTGTGGTCTTCCATTTCCTTACTATGTTCCTCACAGTGGAAACTGACAGGTTAAATCTCTGAGACAACTTTTTGTATCCTTCCCCTGAACAACTATGTTGAACAATCTTTGTTTTCAGATCATTTGAGAGTTGTTTTGAGGAGCCCATGATGCCACTCTTCAGAGGAGATTCAAATAGGAGAACAACTTGCAATTGGCCACCTTAAATACCTTTTCTCATGATTGGATACACCTGGCTATGAAGTTCAAAGCTCAGTGAGGTTACAAAACCAATTTTGTGCTTCAGTAAGTCAGTAAAAAGTAGTTAGGAGTATTCAAATCAATAAAATGATAAGGGTACCCAAATTTTTGCACCGGTCAAATTTTGGTTTAATGCATATTGCACATTTTCTGTTAGTACAATAAACCTCATTTCAATCCTGAAATATTACTGTGTCCATCAGTTATTAGATATATCAAATTGAAATGGCTGTTGCAAACACCCAAATATTTAGAACTAAAAATGATTAAGATTAATAGGGGGTGCCCAAACTTTTTCATATGACTGTGTATATATATACAGTCATATGCAAAAAGTTTGGCACCCCTATTAATCTTAATCATTTTTAGTTCTAAATATTTGGGTGTTTGCAACAGCCATTTCAATTTGATATATCTAATAACTGATGGACACAGTAATATTTCAGGATTGAAATGAGGTTTATTGTACTAACAGAAAATGTGCAATATGCATTAAGCCAAAATTTGACCGATGCAAAAGTATGGGCACCTCAACAGAAAAGTGACATTAATATTTAGTAGATCCTCCTTTTGCAAAAATAACAGCCTCTAGTCGCTTCCTGTAGCTTTTAATCAGTTCCTGGATCCTGGATGAAGGTATTTTTGACCATTCCTCTTTACAAAACAATTCCAGTTCAGTTAAGTTTGATGGTCGCCGAGCATGGACAGCCCGCTTCAAATGATCCCACAGATGTTCAATGATATTCAGGTCTGGGGACTGGGATGGCCATTCCCGAACATTGTAATTGTTCCTCTGCATGAATGCCTGAGTAGATTTGGAGCTGTGTTTTGGATCATTGTCTTGCTGAAATATCCATCCCCGGCGTAACTTCAAATTCATCACTGATTCTAGTACATTATTCTCAAGAATCTGCTGATACTGAGTTGAATCCATGTGACCCTCAACTTTAACAAGATTCCCGGTGCCGGCCTGGGCCACACAGCCCCAAAGAGTGGGGGGGAACCTCCACCAAATTACAGTGGGTAGCAAGGCTGGAATGCTGTGTTTTTTAAACAAAAAAAAAAAACCCTTTTTTGACCAAACAACACAAACAATCTTGTCACAGTCCACAGGACCTTCTTCCAAAATGAAGCTGGCTTGTCCAAATGTGCTTGCATACCTCAGGCGACTCTGTTTGTGGCGTGCTTCAGAAACGGCTCTTCGCATCACTCTCCCAACAGCTCTCCTTGTGCAAAGTGTGCTGTATTGTTGACCGATGCACAGTGACACCATCTGCAGCAAGATGATGCTGCAGCTCTTTGGAGGTGGTCTGTGGATTGTCCTGACTGTTCTCACCATTCTCTTCTCTGCCTTTCTGATATTTTTCTTGGCCTGCCACTCTGGGCTTAACAAGAACTGTCCCTGTGGTCTCCATTCCTTACTATGTCCTCACAGTGGAAACTGACAGGTTAAATCTCTGAGACAACTTTTTGTATCCTTCCCCTGAACAACTATGTTGGACAATCTTTGTTTTCAGATCATTTGAGAGTTGTTTTGAGGAGCCCAGATGCCACTCTTCAGAGGAGATTCAAATAGGAGAACAACTTGCAATTGGCCACCTTAAATACCTTTTCTCATGATTGGATACACCTGGCTATGAAGTTCAAAGCTCAGTGAGGTTACAAAACCAATTTTGTGCTTCAGTAAGTCAGTAAAAAGTAGTTAGGAGTATTCAAATCAATAAAATGATAAGGGTACCCAAATTTTTGCACCGGTCAAATTTTGGTTTAATGCATATTGCACATTTTCTGTTAGTACAATAAACCTCATTTCAATCCTGAAATATTACTGTGTCCATCAGTTATTAGATATATCAAATTGAAATAGCTGTTGCAAACACCCAAATATTTAGATCTAAAAATGATTAAGATTAATAGGGGTGCCCAAACTTTTTCATATGACTGATATATATATATATATATATATATATATATATATATATATATATATATATTATTAATTTTTTTTTTTTTCTATTTTATTTTTGGTACAGAAAGAGATAAAGTAGGAAGAATACCTCCATATGGTTAGGTATATAAGATAATTCTCACTCAGAAGTGCAATATCAAAGTTTGTTAATCATCGGTGTATATAAAAATTGATAGTAATACATCCAAATAACCCTTATATGTGTCAGTATAAATTGGAATATTTGGTAATCCGAGTACATAAATGACAAAACCTAGACAGCAAATGTAGAGATGTGAATGTTTTCGGTCAGACTCTAAAACGAATTACAAAATACATATAAATACAGTGCAGAAATGTCAGTAAGTACAAAAGAAAGTACATATAAGTGTCATATCGTAGAGGTCAGGTGTAATAGAAAATGATTAGTTACTGGTACTCGTCCCATCTGGAGAATCCCTGGGGAACGGTATATATCAGGTTAAGGAAAATTATATGCATGATAATATATATTAGTATACAGTAGTACTTGGCAGGGATCTCTATAGCAATATTATGTAATATGGATATCTGTAGTCACAAATAATTAAATCTGTCCACATAAAATTATGTTTGGTAGATAATGGTATAGTTGAGGTGACATGGGTGTAGATATCCATAGTCGCTAGATGGATCTCAATTCAAATGTGTTCAGCTGCAGATCTATATATAAATAGATGAGTGTGCCAATGTGGCAATAAGCAGGGATATATCAAAAGGTAGCATCTATATGGAGATATAGCAATTGGCAGGCACATATAAATAAATTACATATGCAAAAAGGGGAGGGGTTAAGGCATATAGTATCCCAGGCTTAGTAGAAAGTGTAATCCAGTCCAAGAAGCAGTCCAATACACATACAGGGAGGAAAAACACAACGTGTACATATGAAAGGGGGAAACAACCTTACCTCTATACTCCTGGCAAAAGGGGTGCTTACAGATAGCAGGGTACTGCAGTAAGGAAAAAGCACTGCCCAGAACAGCAGGTCGGGGAGCACATGAAAATTGGGGTACCACTGTAGAAGAAGTGCTGTTGAACTTGGCCAGCTCTGTGCATTAAATAGTAGACATGGGGGAGATGATGTGATCTCTGATACCTTCTCCGCAGGTACAATGCAATCTCAATCCCCAGAAGTGGGGAATGGCGTAACTGGAAGTGCATCACAACTGCACTATGGCGGTTCATATAAGACAGTGTATTGAGCACTGTCTTTGGGAGAACTATAGAAAAGGACATAAACTATTGAAAGGGGGAAAAAGGGACTATAGAAGTATGTGAAAAGTTTTATAAATGGGAATAGTCTGATGAAGGTTTATTGACTGAAAACATTCACGTCGCTACAATTGCTAACAATTTTCATATACACCAATCTGATGATTTAATAAACTTTGATATTGTACTATTGAGTGTGAAGCCTCTTACATACTGTGATGGGATGGGACCCTACGTCACGACTCCAACTGATAATTGTCAACTACACTCTTTTGAACTCCATATGGCTAGGCTTACACCATGACATAAGATCATAATGTCATGCTATTACATACAGTAGTACCTAATGGTAGTGAATGTAGTTGAGTTAAAACCCACAAGTAGCCATGTGACCCAACAGGCAATGGAAGTTCAACCTTGTTGCATTTCTGCTTTACCACATTTAAATCATTAGTTATGAATAGCAACACAACATTTGTGAGATAAGTGACACAAGTAGAGATGGGTGAACCTCTTAAGATTAATTTCAGGTTCGGGGGATAAGGTTTCCGATTCGTTTAGTATGAACCACACCTTAAATTGGCTTAAAACATAGAAAGCTTCCTGAGAGCCTTAGAAGTTCTCTATCTGATGATGTCTCTTAAGACCTCAGAGTATAATAGATGGAGGCCCAGGAGAGGTGTATTAACAGAAAGCGACTATTTTTTTTTTTTATCTCTCTTTTGGGCCTCCTCGAGGGATATTGTGCACTCTGTCAATGCTGAGGCCTGTGACTGGGTCAACAATGGTGGGCATGCAGGGCGTCCTGACCCTTGCCTGTGATTGGGGCTCAGCAGTGACCTGGGCATGCCCTCAGCGCCTAGTCTGGCCCAATGACAGAAAAGTGCCAGACGTCATCAAGAGAACACCAGATGCCATGTAGAGGCCCAAAAGAGATAACGGAAGGTAAATATGAATGTGTTTTTGTTTTTTCACCTCTCCTGGGCCTCCACCTATTATACTTTGGGGTCTAAAGAAACCTCAGAGTATAATGTGGTGGACATCTTAGTTAATCCAAGATGAATCTCCATTTGTTCGGTTTAATAAAACAAAAAAAAAAAAAGCAATTTGGAATATTCATCCATCTCTAGTCACAAGTCACCATGTAGCCTTAGCCTAATAAAGCATGGGTTGAAGCAAAAATATTAGGCAAAGAAGGTGCAGTGAAGCCCACATAATTCTAATAAAGATCCAATATATGGTTTTGCCTGGAACTGCCCAACAGGACATGGTAACTTTTTGATGACACCTATTCTGTATATTTACTTGTTAGAGTTAAATTGAGGCTTTTATCAAAGTTCCAGTCAAGTTTTTAAGTATAACTTGCTGAATATACCATTCCCCTTTCAGACCCTTCTAAGTATTTAACAGTGGATAGAGTGGATTGTGTAACACACTCTGCTAGACCCCATATTAGTGTGTATTCTTATTAATTGTATTAAATAAATCATCCTTTACAGACTGTGCCAAATTTTGTATTGACTAAGTGCATTCAAAACTGTTCCAGTGTCCACATAACACTGTCAACCAAACTGCCATTGTAGCAGCAGATTAAGAGCCACAGTATTCCTATAACAAGGATGTTCAGAAGGGCTCTATATCAATGGGTATAAGGGTAAGGAAAAGTTGTAGTGTTTGAAGCCAGAACCAGGTTTAGATCATAAAGGGTGATAACCTATGAAAGACAGTTGACATGTTTCCTCCACATCTGATGTAGCTCAGGACACTGCATTAACAAAAACTTTGTATCTTTACCCAAACAGGCCCCCACCAGCAAGTGTGTTTTTTTTTTTATGCTATGATTGTTTCTAATGTCATAATATTATATTTGGAATGGTTATTTATTTCAAAAACATGACAAAATGAATTCGCAGAAACTATAATTGAAAAAAATAATTTCATTAAGGTGTGTAAATGCATTGAACATTTCTATTACTGGATCAATGACATTTTGCAACTTCCCATATGGTGTGAATATTATGGCAATACAAGTAAGATTATAAGTAGTAAAATTACTAAACATTAATTTTTAATGTATTGCTATAGAAATGTGTTTTCTAAATCAATCATAAAGTAAACTCAACCTTCATTGTTTCAGAATGTATTTAATGTTAGAGAGACACAATTGTAAGATATTGAGGGACTCTTCCTAGTCCAGCTTTGTTCTGTCCAAGAACCTCCAGAAAGAAGCTTCAGTGAGAAATGGAGAAAGGAGCCAGCATTGGGTAGTAGACAAGGGGGCACTCCTTATTCAAACACTCTCTGGCAAACCATACTTTTGGCATACTTTCCACATCTTTGTCTGGATCCAAGGTGTTGTAGCCCTCAGATTTTCTCACTTTGAGTTCTATTGACAGGCTGTCTCTAATGTAGTGAACTGTTGCCATAGATTTGCATCATCCAAATAAACATATCAGTCAAGTTTTTGTTGAACAGGACATAAAAGGTTGTGTTCAAAGCCAAGACATTGAGGCTGTACTGCACACCCTGGTGTCTGTCTAATATTGATTTTGTTCCACTAGTCCTGACCTCAGCTTGTCTACTGACCACATCTCTGCCTGTCTACTTGGTCCCATGCATCAACATCTCTTCCCCAAACTGGGTCAACCATCTCAGAATAACTCCTGAGGTAGCAACCTAATATTTTTTCTCCACTATTATTCTGCACAGTTTTGGGAACTATATATCAGAAGTCTGGAGGCTCATATATATTTTTCAGAGCAACGCGGGATAACGAGATACTTTTGAAAATTAATTTTAGATTCTTTTGTTTAGACCAAAAATTTGATTCAGACTTGAACCGGTTTGTTCTCAACTATGAGTAAATATTTCCTTAAAAATATTTACTTATAGTTTATTTGTTTCTCCTACGACTGTAGGTAACACTTTTTTAGCTCTGTAATGCAAACACAGACTTGGTAATGGTAAAGAGACAGCAACATAATGAACTATGGGTGTAAGAGTATAGAGTTTTGTGGGTGGTCAAACCCAAAACATTTGGAAATATGGCATCAAATCCACATATATCCTTATTGGCTCGCTAATCCCTGTACAGAATAAAGCAAGCACCTCATGGGAAATGACGACTGATTGCAAGCTAAATTTTAAGCAATATTTTAATGTGTGAATGAAAAAAAACATACATTTTTCTATGTGTTTATATGCCTGTTTGGTCATCTGCCTTTAGAGCATACATTCTGTCCATGTTGAAAATCTAAAGCATCATATACATTAGTTGTCTCTTCCATGTTGACATTTTAACCTAATTGACATCAGAGATAAAGTACAAACAAAATATACACATGAAAATATCTAAATATAAAAAAGATAAACTTGATGCTGAAAACTGTGGTCTGAAAAATGGTATTGGTTACTCTAACATAATATCTGATCAGATCCTTTCTCTAGAAGGTAATCATTCCCCTTTGCTATTTTCCTAACAAATGGTCTTTAACATTGCATACTAATTAGAAATGTGTCATTCACATATACCAGAGGCAATCATGTGCCAGCCTGCATGTGATTGTATCTATCTTAGAGGTTTTATTACCTGTCTCTTTAATGCTCGCTTTTAAAGGATGATTATCATTTAGCTTCAGACAGCTTGGCATGTTTAAAGAATTTGTTTTAGTACTGCTTAACTTGACAAACAGAGAGATTCACTTGATAGCTTGTCTTTAAATTGAACAGTTTGTCGAAAATAAAAAATGTATAGAAGACAGCATAATTTAGCTATACGGAAGCTCTAGGTAGTAAGCCAAGCAGAAAGGAAAGATAACCAAACTATCATGAAGATGAAATTAAAGCGATTGTCCAGAGCTTGAATTTTTACCAAAAGCTTACAAAGTGGTACAAAGTAACACATTAAGTAATACTTGAAGGATAATCCAACACTCCTTTAGTAACTACTTTCCAGATCCCCCTGGATAGTATACTGTATACTCTATATACTGACTTCCAGTGGTTACATTTTAACATGAACAGGTAACCACTGCCATGAATCACTAACTGCTGTGGACTTCACATAGGTCTTGGCTGCAGTCAGTGATTGGCTGTTGATGTTTTAACATGAAAATGTGACCCTATCACTGTAGGTCAGGATACAGAGACTGGATGGAGATCCAAGAAGCAGTGGTAGAAAATTCAAGGGCCTTGGAAAAGAAAGTGGTAATTATGAAAAACAGCTGGAGGGTCAATTTTCAGCTAAGTCATACGACTGTGTATATAGAACATTTCAGAGAGGCAGAATATCTCAGAAGCAAAGATAGTCAGAAGTCTACCAATCTGTGAAAACCTGCATATAAAAATTGTGGAACTTCAGAAAAACACAATGTCAAATTGCAAAGACTTTAATATCCTCCCATCTACAGTACATTAGTAAAAGATTCAGGGAATCTGGAGAAATACATATACTTAAGAGACCAGGCTGATCTATTGGCCCTCAGGTGACACTTTATTAAAAGTAAGCAGGTATCAGTAAAGCAAATGACTATATGGGTTGAAGAATAGTTAAAAAAACATTGTTATCCACAAATGCAAGTTAAATCTGCATCATGCAAAGAAGTCATAGATATACACAATCTAGACACTTCTTGTCTGGGCCAAAGTTCATTTAAAATGGACTGAGCCAATATGGAAAACTGTTCTGTGGTCAAATGAATCAAAATTTGAAATTCTTTATGGAAACCATAGACAGCTAGACTCTCTGTCCTGATTTAACGGGAGAGTGATCATCAAGCCATGATGGCTTGATGATCTCTGATGGATGGGGTTACATTAGTGCCTATGGCATGGGCTTGAGTCTGGATGCTGAACTGGCCTGCCTGCAGTCAAGACCTTTTTACCAAGAGAAAACATTTGGCTCATTATGGAATGAAAAGTACATCCAAGAAGACCCAGGACTGTTGAGCACTTAGTGGGACAACATTGCTCCTTTTTCAGGGTATGTACACTACAAAAATAACATGGAACTGCTCTTAACTAGTGTTCAAAAATCAGTTTATACTGGCACAGGTAAAGAGTAAAACATGCTGTACTGCAGTATACTGTAGAGTGGTTCTAGTGCTCAGCAAATCACTGCATGCACTTCACTAAAAAGGGGTTTCACCTGTGCAATGACCATGCTGATTTGTTTGCATCTCCAACCAAGCATTGTATACCGACACTGGTTTCAAGTTACAGTGTCCCAGAAAATACATTTTATTCTATTTTAAAAATATTATCCTGAGGCCATTGTTCCGGGAGCATATAAGATATAGTCCTTGAAAGTATAGAGGCCACCATTATACAGAATTGTCACTGTGACAGCCTTGTCTTAATAACTTGACAAAGAGCTAAAATAATTGATATGTTTATGTCCATGAATATTCAAGAATTTTTTTAGACTGACTAGTGAATTGTACTCTTTCACAAAAGAAATAACATTATTTTTTTTTCCCAGGAAGTCTTGAGCATTAACAGTTAGTTTACAATAAACTTCAATAGATTTAGCAGGTTTCCTCTTTATCTTTGGCTTTTTTGTTTTGTTGCTATTGACAGACAATTGTGATTTGTGTATGTACAGTAAGTGTATATATATAACAGAACCTTAACAGGAAATTATCCTCTTATAATCTCGACCCTCAAGTAAAAATTCCTTCTTTGGAAAATACTGTAATTACAGATGTATTCTTGAGATAACAATGCCCCAGTCTCACTAATGATTCTAGATTTTATGGTAAGATTGCAAACAAAAGGAACTACAAACAGATAAAACACTCATGAATCAACCTTCTTATTTTATCTCATTCCTCTTTACACTGTATTTTACTAGTTTTCTCGCTCTTAAATTTACGTTGTTGTTGATAATAATAATAATAATAATGTTGATAATAATATTGTAGTATTAGTATTCTGCCTGGCTTTGTGGAAAAATATTTACAGAAAAAAGTTTACTGCCCCATACACTTGTGTGTCATGGAAGGAAGCTTGAAGGCATTGTTTAGATAGTTCTGACTTTTCATTTCTTTTGAGCTTTATGTGACTGCAGTTATGTAAGGCTGCTTTGACATGCTGCAAGAGATACCTACCTTAGTTCATTCCTATCCTCTAGCCAGTGGCGTAACGATGGAAATGGCTGGGGCCCCGGACCACCATGGTAGCGGTCGGCGAAAGCCTGTTTCCCTGACCGCTATACCTATTGTTAATGGAAAGAGGCCCAATAGATGCAAGCCTAGGGGAGGTGACTAAAGATAAAAAAGATACTTATACTCACATCTCCTGGGCTCACCATCCTCTCTGGGTCTCTTCCGGACCAGTTACTGATGTAACGTGATTGGGCCCTAGCAGTCACATGGGACGTGCCAGTGTAATTATGTCATCATGCCACACGTGACCGCTGAGGCCCAATTATAGGCCCCAGCAGTGACGTCTGGGGCATGTGACATCAGTCGCCAGGCAGAAGAGGACAAAGAAGGATGCTGCAGACAGCCGGACGGAGCAAGGATGACCCCAGTGTTTAATAATAGCACTGTCTCTAGAGGGGGCTTTTAGAAGCATATAATACTGTGTGGGGGCCACTGAAGAGCATATAATTAATCATAACGGTAGTTGTGGGTACTACAGCTATATCCCTTTCAAGTATCTGAGATATCACTGCAGCACCCATAATCAAGAATTCGCTCTGGGGAGGGGGGTAGGGGGCCTTGGACAAAAGTCTGCACCAGGGTCCACAAGACTTTAGTTATGCCACTGCCTCTAGCCTTCAGTCCTCTTAAGCCCTAGCTTTAAAGGGGTTTTCCCGTCTCCCTGTTTCAGCAGGTTTGCCTGCTGTCTCTTCTTCTCACTTACTGTATCCCTCCCACCCAGATTGCTGAACAGGACACTATGACGTATCACAATACTTATTATGATTACCAGAAATCTAATATAAATGCAGATCAAATAATATGCACATGCTTGTAGAGAACAGACTCGAAACACAGGTCCGTGGTTATGGAAATACTGTGTAAGCAATGGGAGATATAATTTCACATAGCATGAAAACAAAGTAGTTTTGCTAAAGCAATATAGTTAGAAAAAGTCTTAAATTTACATAAGCTGGGTATACTCCTTTAAGAGGATCACCTCCTTTCCCCTGCTTAAGCTTCCTCAAAGTACTTTCTTTTCTTTATTTTACCAAGGCTCTTCATCAATACCGCAGGCACAGTGAGGACTTTCTGTTGTATTGACAATACACACTGTGTATCCACTTGACCAGTATTTTAAGAACAGGCTGCATAAATTGAACAGACCAATGTTTTTGATCATTCCATGTACTTATTCTGTATAGCTCAAGTCAGAGAACTAGGCCAGTCTGTTGTTTTGTCTACCTTCTGACGTGGATACTGTGAGCGCTGCATCTGTTCGAAGAGTATGCGTACAAGAGTGGCTGGCAAAATCTTGTGGTCCTATCCTTAACCATCTTGTACTACGCCACCTTTTCTATTGCAGAAACACACCCAAGTAACCTGAGCCTGAATGAAACCCTAAATGGATTAGCATACTTCATACTTCTTTTAGGAAACCAAAAGATGAGAATCTGTGGTCAGAAATACTCATTTCCAGCAGATAAACGACAGTGGTAGAGTTCCTTTATCAAAACTCATAGTATATTGACCACGGATATGTGAATTCTGTCATCTGGGCTGTGCTTAATGTGCACATGTTCCAGCTAGGCATCCCTAGCAATACCTAACTTTGCTTAATCCTTGTAAAGAAGTCATTGCTACTCATCTTGTAGTAGTTTGCAGCCCATAGGTGATGATAAGCCTAATATCTCTTCACAACATTGACTGAAAATGGATACCTCCCCATTTCTGAAAGGCAAGCCATTTCCAGATTTTTTATTTATTTATTTATTTTTTTAAAAAGCAAGTCATACATGTCTTAGTGCAACATTACTAGTTGGCAGCATGAGCTGAGTGAGTACTTCCATCCTAAGTGATCAAGGTAGTTGAGCTCTGACTTAACACACCATCCTCATCTATAATCACCTAGCTAATCTCTTACAAGAGACCCCTTAAGAAACTAATCTCATTAACACACTCTCAGTGCCTGAAAGACTCCCTACACATGAAACAGTATTGTGAGGTGCATGAAGCAATGAAGTGTGTTGAGCTGTCACATTTATGACAAAGGTTAGAATGTCCTTGATGGGGTCATAAAGAGTTATGGAATGCAGCATTTCTTGAACTTTTTCTAGAAGTTATATGTCTGAGACTATATACCCATACACATGGGTTAAAAATTGGCCATGATTGATCGACAATGGGATTATTCAATCCCACCATATTTGGCCATGTGCAGGAGTCGTGACCATGACTCATTTCTTACTGCTTCTCCCATTACTGTGCTTGGTGCTACCCAAAATACCAGTGTCCTAATTATAGTAACCCCTAAAATACCCAGCAGGTACAACTATTTAAAGAGAGAAAAGACAATTGGCACTGGCTTTTACCATCCATGGAACTATAAATCCCAGTCAATGTACTTGTAATGTAGTATCTAGGACCATTTGCAATACTCGCAGCACTCTTCAGCAGGGAACATCATAGCCACTAAGTGAAACAATAAAATGTAACTTGATGAATCTGTACAAAATGCTCACTTTATGGAATAGCTAGTGGACACCACAGAATAAAGGGTAAAACCACACAGCCTATGTCCATTTCATATTTAATGCACTTTCTTAATAATAGTGCCAAACAAATAATACATTAGATAGTACTCGGCCCCCCGCACATTAATTGTACCCAATTAGTGGGTTGTTCCCCCTTTGGCAATTCTCCTATGTTAAGGACCCACATTGCGATAATGTCCCTTTACTGCTCTTATAGAATAATAGCCCTCTTTAGTAAAAGTATCTTTAGTGGCCCCCTCTGTGCATCAACACAATAAAATTGCCCCCATGGCTAGCCTTAGCTATGGGCAACCCATGCAGTCATACAGGGAACTAGACTATAAAAGGGGTTCTCCAAATTCATCACCTTACTTAGAATTTATTTGTTCTGTGTCCTCAAGAAGCAAAATATAAATGTGGCATCTATGCTGCTAGGTGCAATGGAACATGTCTAGATTCCTAGCACCACTATTCAGCGCCCCCTTTGTGGAGCATGCAACACTATGATGAAAAAACAATTGGAGACACATTGAGAGACATTAAAGGTGTATGTGTCTGTATGTAAATATGTGTGTGAGTAGGTGTATATGTGTGTGTGTGTGTGTGTGTGTGTGTGTGTGTTATATATATATATATATATATATATATATATATATATATATACACTGTATATATTTATGTGGGGAAGGTAGCTCAGTAGCAGCAGTGGTGCAGACCCAACCAGTCAGAGACAGGGACACAAAAGTCTGGTGCAAACAGATTTATTTAAAAAACTGCATAATAAATAAACCTTCAGTTCAGGTACAAAATAAGCAAAATAAAATACAGCGTTAACTTCAGGGAAAACGTCAAAAAGAAACCCTGCTCGTCTGAACACTAACTAAACAAGATAAAGCTAACTGTACGTGTGACTTACTGTCAGTCACACGAACAAACAAAATGGCACAGTTTGGTCTCACCAGATTCTCAATATCTCTGGCCAGACCCAGGCGCATCTTCTGACTCCTAGGATCTGCCCTGAAGTGCAGGCTCTGCAGCCTTTTATGGCCCATTAATGAGACTGGGACCTACACCTGGGCTGAGGCCTGTACTGGACCACACATATGTCAGAAATCTGGGGGAGATATACCGGGACTCCAGTGCTCTGCCTGTCACCTTCTCACAATAACTATATATATCATACAATTTAAATTTGATGGATGGGAACATGTAAAGAAGGCATAGGGCACCATCCAAATGAAAGCTGGCTCTGAATGCCCTCTTTTGCACTCCAAATACTATTAGTGCCCTTTCATTCTTACCACATATTGCCCCCGAATAATGCTTCTAGAAAGAATAGAGGTTCTAAGCTATAGTTGTCTTCATTCACTACACTTTATCAGTTATACGCTTGAAATGGCCTGTAGGCTACAAGATTAGACAGTTGGGAAGGCAGTCAATAGCTCCCTGCTCCACTGTAGTGTTAAGCTCCAAGAAAACCTATACAAATGAAAGTAGCCATAGTCTTGGGAATCTAGAATTAGAAATTAGTATCTGCCTTTTACTTTACAGTAAAAAAAAAAAAGTCTTGCTATTTTGGTTTAAGTAGGGATGAGCTGCAAAACTATCCAGTCCATTAACATGAGTGGTGCTGTTTGAAGAAAAATATATTTTGTTGCTACCTGTTTCTACTGTATTAGACTGTTTGGATCTCATTTCAATGGCTAGATTTAACCCCTCCCTGGTATCTGTGATTATAAAGCTCTACTGTATTAGCCAGTTTGGATTTCACATCAGTAGCTAGTTTTAGTCCCTTACCAGTAACTGTATATATGAGGTTCTACTATATCAAAGGGTAGTCTGCTCTCCAGTCTAAGCCTCATGGCTTCTACTTGTGCTGGTCTGGATTTGAAATTGTGACATCTTGCATAGAAAAAATCTCTGTGTCATGATTTGTGGTTATTTTTGTACATCTACGCATGTGTGCAGGAGCAGTGTAGAAAGTAACAACTAACATACAGTAAAAATCATCCAAACCTGTATGCTGGGCTGAGGATACATGTTTTATATTCAGTAGGGAGAAATAGCTATTGACCAAATGAGTGTTCATATGCATAGCCACTTAGACATACAGACATACCACTCTTGTCCATGGGATATATTTGGTATTACAGATGAGCCCCATTGATTTGACTTAAGCTAAGTGACAATTCCTGGTTCAATTTTTGTTTTGGAAAAAGAAAGTAGACTTTTTTTTTTTTTTTTTCGGATTCTGAGGATCCCCTTTAATAGTGACAGGGTAAGTGAAGTTCCAGTGCCATAAGAGGACAGACTTCTTTTTTTAGAAAATGTTGTATAGTGTTATATGATTTTTGATGTTGTTGCCTAGACACCAGAGCCTTAAAAATAAGGATTTTATTTGCATCCGCAAAGCACAAATCAGACATGGACATCTGATTACCAATGCTCACATTAAAATCTATGCAGTACTACATGTAGCATCAACAATCTTTGCAATAGTTGTTAATATTTAAAAAAAAAAAAAAAAGTTCAGATGACAGGAAGGCAGAATATGAAAATATTCTAATACATTTTTCAATGACTTGTGGGTTTAAATAGCAATATAACACTCAAAGATCTAAATAGATCAAACAATCTGGATAAAAATGTGCTCCCTTAAGAAGAACATCAAGAGAGCTTGTATTTTTTTTTTTTACAGTTTTCAGAATTGCTTTAGAAACCAGCATATGCTGCAAAAACTGAAAACAAAATATGGTGAATGACAAATACTTGTAGCATTTACTGAGAGCCTAGAGATGAAATTGCCTTAATAAAATTATTTTCAAAGGGTTTTGTAATCTGAATGATGGTTTTGTTAGCAGTATGAAGAAATGTGAGACATTGGTAAAGAATTGTCACCAGATGGACATTTTTAATTAGATAATGGTACTAAAAATATTTTTTTGTTTAATCTTTCTTTCATCAACACAGTAAAAATGGTTTATTGAAAACTGCAGTATAGTTCTGTCAACTACTCCCTATGGTAGAGGCTGCATAGTAATGAAAAGACACAAGGGTGGTAAAAGAGAACTTTGTTTACATTTGACAGGTTTTCAAGGCCCCCAGTCAATTTTCATATGAATGACCTATCCTCAGGATAGGTTATCATCAGTATCTGACTGGTAGGGGACCCCGCTCCAATCTGTTATGCTAACTCCAGGAATCTCAAGCTATACAAGGGACAAAGCATCAACAGTGTAACATGTCATGTCAGGGTTCTACATCTTTACTCCTATTGACATGAATAGGAACAAAAATGCAATACCCCAGCATGGCTGCTATACATTGGAAGGTGCCTTTTCCTTCTAGCACTATCCACTGTAAACATGTGTCCTCCCTAACCTGTCCTGTTGGCTGGAGTTGACCAGATATCTGTATCACAAGCGAAGTATCCTTTCTAAACACAACATGGTTTTATGACAAGTCATCATTGATATTGATATTGATCTGATTTGTTTTAAGACAAATCGGAGAACAGTTAATTTTTGGAAATATATGAAGCTTTCAATGCCTGGGGTTAAGTGGAACAGCTGATTGGTGTGGGGTCCAGTTGTTCACCACCATCTTCACCACCAATCAGATACTGAGGGCCTGTTGTGAGAATAGGTCATCAATCACTAGGAAAACTGCACAGAGGCTATCAAATGCCTTCAACTGGTAAAATTATACTAATGCAGTCCCTAAATATACATCAAGCAAAATATTATATATTGCTCTAATTATCCATTTTATATTTGAACAACATATATACAGTATACATATGTTTCTATGAGAGTGTTGTACCTTGTTATCCCTTACAGGGAATTCCGTCATCAGGCTATGCTACACTGAATGTGGCATAAATTAAACCATGTAATTGTTAGGCAAATACTAGGTCACAATGCAGAAGCAGTGTATGAAAAATTAAGTACAACCTTGCTACATCCATAGGAATTAAGAGGGTACGTAGCAGCCAGGGGCTGTTAATTAAATGCTTCTTGATTAATTGAACGCGAGCAAGTGTGATCACCTCTATAAAAGCAGAAGTTTGGGCAATTTGCTCGTCTGGTGCATTAGCCATGTGTTAATACAAAGCCAAGAAGGAAAGACATCAGCAATAATCGTAAAGAAGAAATTTTTGCTGCCCATCAATTGCTGTAATTTGAAGTCTATCATTCTACAGTGAGGGAAAAGATTAGTCACAAGAGGAAAACATTTCAGACAATTTTCCAAGAAGTGGACATGCCAGCAAATTTACCCCAAGTGCAGACCATGCAATCCTCATGGGAATTGCAAAACACCCAAGAGCTACATCTAGTTAACATGTTAAATGTTCAAGTTCATGACAGTACAATTAGAAAAAAAGACTGAACAAGTATAACTTGTTTAGAAGGGTTAGAAGCCTCTCCTTTCGAAAAAGAATATGACATAGTTGAATCAAACTTCCCACTGAACAAACCACAAGAATTCTGGAATAATGTCCTTTAGAAAGATAAAGCCAAAGTGGAGACACTTGTATATAATGCACAGCACCAAGTTTGGATAAAAGCAAGCACAGCATATCAGCACAAACACCCCATAAAAACTGTCATGCACGGTGGTGGAGGAGTGATGATTTAAGGCTGTGATGCAGCCGCAGGATTTAGGCACCTTACAGTTATTGAGTTAGCCATGAACTGTTCTGTATATCTAAGTATTCTAGAGTCAAATGTGAGACAATCAATCCAACAGGATGTAACAGGACAATTGGTCCTAAGCACATGAGCAAACCTACAACAAAATTTATGAGAATAATCTAGGTGTTGCAATCATCCAGTCAAAGATCTCAACTCAGTTGCTATGCTGTCATGGGGCCTTAAACAGGTTTTCAGAGCTAAAAATAGTGACGGCTATCACCTTTTAGCAGAGCTGTGCATAAACAAATTTCCACAAACCTTAAAGAATTGAGTGAGCTCATAAAGAACAGTGTACCAAAATTCTTGATGGTGATACAGAAAAATATTGCTTCACACTTAGTTTTCTTAGTTTCGTTTTTCTAAAATGGTGGAATCTGTTGTGTGGTAGTGTTCATCTAGGTTTTGTATTTACCAAATTTTACACATTACAGGAATTAGGGTCTCAGTTGATTATACTGTCCTCAGGGCTGCATAAACCTGGTGACAGATTCCTATTCATTAAATAGAAATGTTATAGTTAACTTTTTAAAGGGGTTGTTGATTTTTCATACTCATGACCTATCCACAGAACAGCTGTTAGAGCAGCTCATGGGTACTTGAAGCTATAACAGTGGAGGGGGAGAGTGTGTGCAGGCTTTCCTATTGAATTAATAGGAACTGTACCGCAGCCCCTTCCATTGCATAACAGTGATTCCAGAGAAGTGTAGCACTACTCCTATTACTTGAATAGGAGAGCCCACATGCACTCCCTGTCCGCTGATATAGCTTCTGGCAATCAGATTATAATGGAACAGTTGATCTTGGAACGGTCTGGGTGTTGGACCCTCAAAAATCATATACTGATGACCTGTTCCATCGATAGATCATCAGTATGAAAAATTGATATGGAGCCAGGTATACCCCTTTAAAGGGGTTGTCCAGGATAAATGGAAATCCCTACACTAATCTACACTAATCTCCCCTAATCTCCCACTCCTACTTTCTAAATGACATAATCAAAAATGTATATTTACCCATATCCCTGGAGCGGTCACATTTGCTGGTTATCCGGTGACTATTTGTTTCCAGAAATGGAACATCACTACTATCCCCCCCATCCACTCCATCATACTTACCTTCCAGGCTTCTTCCTGAGGGATGGCCCATCCTTCTTTTCTGACTGCCAGCGCGCTACAGTCTCAGCGCTGCTCTGCTCGGCAGCAATAAACCACCTCTACTGTGCAGGCATGGGAGCTGCGCAGTAGAGGTGGATTATCGGCAGCAGAGCACAGAGCAATGCTGTCAGGAAGAGAGGTAAGTACATAATGGCGTTGGGGATTGGGCTGAGTAGGTTGGGAAGAGCTAGTAGTAGGTGGGATAGCTAGAAAGACAGGGAGGGGGTGTGTGGGAGGGAGAGAGGAAGGGGGAGTGAGGTGAGAGGGAGTTAGTGAGGAAGTTACATAGTAAACCATGTAAACAAATGCAGAAGATACCAGGAGCTCCCAGAGACACCCAGAAATTACTCAAAACACGGCTAAAGGTATATGGGTGCATTTATTAACCCATTAATAGCACTAACAGACCTTTTTTAAAAAAAAAAACATTTTTTGCCCCGAAAACCCCTTTTAAAGATCATGCTTAAACCCAACATGTTTGAAAATCTCACATGTTTCACTTAGTTTGGTAATAAAAGCTATCACTTTTATATTTCTGCTAATCTATTGAGTCTCAATAGATCACTCAAATGCTCTAGACTTTATGCTCTTAACATATTATGGTTTATTTTTCAGGCAATGCAGTTAAAGTGATCATATTAGAAGTATAGTGTGAATTATTTAAGTAACAAGGTCAAATTTGTACAGTATTGTGATGTTTGGGATAAAGTGGTAAAATATATAGTACTAAACAAAGCACTAAAATAGTGGTAAACACACTACTACAATTATAGAACATTACCAATATAGTAGTACTACCTATCTCCCTCAAAACATTAATCACGTTAGCAGTATTGTGTGAGCTAACATGGAGATTGTCCTTTTATAAAAAAAAAATATATATATATATATATATATATATATATATATATATATATATATATATTAAAGTGTGTGTGTGTATGTATATGTGTGTGTGTGTGTGTGTTATATATATATATATATATATATATATATATATATATATATATATATATACACACAGGTGTAACAGTGGCTCAGTGGTTAGCATAATAATCTATGAATCTGCATAGAATTTATATGTTTTCCCCATGTTTGCGTCGGTTTCCTCCGGTGAGAAAAGCACATTGACCCAAATACCAAGTACACTAGAAAAAAAATTATATTTGTTTAGCTTATCTGTGAATTTATAAATGGTTGGTGACCCTGCATGTAGTTTCATTCACTATATGACTAATGGCACCCATAGTGGTGATTGGGACTTTACTGTATGCAAGAAAGAAGTTATTTTCAGTTGGATTTTCTACAAATCTCAGGAAAAAATTGTGGCATGCTGAGCTGCATTATAGAGACTGATAACATTGAACTACAGTCATGGCCAAAAGTTTTGAGAATGATACAAATATTAATTTTTACAAAGTCTACTGCTTCAGTTTTTCTAATGGCAATTTGCATATAATCCAGAATGTTATAAAGAGTGATCAGCTTAACAGCAATTACTTGCAAAGTCAATAATTGCCTAGAAAATGAACTTTATCCCCCAAAACACATTTCAACATCATTGCAGCCCTGCCTTAAAAGGACCACCTAACATCGTTTCAGTGATTGCTCCATTAACACAGGTGTGGGTGTTGATGAGGACAGGGCTGGAGATCAATCTGTCATGATTAAGTAAGAATGACACCACTGGACACTTTAAAAGGAGGCTGGTGCTTGCCATCATTGTTTCTCTTCTGTTAACCATGGTTATCTCTAAAGAAATACGTGCAGTCATCATTGCACTGCACAAAAATGGCCTAACTGGGAAGAGTATTGCAGCTAGAAAGATTGCACCTCAGTCAACAATCTATCGCATCATCAAGAACTTCAAGGAGAGAGGTTCCATTGGTGCCAAAAAGGCTCCAGGGCACCCAAGAAAGACCAGCAAGCGGCAGGACCGTCTCTTAAAAGTGTTTCAGCTGTGGGATCGGGCTACCAGCAGTGCAGAGCTTGCTGAGGAATGGCAGCAGGCAGGTGTGAGTGCATCTGCACGCACTGTGAGGCGGAGACTCTTGGAGCAAGGCCTGGTCTCAAGGAGGGCAGCAAAGAAGCCACTTCTCTCCAGAAAAAACATCAGGGACAGACTGATATTCTGCAAAAGGTACAGGGAGTGGACTGCTGAGGACTGGGGTAAAGTCATTTTCTCTGATGAATCCCCTTTTCGATTGTTTGGAACATCTGGAAAACAGCTTATTCGGAGAAGAAGAGGTGAGCGCTACCACCAGTCTTGTCTCATGCCAACTGTAAAGCATCCTGAAACCATTCATGTGTGGGGTTGCTTCTCAGCCAAGGGAATCGGCTCTCTCACAGTCTTGCCTAAAAACACAGCCATGAATAAAGAATGGTACCAGAATGTCCTCCAAGAGCAACTTCTCCCAACCGTCCAAGAGCAGTTTGGCGCTCAACAATGCCTTTTCCAGCATGATGGAGCACCTTGCCATAAAGCAAAGGTGATAACTAAATGGCTCAGGGAACAAAACAGAGATTTTGGGTCCATGGCCTGGAAACTCCCCAGATCTTAATCCCATTGAGAACTTGTGGTCAATCATCAAGAGACGGGTGGACAAACAAAAACCAACAAATTCAGACAAAATTAAAGCATTGATTCTGCAAGAATGGACTGCTATCAGTCAGGATTTGGTCCAGAAGTTGATTGAGAGCATGCCAGGGAGAATTGCAGAGGTCCTGAAGAAGAAGGGTCAACACTGCAAATATTGACTTGCTGCATTAACTCATTCTAACTGTCAATATAAGCTTGTTACTCATAATATGAATGCAATTCTATTTCTGTATGTGATAAAAACATCTGACAAACACACATAAAAACCAGAGGGCAGCAGATCATGTGAAAATAGAATATTTGTGTCATTCTCAAAACTTTTGGCCATGACTGTATGCACTATATTATGGGTAACATCTAGACCAGCAAGTTCACCTGAGTGAGGCTGCACTTTAACCCTTTCAGGATGCTGCTCTTGCAATTCTGCATATTTTAAGACTGTAAAATTACTCTTAGCCTTTATCTCTCATCATTCTAGTATCCCAAACTATTCCAGAGGAAGACCCTATAAGGTTGATGTCAAATACCTCATGTTCAGAGGAAAATTCCTTCCTGACTCCAAATATACATATCACTGTGGCTGGAAGGTTTTCTGTGCAGTCGCTGAGAACATTCTAGATGGATGACCTAGCTGTGTATATATGACTATTCATAAAGTCACATTATATATATATATATATATATATATATATATATATATATACAGAGGCCCTCTATATCTGTAAATAATGTGTTGTCTAGGGACCAACATCTCTTCCCTTCCCACCCTTCACTCATTCTAACTGTCAATATAAGCTTCTGTTACTCATAATATGAATGCAATTCTATTTCTGTATGTGATAAAAACATCTGACAAACACACATAAAAACCAGAGGGCAGCAGATCATGTGAAAATATAATATTTGTGTCATTCTCAAAACTTTTGGCCATGACTGTATATCCTCAACTTTCAGCCTCCAACAGAGCATCATTTAACAGCATAGTACAGAGCCACAGGGGACTTCATGTGCAACTGTCATCTTCTGCACATGGCACTGAAAGGGATTGTGCCAGGATAAAAAAAAATATCTTCTGTCCCATAAAGATCACCTCACATTCACTTCAGTGGAGCTGAAGTACAACCTCTTTAAGTGTGGGTGTTCACTTTTTTTTTTTTTCATCTGGTGAGTTTGAAAAAAAACTACAGGTGCATCTCAATAAATTAGAATATCTTTGAAACGTTTATTTCTTTCAGTAATTGAATTAAAAAAGTGACCTCCTATATTTTCTAGATTCTTTACACACAGAGTGTTTTATTTATTCAAGTGTTTTATGTCTGTAAATGTTGATTATGGATTACAGGTAATGAAAACCAAAATCTAAGAAAATTAGAATATTGTAAAAAAGTTCAGTATTGTAAATTAAGTGTGTTACCTGCCAAGGTTTCCTAAGCCTTTAAATGGTCCCTCAGTCTGGTTCAGTAGGACACACAATCATGGAAGACGCTGATTATGAATTGAATTACTGAAATGAATGAACGTTTCAAAAATATTCTAATTTATTGGGATGCACCTGTATACGAGGTACAATACTCAAGATTTCTTCAAATAACAA
Organism: Leptodactylus fallax; assembly: GCA_947044405.1. Taxonomy (NCBI): domain Eukaryota; kingdom Metazoa; phylum Chordata; class Amphibia; order Anura; family Leptodactylidae; genus Leptodactylus; species Leptodactylus fallax. The sequence goes on from CAMRHE010000420.1 coordinate 676,726, forward strand.
AAAAATGGTAAACTATAGGGTTCTTAAAAACTGATCCTTTAATAGTGGACAGTAATAAAACTGATACATGATGTAGATGTTTGTTGCCACTTCCACAGAGGTTATTTCCAAATAACATCTATGTATAATTTTTATGTGCTATCTATAAAATGTAAAATTGTCAGCGCTGAAGAAGGCATCTTTGTAGTTTTAAAAGCTAACTTGTGACAACACCTATGTATAACATTTATGTTTCTTCTATAAAATGGTCACAAATGGCAAAGAGCATAGAATACTGGATGATAAATACAGTAAAGGAGCAAAGGATACATATAGCATTAAATACAAACACCACCATGAGCAAACATAACAGGATAAAGCCTGTAGACAAAATAAATCTATAAAATGGAAGATAGTCGTATTGAAGTAGATTGAGGCTTAGTGAATACTGTCTTTTACTTAGGATGATCTACGTAGCTGGAAAGTTATACTCTACTAGTTCCTTTTATAGTAGCTGATATTGCATCCATTTCTGAATGGCATTGCAAACTGTTATGCTAACAGTTTGTACATTTTAGTCACATTTTTATAATTGCATTTTTTTTATACAGATAGCTGAAGCTTCAAGAAACAAATATTCATAAATGTACTGCTACATTGAACTAATATTACCTTAGACATATCTCTGCCAAAAAATTTTAATTATATGATCCTTGCATTAAACTTCACCTCTCTCCTTGTGGTCACAAAATAACTCCTATAGTTTTGTTCCCCCCTCCCCCATCTCCATTGCCCTGGTAATCTCTCCAGCCTTGTTCCAATTTCCCACTAGTCATAGCAGGCTTCTTCTACTTCCTTAATAAAATCAGAACTAACCCATCCACTAACCACCAATATATATTTTCATTAGTCACAGCATCCCTTGGCACTACATAGTTCAACAGTTACATTCACTTATTCCCCATTAGTCATTAAAGCCCATTACATCCCCAGTAGTCACAGCAACTTGTCCTCATTTCCCAAGTAGTCAAAGATTGCTCATCAATTAGTCAAAACATTTCCAACTCTCACTTTCCAGTAGTCCAAGTAGAGGAATACCCTAGACTCGCCCAGTAATTACAGCAAGGCCTTCCATCCTATCCATCCCTTCCATGTGCATTGCATACCCTCACTGACAGGATGCTACATACAAGCAGCTTATTGCTGGCAGCACATAATACTTTCATTACACTGGCTCTCATGTGCAGCCCTCGTCTTCTTTGAGAGAGATCTGGACACTACCTTATTGTAGGATGTAGCCCAGGCATATAAGGTAGACAATATATAGGGCATTTGAAGTTAGTGAAAATACTGGCGGGATCATTCGATGTATCATGCTATATACATTATCATACTCTCGTACTGGCATAGTCTTTGAACAAGAGTAAAACAAGAGTAAAATTTAAATTGTCCTATAATGGTATTGAGTAAAACAACCTCTTTATTTTAACCTACCAAAACTATCCCTGTGATACAGTAGTTTATTAGTATAAACCTCATTTAGAGCAAATCCACGATCAAAAGGACACAGCTGGATCTATTATAGTTCATTTACAATTTTCTGAGACATAATGAATAAAATAAAATCACTTGTATAGAGGCCAGATTCAGTTTTAAATACTATTTAAGAGATAGATGACTCATGTTAGCTGGACAGGAACGTATAAGGAGAAAAAGGAGTGTATGGCTACAATATATAATGTCTAAACCTATCTATTATTGAATTAATTCATAGTACGTTCTAAAAAAAAATATCAAATTCATTGTTGGGCATAAATATTTGAGTATATCAATGTGTCCACACTTAACCAGTGTCCAATTTTGGAAGGTTTCCAAATTGTCTTGAAACTAATTCAGCTCAATATCATGAAATGCTCAAAAAGCCATAAAAAACTGCCATTCTTCATTTTCCCTTTGGTTGTTACATATAGACACAAATAGGATTGTTAGCATATCACTTGGTGATAACTTGATACTATTTTGTGTTTAGAAATGTTGCTTGACTTGTGATACACATATCTGGACATGTCTTGCTAAGAGGATATGCTAGGGAGGACACATCTGTATAATTCAAAGAAGTTTAGAGAACGAGCATTATCAGCTAAAGACTCATCAGACTAACAAGTGTCTGGAAATATTACCACATGCAGCCAAATCTACAACAAAAAAAAGCAGCTTTTCCGCAACGTGATGACTCAGCCTATGGTGGATTTTTACAAGGTACTACTCATGAGTAGAGATGAGCGAATCGATTCTGCAGGAGTGGAATTCGATCTGAATTTCAGGAAATCTTCGTTTCGCCACAATTCCGGATTTTCTCACGCTTCGATGCATCGTATCGCATTTTTAAATTTTTTTTTTTTTTTTTTAATAGCCACTGGACATGTTAGGACAAGGGGGAATGGACTCTGGGAGCGCAGGTTCACCCACAATGCGTGCAGCTAATCAGCAGCCAGCAGGACCTGTTTTGTCACAGCCCTATAAAAACCCTCTGCCATTTTAGGTACAGTCATTCCACATCACTCTTACTGTAGGGACAGACGTTGGCAGGAGCTAGGGAAAGACTTAAAAAACATATAGAAGTTCAGGGAAAGGCTGAGCCTTAGAATTGTAGGGAAAGCATAGGGAGGAATTGAGAGAAGAATTTGGGGTGGTTGCAGGCTCATTTACAGCAAGAATTTGCAGAATAATTCACATTGCAGCACACTCTGCCGTTATACTGCTGCTCATTACTCATATCTGTGTCATCAAGGTGGAACATAACAAGCCTTTTGCAGGGCAGTACAGCAAAAAAATGTGAAATATCAAACACTAATATCTGCATGCATCTGTAAAAGAAGCCTTTTTAAAGGCCTTTATTATAAGGGGCTGTTCTTACTGTTCTTACAAGGCATAACATTATTCAGTACTATTGTGCCAAAGAAAACTGAATTATCATCCAATAATATCTGCACTTACCTGTAATAAAGGCCTTTAACGTGGGGAAAGACATAACTACCATATTCGCCATTTTGTTACCACTATAAAGTTGCAGGCAATATTTAAAAACAGTATTGTCAATAAAAATTAAATAATTCAATAATTCTTAGGAGTTATCACTTATTTAAAGGTGTTTATTAGTGTCAAAACAAATAAAAAGGACCATATTCGCCATTTTGTTACCAGTATAAAGTTGCTGGCCATTTATAAATAGTATTGTCAATAATTCAATAATTCTGAGCTACAAATCTCTGCCTTTATCATGCTTTTTTTTATTGGTGTTCATTAGTGGGTGAAGAAATAAGAGGCATATTTGCTGTTCTCTTCAAAGTAGAAAATAACAAGCCTTTTTGCCCTTTACAATTAAGTTTTTTCATCGAACAGTATGTCAAACAGAGAAGCGAGAGGCCATGCACAGGGGAGGGCCACAGGCCTAAATGTTTCTGGCGCAGGCACAGGTCGCAGCAGAGTAAGGGGGCGTGGCAGCAGGGGTCAGTTATAGAGGCCTGAGCTCCCAGTGTCAAGTAGTGGTCGTGTCTTGACCAGCAACCCAACGGTTGTAGACTGGTTGACTCGGCCATCCAATTCATCCCAAATCACATCAGACACCCCCAGCCAAGAGTCGGTGGGTTCGTCAGACACAACCCTTAGTTGGCATGGCCCGGCAGCAGGCCCTGTGCCCTCACCTGTCCTCAACCTGCCTCTGTCCTTTTCTGTTCCCTCAGCTAGAGAGCTACTCTATGCTGTGGGTTCAGATCCACTGTACAGTGAGGAGGAGGTAGTAGAGGACAGTCAGCAGCTACTGCTCAGTCAAGATGTGGATGAGACATCTGCTGCTTCCTGCGGTAGGCGGGCAAGTAGTGATGAGGAGAGTGGCATGGGAGCTGGTGTTGAGGAGGACATCAGTGACCTGCAGACAGTAGTGGATGACGACGTAGCTGATTGTAATTCGGAGCCAGGTGACGAACGGGCCTCATCGTCATCAGGAGAAGAGGGTTGCAGCTTGCGCATGAGGCAGCGGGGGAGTCAGCAGGAAGGCAGCAGTGTGAGGTCGGCAGCTAAACGTGCCTGGGGTAGACCACCCCGGGTTGCAGCAGCCTACCTGCCCGGAAAGCAGTGGTGCAGGGGTTCACGGAGGTAGTGGTGTTAGCAGTCAGTTATTGAGGAGTTTTGGGGTTAAAATCACCTACTCGGCGGTGTGGCAGTTTTTTGTAAAGCTGCTGGGGGAGGTCAACATGGCCATATGTTCAATCTGTGGGCAGAAGGTGAAGCGTGGCCAGGGTGCCAATGTTGGCACCACAGCCCTCCGCCAACATATGCAGTGTCACCATAAAGTGGCCTGGGAGAGCTGTGTCTCCAATGTGGTGGTCCAGCCTGTCGCAGCAACCGCTGCAGCACCCAGTGGCACGCACCCCATTTCAGACAGTCAAGGCTCCACCACCTCAGCTGAAGGAAGTTGTGTGTCCTTCCCATCATCTGTTGGTTGTGATGCTCCTGCTCCTCCTCCTAGTCAGTCATTGCGTTAGCAATCGATCACAGAATCTATATCTAAGAGACAACAGTATGCGTGCACTCATCCAACAGTGCAGAAGCTGAATGTTTTCCTGTCCAAGTTGCTGGTGCTGCAGTCACTCCCTTTCCATTTGGTGGACTCTGCACCTTTCAGAGAACTGATGACTTGCGCCGAGCTGAGGTGAAGAGTCCCAAGCCGTCATTTCTTTGCCAAGAAGGCAATACCAGCCCAGCACAAATATGTAGAAGAGAAGGTGGGCCAGTCCTTGAGCCTGTCGGTGTTTGCCAAAATGCACGGCAGCGCCGACGTGTGGAGCTGTAACTACGGTGAAGGACAATATATGTCATTTACGGCCGACTGGGTTAATGTGGTGCCTGCCCAGACACACCAACTACTTGGACAGGTGACGCAGCTTCTGCCTCCATGGTCTCACGCCGTTGGTCCTGCAACAATGTCCACCTCATCCTCCACTGTCTCCTCAACCTCCACTGCAGGAACAATTCCCAATGCTCCTCCAGCATACCACATGTGTAGGGCACAGCGGTGTCATGCTGATCTACACCTCGTTTGCCTGGGCGAATGAAGTCACACAGGGGAGAAACTGCTCCGTGTCCTCAATCAAGAAATTGAATCCTGGCTTTCTCCAAGAGAACTTAAAATTGGAACAATGGTGACCGACAACGGGAAGAACATGGTGTCGGCCCTGCGTCAAGGAGGGCTGAGCCATGTGCCCTGCATGGCGCACATGTTCAATCTGGTTGTCAAGCTTTTCCTTAAGTGTTCCACCCATCTGCAAGACATCCTAAAAATGTCAAGGAAACTTTGCATGCACTTCAGCTACTCGTAAACCGCAAAGCACACCCTCCTTGAGCTGCAGCAGCAGAACAGCCTCCCACAACATAGGCTGATATGCGATGTTTCCACCCGTTAGAATTCAACTCTCCATCTGTTGGCTCGACTATATGAACAGAGAAAAGCCATAAACGATTTCTTGATGATCCAAGCGGACAGAGGTACTCCCCTGTGTAACTTTAAGTTATCCAGTGGTAGCTCATGCGTGACACCTGCCGTTTGTTAGTTCCCTTTGAGGAGGCCACTTTGTTAGTCACCAGGACTATGGGATGAAGAACATCATTCCACTGATAAACATCCTGTAAAAGATGCTTATCAATCTGGCTGGTCAGGGGACTGGAGATGTGGCATCTACATCTCAAGGCCACATGAGCCCTTTCAGGGATGAACTGGAGGAGGATGAAGAGGACACTGGAGCACAAACAATGTGTAGTCAAATGGGTGGAGAGGAGGAGCAGGAGCAACCAGAACAGCCAGAGGGAGATGAGGAGCATGAGGCAGATGACCTAGACACACCGTGACAGTATGCAGTGGAGATGGATGCAGGGAGTCCCTCGGAGTCGCTTGCGCAAATGGCCCGATGCATGCTGACTTCCTTGCACAGTGATAGCCGAATTGTCACCATTCGGCAGAGGGATGACCAATGGCTCTCCACCATGTTAGTCCCTCACTACTGAGGAAAAATGGGGGCCTTTTTTACACCCGCTGAGAGGGAGGACAAACTGAACTACTATAGAGACATGCTATGTAGCAAATTGGCCGCTGCCTACCTGCGCCATCGTCCATCCTCTCACATGACCGACTGGGGGGGCCCTGAGCGCTCAACTTGCACTGGCATGGCAGCTGTGGGAGGGAGTGGGGGTGGCAGGAGCAGTATTGGCTCCATCAGCAGCAGCTTGAGCCTAGAGTCGCTGATGAGCAGCTTTCTTCAGCTGCAAAGTGAAGAAGCTGCTCATGAGCAGCTAGACACAGAGCAGAAGTTGAACCAGCAGGTGGTGGCATACTTAGAGTGCACCCTGCCACCCGTCATCGAAGATCCGCTGGACTACTGGGCAGCCAAACTGGATTTGTGGCCGCAACTGACCGAGTTTGCCTTGGAAAAGCTGTCCTGCCCGGCCAGTAGTGTGGCATCAGAGCGTGTGTTTAGTGCGGCGGGGGCCATAGTTACCCCAAGGAGAACTCGCCTGTCCACCCAAAATTTGGAGAGACTGACCTTTGTGAAGATGAATCAGGCATGGATCAGCCAGGACTTCCACCCACCAATGCCTGATGCAGCAGATTAAATGATTCATGCTGCCTCACCACACTCTGCCACTGGTTCACTGTATTGTCTCCTAAGGCTGTTGCTACCTACACATTCTATCACCTTGCCACTCTGCGGCCTGCTCACTCTGCTGCCACCTCTGCACTCTGCCACTGGGTGACTGGCCTCCTCACACTGCTGCCACTTCCTCACTCTGCCACTGGGTCACTGTATGGCCTACTAAGGCTGCTGACACCTCCACAATGTCACTGAGTCACTGTATGGCCTCCCCATGCCGCTTCCAGTGGGTCACTGTATGCCCTCCTCATGTTGCTGCCACCGGGTCACTGTATGGCCTCCTCATGCCACTTCCACTGGGTCACTCTGTGTACTCCTCATGCTGCCACCACTTGGTCACTGTATGGCCTCCTCATGCCGCTGCCACTTGGTCATTGTATGCCCTCCTCATGTTGCTGCCACTGGGTTACTGTATGGCCTCCTCATGCCGCTGCCACTAGGTCACTGTATGGCCTCCTCATGTTGCTGCCACTTGGTCACTGTATGGCCTCCTCATGCCACTGCCACTTGATCACTGTTTGCCCTCCTCATGTTGCTACCACTGGGTCACTGTTTGGCATCCTCATGCCGTTTCCACTGGGTCACTCTGCGTCCTCCTCATGCTGCTGTCACCAGGTCACTGTATGGCCTCCACATGCCACAGCCACTGGGTCACTGTATGCCCTCCTCATGCCACTGCCACTGGGTCACTGTGTGCCCTCTAAATGCCACTGCCACCAGGTCACTGTATGGCCTCCTCATGCCAGCTGCTACTGGATCACTGTATAGCAGCCTCATGCTGTTTCCACTGGGTCCTCCTCATGCTGTTGCCACCAGGTCACTGTATGGCCTCCTCATGCTGCTGCATCGATACTAAGAGCGACGCCTGTCATGTGCGTGTCTTTCGGACTCACAGTATTGTTTGACTACCACAGTAGCCTCCCTATGCGTGTTACTGCAAGGCACAGTGTTCTACTCCACTATACAGGCTCTCTGAAGCTAGGAAATAGGTGTTTTTTAGTGATATTCACCGCAAAGTAATTTGGATCATATCTCACAGAAAATAAATGGCTTCAAACGATAAAACTTAACTTTTAATATCTTAAAATAAAAAATACAAAGGATGTCCACTAGTCTACTAAAAGACAGATCAATGTGGTCTGTGCCTGTCTATTCAGAGTTTATTCAGGGTTTAAATGTTAGACAGTATTCACACTCTCCAACTTTCCACTGGACCTAGGGTGTAATTAGATACTTTCACCACCCTTAGACTAAGGTTATGGTATCACGACTGCATCATGCAACAGGTCAGTATTTTGTCAGTTGCTCTTAGTGCTAGGAAAACCCAAACACCTGGTCCCCACACACAATTTGTAAAGCATCACTGACTCGACTCCCGCACAGCCATGATATACCTCCACAACCCTAGTCTGTAGTATATACATAAACCAGTGAATCTAGGTACAGGTCACAGTAACTTCATTTCCTGTCATTAAAATATTGTAACCATAAGGGAAACCACGATATTCTGACCCTTATGCTCAATAAACACCTATATTACAGCAGAAGATAAACTTGAAGATAAACTTGCTCTATGCGTTTCCCCTGTGTTATCTGTGTCAGGTTCGTCAGGAGCTAATACTAAAACTTATAAATTGGTCTAAGCTGCTATCAATTTCAAAATTGCAGTTACAACTGCAGTTCCCTACTCTATACACTGGAGCACACCATCAGTGCTCCAGGAACTGCAGCTGTAACTGCAATTTTGAAATTTCAAGTTTTAAATTGCCAGAGGGCGCATGAGCTCCCAGATCCTTTCCCATAATGCCTTGTGATATGTAGATGCTTAGTAGAGGGCGAAAGGCAATTTAAAACTCTACACACCTTCACTGGTGCTCTCCTCAAGGAGAGATGTCCCTGTCCATAACCCACTCATTGCCTCCCACAAAGCCAGCCAGTTCATTTTGCTCTGCACTGATGAGGGACAAAAATCCCGAAATGGCGCTGTATGCAGATAAATGAAATTGGCTTGGCTAAAAATCCCTTTTGCTGTCTCAAGACTCGGTGAGTCAAAAGCAAATTGAGGATCTGTTACATCCAACAGAGGGCGCATGAGCTCCCAGCTCCTTTCCCATAATGCCTTGTGATATGATTCTGTGTCTGTTCACATTGACACTAATGTAAACAACATAATGGAAGCTAGCTTCCATCATGTTTGTTTACTTTTATAATGCAAGATAAAGTCCTGCATGCAGGACTAACCATGGTAGTGTGAACGCCCCCTTATGGATAGGGTGTGATGAGCTTAATGCTCTAATTTTCAACTGAGAAATATAAAAATTATATTTTAACGCACCAGTCTGTAAATGTACAGTAACTATACATATAGTGGTCAAACTATAGGAAGGGATCTGTCCTTTTGTATATCGCCAGCAATGTGAAATATCGATTGCATAGCTATATCATGACATTGTACAGTATACTGGATGTCCGTGTTTTCATGGCATATATGCCCACATTGATTCACAGACTTAGTGAAACTTTGGTATTCATGTGCAAACAGCAAATGATCTGTTTTTATGCCGTGTATTAACTGAAGATTAGCTTCTGATTCCAAAGTACAGAGCAATGCATGCAAAAGGAGTTAAAAAAAAAAAAAAACACATACAGATCAAAATCCCTGGCAATATAAGAACATAACAAATACAGGTTTTGCAGAGAATCTTGATTACATATCTGAGGCTTCTCTGTGCATTTCATATCTAAGTAGCTCAAAAGTCTTGGATCAGCAAGTTGGTTCCTGTTTGTGAAAGTGCTCTCTTTTCTGGAATTTTTTCAATGATGGCCTGTCTTTAGGGTAGGATAGGTTTAGACATCCAGCACTCCCACCAATCAATCATTCTAGGAATTCACCTGGACTATACAGTGGACAGAGCAAGAGGTTGCTCTTTAACTCAATCTTTGTGCCATGACTTCTGGTATGGAGTTGTATATATGTACATATTTATGCTTTTGTATTTATCATGTATATAGTCATGTATTGGTTATGTGCATATTGTGTACTCCACTTATGTTATTGTGTACCGTAGAGTCTGATGAAGGCCAATTATTACGGCCGAAACGTTACCACTCTACACCCTATCACGTGTATGAATAAGAACTGAAACTGCATACATATTCGTTCTGAAGTGTGAAGTCTTTTTCCTTAATTATGACTTCTGGTTGGTGTTGACTTTCAATACTTGTTTGGCAAGTCAAGATGGCAATATATCAAAGGAACTAATAAAAAGGTGAATGCAGCACCCTCCACAGTCCTCCTTTCTCAAGTGTATAGAATTACAAAAGAAGCCAAGATCCTCTACCTCTTCATATGTTCTTAATATATAAATTATAGCTGCTGCCTACTTTAGATTTTAGTTAAGGGGTCAAGGGACCCAAAAGAAAGGAGTCTTAGAGATGAAACCCTACCTATTAGACATTTAAGGTGTATAGTGTGGGTAGAGGTGAGCAAACCGGTTCAAAATGAGCCAGGTTCATTACAAAGTTACCAAATATTTTTGGTTTAGCTGAATCAGAATTTTTGGGGGTTTGCCACCCACAAATCATTATTCTCTGGGTTCTTTTCAGACCCCAAAGTATAATAAGTGGAATCCCAGGGTAGATGTGGTAAAGGAATCGCATTCACTTTGTCTCACCTTTCCAGGGCTTCCACACGTCTCCGAATGTTGATTCTTGGGCGTCCTTCGGCCTCTTTCAAACTCCAGGGTGCCATCAGGCTTGGGAGACTACTACAGCTTGTGATTGACCCACAGCAGTTAAATGAGGTCAAAGCGCTGTGATTTGGACCATCCTACATGACCATTGAGCCCTAAGCACAGACCTTAGGGATCCCCTAGGACCACTGTCCTCACACAGGAGGCTGGAAGATGCCTGGGAATGAACAAGTGAGGCAAGAGAGTATGACTATTCATTATTTCTCACCACCACCCCTTGGCCTTCATTTATTATACTCTCTGGTGTCTGATGAGACCCTAGAGTATAATAATAACACTTCCAGTTTGAAACTGGCAGGCGAAACAAGCAAATATTCACAAAATAAATCTTATGAGGTTCACCAATCTCTAAGTGTTGTTATGCTTTATATGTCCAAAGTAGGAAAATACTTTAAACTGTTATTATTTTTTTGTAAATGAATATCTCAGATGAATATAACAAATTAGCTAATATATCTTATCAAAGGAAAAGGGTTGTATTTCCTGTTATCAGTCCTCTCTTGATGGTTAAACTACACAATTCAGTGTCAGATCCATATTCAAGTCTATGGAGGGGGAGGGGGGAGAAATTTCTAGTGAGTAGGAAAGAAGAGAAACCATAAGTTTTCTAGAAGGGCATAATTATAAGGGGTGCAGTGGTAGCAGTAGCTACTGGACCCTGAGAGGTTCCTAAAGTTCCCTAACATAAACTATGCCTCTATTTTAAATGGCACAAGGTTGGTAGGGGCACCATTACAGATTTTGCACTGGGGCCCTGGGGCTTCAAGTTATGCTTTTGATTTTTACCAGTTATTTTTTTGTTTAATGCTTTTCTGCCTATCCCCTCTCTCTTTATAGACTTCTATGAACTGCTGCCTGTCTTAGTGAAGACAGGACTGAACAGTGAATTTAGATGTTTTGCAGGTAGGAGAGGAGCTGATAAAAGGAGATGGAAGCATTTTCCTATGATGAGATATGTTACAAAGTTTCTTGCATTCACCTGAACAACTATTATTTTTTTTTTTTTTTGTTATTTTTTTGTACATGATTAAGGGGACAGCCATCTTGTCTACATTTCTAGCCTGGCAAGTTTAACACCAGGTCTGAGAATTTTTAAACCTTGACTTTAGAGATTAGGCTTACACTAGGTTCACACTATCGTTGGTCTCTTCGTCATTCGGGTGCACATGTGAACTCAAATGATGGAAAGCTTTTTACCCATGAACACCCGTGGACCCCTTAGACTATAATTCACTTTTCTCTCTGCCGATTTTAGATCGAATCTCCTACAAAGACTAACGCAGATCTGAACCTAGCCTTAGTGACTAGTCTGAAAACATGATTTCATAATTATTATTTTTAATATAGATAATAACTTGAAACATTAGATCAGCATCACTTTGTTTAGCATAAAAAATAGTGTTACATAATATGCTATTTTCTGACTTTTATCTTTTAATTAATAATATAATAAAGTGCAATGAGAAGTCACGCTTGCTGCAGCATATATAAAATTCCAGTGCACATTGTACAATAAGTCCTGATCCTGTAAATGTTAAATTTACACAATATCTAACTAACTGCCAGGACATACAAAACTGAAATATATGAACTTAAAGAGAACCTTTCATATTCTCCATGATGTTGCAAAGCTGACAGACTGCTGAATTCAGCATACTGTTAGTTTTGGTGGTATGTGCCCCAGAACCAAAGATATCAATGCTATTAGTTTTGGCTATCAATAACACTGCATTGTCAGAGGAGCTGGCCTCACAGCTTAGCTTCATCGCTGGGAAGTGAGAAACGCCCCCCTGACAGTACACTTCTATAGATTTATACTGTAAAACAGGGCATTACTCACCACCCAGTGATGATGCTGAGCTGTGAGGCTGGTCCCTCTGACAGTGCTTTGATATCAGTTGCTAAAACAGCAATATCATCTCTGGCTCCGGGGCACATAACCGCAAAACTAACAGTGCACTAAATTCAGCACACTGTCAGCAGTACTGTATATATGTCACATTGCAGAGTACATGAAAGGTCCTCTTTAAAGGGGTTATCCCACGAAGCAAGAATGGGAGGATCTTTCTCCCACTGGACATGATTGGTAGTGGACCACACTCGCATTTACTTCACTGGGAGCATCACAGATAGCCGAATTACAGCATTGAAGTGAATGGGAGCGCTGGCCATGGCCAGTCACTCCCCATTCAGACTAGCTGCAGTGGGAGGAAGATCCTCCTTTTTGAGCTTCGTGTGATAAACCCTTTAACTTTGCAAGTCTTTATAAAAGAGAAGTTGGTTACTATTTTATTGACTAGATTTCCATCATGCCTCTGTGGCTGGTTCTAATTATAGAAATATACTTTACCTTTACTGGTAATGCACACAATTCTATTATGTAATTTTTCCATTTCATACAATGTTCATGCTTCGCATCCTGTCCATAAATTCTTTGCCTAATATTATCCATATGCATATTACCGCTGGTCTACTTTTCTTAGCTGGTTACAATAAGCCTTCGACCCATATTTCTCTGTGTGTATCACTTTTTCTTATCCTAATAATAATCTGTTAAAAGAATGTTGTAATTATCGGCTAAGCAGCTACAACATTATAAGTGAGATTTCCACCAGACAACTACCCTCTAATCAAACATACAATTTAATTAAATAATATTGACGCCTTCTCCAATCTGTAACCATTGCTGGCTTAATAAAATATGCTCTTTGTTTTCAACCGAGCAAGGAATTCTTTTCTGAAGCTTAAATACCGAGTTCTGAAGTGTCATCTCCATGAGATTTGCTGTGTCTTTAGAAATACGTTTCTGATTTTTAAACCTGTATCAGAGAATACACTTGTACAGCAGCCAAATGTAACATTTTTAAGCAGTGTATCCCCAAAGCAGTACAGTCTGAGAGGTGGGTGCAAATAGAATGTAACAGTAACGAGTTGCGCTCACAATTTGTTACATCCATTTAAGAAAGCTGTAATAAGCTGACAGAAAGGTCAGTAAGACAGACATACCTTGCCTTGGAAACTCATCTGACTCTCTGTGAACTAGGTCAGAAACACGGTTCCCATAATGCATTCTGTTTTCATGATCATAAGCCTTTAATGTTTCGCTGGAGCTGTACGACTTCTGAGTAGGCACTCTGCAGTTCTCACTATCCAATGATGAGCTGGTATATCGACATTCTTTTCCACAGCGACCTCTAGTCAAAGATCTATGTCTTCGATCTTTTATATCCATTTTGTCCTCTGCAGTTCTTTAAAATAAATGCTTGAAATTCTTTTAAGCCTAAAGTGAAATTAGAAGAATTATATAATTAAAGAAAAGTTTAAGCTTTGTTATAAAGAGTACTGGTTTACAATCATTTCATACATCCTTGTATACATAGCTCTACTCCAAAAGGAATTAAACAGTCTTTCTAATCTCTCCTATACTGTACATAGCTATCCTTTAAAGCACACCTCCAGTTTTAAACAACTTTTCATAAATGAATAGTATACAGTACATGAATATAAGAAACTTTCCTGCAGCCTCATATTCCCCCCACCTTCTTCATAGACTTGTATGTAGAAAGTAAGTTAGCCTAAAAAAGTGGAGAAGGAAACTATTAATTTATACAAAGTTGGTAAGAACTTGAGGTATGCTTTAAGTCCAAATCCAACCCTTTAACACAAGCTCATTATTGGGTCTTAAGATTCCTCAAATTTTTGCCACTGGGAAGGAGTTTCTAGAGCTAGGAAACATTACTTTGGACTTAAGAATGTTTGGAAATAACAAAGTTGCACTCACTTTACCTTTCTGCTTTTAACGTTACCTGACCCCCACTGGTCTCCTCCTTTCCTGTGCCAGTGGTGGTATAGACAGTAAAGTACAATGCAATAGTTAAAAGTTAGTGGTGAGAGGCAACAGGATGTAGAAGCTGGTGGAGGAGACCTGGGTAACATGAGAACCAGATTGGTAATGTCTGAATATGACTTAATTTGTTATTTTAGAACACTTTAAACACTCCTATGTGAATAACCCCTTTAACACAATTTTCACAATAAATATCTCATAATAAAGTGCACATTATACCCTTGTTTGCTAAAAATCTATTTCTTTCTACTGAATTACACACACACATGCATGCACTCCCTGGCACATTATGGTTGCTGTGATTTTAATCAATACAATCCTTTTGTATCAAGTTTGCTTTTTGCTGCAGGGATAGCAAGTTAGATTAACAAATGAGCCAAAGACTGAGTCATAGATGAGCTGTTAATTTGCACTATTAGTAGATTACAACTGCTGAAGTCACATTTGATGATCAGAGGAGTGCCCAGCAAGGTCTACTGATGTACATTGAAAGGCTCCCAAAGCATTTATCTCTTTTTAATGAGTACTTGAGAAGTTTTCAATCTATTTTTGCTACAGTGCAAACTGTTATCTATTCTCAAGCTAGAATCTTATGTCTGAATGATACAGCGCTTCTCTTGTTTTGTGATGGATACGAAATCTCCCGAGATCGGCATGAATAGCTACAAATAGTCATATTATTTCATGACATTGTTTTCATGACAATTCTCAAAGTTTAATATGCATAGTGAAATAAAATGATCAAATAGTCCTTTGTTCAGCTCTCTTAACACAGTAATTCATTTTGCTCCGATACATTGCACCTTGTCTAGTCTTATGAGAGTTTCATGCATCTTTTTATCAAATAGACGGTAAAAGTACAGCACTCTTTCTTTAATACATTAATCTCTACCTTCAATTTTCAGCATAGATGCTATGAGTCCCAAGGATCATTTATTTGCTCCATTCTGACAATTTGGCAATATGTATTTTACACAATGTAACTTTAAATGACATTTGCTAATATTAAACGTTGAAGTAATTGCTTGTAAACTGACAAGTCTAATAAGCTACTTTATAGTGACAGTTCTTTGCGACCTAAATTGAATTGTAAGTTCTTGAGGCAAAAATTAATTGCGCATGTAAACTGTTAACACTGACAGCAGCAGAACATTAATGAGACTTGCCCTCTAGGGTTCTATAATTCTGCCTCTCATCTGAAGAAAACAAAAAGGAAGATAAAAAACTAGAAATTGAATTCCCAGTAACACTGGCTGCCATTTATTATAATTTCACAATATACTGTAGAAATAATTTGACAAAATTATTTCATTTCAATGGCTGTTAAGCTTGGCTAAAAGACTACTCTTTTAAATGAATTTGCTCACCATGCCAGCATGTTGCTAAATATTTTTTGCTCATTAATCATTAATTAATGCCCTAATAGCTTTTGGTTCATTAAACACTAGAAGCAGAGTACAGTATGATGAATTGTAATTAAATAATCATAAGTGACAATGTAGTTAACAGTCCTGGCATTGGAAACAATGGCCAATCAGTTCTACTTTAGCAGGGGTTGCCATCACCCTACTGTCCCACTTAGGGGACGATCAAACTACTGTTGTGAATGTTCATTGATCTCACCCGTCATAGGTCGTATGCATGACTTTGTCTTCTGTCAAAAAAGTATAAAACATGACAGAAGAAAGATTTCATAATCTGTTTAACACGAGGCTGAATGCAGACAGACACCTATTGTTAATGTCAATTGCTCTCATCCTGTGACTGATGAGAGCAACGGACTTTCATTAATGGTAGTGTGAACCCACCTTTACTTTGTGAGTGTCTTATTGGCAGTAGGTGGTTGAGGACCACTCCCACGATGCATACTAGAGGACACTTTATCTTGTAAGAAAATGATAGGTACACTATGGATATGGTGTGGTATTGCAGCTCAGTGTTATTAGCCTGAACAGGTTGCCTTGCAACATGAGTAGGGATATCTGCCAAGTCAAACACCCATCTATAGATGGCTGGTACATTGGTACATGGCAAGACAGTGTTGTGCCATCTGAAAAAGAGTTTGTTTTTTGTTTTTTTAAAGCAGACCTTTTTTGTAATCTCCTTTTTCCTTTTTTTTCTTGATAATCTTATTTTCGGTTTTGTATCTCGTGTTGTGTTTTTTTTTTTTTTTTTTTGGTTTTTTTTCTCCAGGTTCCATTACTTAGTGACAACCTCCATAGAGTACTGTACTATTCTGTCAACTAAAATAAAAATTTTAATTTCACAAACTCCTCTTAGACCCATATCAAAGGTAGAAAAAAGAAACCATACTAGATAATATATCAGAGCCATTATAAATTCTGCAACCCATTCCTACTAAAGTGTCTTCATTTTTTACTCCATGCTTTCCAAAAGCCATATCCTTTCTTTTTTGGTGATATCCACCTGGGAAATGTATGAGGTTTTGATCACTTGTATTTAATTGTTTTGGGGAAGCAAAATGGCAAATTAAGACATTAATCATATTAGGAACATTAAAAAAAAACTATAGAAATGTGGTAATTGTACCAACCCATAGAATACAGGTGACATCGCTTTTTATTCAAATTTTTATAGGAGGCAAAACAGCAAAAAACGGCAGTTCAGCATTTTTTTTTTTTTTTTTGCCGCTATGACGTTCACCATACAGGAAAAATATTTTTATACAGTGCTGGCCAAAAGTATTGGCACCCCTGCAATTCTGTCAGATAATACTCAATTTCTTCCAGAAAATGATTGCAATCACAAATGCTTTGGTAATAATATCTTCATTTATTTTGCTTGCAATGAAAAAACACAAAAGAGAATGAAAAAAAAGTCAAATCATTGATCATTTTACACAAAACTCCAAAAATGGGCCGGACAAAAGTATTGGCACCCTCAGCCTAATACTTGGTAGCACAACCTTTAGACAAAATAACTGCGAACAACCGCTTCCGGTAACCATCAATGAGTTTCTTACAATGCTCTGCTGGAATTTTAGACCATTCTTCTTTGGCAAATTTCTCCAGGTCCCTGAGATTTGAAGGGTGCCTTCTCCAAACTGCCATTTTGAGATCTCTCCACAGGTGTTCTATGGGATTCAGGTCTGGACTCATTGCTGGCCACTTTAGAAGTCTCCAGTGCTTTATCTCAAACCATTTTCTAGTGCTTTTTGAAGTGTGTTTTGGGTCATTGTCCTGCTGGAAGACCCATGACCTCTGAGGGAGACCCAGCTTTCTCACACTGGGCCCTACATTATGCTGCAAAATTTGTTGGTAGCCTTCAGACTTCATAATGCCATGCACACGGTCAAGCAGTCCAGTGCCAGAGGCAGCAAAGCAACCCCAAAACATCAGAGAACCTCCGCCATGTTTGACTGTAGGGACCGTGTTCTTTTCTTTGAAGGCCTCTTTTTTTTTTCCTGTAAACTCCATGTTGATGCCTTTTCCCAAAAAGCTCTACTTTTGTCTCATCTGACCAGAGAACATTCTTCCAAAAAGTTTTTGGCTTTCTCAGGTAAGTTTTGGCAAACTCCAGCCTGGCTTTTTTATATCTCTGGGTCAGAAGTGGGGTCTTCCTGGGTATCCTACCATAGAGTCCCTTTTCATTCAGACGCCGACGGATAGTACGGGTTGACACTGTTGTACCCTCGGACTGCAGGGCAGCTAGAACTTGTTTGGATGTTAGTCGAGGTTCTTTAGCCACCATCCGCACAATCTTTCGTTGAAATCTCTCGTCAATTTTTCTTTTCCGTCCACATCTAGGGAGGTTAGCCACAGTGCCATGGGCTTTAAACTTCTTGATGACACTGCGTACGGTAGACACAGGAACATTCAGGTCTTTGGAGATGGACTTGTAGCCTTGAGATTGCTCATGCTTCCTCACAATTTTGCTTCTCAAGTCCTCAGACAGTTCTTTGGTCTTCTTTCTTTTCTCCATGCTCAATGTGGTACACACAAGGACACAGGACAGAGGTTGAGTCAACTTTAATCCATTTCAACTGGCTTTTAATTATTGCCACCACCTGTTATGTGCCACAGGTAAGTAAAAGGTGCTGTTAATTACACAAATTAGAGAAGCATCACATGATTTTTCAAAGGGTGCCAATACTTTTGTCCACCCCCTTTTTTATGTTTGGTGTGGAATTATATCCAATTTGGCTTTTTGACAATTCTTTTTGTGGTTTTCCATTGAAGAAAAATTAAAAGAAGATATTATTACCAAAGCATTTGTGATTGCAATCATTTTCTGGAAGAAATTGAGTATTATCTGACAGAATTGCAGCGGTGCCAATACTTTTGGCCAGCACTGTAAGTTTGTAGACTGGGAATTTTCGGATACAAGGATACCTAATGTATATGTGTTTCACAGTAATTTTTAACTTTTTTATTTATTTTTTTTTTCAATTCAAAGTTTATTGATTTTCAATCAGACATAAAATACAGTGAAAACATGTAATTTTTAACTCTTATATATATTCTAGGGAAAGGGGGGGTGATTTGAACTTTTATTTAATTTTTTTTTTTTTTTTTTTGGTTATCTCCGGCAAAATGACTGCTCCTGAACAGCCACCATAGTTAAATAACCGACATCTTGACTGGCACCATGTTACCTCTATACATGTATGATTCTGAGCCTTAAGTATCTTTGCACAGTTTCATACATGTACAGTTAAGAGTGTTAAGGGGCTAAAGAGTTGCCTTTGTTAGGGTGAGAGGATTGGGCCAGTATGGATTCAAATCAGGAATGGGATGGACCGAAAATGTCCAACAGCTAAAACAGCTTCTCTCCCTTACTCAGGGCTGTCTCTGGATGAGCCTGGGGATGATGTCATTACTCCTTGAGGCTGTAGGCTGAGCGTTGGGCCCTAGTCCAGCTGCAGGATGCAGGGAAACTCTGTACACCTTCTCCAGCTAACTGCACAGACTTGACTGAAGCCCAACCATCACCGGGGAGACTAGGTCTTCCTACAACCCCGTCCAGTGGCCTGTGATAGGCCAGGGCCAAACCAAGGTTTGAACAATGGAGGGGGGAGAATACAGAAGATAGCTGCATAACAATCCCATTTAACATAGAACGGAACATACCAACATAATCCGAGGCACAAAAGACAAACAATTAAAAGCAGCAGCCTCTGGGATGCTGTAAGAGGACCTTTCATGTCCTCATGAATGTGTGGTTTTATATACTGCTAAAAAGCCAACAGTGCGCTGAATTCAGCGCACTGTCGGCTTTCCTGGTATGCTCCTCAGTGGTGGTCAACACTGGGTTGTAAGGAACGCCCCCTATGACAGTACTCGTCCATAAACTTGTACTGGTGGGGCAAGCGATGATGCCGAGCTGTGAGGAACGCCCTTCTGACATGGGGAGATATTGGTACTGAAATTAACCACACTGATATCTCCACCATCAGGGCAAATACTGGAAAAGCTGACAGTGTTATGTATTCAAGACACTGTCAGCTTTGTAGCGGTTTATAAGACCACACATTCATGAGGACATGAAAGGTCCTCTTTAAGGGAACTGATAGCTTTTAGCAAGGGTTTACATGTCAGGAATGAAATTATGGTAACCCTCCCAAACTTGCAAAAGAGTAATTGTCTAACATGGTATGTGATGCCATCTCTAAGTGTGCTCAAAGTCAAGCCTATTACGTCATGTAGTTGAAGTAGCTGAGAGGGAAGTGATAATTTATATCCAGATGACTAAAGCCATTTTCAAACCTGTAATGTGTCCCTGAATGGCTGAATGGGGACTTAAGTCATGAGAACTATTCAAAATTAAAGAAGATCTCAAGGTAAGTTTAAAGCATAACCCATAATTGATGTGAAAGGGCTCAAATCCAATTTACTATATGGAGAGCTCTATAATACAATTGGATCAGGTAAGCTGAATCCGCCATGTATTTTGGAGCAGGATAGGATTTTCTGGGACATACAAGTCGTCTTATATAAAAGGATAAAATCGGAAACAAGTCTATCTAGAGGTAGAACATATGCTTTGAGGATAGGGAAAGCCTGGGAAGGCAATTTTTGTGATCAACATGGACATAATTATGTATTTTCTACCAAACCACAAGAAAGTAGTAATCATTTAGTCTGGGACATTTGGAGGAAAGTGAGGAATTGGGCATTATTTAAGGAAAACTAGTTGAACCTGCTCACCACCCATCATGACCACTTAGGTTAATTTTGCATATGAATTTTTATGCTTTCAAACTTATAACTTCACTTTGCTGCAACAGAAAGATTACACAGGGACACCAGTGGAAGGGGGATTACTTCACCATGCATATGATGGGGCCAGGTTTTACTGTTTATTCCTGTTACTACGCCAACATCAGCTGTAATAGTATGGTGCATATCACAAAGGGTTTAAAGAAACCAGCAGCAACAAAGCCTTAAAGTGGTTGTATAGAATTAGAAAAGCATGCATGCTTTCTTCCAAAGCCAGTCATAACAAGGAAATAAACAAGTACTGTATCTATGCTCAGTTCTGTTCTGGTTATGATGAGAGGAAAATAGAATATGAAGTTTATATCTGAGCTCTTTAACTAGGAATAATGCAAGCATAATTCAAATAATAGTTTGTATAGAAATCAACAACTATCTCCAAGGGCCGCTTATTCATTGGCACAGGAGAGAAAGATTAAATTAAATTCAAATGATTTACTGCAGCCTAAACCCCAAATCTCTGAAAATTTAAGAGTAATGAAATCACATCAATTTAAAAATTATATGCCTGCATTCTGCCATTTTCTAATGGCCCATAAGGGCATGTCATTCTGTTTTTTATTGCCATGCTCCCTGCCAGTCCTGCAAAACATAATGCTGTGATCAGTGTAAGGTCCAAAAATGCTCTAAGTGCTTCATATTTTTATTCACACCCCAATTTGCGTTTCTATTACTTAATATCAGATCCAGCAGTTTCTCTAAAGCTGGCTGCTGTTTACCATGTATCTGGGAAATGACTTGCTTTTATGAAACTCTGTACTACATTTAGTTAATATACTAATTCAAAGTACTGTAGTGAAATGTCAACTGTATACTGGCATTCTACTTTCATAAATTGTTTACCACGCCATTATGTTTTTTATTAAGTTATCAGGTTTACTGATTGTTTAGGGCTTAGGTGTATTATACTGGGTGCTTTTCTGCTTGGTAGACTGTAAGGTTTATACTAAATACAGAGAATTGTAAAAGTGAGAGGTTTTAGAAAGAGATTAATAAGGACCTTCAGCTATCATGAGAATGTGGTTTAGCAAATCTTTGAATTCCTCATGGTATAATAATTGTGGCGCATCTTTATTCATAATTCTGTGTTGTGGGGTTTCCTCTTATTCCCTATGTTACTGTTTAGGGTTGTGTTCTTACACACTATGACACTGTCCAAGCAGTGTAGGGACACACTAATATACTAGGAGAATGGTAACATCCAGCTGTCAATTTACTTATAAATATTCAGGAAAAATAACAAAGGAATGGTACAACACGAATAGATGACAAAGTAAACTCCTGCGCTCTGTGCTTGTTGGCATACTGCCTTTTTTAGCAGATCTAGCCTACTGGTCACCTCTGCGTTCTGTCCATGCATGCATTCTGGTGTCTGTCTGTTCTGTTTAGTATTTAAGTTCAGAGTTCAGGATCTCTTTGCATGCATACTGTTTATGCTAGAGTCTTTGTCTATCTTGTTTTTATATAAGTCATGTTTTGTTTGTTTCTTTTACCCATTTGGCTGCTGAGCTTTTTGAAAAACTTCAGATACCTTTGGCCTCTAAGGTTTCTGCTATACCTCTGTTTCCCTGATTCCTTTGGCTTCTGGGCTTTCTACAATACCTGATACCTGTGTCCTGTCCTGATTACTATGTTAGATTTGGCTTCTGTTTTTAGTCCATACTTCTATTCTGTTTTTAGTCTCTCTACACTGTTTGTATTGTTTACCTGTTTCTATGGTGCACATCAACATTGTCCTTAACCACCTTGCAACTTCTACCAACTGAGACCACCTCAGGAGGTAGAGGCCTGATGGACTCCCTGCAGCAAAGACCAGCGTCCCATGTGGTGAAAATTGGGGAGTCTGCTAGGACAGTGAACAAAGAGGTGGCCCCATGTCAAACCAGTTTGGTATCACAGTGGGTCCACGATTTGCTGCTTGTCACAGTCAAGAATTATTTAATTGGAAAAGCAAGTATTTACTAAAACAGACTTGTCAGAAGTTGGAGCCTGTTGTTTCTATGTGAGTTAAGTAATGCCAGTCTCCACTATCCACTTGGTTAGCACTGGATGTTTTGGTCCTTCAAGTCATTTTTCATTGGTCATTCTACAGGGATGGAATTACAACTGTTGAAAAAGGTCGTAAGGGACTGAGTTGCTAAGTGGTTGTACTACTACTATGTACAGTCATGGCCAAAAGTTTTGAGAATGATACAAATATTAATTTTTACAAAGTCTACTGCTTCAGTTTTTCTAATGGCAATTTGCATATACTGCAGAATGTTATAAAGAGTGATCAGCTTAACAGCAATTACTTGCAAAGTCAATATTTGCCTAGAAAATGAACTTTATCCCCCAAAACACATTTCAACATCATTGCAGCCCTGCCTTAAAAGGACCACCTAACATCGTTTCAGTGATTGCTCCATTAACACAGGTGTGGGTGTTGATGAGGACAGGGCTGGAGATCAATCTGTCATGATTAAGTAAGAATGACACCACTGGACACTTTAAAAGGAGGCTGGTGCTTGCCATCATTGTTTCTCTTCTGTTAACCATGGTTATCTCTAAAGAAACACGTGCAGTCATCATTGCACTGCACAAAAATGGCCTAACTGGGAAGAGTATTGCAGCTAGAAAGATTGTACCTCAGTCAACAATCTATCGCATCATCAAGAACTTCAAGGAGAGAGGTTCCATTGGTGCCAAAAAGGCTCCAGGGCGCCCAAGAAAGACCAGCAAGCGGCAGGACCGTCTCTTAAAAGTGTTTCAGCTGCGGGATGGGGCTACCAGCAGTGCAGAGCTTGCTGAGGAATGGCAGCAGGCAGGTGTGAGTGCATCTGCACGCACTGTGAGGCGGAGACTCTTGGAGCAAGGCCTGGTCTCAAGGAGGGCAGCAAAGAAGCCACTTCTCTCCAGAAAAAACATCAGGGACAGACTGATATTCTGCAAAAGGTACAGGGAGTGGACTGCTGAGGACTGGGGTAAAGCCATTTTCTCTGATGAATCCCCTTTTCGATTGTTTGGAACATCTGGAAAACAGCTTATTCGGAGAAGAAGAGGTGAGCGCTACCACCAGTCTTGTCTCATGCCAACTGTAAAGCATCCTGAAACCATTCATGTGTGGGGTTGCTTCTCAGCCAAGGGAATCGGCTCTCTCACAGTCTTGCCTAAAAACACAGCCATGAATAAAAAATGGTACCAGAATGTCCTCCAAGAGCAACTTCTCCCAACCGTCCAAGAGCAGTTTGGCACTCAACAATGCCTTTTCCAGCATGATGGAGCACCTTGCCATAAAGCAAAGGTGATAACTAAATGGCTCAGGGAACAAAACATAGAGATTTTGGGCCCATGGCCTGGAAACTCCCCAGATCTTAATCCCATTGAGAACTTGTGGTCAATCATCAAGAGACGGGTGGACAAACAAAAACCAACAAATTCAGACAAAATTAAAGCATTGATTCTGCAAGAATGGACTGCTATAAGTCAGGATTTGGTCCAGAAGTTGATTGAGAGCATGCCAGGGAGAATTGCAGAGGTCCTGAAGAAGAAGGGTCAACACTGCAAATATTGACTTGCTGCATTAACTCATTCTAACTGTCAATATAAGCTTCTGTTACTCATAATATGAATGCAATTATATTTCTGTATGTGATAAAAACATCTGACAAACACACATAAAAACCAGAGGGCAGCAGATCATGTGAAAATATAATATTTGTATCATTCTCAAAACTTTTGACCATGACTGTATATACTACAATACGATGCTTGTGATTTGCTATAACTTGCATATTTTTATAATGCTTTAACAAAAGTGTCCTATATTTTACAATATTTATTTTGCACCATGAAATTTTTAATAAAAATTATTGTGACTTTAGAAAGTCCTCCTCGGACTCCCGTCATGCTAACATGGTGTGCAGGTCACATTTATATGAATTACTGGAATGTGACTGTGAAAGGTTTACATATATTTACTGTATATGTTACTTGTATAAAAAATTATTTTATCCAAAGTTGAACCACTGAACTGCAGTACCTGAACTACTAGAGTGAAAATCTAGTAGTCTGGACTGCTTTTTACAGATTCATAAATATTCATATGCTAGAAGTGTCCTAAATCATGAGCTATCCATTAAAAAAAAAAAAAAAAAAAAAAAAAAAAGTATTCTGTATCCTTCGGCATAGCGTATACTGATAAGTGGACTTTGCAGAGCATGATAAGCAATTATATGCAGAACATTTGTGTTTAATATGGTGTGTTAGATTGTAATGTGCAGAGAAATAAGTCTTCTGGGATCGACTTAAACTGTGTAACTTTATCGACTCAATTTCTTTCACATTAGCAGGTGCCGTATCTAGAGTCCACTTGTACTGAAACAAGAACAGCTTCAGCAAGATGATGAGCTTTGCCTCAAATAATCTGACCTACTGCCTGCAATTATAAATGGAGTAAATGAAGACAGACCACTCTCACTTTGGAGAAGGTATTAGTGCATGTAGACCTACTTTTTAACTATTCTCTAAATTAATGTACCTTGCAAGTATGGTAACTGTGTCATGTGATTTACTGTACATAGAAATGGGGAAATAGTTTAGGTTACAAAATTACTTTGATACAAAATGAAAATAATTTATATATTTAAAAATAAGCTTTTATTACCATATGTATTAGTCATTTTTGTACAAGCCAATGATACAGAGCCCAATGGCATTAGCACTTCCCCAAAATTGCAATCTAGAAGAAAATCTATTTGTGTCCACCCTTACCTTTTTTTAGTAAATTTCATTAAAGGGATAATAGCATGAACAATATTTATCCTCTATCCATTGCTGATTGGTAGGGGTCTGACTACTGAGACCTCGCCAATCCGGAAAATGGAGGGGTGTTTTAGTCCTGCTGTGAATGCATCTGGGGGAAAAGCGGTTGAACCCCTGGAGTATGCAGACATACCCCTACTCCAATTCACTTCAATGGGAGCACAGGAAATATACCATTTGGCTATCTCTAGTGATCTCAATGAAGTGAATGGGGGTGGGTCGGGTTTGTGTTCACAAGGAGTTTGGCCACTTTTCCTGTATTTCTTGGATTGGTGGGCATCTCGACAGTCAGACCTCCACCAATTAGCAATTTATCATCTATCTTATTGAAGTAAAAAAAGTAGATCAAGCCATCAACATCCAAGTACAAAAAACTGTTCATTACATGTAAAGCAATTACATCGGACAAGAGGGATCAGGCTACGGCCATTTCATGTGTATAATGTTTGCTCAAGGCCTCATAACATTTTACAGATATAGTATAAATATTGCTTGTGGAATAACACTTTAATTAGTCCAATTTCTTATGGTTCAAATTCAATCCATTATTGTGGCATGGATGCAAAAACTTCAATAGGCTGTAATTCAAATCACAATCACTTGGTGGTTGCATCCTTTACTTCAGTGTCATATTTATATCTGCACAGAACTACTTTTATGGAATTTGAGTGATTCTTTATTTCTTTGAATGGGGGAGGTGGGTCTAAACAGTTGATTTGTCATAATTTGTGAAAAAACACTATAAATGGTAAAATACCAGCTGCTGCATCCACATTAGGAAATTATTCCGCACATAGGCCTTCTGTAACTATGTATATAGTATCTACTGGATAAGCTACTGGAATGATGCCATTTCAATATGTTTGTGTGCTATATGCTTTATGCTTATACAATCTGATATGCTTGCTTGGTATTGTCGTGGGTTAGTCTTTTTAAAGTTTATAAAATTCATCTTGTGTGTAATTTCATCCATATAAACACAGCTTATCATATAGCTAGTGTCTTTCTTAGAGAGTAATTCAATACAATGTCTCATGTATGCTAAAATCAGGTTAAAAAGATAAGAGAAAAAAAAATGCATACATATAATAGAGACGCTCAAACCAAATAAGGTTCAGATTAAGAAATTCATACTTTATTGTCAAAAATAGTTAAAACCAATTAAAAAAAAGTTAAATACATCAAAGTATAAAATATTGGCATGAGAGTGAATACCAAAATAATAGCACAGATGCAATTCCACCCAGAATAGGGTAAATAAAGTAAATGGCCTATATCTTTACCCAGGTCACTAAATATGTGCCCAAGAGAAAATGTGCAAAGGTAATACAATAAGGTGCCATCGATCTGAAATCCAAAAGTAAAAATATGTGAGCCCAAATATGAAAAAATAAATACATATAAAATAAAAAAAAAAAAAAATACATAAAACTTCTGACATGGAGCTGTCATTCTACGTTGTATCTCTAGACCCCAGACTGGCCAGTCTACTATGTTTTTCCATTGATTTGAACTATTTTTGCCAATAAAGTATGAATTTCTTAATCTGAACCTTATTTGGGTTGAGCGTCTCTATTATATGTATGCAGCTTTTTCTCTTTTCCTAAGCACTTTTATATACAGAGCTAACAACTCACTAAGTAATAAAACATTAGCATAAAAAGAGAACATATTTGGTGCATTTTTGGCCCCTGAGGCTGATCTGTGATGGCAAATGCAGTATGTGTTCCTGAGATCAATAACAGAGGACTGAAAATTTCAGCATAGGACCAGATTTGGTATTTTGGCATTTTTAACTAAAGACTAAAACCACGGAATGCATTTTAAGAGATGTTAAGCTGAAAGATTACTGTAGTTATATTATTAGTTGTCATATTACTTGTTCTTAATATTTATATGAATAAGTTTTGAAAAGTTGTTTAAAATTGATCCTACTGTAGAATACAGCACTTAGTCAATGTACTGTGAAGTAACTGAGGCTGAAAGGTGTTGTTTATTTTAAAAGTGGCAAGATAAAATGCTACACCCCTCCACCACATAATGTGATTTGGAAACACATCAAACTGGAAATAAATCACACACACAAAAAAAAAAGGTGACATGAATATTAATTTTTATCTTCCATGAAAGTTGGCATACAATTCATTATCACTGTATTCAAAGTGGCATAAACTGAAATAAGTAAAATATCAGCTTCATTTAGTATAAAAAGCTGGTAAGTAACTTCTTAATTGTGCAGTTTAAACTTGCCAAAAGTTATTGCCATGTGACTAATGGACGTGAGGTCACTTACTAAGCAGAAGAGAGCAGCCATGTTTTCTTGTCCTGCACAACCTGTTTAATGGTCATAACACATCTCCTCTTCCTCCGTGCACAATGACCACTGCATAGATCATAGGGCCACTTCTTTTACATTGATTAATATTTATTATGCCTTTTACACTAGTTTTATGGTATGCAAGGCAAAAAAGCTAGCAAAGATTTCAGTGCATGCACGCAGCCCAATGGAGGGTGTGCACCCACTGCCATCGGGATATGTAGATATCTTTATAAATCTGCCGTATTGACTTGTGTACAGGTCACGGTGCATGTATATGAGTTAACTCTCCCATAGAAATCCAGAAATTTGTAGAAAATGTAACATGAGTTTCCTGTGTGGCTGCTGTAAACCATATCTATGCTGTTATTAGAGCAGAACAGCAGTTTAGGTAAGATGGCTATACCGATAATCATGAATATGACACAGAAAGAAAAAAAAAAATCATCTGATAAAAAAAGTAAATGTAGAAAAAAAAAAAAAAGTTAAAGGTGATTAGAGATGGGCGAACCACTCAGGATTCATTTTGTTTTGAGTTCAGGTGGCTCAGGTACAAGATTACTTTCGGGGTGAACAAGTTTGATTCAAACCACACTTTGAAATGGTTTAAAACATAGCATAGAACATTCTTAGGGCTGCCAGAAACCTATCTATATCAATTTCTAGCTCTCTAAGGGAAACACAGCCGAAGTTATGTCAAAGTGAAAGTGACATAATCATACCCTGACCCCAGAGTATAATAGGCGGAGAACCAGGGGAGGTGTAAAAAAAAAAAAAAAAGGTCATGTAACCACTTTTGGGCCTCCTCGCTGTGTCCGGCGCTCTGCCTCCGGCCTCCTCGAAGACGTTTGGTGTTTTCTTGTGATGTCATGCACCCGGGGTCACAGCTGAGGCTTGTGATTGGGTCACCAGCGGTCACATGGACACACTGAGTATCATGGCCTCTACCTATTATACTCTGACTTCTGAAGAGACCCCAGAGTATAATGCAGCGGCCATTTTAGTTTGCCCGATATGAATCTCCCTTTGTTTTAGTTTTGTAAAAAAAAAAAATAACAATTTCGAATATTTGGGTCTCATATGGCTTGGTACCATCTCTATGGGTGATAAATTGCCTTTAAAGTCCTTTCCCTTCTAAAGACATGCCCTCATTTACAGTCATGGCCAAAAGTTTTTAGACTAACATAAATTTTGATTTTCACCAAGTGCGCTGTTTCTTAATTTTTAGATTTGTTTGTATGTTATAATTACATATAATTATAAGGATTTCAAAAGTTTTTATACCTTTATTATCAAATACATCTTTTAATCAAAGACTCAATACAGTGGGGGAAAAAAGTATTTAGTCAGCCACCAAATGTGCAAGTTCTCCCACTTAAAAAGATGAGAGGCCTGTAATTGACATCATAGGTAGACCTCAACTATGAGAGACAAAATGAGAAAACATATCTAGAAAATCACATTGTCTGATTTTTTTTTAAGAATTTATTTGCAAATTATGGTGGAAAGTAAGTATTCACCTACAAACAAGCAAGATTTCTGGCTCTCACAGACCTGTAACTTCTTCTTTAAGAGGCTCCTCTGTCCTCCACTCATTACCTGTAGTAATGGTACCTGTTTGAAATTGTTATCAGTATAAAAGACACCTGTCCGCAACCTCAAACAGTCACACTCCAAACTCCACTATGGTGAAGACCAAAGAGCTGTGGAAGGACACCAGAAACAAAATTGTAGACCTGCACCAGGCTGGGAAGACTGAATCTGCAATAGGCAAGCAGCTTGGTGTGAAGAAATCAACTGTGGGAGCAATAATTAGAAAATGGAAGACATCCAAGTCCACTAATAATCTCCCTCATTCAGGTGTTCCACGCAAGATCTCACCTCGTGGGGTCAAAATGATCACAAGAACAGTGAGCAAAAATCCCAGAACCACACGGGGGGACTTAGTGAATGACCTGCAGAAAACTGGGACTAACGTAACAAAGGCTACCGTCAGTAACACACTGCGCCGCCTGGGACTCAGATCCTGCAGTGCCAGACGTGTCCCCCTGCTTAAGCCAGTACATATCCGGGCCCGTCTGAAGTTTGCTAGAGAGCATTTGGATGTTCCACACGAGTATTGGGAGAAGGTCATATGGTCAGATGAAACCAAAGTAGAAACACAACTCGTCGTGTTTGGAGGAGAGTGAATGCTGAGTTGTATCCAAAGAACACATACCTACTGTGAAGCATGGGGGTGGCAACATCATGCTTTGGGGCTGTTTCTCTGCAAAGGGACCAGAACAACTGATCCGTGTATATGAAAGAATGAATGGGGCCATGTATCGTGAGATTTTGAGTGTGAACCTCCTTCCATCAGCAAGGGCATTGAAGATGTAACGTGGCTGGGTCTTTCAGCATGACAATGATCCCAAGCACATCGCCAGGGCAACAAAGGAGTGGCTTCGTAAGAAGCATTTCAAGGTCCTGGAGAGGCCTAACCAGTCTCCAGATCTCAACCCCATAGAAAACCTTTGGAGGGAGTTGAAAGTCCGTGTTGCCAAGCGACAGCCCCAAAACATCA
Source organism: Leptodactylus fallax (assembly GCA_947044405.1). NCBI lineage: Eukaryota > Metazoa > Chordata > Amphibia > Anura > Leptodactylidae > Leptodactylus > Leptodactylus fallax. Next base: position 706,927 of record CAMRHE010000420.1, read on the forward strand.
CTGCTCTAGAGGAGATCTCCAAGGAGGAATGGGCCAACATACCAGCAACAGTGTGTGCCAACCTTGTGAAGACTTACAGAAAATGTTTGACCTCTGTCATTGCCAACATAGGATATATAAAAAAGTATTGAGATGAACTTATGTTATTGACCAAATACTTATTTTCCACCATAATTTGCAAATAAATTCTTAAAAATCAGACAATGTGATTTTCTAGATATGTTTTCTCATTTTGTCTCTCATAGTTGAGGTCTACCTATGATGACAATTACAGGCCTCTCTCATCTTTTTAAGTGGGAGAACTTGCACAATTGGTGGCTGACTAAATACTTTTTTTTCCCCACTGTATATTCCTTGTTGACCCTTATTTTTCAAGACTTCTGCAATTCACCCTGGAATTCTGGATATCTGCTTCCAGGCCAAATCTTGAATCATGGCAACACATTCTTTCAAAACCAGTGCTTGCAGTTTATTGCAATTTGTGTTTTGTTTTTTTTGTGTTTTTTTGTGGCAGTCTCTGAATTTTTGGCCACATGTTCTAGTTAGAACATCAGAGGGAATATGCAGCCCTTTTACTTGAGTTGTTTTTTTTACTATGTTTACTGGGAATGTTATACAGCAAATGACCTCATAAAGTGAAGAGGAATGGCTCTGTGTTTGGTATCTATTTTTTCTAGTATTTTAAAACATCTGGGATTTTATGCCACATGACTTTTCTTATGCATCTGATTGGGAAACTGCCCCCATATATGTATTTCCTGTGTGTAAAGATACATGCTATTGCTAAGGGCTTACCGGTATACTGAAACACTTCAGTGTCTTTATGTATTTTGCATTTGCCTTTCTAAGAATCCAAGAAATAAAGACCTGTTTTTATCCATCTTTTTATTTAACTGGATGCTGTATTATAATTTTTTGACATGTAGTTTGTGAGTAGTGTGTAAACAAATTAAATACTCATTTATATGCCATGCTATGGAAGTGTTCCTTACCTGCCATCTTGACTTGACATGACCACATATGTGTATCACAAAGTGATATGCTATCATATTTATGTTTGTGTAACCACGCAGTGAGGGAAGGTGAGAAGGAGGCTTTTTGTTATCATGTTGTAATAGTGTGTTTGAATTAGTTTCAAGACAAATTGGAATCCTTGACCAAATTGGAGATCAGTTAAGTGTGGACATATCTGTATTCTAACTCATGGATGCAACATATACAGAGATAGATTGGGGCAGATTTACTACTGTGGTTATAATAAAGTTCTTGACGCATCTAGTTTGAGCTGAATTGTTTCTCAACTTGCTAGACATTTGGGAGTGGCTTCCCAAATGCGGTGTGATTTAAATTTGCCAAAATGCATCCAAATTGTGCCAAAATTTTGATGCAAAGTAAGCCAACTAATAAGTGGCATAATCTGAGACTAGATTGATCATCCAGCATCAGCCACTGTGATCAATCTGGTGTATTTTCAAACTCTCAGTTCACACTGTGTATTAATACACATAGTATCTACAGGTGTGTAATATGAAACAGTATAGGCCTGGTTTGTCACTTTAGGTTCATGCACGAGGCAATGTTGTGTACATAGTTAACATTGCTCAATGGGTTGTTCCACAATTTTAGTAAATATCAATTAATCCGTTAGCATTAAACAGAAATTTTTCAAGTTGAATTATTTTAAGGAAATTATTAGATGGATTTTCTGAGAGAGAATCAAGAGAACACCAGGGGGCACCATGACAAGTATGTTGCAACAATATGTAGACACAGGAGCTTTCATTTGTTTCTAGTATCTCTCTAGATGATTAAATAGAATAGAAGCTGAGCTATCTGTAAAATAATAAAATAACATGCTTATTAATGTCAATTCAGTCCTAAATGGGAACCTGCAGTATATGAATTGGAGACCTGCTGATCAGACAAAAAAAAAAAAAATCGTAGTAGCTGAACATTAACAACTGGAATATAAAGGTAATGATCTAGTTCAACTTGTAAATGAATTTAGCTAATACTAACATTGTTTGTGTTGTTAGAAAATGAAAGTATGGATAGCCACATTACACATTTTTTTTAACCGGTGACTAAGATTCTGTAACAAAAAACCCCCACAATCTTCCATCTATATGTGGGTTCACAAAATCTAAAATGATTTAGCTACTATAATTCTTGCCTAGTAAAATAATATGCAACAGTGCTGCTTAAAGTGTTGCACAATGAATCAAGAAGCACAATTCAAATGGTGGAGTTTGACCGCTGACTGTGAATGAGGCTTAAAGCGGAGTTCCTCCAAGTGCACTTGACGGAATCCCATTTTTCAGCATTTTTCATCATCCCAAAATGGTGAAGGAAAAGACCAAAGACCCTGCAGTCACCTCTTAGGTGGTGAACAATCCAGCAGAACTGGCAAAGTACCTTTAAAAATAAGCTTGCAGCATTTTTTGTTCATCCAACCAAGTTCGTGCCAGAAGTTCCTTAAGAAACAGGCATAGGAGGGAGACTCGGACACTGAGATCAACTGTACTTAGGTGTCAGAGGTGATACAAAGTTTGTCCCAACGACCAGACTGTTCAACTTATTCTAGGTTGAAAATGTGGTTTTCAGAATTGATCACACATGAGGCTTTACTGAAAATGAGACAAAAACTATTAGCTAAAACCGTGTTCTTTATCAATTGAATAATCACAATCCATGACATACCCAAAGAAAAGTGGTGTTGGAGGCTCAATGACACACTCATGACAGTAATTGCAAGCTACTTAGAAACCGTTACTTCAATTTTTCTATGTTAATCAGAGTCAGTTTCTACACTAAAACAATGGGAGGCATACAAATCTCCTATATGTGGAGATAATATAAATCCCATACATCGTTTTTTCCATGGACGTTATTTATGGCATATCCACATATCTGAACCAGCCTCCATGCCCCTACTCTTAACTGACAGTAGACTGAAAAGACTATCCTCAATAGTAGACTTAAGAAAACATAGTAAGCCTCTGAGCTATTCTGTTTCCGTAACTCTCATAGAAGTGAATGGGATTGATGGAAACTGTGTAGAACAGTGAGCTACAGTGCCTTGCAAAAGTATTCGGCCCCCTTGAACTTTTCAACCTTTTGCCACATTTCAGGCTTCAAACATAAGGATATAAAATTTTAATTTTTTGGTGAAGAATCAACAAGTGGGACACAATTGTGAAGTGGAACGAACTTTATTGGTTATTATAAACTTTTGTAAAATAAAAAACTGAAAAGTGGGGTGTGCAATATTATTCGGCCCCTTTACTTTCAATGCAGCAAACTCACTCCAGAAGTTCAGTGAGGATCTCTGAATGATCCAATGTTGTCCTCAATGACTGGTGATGATAAATATAATCCACCTGTGTGTAATCAAGTCTCTGTATAAATGCACCTGCTCTGTGATAGCTTCAGGGTTCTGTTTAAAGCGCAGAGAGCATCATGAAGACCAAGGAACACACCAGGCATGTCTGTGATACTGTTGTGGAGAAGTTTAAAGCCGGATTTGGATACAAAAAGATTGATGGTTAAAATTGATGGGAAGATGGATGGAGCCAAATACAGGACCATTCTGGGAGAAAACCTGTTGGAGTCTGCAAAAGACCTGAGACTGGGACGGAGATTTATCTTCCAACAAGACAATGATCCCAAACATAAAGCAAAATCTACAATGGAATGGTTCACAAATAAACTTATCCAGGTGTTAGAATGGCCAAGTCAAAGTCCAGACCTAAATCCAATTGAGAATCTGTGGAAAGAGCTGAAAACTGCTTTTCACAAACGCTCTCCATCCAACCTCATTGAGCTTGAGCTGTTTTCCAAGGAAGAATGGGCAAGAATTTCAGTCTCTCGATGTGCAAAACTGATAGAGACATACCCCAAGCGACTTGCAGCTGCAATCGCAGCAAACGGTGGCGCTACAAAGTATTAACTTAAAGGGTCCGAATAATTTGGCACTTTTAAGTTTTTTATTTTTTACAAAGTTTAAAATATCCAATAAATTTTGTTGCGCTTCACGATTGTGTCCCACTTGTTGATTCTTCACCCAAAAAATTTAAATTTTATATCCTTATGTTTGAAGCCTGAAATGTGGCAAAAGGTTGAAAAGTTCAAGGGGGCCGAATACTTTCGTAAGGCACTGTACATTGTTCCCATAACTCCCATTCACTACGTTGTTTCCATAAGACCAACCATCAAGGACAGTTTTCTCAGGTAAAGAGGCTGGAGGGTTTCATTTTAGAGAGAGATGCTGGTCGTACCCACCTCTATCACACATGTATGGAATATCGTGTGGATATACCATAAATGTCTTTCATGGGAAGACCCCTTTGACCCAATGTTTTACACAAATTTCAAACATAGAAAATGCTGAATAAAGTGAAAGATATCCTTAATATGAAGTCAGCAAAATTACTTCAGTTCTCTTGCCTCAAATATTATACATATAGAAACAAAGGTAAAAAAAATAGTGCACGAACAGAGGTGAAAAGCTCATATACTGTAGCTGAAAACACTTTGACAGACAATATCTCCACTTCAGATTTGAACAGCATAGCAGAAGTATTCCACCAGTTCTGTCACAATCTACATAATTTACCCTTTGGCTCTTCCACTGCCCTTTAAACAATCCTACTACAAACACTTTACAGAACTATGCAACTTCCCAACGTGGGGAAAGCGTCTTCCAAAGCAAACTCTGTAAGTACTCCATCATAATACATCATACCACACATGGAGGGAAAAGACCCTGACCAATTTGTGCCATTTTTTTTTTTTTTTTTGCTTAATGCAGATTTGAAATGGTGGGCAAAGGCATGACCTCCTTTCTTCCAGAAATAATTTGTCCAGAACAAGCAGGTTTTGTCAGAGGTAAATAGGGTAAGGACAATATTGGCAGAGTCTTCAAACTTATTGAATTTGCTAAACAAAAGCAAACGTCATTACGCTGTACTCACACGTCCATATTTTGGGGATGTGTGATGTCTGTGATATTTGCACAAATGGCTTACAATCATACTGAATCCTTCTAACACACTATGTGCAAATCTGGAAAACTTCCTACTTATACATTCAGGTTAGCTATGTGGGGTCTAAAACCATAGGTGCAGAGCTTTAGACAGTCCAATGTGTTCCTTGAAGGTACAATTTTATCATGGCCTGACCTCAACAACCATCACCCTCTCTTATCCATTACATTTGTGCAACTGCCACTTAATTTATTGTACTTGCACATTATGTGGACCCTAAAAGACATAGGACTTCTCATTCTGGTTAAAAATGAGATACTTCAAGGTCTCAAGGTAGCTTATTTACTCCTGATACCCAGATAACTTCAGCCCTCTTATTAAAAAACAAAACAAAAAACAAAACAAAACATGGGACTGTGGGCTTCATATCCACAGATAAGACCAACACACATGTAAGAAATAGGCAGACAAAACGACTGGACCACACATGACTTATATATATATATATATATATATATATATATATATATAGATATAAGAGTATTATTTTATTTTTCCACGTACTTTGTTTCACTCTGTCTGTTCAATAAAAAAAAGATTGAAAACAAGAAGCACAATAGACAAATGTAAAGGTTGTCTTGGGTTGAAAACCTGTTTTTATGTACCCTATTCAGAAATCAAAGTCAAAGGGATTTTCCTAGAAGTAAAAATCAGCTGAACATTAGGAAATATGCTAAAATAAAAAAAAAATTCACATGATAAATCTCCCACTGTCTGTGTCATTGCCCATTGATCTTTGTTTACTATGCAACAGTGATGGCCGAGCCTCCATGTAACCTTTGCAGTCAATTACTGGCCATAGCAGTAATCATTTCATGTGTGGCAAAGGAAACTGATGCCAGTGATGTGGATGGGTACAGTGTATGATGTCATCACTACAGAACAGGTAAGCACTAATTCCCACTACCAGTGGGATCCACCAAAGCATCAGTCACATGAACAAAAGCCCTTGAGTAGCATGAGATTTTTAGGTGAGTATTGGTTACTTTCTTTGTTTTAGAATTGTTTCCTAATATTGGTCTCCTTTTTAAACTTCCAGAAAACTTTTTTAATACTTGTGTGCCATCCCGTGTTCAGGAGCCTTGTTTATCAGACAAAGCAAAGAATAGCTACAAAGTGCTTCTCTATCTGTGGACTGATAGCACTTTGTATCATACAGGCAGCCTATTGATTTTATATAAGAATGATGTATGCTTTATTTCCCATATGGTTGCACTACAGAAAAACACAACACCTACTGCTTCATTCTAGTTTATAGCTTATCATTCAGGGTCTCAGGAGTGGAATACCCCCTAAGTACATTTTCAGAGGACCCTTGTAATAAAATGAGATTATTTAAAATACTTCCCAAGTAATCAATGACATTTGTTGCATACAATGTTGTAATAAACACAGTAAAACACAAGTAATTGAAAGAGTAACACAATGTTCTAAATGTGTTAGAAATTATTATTAGTACTACTATTGATAATGATCATGGTTTTATATTATATTCAATATTACAGTAGTCACCAACAGTAAATATTAAAACAAAAATGTATTGTAAATCTAGCGGTTATGCAGTAATTTCTATAAAGTTATTATCTTACAAATTATTTTTTGTGATATTCTCTAAAGTCAACCAAATGCCACCTCTTCAAGTACTTTGAGAGCAGCATGGGAGGCTGTGCATAATAATTTCCATTAGGGCAACAAGCTTGAAGTAACAGAACAGCATTAACCTCATTATTTGGCAGTTCTCTACCTATAGTGAACACTAAATATATCAGAAATAACACAACACCACGCAGAGATCTTTTCTTTAAAAATGTTCAAGGGGAGCTCTGTAAACAACAGTTTAAAAAATAAGGAGAAAAATAGCAAGCACATGTTAAAATTTTATAGCAAGAAAGATTGTTCTTTGACATTCAAAATTTCTATGATGTTAGTACATTAAAGGACCAATAGACACAAAACTGTTATTTTTACTTAAATTTACAATACTTAAACTTTGCCTAGACAGCTAAATGACTTGAGGGTAAATGACTATAGACAAGTTGCGAAAGTGTTTTTTTTTTTTTTTTTTTTTTTCAAAAGGCTATGGACATCCTAAATGATTTTTACATGTTATTTGACATGAGTTTAAAAGATTTGCACAAAGTGTCAGGCAGCAATCTATATTCATTCTTTCTTTTTCAGGCCTCCTAATAAACAGCTTGCAACCGTCTTCTAAGTTCAGACATTTCTCATGTGTCCAGGATGCTGTTTACTTCACCAGTTCTCATGTACTAGTACAGTTCATTCCTGCACTGCTTTCTCCTTCTATAGCTCATGATGATTCTCTTTCTCCTTGTGACGACAGATACTAATGCTGAGCAGTATATGATTTCATCCTTCTCATTGGAGTAACTTAAGGCTCAAGGGCCCTGGAGCAAAACCTCTGCTTGGGCCCCCACGCACAACTTATATTCATAACCATTAGCAGTGTCCCATCTGTACATTTAAGCAGAACTGACTTTCCCCTTTCCTTCTCTATCTGTATCCAAGCTTCTGATCATTCCTATCTCCTGTCAGGGCCCTCTTTTCTGCTGACTGCCATTTTAGCCATGGAAGGGTTTATTTTCTCCTATTTGACAGTGGGACACTGTGTATCATAAATCTTCTCAATCCAGTTTACCAGAGGGCAAGGGTAATACATTTACAATACAAATACTGCCAGTCATCAGGAAATCACAAAAGGAGTTCAAAAAAGTTTATTCAACCCTGGTTTGTTGAGGGTGATCTGTGGGCCCCTTTGGATTCTGGGCCCCGTCATAGCTGTGATCACTGCGAATCCTATAGTTACACTAGTGATCTAGTGATCCTTTGTTCCTATAGAGAGTCTAATAAATTGTTCCCCCCCACACAGATATACAGCCTATTTTTAAATCTCTTCCTAAAGTCTTCCTTGTGTGTGCTTTCCTTTCTATCTACATTATGTCCCAGTACAACCTGTCCAATCTGCTGTGTGTGACCTTGTCTGTCTAAATTCTGCTAATCTTTCACTGACAACTGGGGATGATGTAAAACACAGTAACAGCTTCTCTGGTTCATTATTAACTAGATGGTTAACTCTTTCCTGCTCTGCACCTTAATATCATATCATATATACTGAATGCAGGGGTGTAAATATCGGGGTAGCACCGGTAGCGGCTGCCACAGGGCCCAGAACATTATGGAGCCCTGTGGCAGCCGCTACCGCGAACCCCACAAACACAGTTATTATTATACTCTGGGGTCTTTTGAGACCCCGGAGTATAACGATCAGAGGCCCAGGGGAGGTGAGGGAACATAAAAACACTGTAACTCACCTCTCCTACGCTCCGCAGGCTACGGGCCTGCTTGGTGACGTCCCAGATGTCAGCCGACGTCATTATGCGTCGCGATGTCGGCCTCACTCACGTGAGATCTGCTCCAACATTGAAGATGGCCGAAGTAGCGCACGGGAGTGCATCGGAGCCAGGAAGAGGTAAGTAGCATTGTTTTTTATGTTTGTATCCTCCCCTGGGTCTCCGATCATTATACTCTGGGGTCGACCCCATCGTTCATGTGTGGTCCACTATGGGGCATAATACTGTGTGCATGGGCCACTATGGGGCATAATACTGTGTGCAGGGGCCACTATGGGGCATAATACTGTGTGCAGGGGCCACTATGGGGCATTATACTGTGTGCAGGTGCCACTATGGCAAATAATAGTGTGTGCAGGAATGCGGTTTATGCGGGGGGGGGGGGGGGTTGGGGCGGCGGCTTGTGCGGGGGGGGTTAGGGGCAGTGGTTCGGGGGGGCATGTCAAATGTTCGCCTTGGGGCCCAGCCATTCCTAGTTACGCCACTGACTGAATGCATAGTATGGTGGCAGACACACAAGCTGTGCTTGCTACATTGATTTTGAATTCTGGCTGTATAATACAGCTAGGACTCGGGACTAGCTACCAAAGTCGGTAAATTCTCTGACTCTGGTAGATGAACCCCTGAGATGTCGTGATCAGTAGTGATGACAGCATCTGGGTGGTTAGGAAGAGGAGATTCTCTTTCTGTCACCCCCCTCTGCCCCTTAGTTAGACTGTGGGGTCTTGAAGGGTTGCTATGGTAGCCAGGAGGGCCACTCAATGGCCTTCTAGCTGCCTAGAATAGATGTTAGGCCTTAACTTAATGCACATAAACAGAAATGTACTATATACTGCACTGCAGTATACAACATAATCCACTCTGGGACACTTAATAAAATAAAAAATAAAAAGTGTAAAAAGTTTGATAAAAGTATAAAAATAAACCAGTATAATATGTTTAAAAGAAATATATATATATATATATATATATATATTAGGTATATATTGCACTGTGACAACTCGGGGGTTATTTTAGCTCATGGAATCACCATCTCTTCATCAAGATGGTTGGCACATCAGAAATCTCCAATAAATTCTCAAACAATGAATTTGTTCAAAACTCACCTCAACCAGCTTATGGTTCTGGCTTCCACAAGCCTTATCACAGACAGTCTTCCCCTGGCAGGGAGCATTATGGGAAGGGTTGACATCTTACTTGTAAAGCCTCCACCTGGCTGCCAATTAACATCATTAACAACCCACTTGTCTGCAAACCACATGAAACACCCAACTTTCCAGAGACATTTCTCTTCCACTCTGCATTCCCAGGGTGAAATACACATTTTTCTGTAACTGCAGTGGCACAAACATGCTACTCCAGCAGAGACACTGCCACAGCACATAAGTGTGAACTATCTAAAAATTATGTTTTTTATCTTTCTAGATTTAGTGGTACAACAGGCAATCCATGTCACTGGACCTTCTCCTCGCAGATTAAGCAGCTTTGTAACTGGTTTTTAACCAAACATCTCCACTGCTTTACCAGTGAGGAATTTTGGTGTCCATTATGGAAATGTGTTTTGCACTTCCCAAAGAGTGTTTGGAAAGAGAGGACTAGGTCCCAGGAGTTGTTTTAGATTGCCACAGTGGAGAGGTTCAAAAGAGTAGAGGAGGTAGTTGAAACATACTCCACTTCTATTCATGTTTTGTAAAGTGCCAAATGTGTGAATACTGCATACTGTAAGTAAATGTGCCTATGTATTGCTTTGTTACTGGAAGAAAACACGACAAATAAACTGTCAGGAAAATCATCAGTTCAGTTGACACACTGTATCCTTTGTTTCGTTCACACCCACCAAAAAGGGCTCCCCAAAACACCACCACCCAGGAAACCCACAGCAAGTACTGCCCCAGGGTACGCTTTACCATCACACAAGTGCGACCCCCCCCCCCCTTCCTTATCACTGGCTACCTCCAGGGTCTGTAAGAAGATTTGGCTCTAAAACCACCATGACTAGAGAAGGTGTGAGCAGCCACCAGCTTGGGTATCCTTCGCCTACACCACACCATATCCACACTGCTAGCTCAGGGTTTTGCAGATGTATTAAGGGGTTTTTCCACAAACAATGTTTATTACTTAGCCACAGAATAGGTAAGAAATGAAATATTGCTGCTGGCTCTACAATCACTAGTGTATGGTCTACATTCCTCTTCACTATCACAGCTGCATTGAGTAATAGTTTGAAGAGAGTGACCGATGACTATATCAAAATGTAGTTTATGGGACTTATGAAAATGTTGCTGCAGAATTTGATAAGTCCAAAAGGAATTCCACTTTGTATGTAGGATTCAAATTATATCAAGTTATAACTAGCTGTTTTTCTTTAGGAGGGACTACGCCAGCAGTCATAGGGAGACACACACAGCAACGCACAGGAGTGGTGAATGGAGTTGTCTCAGAATTTTCACTCGGACAACCAATCATTTATTGAAATGCCAAAGCCATGCATCTTACAACCATGATAACTCATCAACCAATCACATTCATATGACATGCACATATATGGTCCACAGGATGTAGTCATTAGGATGAGTTATTAAGTCTATGTATATATTTTGTTATTTTCCATGTATTCATAGACACCTATTTGTATTTCAGATAACAAGTTCAGATTTGCGGAACTTGGTTAAGGTTAATCATCACAGTCAGGACAATATATCTCATTTTAAATTATATCCAGTACAAAAAGTAGAACTACCACAGAATCTGAAAGAATAGATTTTTCCAGTAAGACAGAAGTAAATGATGCCACAATCTCATTCATTACATTAATATGAACCAATATTCCTATCAATGAAGGCTAATAATTTCTATAACAGACCAACATATGGTAGCTTCTATACCTCTCACAGAGCTGTAGGCAGTGGTAGCATGCAAACTAAACTAAATCACCATACAAACTTCTCCTCAAGGAATAGGGGATTTGGGACCTCATTTGTGTTTGGTAGAGCCTTCCAGTGATCTTCAATTTGTTAACTTGTTATCATGTGCAAATAATTTTTCTGCTTTGTGTAATGATAAAAAGGGATTCCATATTTTATTTATTTATTATGCTTACTTATATAGCGCCATCATATTCCGCAGCGCTTTACAGACCTTGTCAATCACTGTCCCATATAGGGCTCTCAATCTACATTCCCTATCAGTATGTATATTTAAAAATATGGAATTGTTCTACAATATATGCAAAGGAATTACATTACATAGTAGCTATCTAAATAGCTATGTGATGAAAGGGAGCCCACTTGTGTGCGTTTGTATATAATTAATTATATTGTTCATGTATCTATCCTCTATCATCGTGAGACATTTCTTTCCTGTGATAGCTGGACCAGACTTCCTGCCACTTTATGACATGCTTTTTGAAGTAATACAGGCCCCAACTTTCCTAGATGAGGATCATTTAGCTCATCCCCACCTCAGGGAGAAGGAGGTGGGGCACCCTGGCAGGGCTAAGCACAAGCCAGGAGCTTCATATTACAATTTTGTCACATCTTGGAAGTCTGTAAACAAACTGGGTATGGAAAGTCCATCTCAGAGATCCTCCTAACTCCATCAAAACAAAAGGACTCTAAGGTATCAGTTTTATACCGTTCTATCTCCTTTTATTGTATCTGTTGTCTTTCTCATATATAGCACTGAATCATTCAATTTAATGGTTCTTTGTGCACTATAAACCCATTACCTTTTTGAATTGTGTTTGCGACTGACTGCTGGGAGCAGTAGTGTGTCTGGGATTCCTATTGATCCTCATTTTGATTACAATAGGTAGTGGCGACGTGTATTTGGGGTGCATGGACTGTGTTGGGGTGTGATTTACGCTCACTTTGCAGCCTGAATGAAGGGTGAGTGTAAGATTGAGTGGAGTGAGTTGACCTTTGACAGCCACACTTATGTCACATGCTAGGACCATCTGTATGTGACAAGCTGCAACAAAGAGAGTGAGCGCATTGCTTGCAAGAACTTAAAATCTATAAGAAAATGAGGGTGATGCAAAAGGTAAAAGTGCTTGCACAATGGATCAACTGTCTTTTTAAACAATAGGGTAGTATATGTAGCTGTTTGAGCCAGTAACCAGCCAGTATATATCTGTATATGCACAGACATGAAGTGATTTATAAGTCCATGGTATGCAGGATACACTGTTGGTTAAAAAGGGATCAGGTACAAAGGTATAGTGAAGAAATGGTTTGAGTAGAGTTAGGTTAGAGAATGTAATAGACCTTCTTTAAAAACTATTTTAGATGACATTTGAAAATATGGTTAATGAAAATTAATCTGAGTTTCTAGGAGAGAGCATTCAAAATAACTGGTGCACCTCAAGAAATGTGTTAAAGGCAGGGGTGGAAGTGGATTATAGAAGATGAAAGTCTAAGATCATAGGTAGAATGGAGAGCTCAAGTTAGGTGGTCGACAGAGATAAGGTAGGAAATAAAGGAAGTCGCAATACTGTGGAGAGGTTTTTGGATGAGTGTGATGGTTATCAATAGTATCACTAGTGTGATGAGTATAGGGGAAGGGGCTACATAGTGTGACTAGCATAGGGGAAGGGGCTTTGGAATAGTGGTTGGACGGAAAGTTGAGCCTGGCCGCTACATTCAAGATGGATTGGAGGGAGGAAAGTTTCAGGATTAGACTGGAAGCAGACTGCAAGTAAGGATTAATGTCAATGCTACACATTGAAATAGAAAAATTAGTTTTAGGTTATTGGAAGATGTTTAGTTTGAGAAAAATATAGTTTCACATAGATTGAGGTCATGATGTTATAAACAGTTGCCAGAATGGTGTTTTGTAGTAATGACATTCTGATTTCACATGAGGATGATATATATATATATATATATATATATATATATATATATATATATATAAATATTTGCAAGGATCACCAGCAACTTTTAGTTCTGGTTCAGTCCGAACTTTTAGACCACTTTGTATCCATTTTTCTTACCCATGAGTTGTTTACATCTTCCAGCCTCCTTGCTGACATCAGCAGCCTCAGGACACTGTTGAGGCTTGGTCACAGGCCTCAGTGGTGTCCCAAATCTATTGAAGTCAGGAAGGAGCTCTGAAGAAGACAGGAGGTAGTGATGGAGATCAGGAAAATTATCAGTGTTTTTTTTTTTTTTAATCTTCTTTCCCCGGGCTTCAATTATTATAATAAGGGGTCTGAGAAGGCCCCAAAGTATATAAAAGATTCATGAGTGACAAACCCAAAACAATCTTGAAAAGGTTTGGAAAATGTATAAAGAACCCTGTTTGTTTCAAATTGACTTTGCAGTGTCAAATGCTGCAGAAACATCCAGAAAAAAACAATAAAAGGTGGCTGCCATTAGAATTAGTGGTCAGGAAATAATTTTGTCAGTTTCTGTTGTGTGCAAATGATATTTTAAAGGATCAAGAAAATGCAACACTCAGGAGGGCAAGGAATGATGTCACAGGTACAATGTAGGATGTGGCCGACTTGTAGATTGACCCTTGACACCGAATGTGCACAAAAGCCTTTTTGATGTCCCCGACTACCCGCCCCCACGTGGTACCTGACAATGACGACAGACAACCAGGTCTCTGGGGTAGTCGTTGCTCTTTTACTAGCAGGACGAGGTAATACAAATGTACAGAGGATGAAAGAACTCTCCACATAAAATCAGTTATCACTGTAGATAGTGTCCAGTTAAGCAGGTGATAGGGATTTGGGCAAAGGTGTTTTGACTTGTTTAACTGGTAGGTACTTGGAAGGATGGCCTGTATTCAGGGGGTTATCCCTCAACAAACTGGGTACACACATGTATGAGAGGAAACGGGTGTGCTGACAGCGGGTAACCCTCAAGTTCTGTCAGACTAGCTATGGGCTCTGCTAATATATCTTCGTCCCAAAGACTGACTTGTAGATAGATGCATGTGGAGTTCCCAGGTGTATGGATAAACAGGTCAGTAGGCTTTTTAGTACTTGTAGACTTGGGACTTCAGAGGAAAACACTCTCTGAGGAGAAGCTTGTGCACAGAGGAAAAGACATCTCTGGTAGAAGTAGTTTTACAGGTGCTGACTGGACTAGCATGTCCTCCAACTTGCACCCACATGTGCAGACTTGCTCACACACTGACCAACAGGGTTTCCAACCCTCTCCAGAGAGGGCTGTAGCTTGACCCCTCCTCCAGGCCAATCAAGGGAGCATGATTGGTTCTGGAGGTCACCTGATCATACTGGACACTACCTACATTAACACAATATGATGATGCAATCATAGACATAAATCACAATGAAAAGTATAGACAGTTGCAGTTTACAAAACATCCACAAGGTGGCCGTGGTGAATTTACTGGAAAAGGCCTACGCCTACATCGCCTTCCATGTGTGTTCTGGCACTTGTGAAATATATAAAGGAAGGAATGGGGAGATACCTTTTTACCTCGTACGTAAATGTCCATACTATCTTGATCTGCAAGGACTATTACATAAGGACATTACAAAAAGAGTTAGCACAAAGAAAGCAAATGAGGCAAGAGTATACTAAAATTCCAAGGGTTTGAAGATGAAAGGAATATTAAAGAAAGGTCAGTAGTTAAAAACACAAGATTGGTCAAGAGCTGTTATTTTAATGGGGTTATGACATCATGTTTATAACTGGTAAAGATACAGCACCCCGAGGCCTAGTTCACATCTGCGTTCGGGTTTCCGTTCGGGGGGTCCCCAAGCATAAAAAAGCAGTTTACCTGGGAAACCTGCGGACCCCATAGAGTATAATGGGGTCCGTGTGGTTTCCGCTCAGTTTCCGCATGTTTCATGTGGAGAGGAAAGCTGCTTGCACTTCCGCACTAAGAAAGAGAGAGGTGAAATATTTTAATGACAGCTGAAAGAAAGAGACTGGATGAGTTTTAAGGGAATAGGTTCAGTGATGCAGTTAGTAAAATGAGAACAAGAGAAGAGCTGAGAGAAGTCTAGCATGTTTCGGAATGCTGATCACCAACTAATCTGTCAGAATATCTAATGGCTCGATCTCTAGCTCAATTTAGTTTATAAATGTACCCTATGAATTGTGAAGGGCTGTGGCATATGTTGGCGATGAATAAACAAAAATAACTAGTGCATAAACATGCAAACCACCAAAGCCAAATGATCCAAAATTGTTAAAAAAAAAAAAAAAAAAAAAAAGATTTTTCACCTTGAGTATATTAACAAATCAAAACTCTAAAGAGACCACCTTAAGAACAGACTCTTATTGAAACAGTAAACACATATGTTGTATAAAAATGATCTGCTTAAATGTATTCACATTATCCATTTTTCCTTCTTTTGCTATGTTTCCCTCTCTCGTGTGTTAAACAATTACTGTATGTTGTGGTTATTTTCAAATAACCAGTGAGCTAAGGAAGTTTTGTTACAGCTGTACCCACAGGAATGAATCCAGCATTGATTTTTCAGAATAAAGTCATATTTAGTATTGTTAACCTAACAGCCTGAGCCCCTCAATTATAAAATAATCTGGAAAAGGCAGTGAAATGCAAACCTATGGGGAATCCATTTTAGAGTACAGTGAGAACAGTACAACCCATTCAGCAGAGTACCAAATAAGGAGGAAAAAAAGACTATTTTCACCTTTCTTTGAAGCCTCCCCACCTAAGAAGAACATAGAGGTCCCTTCCTCAGCCTTTGTTCCTTGACAATCTTCACCAAATACATGTATGAGTTAGCTCTGATGGGAAAACCTTTGTTGCTATACTCTTTCTTTGAAAGTTAAAACATTGAGCAGTCTCCTCTGCTTAGCAGCACTGAATACTAACACAGTTCCCATGGAAGGAAATACATTAGATGTATCTATAGTCAGAAAACAACACACAGCTGTGATCAATTTCATTATAAAGCAAGTTACATGGCAGGCTATTGTGGATTTTTTAAATTCATTGAAGCCAAAATTTTGCCTGCAATTGTCTATAGCTTTTATTTCTATTCTTTAATCTCCTAAATGATTAAAACAGTCTCTACTATATGGACTGTGTTTTATTCAAATGAGATCAGATAGCTTGTCAGAGTGAAATAGATGCCCCTTGATAAATGATGAGGCGAGTACTGTCTCTGAAGAACGTCAAACAAAGTGGTATCATCTATCAATGTTACATGTATCCATTCTCTTAGATGCAATTTTTAAATACCCTAATGTAAATGGATGAAATGAGTGTATATTTTGCATGAGGTGCAAGATGATGTTTTTCAAGTAAAGGAAATGCAAACAGGGAGTTGGTAATGGTACAAGACAAAATTTCCCCTTATACAACTGAATGAACCGCAAATTATGTATAAATAAAATTAATTCACAATTGCAGTATTTAGCCTGGGTTTCCACAGTCAGGTTTCAGTCAGGTTCTTTGGTGCTGCTTTTGAATAAAAGGAAAGGAGTAGCACCTGTTCTATGATTTACATTTGGTTTTGGATTCAAAAACAACAGCAAAGAACTCACACAGAACCTGAACAAAACCTGACTTTGGAAACCTAGTCTTAGTAGAAACAGAGCATTATTTATCTGTATGGTATCACTATCATGCCTTCTGCAGTACAACAGAGCTATAACAAGTCTCCATTTAATGATAATGAGATGACACCGTTCATTTTGTCCTAGTCCATAAAAAAAACCTGACTAATAGGCTACAGGATACAGAAATCCTCATTGTATTGTGACTGTTTAAAGGGGTTGCCCAGGGCACCCCTTTTAACTTTAAAATCAGCCTGGGGCATTGAAAAAAAAGAAAATAAATTATTACTCACCTGTCCCCAATGCGCCGGTGTCCTTCCTGTGCATCCTGGGTTCTTCTGCTGAACGTGTCTCTTCTGGAATTCCACTGAAGCTGCTGACTGGCCTCAGCGGTCAATCAACGATGGCATGCAATGTTACTACCTGTTACTATCCTCTTCCTGAGGCTGCTGATTGGCCTGATTGGCTTCTGTGGAACTCAAGAAGAGACTCAGGAGAAGCCAGTGGAGCAGAAGAACCGGGACACGCTGGGAGGACACCAGAGAACCGTGGAAAGGTGAGTATGCTTTTTTTTTTTTTCTTTTTTCTTTCCAATGTCCCCAGTCAATTTAAAAGAGGGTGTCCATTTTTGCCTGGACAACTCCTTTAAGTGACCACTGTGAAAACTGCAGCATTTTAAACCTTTGCTGACATCCGTTGTACTTTTATCATTAAACATGGTGGCTGCTCAGGAGCTATGCGGCATCCATAACTGCCGTATCTTCATTGTATTTCACAGTAGAGTACTGGAGGCATGCCTGCAAACTTTTATTGTGTGCATTAACTCTGTAGATGCCTTGGTCAAAACATGACTGTTGCGTCTATTTACTGGTGGCCCATATGCGCAGCCATGTTTGTGATGATCACTCTTCCCTGGCACAAGATTCAGGGGCAGCAATCTCCTACTTTGACACTCAGGGGGTTATTAAAAGCTCCTGAACCTGACTTCCATATAGTCCATTTACAGGTTGATATGGTATTTTACATTACAATGCATTTCGATTTATTACACTTGTGATCACCCCCCTGGGGTACATGACACCCCTCATATATAACACTGCAAATCACCCCCCTCCCTAGACTCAAAATAAGAACGAATACTCAAACACAAAGACATTAGGTATTCCCACATTCGAAAATTTAAAAGTATTTTCTCCATTCAGTGAATACTGTAGCAGGAAAAAAAAATAAAAATGACCGAAGTGCAGTTTATTTTGCCTCTTAAATTGGTATAAAAAGACACCTTATGCAGCCCCAGAAATATATATATAAAAAAGTTTCAGGTATATATGGTGGCTGCAGAATTTTTTTTCCAAAAGTTTAGCATTTTTTTTTAATGCATTAAAACATAACAGCTATATACGTTTGGTGTCACTGTAATCATATCAACTCACAGAATAGAAAGAGTGTCAATTTGGCTGTAAAAAGAAAACCCATAAGAAAATGGCACAAGTGCAGTTTATCTGCAATTCCACCCCATTCTGAATTTTTTTGCAGCTTCCCAATTGTCATATGAAATAGCACATTTTGTACCACAAAAATAAAGCCCTCTTATGGCTCTGCGAAAGAAAAAATAAAATAGTTATGGCTTTTGGAAAAGTGAGTTAACAAAAACGTGTTAACAAAAACCTGGATCAGAAATGGCCTGTAAAGTTGTTCAAAAATTTTGAAATTGAAACCTGTTTTAAATAATATAATGTTTTAATATATATATTTATATATGTTGCCAATGTGACCGCACTGAACTGATCTCCATTTTAGTTAACTAATGCAGTATCCCATGAAACCAATTTAACATATTATCACAACCTTCTAAGAAAGGCTTTGAAAGGCTACAATTCGCACTTTGCTCCACCCTCCACATACTGGCCACACACAGACACAAATAAGATTGTTAGCATATCTATCTGTGTCAGGAGATCAAGTTGCTTTTAGAAAATGGGCTTAATTTGTGACACATTTATCTGGACATGTCCAGTCCAGAGAACAGGTAAGGGAGGACCATCTATACATTCCCATAAAAGAGATCCTTTTCACTACAGTGAAATATCATGCCTAAGGTGACACGTGTGGATTCATGTTGTGAGAGATTCATCATTACGGTCTTAAATTTAGACAGTTATAAACTAGATTAGGCAGGCAGAATTGATAGATGTGACATATTTTGCTCAACACTTCATTTCTGTATACCTCCTACTGATTAGGCTTACTTAAGATAAATATTTTGTGCCAAATAAAATAGTCAAACTATTACTTGGGTCTCGTGCAGACGACCATGTGCATTATCAGTGTACTAGCCATGTTTTTCATGACCAGTACACTGATATGTATAGGCCATAGAAATTAATGCAAGACCATGTATTATCATGGGTTCCAGGGGCAAAACTCAGCACAGGTCCTATTCTTGTCCGTTTTACAGCCCGGGCTTGCTGAGAGCAGTGAATGGGACTATGTAGGAGCAGGTGACACTTGAATGTCATCCATGTGCTCTCTGTGCCATTCACTCACGGCCCAGCTACATGCACACTTTTATAAGGTAAAAGCTCGAAAACCAATTAGTGTCAATACACACACACACTTTAAAACAGGAAGAAAGTTGCAAAAATTACCTCTTAGCAGGTGTTCTGATATTTTGCTGTAGTTAAACATAGTTTAAATCCTACAGATGAGTTTTCACTTAGCTGATCTCTTGGCTGAACAAATCCAGCCATGCATGTGTGTCACAAGTAAAGTATCTCTTGTAAGTACAACATGGTTTTGTGACAAGTTATGCCACACTAGGATTCTTTTCAACAGGTATACTGGAGAACTGCAAGGCAACCTCTGTTTCCTCACCTTGTTAGACTGTATAGAATTAAATGTATATGAAAATGTTATAAAATAAGACCCTAGCTCAGAGCACCTCTCTGTTAGCCAGAGAAGAGAGTAATTGCAAGTAGCTGCTTCTGCTATAGAGGACTCTGCATGGCCACAGTCACTCAAACAATTTAATGGTCACCAGGTAGTACATTATGTAATATAGCAGATCACAACCTGTGTGGCTGTCCAAGTTGCCTAACCCGATTGGAGTACAGGGGGAGCCATTTCACTCCACCTCCACACACACTCCTCCCTACATTAGAAGCTGTTTAACCCACTCTCAGCAACTTCCCAGACTTGCTTTTGTGACCAGAGAACACCACTTGCTGCCAATCTGGAGGGATTATGATGCTGAAGAGTGGGTAAAACAGCACACAAGATTTATATACACATTTTCTCGGGCAGTGAAAAAGTAAATCTAATGTTATTGATACACTGTGAAAAATAGTCCTGTACAGTGTGCCATTTAACCAAAAGCTGTCCCTAGTGTAGTGTTCTCATAAATACAGCACTCATAAACCATGGGGTAGATAATATTATTAAAATGCACCAGGATTCTAGTGTAATTTGCACCGAAAAGCTAGTGTACATGTTTAATACCTCATTTTCGATCTGTTTTAAGTGGGTGGGTCTTTATGTAAAGGAAGCAGGGTTATTATGTAAAACTGTGTGTCTGAAATGTCCAAAATTCTGATAAATGTGATAATAAACCAACTAATGGTGTAAAGTTAAACTAGGCAGTCCAAAAGTATGATAAAATTAGACACTTTAGAAAATCTGGTGCAGTTTAAGACTGTCTAGTCTAACTTTGAACTGTCTAAAAGTTAGACAGTATTTGGAGTCCAGGGGGAACTTCTTAGGTCCTTTTTCAACTCTGTAGTGGTATCAGCCATCTTCTATGGAGTGGGATGCTGAGGGAGCAGTATATCAACCAGGGATAGACTCGAAAAGCTGATTAGAAGGGCCAGCTCTGTCCTGGGGAGCGCCCAGGACCCAGTGCGGGTGGTGGGTGACAGAAGGAAACTGTCCGTGGTGAGCTCCATGCTGGAGAATAACTCCCATTCCATGATAGCACTGGGCAGTACTGTCAGTGACCAACTGCTTCACCCTAAGTGTGAGAAGGAGCGCTATTGAAAGTCTTTCCTCCCCGCTGCGGTCAGGCTGTACAACCAACACCGACCATACAGAGAACTAAAAGATCTTAAGTTGTGATATCCCTTCTACTACTTTTTTACCTTTACCTTTTTATCTGTACCTACTGTCACTGTAATGCCTCTAGCTTGGAGCTTTTGTATTTGTATTATCTATGCTGCTGTAACACACTGAATTTCCCCATGGTTGGACAATTAAAGGATTTCTTATCTTCTCTTTATCTGCCCCTATGTGTCCAAAGGAAGGTGGCAAGCTCTTGGCAAACAACACTATCATCACCAATAGAAAGTAGGACTGGTGGTGTGCTTGGCTGATGCTGTACTAGATATGCCAGATTTTGTGGGAACCCATGATTCAAAGGTTTTCTTAAATACCAGATGCCGATGTGGGTATGAGGTATAGCGATATACATTTGGTCTCTCTGCCAGAGTCTTATATTAGTGCAGAACTAAATACTGTTTTGTATTTTCTCTGCGCCAGTAGAACTACTACTCTGTACTACAGTTTATTGTATGTGTCTATAGTTTATTGCTAATAAACATGGCTTTTAGGTTGACTTATAATTTTACAAATTTACTTTTGGAATAACAAATATCCATTATAGTTCTAGAAGTAGCATTTTGAGTTTGGCTACTTTACAAGACATAATGAATTCTTAAGTAATTTATACAGATATTGGCAGGCAACTGTAACAGCAAATTATTAGTAATAAATTTTCCAACTACAGCATTCCTCATCTATCATATAATTTGCTTATAATATAAATGTACTTAGTATCCTTCTATTTTATTGTGCCTTAGGACAGTTATTATTTCCATTAAGTTATAATGTTTTAGTACCATATAGTATATCACAGACAGAAAAACATGCATTTGGCTCTTGAAAAGAAATATGAGGACCATTATTCATCCCAAGCCGCAGTTATTTCAAGGCAATAAATAAACTTCTTTCTGCAGTCTTTTAATTAATAGGTTCAAATCCTGGATTGACTGTATGATGAAACAAAGAACAAAATACCTACAGCTGTAGCCTTAAATATTCTACAAAGACTCTTCCCCTGGCATATTTTCCAGTATCCATGATGGATATGATGGAGCCATTATAAGCAGTTAGATCTATTTTCTGTATCTGTAGTGATCTGTTAGTATGTTTCTCTTTCACCCCAACAGGATCATCAGTTTTCAAAGAAAAAAAAAATCAGGTTAACTCTTTTACATCTGTCTATCATAATATATTTGAAACAAAGACCATGTTCTTTTTAACAACTCACTATTAATCCTCTGTATGATAACATGGACTTTCCCATGTACAGTATTTGTATAGTGTTGACCACCTAACATTAATCTTAGTAAAAATTCTCAGGTTTGGTGGAGGTTTTATGGTACATGTAACTACAATGTGATCACTATCTCTTTTTTTTTACTTTTTTTATTTAATATAATGAGGCAAATATTGTAGTACATTTTTTAGCCTTAGAAACAGGTAAAATTACTATCCCACTGATGTGTCTTCCCTTAGCTTAAATTTAGATAAGGACTCAAATGTGTCATCAAACCAAGTCATTACAATATCGCAATATGCTAGCAAATTCCTTGATAGGCTGCCATGAACCACATAACCAAAAGGTGGCCACATGTAAAAACATATAGGATAGACATCTTGTGACACAATGCCACAGAATCATGTTTTTTTTTTTTTTTTTTTTTGTTTTTAAATCTGGTCAGTTTGTGACACTCGTATTTGGATAGGTCCAACCAAGTATAAAGGTAAAGGAGAACACATCTGTACCATTTTGTATGTGATAAGTCATATATATATATTTTTTTTTTTACATTTTTTTAATGAAATAAGAGTTTGCATACTTGCGGTACAAATGTGAAACCTCTCTCTATAAATAAATAAAAGTGCATAAATTATTGTCCATAGGCCACATACAGAATAAAAAAATCATATCTAAACTCACAGGCACACCTTAGTTGCTTACACAGTGTCCTGTTTATCTTGATCTCAAAACCTACATTGCAAACAGTATCTATAGAATAAAGATTCTTACTGCAAATACCCTGGAATTTCTATTGAAAATATATAGTCCATCCAATTACTATACTACACCTGGGATGTCCACAAATAAAAAAAAAAAAAATAGTAGTAAATTAATTACTGCTGTGGCCCTTGATACTGGTATAGTTACCATGTGATTAATTTGTGCATCGCCCTCTTCATCTACTCACTGAATTATATTATCTAGCGAGAACAGTATAATATAAAAATACCACATCTTCTAGATACATAATCTAAAAGGCCTGTGTAGCTGGTAATAACAACATCTGAGTCCATACCTGGGGGGTACAGATTCCAGTCGCTCATGTTTTATTCAACTAACATGTAACAGTAAAATAAATAAATATTAAGTTTTTAGTATATTTGAGAAATACTGTATTTTTAGAATTTTTAATTGACAGTGGGGTAGATTTTTTTTAAAAAGTCACAAACCTTGGGTCTTCAAATTTTCTACGCTGAACTTCAAAAATCCTCCATTATGTGTCTACCTGCGTCCATCCATTACCTTTGATCAACATCAAAAGGGGTATACTATTTTCATGTACAAACAGTACTATTTTATACATGTCCCCAAATGTCTACAGCACTTTTTTTTTTTTTTTTTTTTTTTTAAATCAGGAAGATTGATACGTGAGCCAATGTCTCTATACTACAGAATTTTTCATAGAGGTTATCCAACAAAATTGTTTTCTCAGTAGTGTTCTGCCTGCTAGCTAATTTGAAACCACGTATGCTTATGTATCCTCATGATAAATCTTGAGCAACATTATACTAAAGTACAGAAGCCCAGAACACAAGCATTCAAAATATAGCAAATGCAAGCTTTACATAAATATTCCTAATTTGCTGAAGGTGTAGCCAGAAGGCAGCCGAGCTACTGCATAGCTACAGTTTTATTTTAATGGTCTGTGTATGTCATTAACTTGTCACCACTTCCTCTTATTTGAATAGTCTGTTTTCTATGATTTTGTTTTTGGTACTCAATGTCCCCATATGTGGTATATATTTAACCATATTGACATATAACTTTTACCAGGAAATACACTGAATGTTTTAGTCTATTCATGTTTCAAATAAATAATATTGCAGAAACTTTCCTTTTTCATGCAGTCTATTTTTATGAAGTGTTTGCTTTTATCTTTCCCTATAGTGTAAAATTATAGCCATCTGATTGGATGCACAGGGTAGGAACAATTCCAGTATTTTAAAATGGTACATATTGTGCAACGACAACTGTCAAGCATTTTCTGAACCCTTTGTTAATCATTTTCTGTTTGATACTTAACTACAAAAGTGGAAGCTTTATTATTTTCAGAAATGACTTTTTCTGGTAACTTTACAATCACAGACCCACTCGAATGTTATGAATCATTGCTATAGACTGTGATTTGTTTCACTATCATTAGGTGAATAACTACATCTTTAAAAGTATTCTGTCTCCTGTATTCATACAGTGTTACCCAACATACCTTTTATCTGAAGTGCATCTCTTAAATTATATTTACTGTAAAATTTGGAACGTTAAATATGTCTAACAGTGTCTTTTTATAGAAGTATTTTTTTTTTAATTTCTTTGTTATTTTCAAAACTATTACTAGTCCCTCAACTTACTAAAGAACTAATCTTTTAGGCCTGGGCCCTACATGGTGAAAACACTGCATTTTAAGTTACCTGCAAAATGGATGGGATTCTGGCTAAAACCATCCACACATTGCAGAAAAAAATCTGCAGCGGAAATGCTACAATTTTCATAAACGTGGTACAGCATGTCATTTATATCTATCGATATGCTGGCATTTTCTATATAGGTATAATAGAGGAAGAAAGTCCACAGATGAAAACTCTGTGGACTTTCTGTGAAAATTGCTGCAGAAAATAACGCAATGTGATTTGCTGAGTGAAGCCTTAGCCTTAAAAATGCCTAGAAAAGCTGCTGCATTTTTTTACACAATACCTGCTGATTTGGAAATGCCTTGACTCATTCAAGAAGTTGCACAGATTCTTACTCTTATCTATATCTTATGCTTTAAATAAACTTTAAAAACTGACTGTTCACTTAGTATATCCCACCCATTGCTAGGTGCTATTGTAACAAAATATTCCATGTTCACTTTTTAAATATTATAGTTAATAATATATATATATATATATATATATATATATATATATAAACTCAACATGGCACAACAAAAATCAAAATGTGTATATCATCATGTCATGCTTTGACGACTGTGATATTTTTCCCTGTGGCCTCTCATGCCTTATTCATACCCACATTTCACGTACATATGCCATTCACATTTTTTGCACACGGTATACGTATACATTCTTATATATTATTACATCTGTTTGTTTTAATGGTTCGGATGTATGTTTTATAAAAAAAAGAAAAAAAAATGGCAACAGGTTCATTTTTTTTCACTGATGATGACATGCATCACATCAATGCAAGTCTGTGACAATAAAAGGATGGCACCCATGTGTTATCCTTTTTTCACTGACCCAGAGACATAGAAAGTATATGAAATATGAAAAAAAATATCACTTGCAAATGAACATCACATGTCCACAAAATGCTGATGTATGAATATAGCGAAGGCTTGACTCTGCTGTCCAGGTATTCCACTTCTCTTCTTGTTCCACCTCTGCCTCTCCCCTCTGAAAATTCTTTAATGAATACCCATTGGCCAACAAATGTTAGCATGGCATACAAAACAGTTTATAACCTGTCCCCTCTAAATATCTCTGATCTTACCTCCTGATACCTCCCCACATGTAATCTCTGATACTCACAAGACCAACTTCTTTGCATGCTCTTGTCTGCTCATCACAATATCATCTCCAAGACACTATCCTATCCAAACACATCAAATACTCCTAGCCTTGGCCTTTAGCCTCATCTCGGCCTTTAGTCTCATCTCGGCCTTTAGCCTCATCTCGGCCTTTAGCCTCATCTCGGCCTTTAGACTCAACTTTTGTCTCCTTTCTATGATGACTCCATGTCAATGTCTTGGCAATGCCATTTATAGCCTGTCTGACCGATCTTGACTGACAGTCAAAGGTGAACTTTAACTTGCTGTGTACATTTTGTGTCCACTGCTCCACTTTGGTTCCTAAGATACAACCTGAATTATCATGCACGTAAGATACCAGCTGAATTGACAAAAGCATGCACATATATTACGGTATATAGAGAGTTCATAAAAATGTTCAACAAAAGAGAAAAAACAGGGACGTTTCTAATAGCTCTTGAAAAAAAGTGCATATTTCCAGAATGGTCAAAAGATGATACTGGAGTTTTCCTTGTGCCATTACATGTACATGTGTAGAAATAATATTTTTCTTCTGGTTACTTTACAATCTCCAGACCTGTATTTTCTATACAAGATAACAAAGGTTTACTGTAACTTGGCTCTTGGGACTCCATCAGCCCAAATAATAGTAAAAAGAAAATTCCATCTACACCATTTAATAGAGTAGCTATATTGAATTAAAACCGTTTTATTTATCCCAAAAAGCTGCTGAAAAATGAAACTGTATTTTTACATTCTTTATCACATTTTTGTCTTGATGAAAAAACAACACATGGCTTTTTATATGAGCTTTTACAATAGTTGTGTTCTTAACCAATCATGAACAATGATATTACTAAACTATGCACAAAACACAAATTCACTTAAAATGAGTTTTTATTTATTCCAATTTAAAGAAAAAAAAGCTCCAGTATTCTAAGACTGAAAGATGCTACAGAACCCCACTATACTCCTTTCTACTAAAATCCCAAAATCTGGCAGCACTTCTGTAATGTTGCTCTTTTACATCTATTTCATAAGAAGTGCACAAAGTACATCAGTTGTGCCAATTATCTCATTTACATATCACATAATAAGAATAAGAAGGGCCTAAGGCACAATTCAAACTTGTTTTAAACTCCCCATGTACGGTACCTTTTGTAAAGCCTTTAAAGCCCAGCTTCTTGAGCTGCAGAAATCGACTTATATGTAATTCACTACCAGGAAGTTTTTTTTTTTTTATGCCATATCAGATACAGTAGAGCTGCAATCCAATCGCAAGCCACTGTCTTTATATTATATTACAAGGATATGCCCCTGGTGTTGCACTTCTACAGACTTGGAATTAATACTGATACTACTGGAATCACAGGACCTTCTACACAGAAAAAACAACCTGTATGTATAACATATACAAATCACTAATTACTTATAACTATCACTTAGTTATTTTGTCTCACTATCTGCTCTTGCAGCTGACATCAGCATGATGAAAGTAAAGGGTTGCGCTAAAGTCAACTTTACTGAATAATAAACTTCATGAAATGTGATATCCACAATTTAATGATGAGACTAAACAGCATTCAGCACAATCCAATGAATAGTTTAGCTTGGCAATGGGGAAATTTTTCAACCCATCTATGACAGTTTTCTCAAGTAGATGGGTGATTAATGTGACGCATCTTGGGTGCACGGTACTTTATTTTGCTAAGGATCCATCACATCCCCCATTTTGTGCCTTGCTTACCACTTTTTGCAAATGGAAGTGGAGAGGGGTGGGCCGGAGACTCCCCGGCCCAACACATTTATTCTAACTCACATGATTTATTCTTACCTTGCCTCACCTGAGCTCCTATTTGCATCCAGCAGTTCCTCTGTGACATGCATTGTGGATGATCAATGAGGCTTGTGATGGGACCTTAGTGGTCACACGGGGTGAACTGATGTCATGATCTCAAGGTGCCACTTGTGACCCTAGGGCCCGTGATTTCAGCCAGAAATCCAGAAGAGAACATGAAGGGAGTCCAGGAGAGTTAAAGCAAGGTGAGTAAGTATTATTTTATCATGCCTCAGAGCCTCCACTTACTATAATCTGGTTTCTGAAGAGACCAAAAAATAGGATCATAATTTGTGGTTGACAAACCCCAAAAGTTTTGGGTTGGAAAATTTGGGTTAAATTAGATTTGCTCTGAACTGGTTTGCTTATCTCTAATTCATATAATCTGCTAATTTAGCCATAAAAACACTGTGAAAGATACCACAATATAATACATTAGATAAAGATATCTTAATATCCAGTCTGCAATAGATTCAATATCAGCTAGCATGGTATTTATCTACCTTTCATATAAACAAAGATGAATATTGAATCCTCCTTCTCCTTGATGTTAATGTTTAGAAATTTTCCAAGTTTGACACCGAGTACGATGATATAATTTCCTCAATTAACGTTCAACCATAGTTTGAAAATCCTCCATGACTCAGGATCCCGATTGCAATGGATTAAAATGAGAATTGGGCACCTGAAATTTTGTTGTGTGTATTCAAATGATTAACACTTTCTATAACAAAATCTTTCAAATCTTCGAGAGCCATTTGCTCAGATATTTCCAAAAGTGGAATTCATTTTTAACAAGAAGCTCTCAATTCAGCTTTGGACTCACTAGTGTCCTCCTGATTGTAGGATCCTGAAAGTGTTTCTTTACAGTAAGTAAACTGACAAATCTATTCACGTCCAACAGGGTATTGTATGAATCAAAAGTCCTATTGGGGACAAAATTCAATCCTTTCATGAGTACTTTAATCTGATTTTCTGTGAGAATACACACAGACAAATTCAAAACCATGACATCCTGCAAGTTTATCTTTTCTGATTTATTCCTCATGTTTGATATCACCAACTTGTTTCCCCTTGTGTGTTTCCGGCCCGATCTTCTACAGCATTTTTTCTTTTTTCTAGAGCTGATAAAAACCCTTATTTATTTATTTTTTTTTTTTTTTTTGTTGCTGCTGGTGCTGTGGGTCAGAATATAACTGATAAATAAAAAGGATGTATCCCTAATGACATCAGTGGATTCTTGATCCAAAGAAGTGAAACTCACTCTATTAGATTGTTTATTTTTGGATTTTCCTCTTTTCAGAATAATCTAGGAGTAGTCCTCTTATGGGGTAACCATGTGTAAAGCTGTTTCTTTGTATAGTCCAACAAATCCCAATTAAACTTTGATTTCTTTTTTCTTGACCTCTGTTAATACATTCTCCAAGTTAGTAATACTCTGTTTCACGTGTTAATGTGCCCTGTAAACTATCAACCTTAATGTCCATCTCCTTCAATCACTCCTGTTCATGCTTTACTATCAGCTGCGTAAGTTTAAGTGAGCGTCTTGAAAGAAAATCATTCTACTCTTCCATATACTCTCTTTCTCCCCCTGGATGGTTGCACTTACTTGGAGCCCTCTTGATACTTTTTACAATGGCAGTAGGTATGTATGCCTTTAAATATCTTGGCTTGTTTATATTACAATTGAGCTGACCTGTATGTCTCTTATCTAATATATGCCTTTTGTTGATATCTGTGTACCTATAGAATATTGTGATTAGGTTCAATCTGGACATGGAGCCTATATTTATATTGTAAAAATGCTAATCTGGATGTATTTGACCTAGATTCAATGTATATATTTTTGTGTTTGCTAATGACATTATATGGTCTTGGAGGCTCTATCTGTCCTTTATAAGGCATTATACCACACTATATTTTGGGGTTTGTTTTTGTGCTGCTATTTAGAGGGAGAGGGTAGGGGAGGTGTCATGTGCGCTGTTTTCCAGCACAGCTGTTTTGTACCTTCATATTTATTGATGACATTATATGTGGTATTTATTCTCTATACTTGTATTTTACATGAATAAATTGTTACATAAAAACTAGATATTCTGGTTCGTTTCTATATGTGTTTCAGCATATGTTTCTTCCATATACTGCATATAGATCATTACATATCAGTACTTTGCTAATCCTCAAGGGATTATAGCTTTATCAATATAAGATTGTAAGTAACATGATCCCGCCATATTCTTAGTTATTCAGACAAACTAGCTTCCAACTCACACATCAAAATCTTCAGCTCAGCATTATGTACTTTATTGATTTTTTTTTTCACAGGATGAGGTTGGGACTTATGGGGTCTTGTTTTTCTTTTTTCCTTCTGGGAAAATAAATATATATTCAGTATCCTAAAACTGCTTATATTGGTTAACTGCAAAATGCCCCCAAA
The DNA here is from genome assembly GCA_947044405.1 of Leptodactylus fallax. Taxonomy (NCBI): domain Eukaryota; kingdom Metazoa; phylum Chordata; class Amphibia; order Anura; family Leptodactylidae; genus Leptodactylus; species Leptodactylus fallax. Next base: position 737,027 of record CAMRHE010000420.1, read on the forward strand.
AATTATGTTGAGAGGAAAAAAAAAAAGTTATGGGTTTTGGAAAGTGGTGATGCAAAAATAAATAATATATATATATTTTAATATATATATATTAAGGAAAAGCTGTTTTAGTTTTGCAAGAATAGTAAAATTTAAGTTAATAAAAGTAAAATGGTGCCATTACATACTACAACTTGACCTGCAAAAAAAAATCCTCCTACAGTTACATTAATGGTAATATAAAAAAGTGATGGCCCTTGATATGCAATGAAAGAAAAACAAAAAATGGCTTGTCATTAAGGGTTAATATAGACTGATCATTACTCCATTAATACATTTTGCCAGCTTGCTAATACATTGTATTAAAGGGAGCAATTACAAATTACAACTTTTTTCCACTAAAACAAGCTCCCCTATGGTTACATAGATAGTTATGGCTTTTAGAGAGCAGGGAGTGAAACCCATAAACAAGATAGTACTGTCAGGAAGGGAAGAATCACAGTGTCTGTGTCCACACTAATATTAATGTTAGTGTGTTGCTATACTGTTCTGTAACATGCATATGAATAAAACCTCCATATAAATTCAGAGGACTATGGACCTTTCTAGCAGCCCTATTATGTACAAAAAGCGATCATAATATAGCCATTTAGCCATTTGCAAGAGACCTTATTACTGCTACTAATAATAGCAAATAGTCATAATGTTAATAATAATAATAGCATGTGCTGTTATTACTACTACAAAATAATATAAATATTAATATGAAACCTTACTAATGGCAAAAATAATAATGTGTACCTATACTACCACCACTATTATTATATAGCATGTAGCCTGACTAATATTTCTTTTACATGTTATTTACTATCATAACATTCGTCATACAGCTAACCTTAATAAAATATAATCATCTAATTAAAATGTTGTGTTGTACAGACAATCACAGTAATTAAAGTAATGTATAGTAACTATTGTAAATAAATGTAGATATATATATATATATATATAATTATATAATTTTATAATGTTTAAAGATTTTTTTTTTTTTTTTTAATTTAAATAAATTGGAAAATATCCGGTATGTACACATTTTGTATTGATTTTTTGGTTCTCTGCTTTTCACATTCAATTGTTTGGCTTGTTGTTTACTTAGACAATTTCCAGTCCTTTACAAACCTCAGGAAGCATTCCTTAGAGTCCATGAGTTTATATACTTTGACATCCCCAAGGAACTTGCTAACAGCATCTCTCATCATAAATAAAAAAAACAAAAATAAGTCTCACCACTCACTAGGATTCTCACACAGAATATTTTTGAGACCTTTTCATATAAAAAGTAAAAAAAAATCAATTTACTTTGCTTCTAACAAACAAATGTTCTGTCTTTTTTTATTTTTGTTGTTTACCCATCTTTATACAAGACCTGCACTAAAGAATAAAACGTGTACAGTAGTGAATACTTCTAGTTTACAGACCGCTTTTTCTCGTACAGCACACTTTTGTAATTGTATATTTGCATCATGTTCACAAATGTATAGACTTATTACAGTAAAGTCTTTACGTATGCAAATCTATATATTATGTATGGTTTACAGCTATTACATCCTCCACAATGACATTTTTATATGTAAATTTACATGTGGCAGATTTTGTTGCAGAAATTTCTGTGACTGCTCCATTCATGTCTATACTGCCAAAGAATCCCCATTCGCATTAAAGGAACGGATGTTCATTTGCAAACATTGCAGCAAATAACTTGCTTGATGTTAATCCACTCTTAGGCTAAGGCCACAACTAGTGAATTGCAGCCAAAAAAAATGCAGTGAAAATGTTTTTTTATCCTGTGTTTTTTGCATTTCCCCTCATTTAAGACAATGGAAGAAACATAGCATTTTTGCTTGTAAAAATATCATGGTGCGTGTTTCAAAAACATGCATTATTTTTAAATGTTTAGATTAGATTAAATGAAACCTGATTCAATTTCATGGGATGTAAAACAGTGTATTTTTCTGCTGTGTTTCCGCAGTAGTGAAAACACTGTATTTCCACAGCTTATGTCCTCAGTCTTATACTGGTACTGGAACACTTGTCATAACAACAATTTATTAATCAACTTTTTTTTTTTTTTTTGACAAGTTAATATGGACATGATACAAAACAATACTGCATGTAAGAAATGAAGTTTCATGGCTTGCAATTACTAGACTTATGGATACGCTTCATGCTAAACTACAGATGTGGCAATGTTTAACTTGACGCTCCATCAACACTGTAGCAGCAGAACTTTAACTCCTATCTTTCAATGTCATTTGTGATCAGATATGCAGAATATATCAGTGCCAGATAGTGTCTATATTCAAGATACCCATATACTATGCTTACATGGGGGACCTCTGTTGTCTGTGCTGCCCATGATACATTTTATAGCACTAGCATCTTGTGTGTGTTGTAGTTATCCACTTCCACTTCCACTACTTTCAATGGCTAACACGGTACAACATTAAACTATTGTAGTTCTCCAAACATCCAATTAGTACTGGTTAGCATTCCGCAGTAAGGAAATACCTTGGCTTCTGAGAGTCCCAGTTAAATAGAGATAAACACAATGCAATATCCCCACATCAGCTGTAAATTGGGTTATTTACACTTTGCTGTACTCAGACATCCATAAATAACCTTTATTGCGATTGAATAAAATTAAGTTTCGTTATAAAAGTGCTGCTATTCCCTGTTTTGCCATAAACTGGATCAAATAAACTTCCCCAATGACAGCGAACACATGCATTCACATAGAAATCCATACAGCAACTAGATAGGAAATGGTAAATGGATACACTAGTTATCCCTTTATAGTTTTATTACTGCCCTGGAGACATTTCTGAGAGTCACTACACTTACTGTAATATGTTCAGTCAAGATACAATTTTTTCTCAGATTTTCATGTACAAATACCCATGAATATGTGTCAAAACACATATATACATGATAAGGCAAAATTGCTTATAGAAGTTTATTATTAGAAGCAGAGAAAGGAATATCCTGAAGGACAGAATAGAAAAGCGAAGTGATTAGAAATGGAGACTAACCTTTTTTTTCCCTGCTCCATAAAAAGCATGCCCATATACTTAAATATACTACAAAGCAGAATGACTGCACATAATTCAATAGATTGCTCAATTAACTCTACACTCCTCCAGGTTAGAACAGAAGCAGCTTTCACAACTTCAGGGCTACCTTATAACACAATTACAGAGTTTATTATCATAATCATAATCCTTTTTGTTTACACATTCCATTGTTTCTAGTGGTAAGAATACAATCATGCAAAGTGAGATTACTAGAAATACTGTAGCAAGGAGAAATCCAGCCTGCTCTACACTTGTCCTTTACACATATTTGTCATGCTGTACTTATAATGTGTTAGCCGTGGAATAAATGAGCCAAAGAGGTTCGAGAGGGCTTTATTGCATTATAGTTCTCAAAGCCATAACAAGTTTTCTTTTGCATTTGACTATAATAGTAGCCACAAGCGGTACTCTTATTCTGACAATACACTTGTTAACATCTAGTGCTCATGATGGAAAAATTGTCATGGTGAGACCTGTTACAAGGACATCTGGGACAATTGACCTAAATCCCCAAAGGCAATGTTTAACGGAATATTGTACATCTACTAAAATTGGAATTTTAGGTTGCTGTCTGCAAATCACCCTGCCCCATACAATAGCAATGATCTGCAGCATGTAAATGTAGAAAAGCAGTGGGCAACGACTGGGAACAAACGCTCCCATCTATTCCCGATGATTATCTGCCCAGTTTGCCTGTGTTAAACTTTCTTTAGTCAACTATATGCTTTTATTTTTAAGGAGAATCTGTCAGTAGATTTCTGCTGCACTATGCATGAAGGATGAAGGATCCTAAGATTCTTGTTAGGATTTACACTACTTTTTACTCAGAAATCTTGCTTTATATTACAGTAAATGTTCTGCATGTATCAGAGAGCTCAGCTTTCTCTCTCTCTCCCTATATACTGTATTACACGACTGATAGGGCAACATGAATCATCTGACTTGTTCACAGTAGCGTCATCTGGGCACTGCTCCAGTCCATGCCCTCAAGGTTTTTGTTTTGGCATTCACAGAAGCTGCAAAATCCTGTTATCTGTTCCTAGCCAATCCCCTGCATCTGTGAGCTATTTAAGGCATCTTCCTCCACTGGAGAAATAATGATCTTAGCTTGCTAGTTCCTATGAAGGTGTGCTTTTCTGCTGTGTTTTCCACTCTGCCATATACACTCTGCCAAATTTAGCGCAAAATATTTTGTGTACTTAAACATGTACTTATATTTGAAATTCTTATTATATTATTTTATATTATATATTTACATCTATGTCATTTTATTATGAGAGTCTCTTTTGATGAACTTTGGTTCAGCATCATCATTTGCAGTTTTTCACTGTATGGGCCATCATGGTAAATCCATCAATGGAAAATGTTGGTGATGTCATCCTTCCTTTCTGCCTTATACATATGCTTATTTTTCTTCATGTTTTAAATCCAGCCTTTGATACATGACAGTACAACCTCTGTGTACTGCCATAATACCCACTGCATGAAATTCAGCAGAAAAAAACCCATATGGAATCTAAGGCATACAGAGGTTTGGTGTAGCCCTCATACTTTACAAGAAGTGGAAAAAGAGTCCATATTTTATCCCACCTAATTTAATTCTGTGTGTTATTCAAAAATTCCACGAAATCTGACATTTTTCTGAATGTGAAACCACCCCTAGGTCACTGTGCTAGGAAGAACCTAGTGGATTAAAACAAATCTCATTGACATGCTGCTGCAACTTAAATGTGCAGTGCAAAGCGTTCTGCAATGTGACAGCAAGCGGAGATCTGGCCTCCCTGTTCTGCTGTTCTTGGAACTACCTTAGAAGCACTAGAAGAAAATTGTGCATACATGACCATCTCATCACGACCATTGCAGTTGTGAAACAGGGATTGGGGACCCTATTCTCAAGACAGATGTGGGTCCCAGAGGTGGGACCTGCATCTATAGGAATTTCATGTCCCAGATGGCATACCTCTAGCTTCAGTCTAAATAAGCTACAGAAAATGTGATATGTGAATATAATCTGAAGGTGATTCCGTAACTACATTTTGTTATATAAATTTGCTACTTCGCTACTAACAAAGATTACAGTATGCTACATTTTCTTCATTCATATAACTGCTTTTTTAGTATAATACTAGGACATGTTTTCTTTGTCTTTTTATTTTATTTAAAGATATTTAACACAGAACATTTATAATACCCAAAAGAATGAGTTTCTGACAGACTTCAAAGATATGAGTCCTTATCTCAAAGGTAACCCTTCTATAGAGGTCATTACTGTCATTAAAATTCTAATAAGCAAATACAGCCAGGAGTCATTATCTATGTATCTATATGCTGTTATTTTAGTTAATAGGGAAATTAAATTCTGCCATTTGTTCTTTTTTCTCTTATCTTTCACGTTTCTGTAATAAGGAAAGGTGAGTCTATTGATACTCTGGGGAACCTTTATCATCTTTGAGATATACACAATAAAGTGAATATTGCACTTAATCTATATTTACCAATTAACACTTCTAATGCACAAGGGAATGACTCATGGAAGTGCAAGGGAATAACTCCATCATGTTTTCCACGGAAAACCAGGGTTAACATCTGGAGCATCCAAAGTACCATTGATTAAAGTGTATCATTTATTCAATATCTAATTAAAGAGGCAGTATGACCAAACACCCATCTGAGAATATATGAGGTCATTTTGTGGAATTTCTAATTATAAAGACTGGCTATGCTTCATTTCCTACTCATTTCAATGATAGTCTAAGTCCTGCCAGGCCTCTTGTATGTTAACACAATGATCATTGCATTCTTGTATATAATTTTAGCATTGCAGCCAATCCATCTAGAAAAGACTAGAGTGCTTTTAGACCTGTCATTCAAAGAAAGTCAATAGTTGTAATAAGGATTCATTAGTAAAAAGAAAAAAAACGTATTGGAAGCAGATCTTCCATGTATATTGATTAACATTTGCTATTAACCCTCATAAACAGCTCATCGTGTAATGCATCAAGCCAAGTCAAATCTTCTCCATGGCTGTTTAATATTAGTTAATTGTTTTAACACTCTGTGAAAAACATACCAAGAGAGCGTGAAGGAGCATTGCTAATGACACATTATCTTGTGGCAGGATAGCAAAGAATTTGTATTCACATGTCATAGATTGCAAACTGGAATGTGTGTCTGATTTAAGCATCTTTTGCTGGCATACTTCTCTGTTATGATGAGCAGTTTGTTGCTGTGCTCATAGTTACCTTTCGGAAATACTCTACTCAACACTGAAATTGCAACCCCAAGAAGGAAAAGTCTCAAATTATGGAAATCACAGGATGGATAGGTTAATGATATGCAAATGATAAAAATGGAAAAAAAAATAGTGAAAACATCTCAATTTATTCAGTATTGAGTATGAGAGCCACGGGCATAAATATATGAGCTTACATGTATAGGCATGCTATCAACAAGGTTATTAATGGTTGCCTTAGAAATATAAGGCCAAACTGAATACACTTGGACATGCAACTTATCAGGATCAGTGAATTGCTAACCAAATATGTCCCAAATGTGCTAAAGACGCACAGGTCATGGAAGCATGTTTAGACCACGCAGGCTGCTCACAGTGGCACGAACAACATATGGCCTGGCATTGTCCTGTTGAAAAAATGTTTCCTGGGAAGCTTTGAAGAAAAGGCTGTACCACTAGCTCCATGTCCAAATTAATGTAACTCTGAGCTGTTTGTACACCTGAAATGAAGACTAGGAGGGTTCAGCTACCCTTAATATTAAGCTACCTCACACCATAATCCTGGGAATAGGACCAATGTGACATTCTTCTGTGAAGGCCTCTTCTCGGCATTGCCTGTGATCAATAAACCAAGGTCTCTCAGTTCAAGGATTCTGTCCCTCGATGTTTGTGACAAGTGACAATGGCTTTTATGCCCCTCCAACAGATTGGAGCTGGTTGCTTGAAAAATTGATCATTTGAAGAATTTAGTGACACCTGCTACTTTCTTGAGTCACAGCATTTTATTGCTTGTCTTTCTTGGTGTTGCAATTTCAGTATTAAGGACTGTAATGACTAAATATCAGGCTCTGTTCACACTTGTAATAAGGCAATCTTTTGGGGTCTACATTAAAGTTGGCTTCTAGCTTTCTAGTATTATTGATTGTTTCATGAATTGTGCAATATTGTTTTGCTATTCTTGCTGTCAAAACTCCAAAAGACCACATTTAAGTCAATATGATCTGTCAGGATTTCCCAGTTTATTCCATTGCTCATTTATAATAATCAATGATGTTTCCTTCTATATCTTTCCATCAGCAGCCCTAGTGGGCTCACCCAGGGTTTTGGAGCTCAACTAAAGATTTCATCCTTTAGGTCACAGCTCATCCTTCTTTTCACTTCTTCCGGTTTACTTATGTTGTGAGTGACTTTTCTACATATATAACATCTTAGGGAGGGTTCACACTACCGTTATTCAATGTCCGTTGCATTCACCCAGCACAGGATGAGAGCAATGCATATTAAGTGACAGATGCAGACGGAGCCCCCTCCTTCCAGAGTCTCTCTGTATTCACCTCAATATAAAAAACATGACAAAAGCTTTCTTCAATCATGTGTTTTTTACTTTCTGATGGAAGAGAGTCCTGCATACAGGACTTTATCTTCTGTTCCAAAATTAAACAAACCTAACGGAAGACCGCATCCATCTGTTCGTGTCCATTACGCTACTACTTTTAATGTTCGTTGCTGTCAACATAGCATTACTTGATAGGACATGTCACCTTTGTTACCCTTTTAAAGCTTAATAAAATTAAAATAAAATAAAAATGATGCTACTGTAGACAGAGCTGTAGATAATAATCTACTATTAACAAACAAACATATTGAGATATTTGCTAGTCCCAGAAAACATGTGGATGAGCAAGGAGAATTTGTAATAAGCAGCAGGGTAATGTTACATTCTGAGGTTTATTCTGGCCTCTGTTCATACTCATGGCATCCATAGTAACCATTTTGCTAATAGCAGCTCTACTATGATTTAAAAAAAAGAAATAAATTGACCACCAATGTTTTCATTATCCCTGTACTGTGGCATTACAATACCTGGGTATATCATAGTGAGCCTGCCATTGGGCCACATGTTATCCCTCCACTGTGGCACCAATATCTTTTTACTATGGTGTATAGGCAGTATAGTAGAGGGAGTGGAAAGGAAGGGATAAGGCAGGAGCTTCATGGCAGTCCATTTGAATTGACTGTTAGCTCCTGCTATGACTTATGGTGCATTGCATGTGTGAAGTGTTAAGCCAGAAAAGTGCCAGGCATCCTGTTAATATCCAGGCAAAAGAAAGTGAACAGCGGCAATCAAATCCAGACTTCAGATCCAGATATAATATATCCATTCCATTGGTGTAAAACGGCAACACTAAACATGCAGAAATGACACAATCTATCATGCTATCTGCAAAGTAATATAATAACGCCTTTTCCTTGCACAAATCTGTATAATGGAATAACAAAGAGACCAGTGTAATCCTGTGCAGGCAGACCTGAAGACAGAATATTAGAGCATGGAGTGAAGCAAGTGCGGTCACCTTTTTGAGTTGTGTGAAGTGTGCGCTTAACTTGGGATATAGCTTCTAAGCACAAGTGGCTGCTACCCCTGGTCCCTGAAGGTGATGCTGCTCCAAGTAAACTAGGACTTCCCTTGGTGCTAAAGAGATAGTCAGTGCCTTATCGCCAGCTTTTGAGGCATCAGATAAAGGACTGACTGTATCTGCATTTCCAAGAGAAGCCCTGCTTTACCTTTATCTATTTAACTTATACAAATTGATAAGGCCTTCCTAATTTAAGAAAAAAAGGACAACTTGGAGTGCTTCGTACAGATGAGTGTTTAAAGGTGATTGGGAATTGGACTATAGAGAAAGGGAGACATTGAAAAATAAAGAGGTCAGTTTTGGCTTGCTCTGAAGTTATATTCATAAATTTCAGTTGAGCTGCATTTGAGACCACACAAAAAAAAATAAAAAATCAAGTCTTTAAATGATGCATCTAAACCGCTATGTGTAAACATACCTGTATAGATATGAGAAAATAGGATGGTGTCTGTGGTATAGCAATGGGGAGAGGGTCATAGCACACATTATCTTAAAATTCAGTTACAATAACATGCTATGGGTTCTCATGATTTTTATGTACACCCAAGCATTAGGGTTCAAGAGCTTTCAACTTTGTCCCAATAATACAGTATCTGCTGTAATTTATTTCTAGCATTTACACACTGGCTACCAGGTTTATTTTCTACGCCTTTTTTTTTATTTTTTAGTATTGCTGTCTCTTGCCCCATATACGGTGTTTGCTTCATCTCTTTCCCTGATATGCTTTGTTCTCCATTATGTCCATTCCTCTTACTTTGCTTAATGTACTATAATCAAGGACCATTGTGTTTGTTCTGGTGTTTCAGGGCATACAGTATGTCCACATTTTTTCGTTTTGTCAAAGCAATATTATCTTTGGTGGAATTTCTACATATTTCACCAAAATTGTGAAACATTTTCTGTATTCTGAACGAGTAGAAGCTCCACCCATAATTGAAAATGGTGTTAAAGTTTAGTATGACTGACCATACAGTACATACTTATTTTTGACATACATTCTTTACAACTAGAAACCATAAGAATAATAGGTTGTTATTTCAGAACATAGATTATTTGTTCTGCACTTATGCTCCTTGGAACTGTACTCACGTCAATCAATCTGACATTGGGGAAATGCTGCAAAACAAAGACATTCCTGCTTTCTGTACCTTGAACTGCTTTTTCATCTGATCCCTGTTGGTGTCATCATATTGAGACCACATAAGGGAGAATGCACAAGCAATGTGAATAGTGAACCAGTATATTCCAGTAGCAAAAACAAAAAGAACTTCTGCAGGAAACCATAAAGGTAATAATTTAAAAGCATGAAAGGGCATAATAAAAACCTAAGCTTACCACCTATCTATCGGATCTTGGAGTAGCTTTATTTAAAAAAAGAGAGCTAATATAAAATTCAATTGTTTTTCAATTGTTTTTTAGGGCAGTAAATATCAGTCTCCTTCAACTATTACTAATATTTCAGATCAGGTATATGTCTCTTTTGTGTTATGTTCATAATAGGCTTAGAAACGGTGACAAAAACTGCATTCCAGCAAAATACAGATATTTGTGTTAGACATTAAAAATAAAAGCTAATGTATAAATTCCTATCATGGTTAAGCACGTGAGCTGCTTGTTCAGAGCCAAGGACGTATTATGATGGTTTGCACAGGGCCTTAGTGAAACGTTTACTGACAAAGAATCAAAAGGATAGAGTAAATTGCCATAATAATCCTTAAAGTCCCCTTTGTTTGAAAACAAGCCTGTGTGTAGTGTAATGTTACTGAATAACTTACCGACAGCTTTATTGTGAAGTTAGGAATTTCCATCCACAGCACTGGCCTCCTCTCTGCTCCTCTGTTATTTGTTGTATGAGCAGGACACACAATGCAATCTATTAGGGAAGAGGTGGAGTCTGGCCGCTAACTGTGATGGATGTATAAACCTTGTGCTCTTCACATTTGAACTAGTTTGTCCATGATTTCCCTCATTCCAACAACTTAAAATGGTGAAACCGTCAAGAGAAAAGCCCAAAGAACGGACGGACACGCCGAGACCCAGAAAGATGCCGTCCGACTTGAACAAATTGATTCATAAAAAGTTCTCAACCTCTCTAGGCCGCAAACCTAAAATGGTGCCGGAGGTGTCTGACTGCTATTTAGCCTCATCACTGTGAGGCTGAGCGCAGCTCCCCAGCACTAGGGGTTGTAACTGGTGTGCTATTGGAACGATCGAGTTCTCTCCAGTAATTATTTGTATCTGGATCAGTTTTTTGTTGCCTTTAGAGTTTATACTAGTGGTGTACGTAAGAATAGGAGACAGAGGAACACTACTTATTTATTTATGGTGGTGGCGGTATTTTTAGTGCAATTGGAATACTTACAGATGTTGGTGGTAGTGTTGTTACATCTCCACCTGTTTCTGATCTCTTGCCTGTTGTTTATGTGCATTTCTTTTTAGATCCCCTGAGTAACACCCACAACTGAATTGGGAAACTTGTTGGGAAGAGACGTACTTAGGGCAAGTGTTAGAGTCAGCAGCATGACCACCCTTGTTAGGGCGGGAGTCTTTTTGGGGTGTTAAGTGTTTATTAGGGATAATTCCCTACACCCATTGTCTTTTTCCTGCTACCAAGAAAGAAAAAGACCCCAAGCTACATTCCTTATGCCATTGTTACCAACAAACATTATTTGGTAAGACTGTTCCAATTATTTTTATGCATTCACTTGGGTCTGGATATTTTTAAATAGACCCACTTTTAGACTTCTCCAGCTAGTCCCACATTTCTTATAAATCGCTCTCCAAGAATAAATCCACCCCAGCAGATCTTATTGCCACAGATATATGGCGCCTTCTCCATCCCCAAGGTAAAGATTTTCTCATATTCTCATCGGTTGTACAGCAGCTTAAATAATCAATTTCTGTCCTAGTCCCCTTCTATCCTACACATGAACATAGCCCCACCCCTTTGGTGGGGGGGGAGCAGATAAATCTGTTGACAGATGAACAATCATTGCAATATGTTCCCATGTTAAAAAAACGACAATTTACTGAGCTGAATTCCCTATTCTCCCAGATCTCATCCCTGGAATCCCTCCACAAAAAAATCCTTAGCTACCTCTGCCATCTCCCAATTAAACACCCTCAGAGAAAAGGTCAAAAACATTCTGAATGTGAAATCTGCTAAAGCCCTGCTCTATGATAGATACAAGCACTATACTCATGGGGAAAAAGGTAATAAGATTATGGCAGCTTTACTTAAGAAACAGCATTTCAAATCCTTTATCTCTAAAATCCTTACACATATTAATACTTTGGTAACCAAAACTGAAGCTATTGAAGATGCCTTCTGCTTGTTCTATGAGAAACTGTACAATCCTCGAACAGAAGGCTGATCCCCTATAGACACAATTACCCTATAGCATAAGAATGACTCTATCCTAGACTGTTTGTCTCTCCCCCAAATTTCCCGTCCAGAAGCCCTCTCCAGACCCTTCACTTCCGATGAGCTAGGCAAAGTAGTAAATTCCACCCCCCTCTGGAAAAAGTCCATGCCCTGACAGCTTTACTGTTAACTACTTTAAACACTTTAAGGACATCCTCCTGCCACATTTCATTCAAGTCTGTAATGACACTATGGTGGGTGCTCCCTTAGGTCCTCAATCTCTTGTGGCCCACATAACTTTTCTGCCAAAAGAGGGAAAGGACCCTAAGCTTTATAGTAATTACAGACCGATCTCATTACTTAATGTGAACATTAAGTGATGGGCCAAGGCTATGACTGTACTTTGCTTGTACCTAAACTATTAGGGAAAGACCAAACAGGAGCGATATTACATGTTGTATAGTCTGGCTTACTCAAACTAACACTACACTCTTCCTTGTCGGCACTGACACCGAATAGGTGTTTGATAGAATAAATCAGCTTTTTTATGTTCACTACCCTCAATAGACTTGGTATTCCCCACAGTTTTCTAACTTTTTGATCCATTCTTTATATATGGTCCCCACCACTAAGATCAGGGTAAATGAGGTTGTTGGATTCTTTCCCCATAGCGAACTGGACGAGGCAGGACCCTGTTTGTTTTAATTATGGAAACGCACCTCCAGATGATCTGACAGGACCCCGACATCTGAGGTATTCTAGTAGGGAGTTATACTCGGAAAACCTCCGCTTATGAGGATTTGTGTTTCTCCAAGATTTTAATATCACAAGCATGTCCTTTCTCAAACATTACTCCCCCACCATTTACCTCCCCAACCTCCTCAATTGCTACCATATATCTACAACCAGATTCTCATAGAAAATAGTACCTTCAAACCCAATTATCCGTATAAATGGGAGGACAAATTATAGATAACTCTTTCTGATTCTGAGATCCTCTTTATTTCCTCTCATGTATACTGATTCATTAGATGAGCCCAAATCCAAGAGAGCTCTTTTAAGTTAAAGGCGTTTCATTGCCCCCAGCTGTTAACATCCAGGCAAAAATTTACAACCCTTTTAATGTTTAAATCAGCTGGGGGCAGTGAAACAAACAAAAAAAAAAAAATAAAAAATGCATACTCACCTGTCCCCATTGCTCCGGTGTCCTCCCGCGTGTCCGGGTTCTTCAACTCCATCAATCAGTGGCCTCAGGAAGAGGATCCATGATATCACAGATAGTGACATTGCAGGCCCTTCGTTGATTGGCGTCAGCGGCTTCAGATGAACGCTGAAAGAGACCCGGGAGACGGCGCCGGAGCAGAACTGGGATTTTTTATTTGTTTTACTGTCCACAGCTGATTAGCCATGATGAAAACCAAATTACTGATCCTCACTCACTGGAAAGATACTCAACTCCCCCTCCTTCAACAATGGGAGTCCAATGTCTCAGACATATGTTGAGTAGAAGAAATAGCTCATTGGACCTCCATGTCACACCAAAAATTCCTAGATATATGGCCTCCCTGGCTCAATTATTGCTGTACACAATCTCCCTATGTAGAATGTTGTAGCCTTATGTTTTCTGCCAATGTATTTGTGTGCTCTTTGCCTACGATATGTCAGTAATGCACTTTTACATATTATTATTAAGATTATAGAGACCACTCTGCCTACCCTGATGCAGTTTCATTACTAAATGTGCCCCACTGTGTGCAACACAGAAGTAGAGATGAGGTCAGTGTTCCAGTAAAGTGGTCAAAAAATTCACTAAATTTACATGACACAGAAGCTCATTGTCAAAAAGAAGGGATAATTTTTGGAGTACTCATTTAAGATAGGCCATTCATTGCAGATTGGTGGGGGTCTGACTGTTGGGATCCCCACATATCAACTATATTTATGTGACTGCAGCTCTTGGCAGTGCTTACATGCATGGAGATGCATTGCTCACTTGCCATCTCTTTTTATAACAGCAGTTAATGCAGGACTGTCCCATACACTTGAATGGGGCACTGATATAGTGTTAGTAACCACTGCTATGAAAGAGGCAGCTAGTGAGAACATTGCAGCTGTGAAACTCAGTCCGTGTGTGTGCTGGATTTACCAGCCTGAACAGTGTTCCAGGAGCTGGATTCCTAGCAGTATAGTTATCTATGCTGCTAGGAGTCCTTGCCTGCCACTCCGTGTCATCAATTAAACATATACACACGTGGACAAAATTGTTGGTACCCCTCGTTTAATGAAAGAAAAACCCACAATGGTCACAGAAATAACTTGAATCTGACAAAAGTAATTTGCCAAACTGCATGTTGACAAGCCACAAAGCTTCTGGGAGAATATCTTATGGACAGATGAGACAAAAATCAAAATTTTTGGCAAGGCACATCAGCTCTATGTTCACAGTCGGAAAAATTAAGCATATCTTGAAAAGAACACTGTCCCTACTGTGAAACATGGAGGAGGTTCTGTTATGTTCTGGGGCTGCTTTGCTGCATCTGGCACAGGGTGTCTTCAATCTGTGCAGGGTACAATGAAATCTCAAGACTATCAAGGGATTCTAGAGAGAAATGTGCTGCTCAGTGTCAGAAAGCTTGGTCTCAGTCGCAGATCATGGGTCTTTCAACAGGATAATGACCCAAAACACACAGCTAAAACACCCAAGAATGGCTAAGAGGAAAACATTGGACTATTCTGAAGTGGCCTTCTATGAGCCCTGACCTAAATCCTATTGAGCATCTTTGGAAGGAGCTGAAACATGCCGTCTGGAAAAGGCACCCTTCAAACCCGAGACAACTGGAGCAGTTTGCTCATGAGGAGTGGCCAAAATACCTGCTGAGAGGTGCAGAAGTCTCATTGACAGTTACAGGAATTTCTTTAATTAAACGAGGGGTACCAACAATTTTGTCCACGTGTGTATGTCTGAGGTGTGCATTGGGATTCCCTTGATAGAAAATCACCGATGACACTGCACAATAAAATGTTAAAATAGCCTTTCTATAGGAGTCACATAGGCTCTGTGCACTGCTATAAGCTCTGTGCTAGTAATTTGAAAGGTCTAGTGGTTTTTGTCCTGTGGACCAAGCACATATGCATACAAGAATAAGTCAAATACAGAGTATATTGTGACACGAAATGCACATTTAAGTAAAGAATTGTACAAACACCATACTAAGCAATAAACTTAATAAACATTTGCTGTGTTTGTTAAACTCTTTATCCATTATTAGCACAATTTTCTAGATAAGCTTGGCGCTTTCATTTACCTATTATAGAGGAATGCTGTGAAATAGCAATACATTCCATACCCTTTGAAAAGCTTTGAAATGTCCTATGAAGCCAAAGTGTTAATCCGCCTGTAATAACATTTCTTTCAGCGACTGAAAGCTTTTATTAAGCGAATTTTACACTGTATCTATGTGAAGAGCAGATGTGTTCTTGAAAGCATTCTTTATGGGTAGAAGCTAGGTGGCAGTGCAGCTCAGTTTAATATCAAAACATCCTATCTATTTGTGAACAATCATTTATTTCTAGGAAACCAGCATGGAATCAAAACAACAAGATGGTGATTTTATGGTAATAGTTAGCGGTTTTGTAGGTCAATGTATCAACTTACTGTGGTTTGTAGCCATTTCTCATCCTGAAAAGAATTTTGTCAGCCATCCCAAATTGTTCTGTATATATCTCTAGTGGAGAATCGGTTACTCATACAGAATAAAGAGGATTAAAGTATTTTAGTTATTAATTTGAGACATAAGGGTTGTTAAATCACTTGGTCAGGATTATTTTAATATTCATGTTCATAGATTTATGTTTGTATTCTGTTTAGCTTTTTCTAGTCCATGGTAATGTCCTATGTCTCTGTTACTCTATCGCTTGAAAATGCTGTAATACTTAGCACACATTAAATGTTAATATAAAGCATATGACGCACTGATGATGTGTGACAAAACCTATTTATATTAAAAAGAATCTTATTAAGTATTCTGAAGCTGGAAATCTGATAAACTGGAATATCATGACTTAATTCTGGTTACAAACCCACGATTCAGATAATCCACCATGAGTTAAACTAATCTCCCTGATCGAACATTTTTTCTTTCCTCATTTAGGTGCATAACATCGAGACGTATGATTGTTGGGCTATTACAATTTTCTGTAATATTCAAGTTGTAAATACAAAGTTAAAACCATACAGTATAATAATTTCTGCCATCTTTCCTGCATCTAAAAATGAATAAGTAACATGTACAAATCATATGTTTAACTAAAACTAATGAAAGTCTGAAATCTGAAGTGAAAGCATGCATTAAGTTGTAAAGATACATGCAATTTGTGGCTTAGTGTTTGATGCCGTTTTTTGAGCTACAGTAATGAATGCAAAAGATAGGAAAAGTAGAAGTACCTTTCTTTAATAATTTCCCTTCCTTTTTGATCTACTCCTGGCTGCGGGCAAAAAAAATGCATCAAAATTGCTCCCAAAACTGATGGAGATTCTACTAACCTTCAAATATGGACTGTCATAAGCAGAATAAAAATACAAAGTTGGATAAAATAGGACAATACTATAAGTAAATGCATTTGTGAAGGTTACAGCCTAGTGCAGATAGACATTGTATATCTCCATTAAATCCATTAAGTTTTATAGAACCATATTAGGGTACCTATAAAAATGTATGGGCTTATACTGTATGGTTTTTGATTTATTACAGAGACTTTTGCCTCTTAGGGGGAGTTCACATTACTGTTACTAATGTCCGTTGCTGTCCTCTATCATAGGATGACATCAATGGACATTAAACTGTCACAGAGAATGGTCATGCATGCAGGACTTTATCTTCCATTACCAAAGGAAACAAATCTGACAGAAGATAGCGTCCATCGTGTTGTTTACATTAGTGTCAATGGGAATGGACACAGAATCGGTCTGTGACCGTTCTCTGTGAGAGTTTAAAGTCCATTGCTGTCATCCTATGATGGAAGACAGCAACAAACATTAGTAATGGTAGTCTGAACTCCCCCAAAGAATTCAAGAAATGAAGACTTTTGTCATGCTCCATCAGATGCCATGTTGCTCAGATATTCCTCCCTAAATGGATTGTTTGTAGGAGAGAAAACCTCTGTAATAAAATGTGACATGGAGGAAGGATATGGCAATACACATAGAAGATTTATCACAAGGGCAGTCTGTGTTTGTGTCATTTGTGCCAACTTTATCATATGTCGCTCAACGTTATAAAAAATGTGCTGCATCGACAATACTAACTCATCTAGCCTGACATATTACACCACTTTCCACACCCCCTCACAGTGAAATTTATGAATTTTTAAAGTAGCATTTGATAAATCTGGAGTACAGTCTAACCACAGCCACTTATAAAAAGTGTAGAGAATAATGTAAAAATCCAGCTTTTAACTTTTGCATTGCAAATGTCAAAAGTCATGGGGTAAACCTGCAGCATAAATGACTTATATGTCAATGAGAATGAAAGAAATACCTTACATTGCAGCTGGTTTGCCCACTATGCTCAGTATGACACCTTAGGGTAGTTTTTACACACATCATTTTTTTGGGGGGAGCAGTGTTTTGGGGTGGGGGGTTTTGCAACATTTCTCTAGCCATTTTATTTCAAAAAGTAATGGTTAGAAATATAAAGTGCATTGCAGTGTGGCTTGGAATGGAGTTTTTTCTCACTTTTGGTGCATTTTTGAGTCCATGGTGTTTTTTATTTTTTATATTTTAAATGCTGCATGCTCCAAGTATGACATATTTAGGTGGTTTTGTAAGTTGGCACTAGACAAATGTTTTCAGATATCCTACTATTCAGGTGAAATAGAACTAAGCTGCAGTACTCTGGTACTGCTACTACACAGTGGACAGAGCTGTCTGCTTCTCACTCCGTTCACTGTATAGTTCTAGCATTAAGTGGAAGCTGAGAGAGGCTAATTGGTGGTGGTGTTGCTGGGTGTTGAACTCCTATCAATTAGATATTGGTGGGCTACCTTGCCTGAAAACGCCTTTAAATGTTAAAATAAAGTGTTAGGGTCAGGCTGCACCATGTAAAGGTATCCTATCTGGCATGAGCTAATTTCCAGGTTTATTCTATTAATTAGTGATTGCATTCAATTACTAGTAATTCTTGGACTGTGCCTATTAGCTATTGCTTCAGATAGAAACTATTGGTGTGACATGGCAAATAACACGTCAGATAAGGCTGAGCCACTTCACGTCAGGGGACTCCCTTAGAACCTATTGATTTTTATCATAGTATCATTAAATGTCACACATCTGTTGTATGGCTGCATTCTAGTATTCATATACCACTTGAACCCTACATCATAAATCCTTTGGATTGAATTTTGGTCAGTAGAGACATTAGGAATGGTGTGTTGATGTTGTTGTAGCCATACAATGTTGTTGTAGCCATACAATGGAAGAAAAGGTTAAACTGATCTCACAGTCTGATTGTTAAAGGAGTATTTCCAACTATAGTTTTACATGACCTTAGTGCACTGCTTTGGATTCCTCTTCTGGGTTCTGTGCTCAGTTATGTGGGTGGTCCTACATCCAGTAGCTGAGAGTTCAGGCCAGCATTCCTGCAGTGATGTCATTGCACTGATGTCATGAACACATGAACTCCCACAAACCCAGCTCCCGGTTCATCTAATGTGCATCAAACAGTACACTGGCAAGTGGCTCCAGGGTGGTAGCATTAGCCCTGAAGCTTTTCCAACAGGTTTAAATGTGAATATTTGATATTCAATACCCCTTTAGGCCAGGACCCCACGTTGAGAAAACGCAGCATTTTAGATTACCTTACATTTACATTACATTTTGTAAATCACAGCCTATCAATTATACCTATGTAAAAAATGGTGTTTTCTGTATAGGTATAATAAAGGAAGAAAGTTCGCAGAGAAAAAATCTCTGCAGACGTTCTCTGAAAACAGCTATGGAAGAAAACGTGATGCGCAGTCTTTTCCGTAGCGTTTTTTTTTTTTTTTTTTTTAAGCAGTTTGATGCGTGGGGCCTTAGCCTTAATATGTATTATTATGTCTATGCTCAATATCAGATAGACTACTCCCAGATCAGAATGATTATAGCACCTACTGGTAGTAAGATATATCAAGTTATAGTTTAATGGCAGATTTACACAAATTTGTGCCTTGTAGATGAATCTGGTAATGTACTGTAATGAGATATTGACATACTGCATGAATAGTTCACAATACTAATAATAAATTGGTTACATAATTCTGTTATTAACAAATGAATCCACAGAGTACAATGACATACATAGTGGCCATAATATTGCTAACCAAAAGATAAAATCTGGACCCTCAACAACCTATAGCCCCAGGATGTTACGGGTGAAACAGAATTTATCGCAGTATTATGCAGCTATTGGCTACTGCTGATGGGGAAGCTTTTGGTCCTGTGCAGTTAGCTGCACAGTGGTTGCTATGTATGCCATTATCCTGAAGTATACGTGGATATATTCAAGTAAGCATTTTTACAGATTGGTTTTCTAAAACTGTTTCTGTTTCTCCATGCTCTTAAAGCTTTAGTGCTTCTGTTATTTATACCCTGCAGACACCTTATCAATGGACACACAAATAAGAATATGGATTTGAAAATGCAATCTGTTAATACATCCTTTCAGACTTCCTTATTCTTTCCTAACACCGCTCTAAAATTCAACTTTAGATAAATGGAAAAAAAAAAGTGATGTATAGTCAGTCTTTACAGGACCTGGCAGATTGCTTCTGGTAAAATTGCATGTTGGATTTTTGGATTTTCTAAGGAAATACTTTCTAACTGAATCCTAAAAACCTCCATTCTCTTTCTTTTCTTGACTAGGAGAAAACTCTTGTAAAATCTTTTTACTGAGCCATTATAATGCTTTCTACTTTCACTGCAATTAAAAGATGAATATCCAAAACATTCAGTATTAAAAACATGGCAAAAGTGTAAAAAAAAATAAAAAAAATTTGAATTTGATAAGGCAGAAAAAAACTCTCTTCAGTAGAATTTGAAGCTGTTTTTGTAAGCTAATTTTCATGAATTCTCCCCCAAAGTCTGCTTGAAAAATATCAGCAGGAAAATGTGCCTCTGCCTCCTACTGAAATGTATGGGAGGAAGATTTCATTTGATATTTGGAGCTGGTTTTGAGGTGGAATCTGACATCAGTTCTGAATTACTATGTAAACATACCCTTAGGATTCACATGTTGGCATCCATGTGAGGCCATGCTGATCTTGGACAGCACCCCACCCTGCACATTTGGTGAAAACCAGATCATTTTTTTTTTTTTTTTTTTTATCTTTGTATGTCTGTGCTTGGTAAAAAACAGGTGACACACAGATGTTGTTGTTTTTTTCTTTTCAATGGATCCATAGACTTCCATTGATGTGGTTGTTTTTATGAAGACTTAATGTCTGCAAAAAAAATACGGACATCTGAATAAACACATTGAAATCAATGAGTATGTATGGTGTCTGCGAAAAATGTGGATATCAAACAACATACATGATATTTGAATGCGTGAATAAGACCTTAGGAGTTCTTTAGCATATTTCAAGTATTTATCCTGTACTGACTAATGACGTACTTGTAAATCATTGGTTGCATGAGAGGGTATGGAACAGGCTCTAGAGCTGAATTTGCTCCATACCTAGTGGGTATTTTACAGCTCACACCTGCGGTTTATAGTGCTGATTGCAGCTATTTAACGGTTTAGATGCAGCTGATAGTTTGGGATGACATAATGGGGGTGTCGAGCAGTTGTCATGACTGCTGGTAGTCTATTGAAGGTCCCAGTCCTATCATCATAAAATAAATAATAATGGTTAATAGGAAAGAAGTAATATATATTGTAATATTCTATTGCCTTTTAGAAATATTGCAGGATATTGTATGAGCAATGAGATGAATGCATGCTCAAACCCTATAGGGTAACTAAAACAAGGTTAAAAAGGATTAAAGGCGAATGTGTCACCAGAAAATGACTTAAGTTTTATTTTGGACATATTTTTAAAGAATTTTTGGTGAGGTCATTTTAAATTTTATCATCATATTTATGTTAAAAAAAAAAAAAAAAAAAAAAAAATCCTAAAAATTCTGCAGTTCTGACAATGTCCACCAGGCCATGTAATATGTTGAGAATTCCTGTGTTCTGTAGGAAACTTCCTCTCACTAGCACACTGATCATGACAGCTATCATGCATATGTAGATAAGTCACAGAATCCACCAGTCACAATACAGGATTTCACAGCTTATTTACTCACTTCACAGAGCATGTCTAGAAAACTGTCTAATTCAAGTGAATAATATCTGCTCAAGACCATTGTGTCTGTGGCCTAGGATCCTTCTATAGAAAGTGTTTTAGGCTTAGTGGTAAAAGAATTGAAATCTATGCCAGACAGGTATAGATTTCAGGTATAACTCAAGCCAGCTAGCTTGTGTGGCTTATAGTAAATTTGTCTGGCTCCCTTTGGTCTCCAGTCTCCACCCTGCTCTGCCCACTTTTGTAAAAAGTGGTGGGAGGCAGAAATAAGAATGTGTACATCTTTGGTGCAAGAAGGGGCTAGGTACCAAAGATCTGCAATATTTACAGTTATCTATGACAAGAATTTGCTGTGGGTTAGTAAATTCCTTCCATTATGTCACAATCATACAGACAATGATTTAGAATATAGATAAAGAAATAACCACAAAAAACATTTCCATGCATGAATTTTCTCGTTGTTATTGGTTCTCTATTAACTATTTCAGGATCTGGCCATATTGCTTGGTTCAGAACCGGGCACGTTTTGGGGTTTTAGGTACATGCACTTTTGAGGGATAAAATATTTTTTTAGTTTAGACTAGTCAGATAATTTTTGTCTTTTTTTTGGTGATATAACGCTTTATTTTTACATTACATTATTTTTATTTTTTCATGTTTTTTTCATTTTTGGTTATTTTTTAAACTCCCAAGCAGCACTTTTCTCTCCGCATGTTTCATGCGGAAACCGAGCGGAAACCACACGGACCCCATTATAGTCTATTGGGTCCGCAGGTTTCCTTAGGTAAACCACTTTTCCATGCATATAGGTTTCGGTTCGGGGGGGTCCCCAAGCGGACTCCCTGAACAGAAACTGAACGCAGATGTGAACGGACCCTAATACATTAACCCCAATTACAGGAGGAATACAGCCTCTTAACTTCTAGAACCCAGCAGTACCTACAGTTCCCAGTTGACCTTTGACCTCTGGGTCAAAAGGGGAACTGCATTATAGCAAATCGCATAGATGCATACACAGCACTCATTGGCAGTGATTTATCAAGACTGGTGTTTTCAGCTCCAGTCTTAATAACCCCTAAGCCAATTAAGGGTGTTCCTCATCATGAATGAGGCACACCCTCTGTCGGCCCATTCATCTGGAGGAAAATCCACACAAGTTAATAGCTGGCATATTTTCCAACATAATTTATGCCATCATTTACCTGAGCAGAACAAAAAAGAAAAGTTGCAATTTTTTTCCACAAAAAACAATTTGCGTAAAAATATTTGCAACTTTTTTTTATGCTTTGTACTCTAGATAGCTGGTATACAAGGCATAATAAATCTGCCTCTTTAAGTGCTGTGTATACAGGGATTGGGAAGACAGGGACGGTAAGGTTGCCCACAGCCCGAATGTTTAAAGTCAATGGGTGGTTGGCCTCTGGTTAAGTAAAACTTCACTAGTTTATCAATTTGTATAGAAACGTTATTCTGAAGGATGTAAAAAAAATATATAGAATTATATAATTATAATTGTGAACATACAGTTAGTCACATACCTTTCTATAAAGCTTTGGTTTAAAAGTGTTTTAAAAGGCAACAGGACATTTGAAATCACAAATGCAAATGCATCTATTTTGGTCTTTTTCTCTTCTTCAAGTTTTTTTGTTGAACAGAACCTGAAGAAATCTTTACTATCTTGAAAGGTGTTGTTTTCTTTTAACACACGAATCACAAAATGTTATAAAGGTTTAGTTCTTGATGGCAGTGCTAGAATAAGGATCTCCTTTGTACAATTGTTTATTCTACAGTGTTTTAACTTGGTACACGCATTCGCTTATCTTTGGCAGCACTTAAAGGGTTTACTACATGCTTTGATTTATGGTGTACCTACCTGTACAACATTGTTTGAGTGGATTTGTACCAGTAGTTTTGCTTACCTTGTGCCTATGTAATTCTTCTCGTTCTTTCCTTTTCCATGCCACACTAAACAATGGGGCATTCATTGAAATTTTTGTCACAAATCTGCCAAATCTGTTAGTATACACTTAAAAGGGTTGTATCAGTTCAGAATATCGATTAAAACGCTTTTGACAATGTGCACGCTTCTCCAGCATGAATTAATGTACCGACTTGCATAGCCAGAATGGCTTATTTAAGACTCATTAGCTGTAGTATCCAGGCATTAATTACTCATTCCGTCTAACAATATTATTACACGTATTTGTTCAAGTATTGACTCTATAATTGTAGGTGTTGTGTGGAGCCTTTTTGTTTATCACGTTTCAGACTATACATTTCCATCTAAAAGTCTTTCTGATACCTACAGCTGATTCTAATAGGTAATCAATAATATTGATTAGGTGTGGAACTGTCTGAACATTGCTCAATGGAGGCTGAGTAGAATGTACACTGTGGAATTAGGACAGTTAAACACTGGAATTCATCTTTACGTCCTATTGCTGCAGCCAGCAGTTTCTCTAAGCTATTAATTTTATTATTAGCACACCTGGAGACATTGGTTCCCTTGAGAAAAAGCAATTCAACTGTGTATGCGTGCTACAAAGACTGGTGACACAAGATCAATGATGCAGGAGAGAACGTAAGCATGCAGCATTTACTCGACTCACATTGTTTTGAAAGGATATAGACAGCCTAACATGACTGATGCCGCTAATAGAAATGGAAATAATAATCAAGGGACATGTTTATGACTGTACTTATTAAATCTAACTTTCATTTATTAACTCTTCACCAAGCGCGCACAACAGCAAGAACCTTTGTCAGCATTCTAAAATGGTTTCCTTTTTTAGATCTATTCTCAGCAAATCCTCAGAACAAAAAAAATATAGTTTTTAGTTTATAAATAGAAGACCCAAATAAAATATAGTGTTTTGTGGATTCCAGATATGTCTGTGGTGTCTCAGTGAAACTGTTGTCAGCATTACCAGTAAGCATAAAAGGGTTGTTCTGGATTTTAAGGAAACAGAAATAGAGCTACTGATATGCGCAGGCTGGGACTGGTATTGTGATATGCACTTGTATGGGCATGAGGTGCAATATCAAACCTTTTCTCTATTAGGCCATATTCATATCTGAACACTTGATGAATTTTTTAATTCACAGCATATGGTTTTCCAGTAGATTTCACCCTTTAAATTTTTACTTGTAAGGCTACTTTCATATAGCAATATTTTGATCAATATTTTCATCATTGTCTCAAATCCATAACCAGGAGTGAAAAATGCAAGAAGTATTTTTAGAAAGATTTGTCTTTTTTTTTTTTTTTTTTGACCCACTTTTGTTTTTGGTTTATTATACAAATACTGATGGGGAATCCTGTCACTGTGACAGTCCATTCACACGATGGAATTTAACACTGATTTCCAAGGCGGGCTGAATTGGAGGAGTTACACCTAAAAAATCCTCATCCAATTTGGCCGTGTGAAATCTATGGTTAAATATTAACCAAAATTTCATGCTACAGGCTCTTTAGATAAATTTCTTTCATGTCTTTCTGAGCGATAATATTCATTGGCATACACTTTGAACTGCTTAAAACACAGAAAAAAAAATGAAAATATTGAAATTAAATAAGCATCATTGTTTCAGCAAACTTAGTAATATATTGCAATTAGAGATGAGCGAATCGAAGCTGCCAAAGTGGAATTCAATCCGAATTTCAGGAAATCTTTGATTCGTATCGATTCTGGATTTACTAACACTTCGTGGTAACGAATCACACAGCTCCAATCGGGGGTTTTAATCCCTTGGATGCTGTGGTCAAACATAACCACGCATCCAAGGAGTTCCGCCATGCTACCTGTCCCCCTCGGCACCTCCCACGGTGATTAAAAATAAAAAAAATACTGATATTCACCTGTCCTTCCTCAGGCCTCACTGCTGGGGTCTGTGATTGGGCCCCAGCAGTCACGTGGAGTGCACGGGCGTAATGAAGTCATCACGCCCCCACGTGACTGCTGAGGCCCAATCACAGGCCCCAGCACTGATGTCTGGGGAACAAGATTTCAGTCGCAAGGAAGAAGAGGAGCAAGGAGGATGCTCAAACAGCCAGATTCCCAAAAGAGGTGAGGTTAAGGTGAGTATAAGTGTGTGTTATTATTAATCACTTCCCCTGGGCCTCTGATTATTATACTCTGGGGTCTGAGGAGACCCCAGAGTATAATAATAGAACCAGCTCTAGGGGCAGGGGTTTTTTTTTTTTTTTTTTTTTACATTTTTTTCTTTTTTGTCCCCATAGGGGATTGAAGCAGCGATATTCTGATCGCTGCATCAATAGGTATATGCTGCAATACACGTGTATTGCAGTGTATAGCAGGCTGTCAGCCCATGCAGACGCATAGGCTGACAGTCTCCATTCAAAGCAGGATCAACCAGGTATGCGGAGGGACAGCAATGTGGCAGGCCCGGGGTCACTGGTCAGACCCCGGGCTGCCAAATAGGAGCAGCGGCACCCCCCAAAAACATCATGGGGAGGCTGATCGGGACCCCAATATATAATAAAACACCTGAGATACCGCGGTCATGTTTGACTGTGGCATCTCAAGGGTTAATGCCCACGATCGGAGCTCAGCTCTGACCGGGGATGTTAGAGGCCAGTGTCAACTGTTACATACGGCTGACACCCGCAAAGCAGGATGCGCACACAGTTTCTGTGTGTGCACCATGCCTCTGCCATGGTTTGCGGGAAATCCTTCCCAGCAGCATCGTACTATTAGGGCGGATGTCGGGAAGGGGTTAACGCGATTGGCCACAAATTAATTCGAATCGAATCAAATTGTTTTGGAAATTTCCGAGAATAGGTCGAATCGAATTTTTTTTAAAATTCGCTCATCTCTAATTACAATATATAATATAGAACAGAGGTCGGCAACCCCTGGCACGCGTGCCAACTTTGGCACGTGGGAGACATCGGGATGGCACGCAAATAGCATCCGCTATCCCCCCTCGTCAAGAACCACTCATTCCCCTGGTAAATCCCGCCCTGTCAAGACCCACTCATTCCCCCGGCCACCAGCCCTCCAGACACTACCACCTGTACCACCGCCGCCCAAATCACACCCCCCCCCCCCGCTCCCATAGTGTGTAACGCTACTTGCAGCGATCTTCTTGTGTAGGACCTGGCAGCCGCGCGAAGCCTTGTCCAATGAGGATCTCGCGGCTGCTAACTAATGACGTCACCTCCATAGCCGGCCAGCCACAATCCACAGATGCTGAGAGGATTCCTCACAGGCTGAACGGCTGAGTTTTCCTCCAGAAAAACTACTCCAGCTTCACTGTCCATTAGAAATAGATCACAGTGAGTTTTAGAACCCATAATAAAATATATTTCAGTGTACATATGAATTTTATATTGTAATATTAACCTTTTCTGTACTGCTATTAATAAGTTGATGGGGTCTTCTTTAATATGTATATTCAATACATATTAAAGAGGACCTTACAAGTCCTCATGTATATGCGGTTTTACATACCACTAGAAAGCCGACAGTGCGCTGAATTCAGCGCACTGTCTGCTTTCCCGGTATGTGCCCCGAGGCTGGAGATATCAGCGGTCTTAGTTTCACAGTTCACCGTCAGAAGGGCGTTCCTGACAGTCTAGCTGCGCTGTGAGGAACTCCCTCCCTGACAGTACTAGTCCATAGACTTGTACTCAGGGGGCGTTCCTCACAGCTTAGCGTCATCGCCAGGCAGTAAGGAACGTCCCCTCTGACAGTACAGCCAGGGGTCGGCAACCTATGGCTTATTTCCCTGGCACGGCAGCGGACTCCTCACCCAGTAGTTTCGATCGGACCAAACACGGCCGAAACGAAACTGCTATTATTATACTGTGGGGTCTCTTCAGACCCCCCGAGTATAATAAGCGGAGCCCCCAGGGAGATGATCAAACATAAAAAAAAACAATGTTACTCACTATTCCACGCTCTGCAGCCGCTCTGTACTCTTCAGGCGCTTCTGCCTGAAGTCAGCTGACAGGGCCTCAGGTGTCACGTCTGCGTCTGACGTCATTACGCATAATGACGCGACGTGACCCCTGAGACTCAATGAGCGGTCGCTGACTACAGGTAGAAGCGCCCGAAGATACAGAGCGGCTGCGGAGCGTGGAATGGTGAGTAACATTGTTTTTTATGTTTCATCACCTCTCTTTGCCCTCCACTTATTATACTCTGTGGTCTGAAGAGACCCCACAGTATAATAATAGCTAGTGAATGTGCAGGGGCCACTATAGAACATAATACCGTGTGCAGGGGCCACTATAGAGCATAATACTGTGTGCAGGGACCACTATGGGACATATACCGTGTGCAGGGACCACTATGGAGCATAACCGGGCAGAGGCCGCAGGGACATACCGTGTGCAGGGGCCACTATGGAGCATAATACCATGTGCAGGGGCCGCTATGGGACATATACCGTGTGCAGGGGCTGCTATGGGACATATACCGTGTGTAGGGGCCGTTATGGGACATATTGCTGTGTGCAGGGGCCGCTATGGGACAAATACTGTATGCAGGGACTGCTATGGGACAAATACCATGTGCAGAGGCCGCTATGGGACAAATACTGTGTGCAGAGGCAGCTATGAGACAAATACTGTGTGCAGATGCCGCTATGGGACACAATACCGTGTGCAGGGACTGCTATGGGACATAATACCGTGTGCAGGGGCCGTTATAGGACATAATACCATGTGCAGGGACCGCTATGGGACATAATACCCTGTGCAGGGACCGCTATGGGACAAATACTGTGTGCAGAGGCAGCTATGGGACAAATACTTTGTGCAGAGGCTGCTATGGGACATAATACCATGTGCAGAGGCCGCTATGGGACATAATACCGTGTGCAGAGACCGCTATGGGACATAATACCGTGTACAGGGACCGCGATGGGACAAATACTGTGTGCAGAGGCAGCTATGGGACAAATACTTTGTGCAGAGGCCGCTATGGGACATAATACCGTGTGCAGGGACATTATTCTGTATAACAGTGTGTTTTCTATATTAAGGATGTGTTTTTGCACAGAAAACTCAGGCTTTGTTTTTTTTTTTGTGCAAAAATGCACCAGTTTTACATCGAATGAAAAAGTTCCAAATATATCTGCATCCAGATACATAGTGTGTATTCACCATAAGGATGCCGCCATACGGTGCTCCTGGACACATTTACCACTAATTGGGAGCTGCACATGTACTTTCATTGCTGCTAATCGGAAAGTACAGGAGCGTCCCAGGAAATAGCAGTAAGCGCATGTGTCCTAAAACATCTGGTGGCAGCACTTCTGTGTTATGGTTTGTGGTATATGACTTTAGTTTAGGGGTCGTCAGACTTACAATTATTGACCGGCACTCCGAGTACCTCATCTTTGATTTTTTTTATTAAAATCGGCACGCCGAACAAAAAAGGTTGCCTACCCCTGATATAGAATAATGTTTCTTTCTCATCTTTCCGGGCCATTTCTCCGTTCCCTCACCTCTGCTAAACTTACTTAGACTTTAAAAAAAAATGCTGCTTTATCCATCATCACATGACTCATATTGCACATGTCTATAGAAGTCTGTAAAGAAAACAGGGGTGAGCAGAAATTGAAGGAGATACAGTGGGGAAAAAAAAGTATTTAGTCAGCCACCAATTGTGCAAGTTCTTCCACTTAAAAAGATGAGGCCGGCCTGTAATTGTCATCATAGGTAGACCTCAACTATGAGAGACAAAATGAGAAAACAAATCCAGAAACTCACATTGTCTGATTTTTAAAGAATTTATTTGCAAATTTATGGTGGAAAATAAGTATTTGGTCAATAACAAAAGTTCATCTCAATACTTCATTATATATCCTTTGTTGGCAATGTCAGAGGTCAAACGTTTTCTGTAAGTCTTCACAAGGTTGGCACACACTGTTGCTGGTATGTTGGCCCATTCCTCCATGCAGATCTCCTCTAGAGCAGGGATGTTTTGGGGCTGTCGCTGGGCAACATGGACTTTCAACTCCCTCCAAAGGTTTTCTATGTGGTTGAGATTTGGAGACTGTCTAGGCCGCTCCAGGACCTTGAAATGCTTCTTACAAAGCCACTCCTTCGTTGCCCTGGTGGTGTGCTTGGGATCATTGTCATGCTGAAAGACCCATCCACGTTTCATCTTCAATGCCCTTGCTGATGGAAGGAGGTTTGTACTCAAAATCTAACGATACATGGCCCCATTCATTCTTTCATGTACACGGATCAGTTGTCCGGGTCCCTTAGCAGACAAACAGCCCCAAAGCATGATGTTGCCACCCCAATGCTTCACAGTAAGTATGGTGTTCTTTGGATGCAACTCAGCATTCACTCTCCTCCAAACACAACGAGTTGTGTTTCTCCCAAACAGTTCTACTTTGGCTTCATCATACCATATGACATTCTCCCAATACTCTTCTGGAACATCCAAATGCTCTCTAGCAAACTTCAGACGGGCCCGGATATGTATTGGCTTAAGCAGGGGGACACGTCTGGCACTGCAGGATCTGAGTCCCTGGCGGCGTAGTGTGTTACTGATGGTAGCCTTTGTTACGTTAGTCCCAGCTTTCTGCAGGTTATTCACTAGGACCCCCCATGTGGTTCTGGTATTTTTGCTCACCGTTCTTGTGATCATTTTGACCCCGCGGGGTGAGATCTTGCGGGAGCCCCTGATCGAGGGAGATTATCACTGGTCTTGTATGTCTTCCATTTTCCAATTATTGCTCCCACAGTTGATTTCTAAACACCAACCTGCTTGCCTATTGCAGATTCATTCTTCCCATACTGGTGCAGGTCTACAATTTTGTTTCTGGTGTCCTTCCACAGCTCTTTGGTCTTCACCATAGTGGAGTTTGGAGTGTGACTATTTGACATTGTTATCAGTATAAAAGACACCTGTCCACAACCTCAAACAGGTGCTATTACTACAGGTAATGAGTGGAGGACAGAGGAGCCTCTTAACCCTCGTCCGGCTGAGTAGGTACAATTGTACCTATTCCTATGCAGCCTGTAATGTTGTAAAATTATGCAGCCTGACGAGAGTTAAAGAAGAAGTTACAGGTCTGCGAGAGCCAGAAATCTTGCTTGTTTGTAGGTGACCAAATATTTATTTTCCACCATAATTTGCAAATAAATTCTTAAAAAAAACAGACAATGTGATTTTCTGGATTTGTTTTCTCATTTTATATATATTACTATATAAATTATTCAAAGATATATTAGTTTGACACATATCAGTGGACCTTTCTGAGCTTCCTGTACTGTAGAGAGGTGGACCGGTATGGTCTGCTCCATTATTCCCAACTCCAATTCATTGCAAACTTGTTCAACGTACAGCACACTGAGAATGTGGAATACATCCTTGATCTGAAATTCTTCATAGTTATAGGGAGTGTAAGACATTTTGTAAAAATATTAATAATCTTTGTCAAAGTAAAAAAAAATTATTAAAAACTGCATTTTTCCAGACCATAGTGCCACTGTTTTCCATAACATGTAATATTGTAATTGAGCAATTTAGCCCCCTTTTGAGTTAATTGGGTTGAGCTGAAAACTGCACACAGCCCAAAGATATAAGTGGCATCAGATTCACACAGACTTGTTCAGTACATGAAATATGATTGAACTGCTGGTTCTTTGTACTTGTGTCTCTTGGTCTGCTTGGCCAGCCGCTACCAACATCAAAGACAATGCAAGATGTAAAGTAAAGTCTAGATCCCTGTACAGGAGGTAAAGGCGGTATATCGGGGAGGTTACTTGCAAAGCACTCTTATGAATGTCACTAAGTCAAACCACTTTGGTGGACAGTGGGTGTACATCCACTGGTTATTACACATATGCAGTTCTGTATTTGGGTTCATTTCTGGAAGCATTCATCCCTGGAAGCATTGCTTCATATAAACATACCTTCATAATACACGGCTTCATGGAAACATCATATGGCAAAAAACAGAGTTCTCTTAGCAGCATAATAGAGATATGTTTGGCAGAAAGCTACTCACTACACTTCACAGCATTAATGTGCATAAGACAAGATGGACATCACATTTTAGATTCTGTCACCAAGACACATAAATAATATTCTATATATTGCTAGGTTCACAAGTGCGTTTTAGCGTATCTGTCCTTTGGGTCCACTTGGGGACCTTAAAAACGGAAACCCTATCCGCTTAAAAAGCAGTTATACGCAGAAACCTGCGAATCCCATAGACTATAATGTGGTCTGCCGTGTTTCCACCCGGTTTCCAACGAGAACGGTGGAGAGAAGTCCTTGCTGCAGGAATTTTCTCCCCGCCTATTTAAAGCGGAATTGGGGACGGAGTCTCCTACTGAGACTCAAACACTAGTGTGAACTTGGCTTACATTAACATTTCTTAAATTTTCTAAATAACTAAAGATGTGATTACAATAAGTACTTTTGAAGCATTGTTTTATAGTTAGAGTTTTCTATTTACCTTTGCAATATGCCCAACAATGTGTTAAAATTACCCTGCATTATATAAGACACATTTTTCTTTATCAACTCCTTGTATTTGTTCAAAATGTGTTTTCACATTCATTTTGTGGAAAAAAAATAAAATAAAGGACGTTGTAAACCCATTCTTAAAGTGGTAAATCACAGAGGAAAAAAGTTCTAAACGTCTAGTAGTAAATCACAGAGGGGAACCAGGAAAGGCTAAAATGTAACTTTTAATATGCAATAGTATGGCAGGGTTCACACTACCCTTGGATTCCCTTATGAAGGTGTCCGTTAACAAATAAAAAACGGACACCCATCATAAAAGACATTAAAGGACACTAACTGATGTTAAAAAGTTAAAAAAAAGGATACATTAGCATCAGTTAGTGTCCGTTTTTTTTTGTTTTTTTTTTGTTTCTGCTTTCTGAGCATGCGCAGAAACAAAACGGACATAAAATAATGGACAGTAACTGATGAGTTACTGATTAGTTACTGTCCGTTACCCATAGACTAAAATGTTAAAAAAATAACGGACACTTGCTGTCCGTCAAGAATCCATTTTTCCAAACGGACAAAAAAGTCCTGCATGTAGGATTTTTTGTCCGCGGAAAAAAGACTTCTGACTGATTTGGTACAAACGGACACAATATAAAAACCCATTGAAATGAATAGAAATTTTAACGTATTTCTGACAGTTCAGCTAGTGTCCAATGCTAAAATCTTGTAACGGACAATAGCAACGGACACTACTCCCCCTATCACACCCATTCAAGTGACGATATAAAAGGCAGAGTCTGATAGTAAATGTATGCATTCAGTATAGTGGTGGATAAATTTCACCCACTCCTGGCTAACAAAACTGCAGCCCAATAACCACACCTACTGGTCAATAATCATATGAGTTTATGAGGTGCACCACTAAACTCATACTGAGTGAGGAGAGATAAAGAGTAGTGTATATAAATATATACCGCTCCACTCTCTCAATCAGACCTCTGTCAGAATATACATAGAAGGAGAAGCTCAATAAAATATACTCCAAAATAAAGTGTCATAATCAAAATGGATAAAGTGCTATTGCCGTTATCAGAATAGGATAGGTATCCCACAGTTATCTGGGCAGTTGAGTCTGTAACCTCTGCAGAGATATGTTGCTCTAGTACGTGTTAAATGTCCATCACACTGGAGCATATAGTAATCAAAAGGTTGTATACAGGTAAACAGTGAGGGGTTAGATATATTACCCCCACGGCTAACTCTGAAGCTACAGCCAACACATTGAATTGTGCCTCACTGGAGCTGAACCAGACTGTTTGTTGAACTACTCCAAGCTACCTGTCAGAACAGTCTAGCAAGCAGCCTGTTATTAGTAGTCCAAGTTGCCTGTAAAACTGCTCAATGCGTTTCCCCCTATATGTTATTATCAGTGGAGAGGTAAGTATGATGACATTAACATTCCCCATACACAAACAGATCAAATAGCACAGATAAGAGCAGTAAAAACTGTGATTCCCAGATCCTGGTGGTGACACTCTGACATCACACCATGTGGCACGTTCTGATTGGCTATCACTGTACAAGCCTCAGAGCAAACAGCCAACTATGCAGTGTATGTTGGAACAGGGAAGGTAAGTAAAAGCAGGTCTTTATTGCCAATAGGAGTAAAAGGACTTAAAACAAAGCTGCTCTCAATGAATAAACAGATGGAAATCAAACACAAAAAGTATACATATAATCAGGCAACATCCGTACGCTCATATTTACGACCATATGGGTGATGAAACAGATAATACCACTGTGATGGAGAAAAAGACAGCGACCCATAAATAGATAACCCAACAAAACAATCCCAATGGGTCATGTCATAAAAACAGCATGATAATAGCCTTAAATAGAATGTCCTTGCATATTGGAATAACGCGCTATACACCATACTGTGTAGCGGACCTATTTAAATGAGAGGACACCAATATATCCACCATATAAAAACAAATATATGGAATACTGATTACAATTTGATAATATGCCTCTCAAATACCTGTATCAGCAAAAAAAAAGCATGTAACTTAAGAAAAAATCTGCCTAGTGTGAATAGTTAATAGAAAAACTCAGACTATAACATATGATCAATCATCATGACAACAGGACCAAATAGGAAAATAAATTGTGTGTCTAAATAAATGGGATAAATGAAATATTATCATTTAAACCCTTCAGTTTAACACACTGGATCCTAAAAATCTATCTCGCCTCCTTCTGAAGAGCATCCTCCCTGATTGCTGGATTACCTCGATAACCTGACATGTCAATCCTTCAGGATCGCCATTATGATGACTCCACATATGCTGGCTAAGAGGTCAGTCCTTCTTCTGCACAATGCTGCCTATGTGGTCCAAAACTCTGCGTTTTAGTTCTCTGTTTGTTATTCCCACATAACTGGAAGGACATGGGAACGTAACAAGATATATGATGCCCTTTGTGCAACAATTTGCAAATTCACGATTCATGTAGGTTTTACAAGTCGAGATGCTTGTAAAGCTAGTGCCTTTCTTGATGTAGTTGCACAAGGAAAACTACTCTTGCTCAGCCAAGTACTATTAATCAGGTTGTTCAAACCCCTTCAAAATGTTATAGCAGGGGCAGTTTCAATTAGACATTAAAGAAAAGGATCCATATTGAGTATGTCCCAGTAGGTCTGACAAATTTTCCTAATCTGTTGGTGTTGTGCATCAAAATTTTTGATGATTCTAAGGGAATTTGATGAATCATCATGATTCTTAGGGATCTATAAATCAGATTGCTTCTGCAAAGATGTATAATGATGTAATCTCTGCAGGATGTCTTTAGGATACCCCCGTCTTAGAAAGTTCGCCTCAAGATCATCAGCCTGACAATTGAATTCATATTCCTTGGAGCAATTCCTGCGAATACTCAGGAATTGTCCATTTGGAATCCCTTTCCGTAAAGGGAGAGGGTCGCAGCTCTCCCAATGAAGGAGGCTGTTGGTGGCTGTTTCTTTTCTGAAGGTGGAAGTGGACACTATCCCATCAGATCTGATATGAATATCCAGATCTAGAAAGGTTATCCTTTCTTTATCCATGCTGGCTATGAATTTCATATTAATGGTGTTTTAGTACAGTAAATTCACAAACTCCCAAAATGTTCTCATCTCCCCAGATAATTGTGGGATACCTATGCTATTCTGATAATGGCAATAACACTTTATCCATTTTGATTATGACCAACGAGAATTGAGCACCCCAGTAATATTCTGACAGAGGCTGATTGAGAGAGTGGAGCGGTATAAATAACACACCTACTCTCCCACAATATGAGTTAGTGTTCACCCAAAACCCACACGATTATTGACCAGTAGGTGTGGTGGATTGGGCTGCAGTTTTGTTAGCCAGGAGTGCAAATTACCACGACTAACTGAATGAATAGATATACACATATATCTCAAACCTGCCTTATATTGTCACTTAATGGGTGTAAACACAAAAGCCTTATCATATCTACATATTATCTCCTGATCCTCTCTGATTTACATTGTTAAAGTGGGCTGTAACAGTTTTTTATTTATTAAAACCAGTAAAATACACCTAACCTGTTTTATCAGATAAACAGTAACACAAGACGGCGCCACGGCTGAGCCTACCTAACAACATTTAGTGAAGCTACAACATAGCATGGCATAGAAAACAATAGTCTGGAACCGACAGCGATTGTTAGGTAGGTAGGCAAAGTGAAAATTGCAGAATATAGTGCCAAAAAATAGATACATATTGATGTGGAAAATTAAAAATAAAATCAACAGAGATTCTAGAAGTATGTTTACAAAAGGCCACTGTACAACCAATTACAACACAACAAAACAGTAATGTGTATTTTGAAAATATGTAATTTATTTCGAAAGGTAACTTTTTTTTTAGACTATAGTGTTCAGGATCTGGGGTGCTGGGTGGGCTGACATGAACACAGACCCAAGGTATTAGTCCAAGTATTGAGTTTTATCCTGAAAACACTCCTTGGTACATGCAACATAACAGAAACTAAAAAATAAATACCGCCCGTCTGGGCTCTAACTAAACAGAAATAGGTTACCCACCTAGAATAGGAACAAGTTCAAACAGTCACATTGTCTTCCAGCAGTAGCCACTTTCTTTGTGGCTTTCCAGCCAAGCTCTGCCATAGTCTGCTCTCCTAGCAGCCTTCTTATATCCCCTTAACGAGGAGATCCCAGTCAGCTGGGTTTCATCCAATTTTTTGCCTTCCTCTGGATCATCACTGTAGGGTGTAGGCTGGACTTGAGGAACCCATGTCTTCATCCAACTCATCTACTATGTTACTATGTTACATTTAATTCAGTATTTTTGGGTTTTTATTTGTTTTATTTCATCTAGTGATGATTCACTCTCTCTAACTGTGCTGAGTAGCTACAGAACTGTCCTCATTTTCATCAACCAGCTTTCTACCCCTGCTGCTCTACCTTCTCTCTCACAGCATGTGTTTGGCATACAGGTATAGATACTATAGCATCATTTCTCCCTTCCCTCTCCTCTGCATCTTTGAGATTCTGTGGTAGTAAAGATGAGCTCTATAATGATTAAGAGGGTTTCTATATTGTTGCAGAAAGCCTACAAGCAAGAATGCTGAAAGGTAAGAAAGTTGCCATGTTTCCTTAATAAAACATATACCGCAGAGTTTTGTATATTCACATCTTCTACTTAAGCAAATAGATATGCTTTAATTTTAGTTACAGTCTATATAGTACATGTCTGATTAGATTGTGGGTCCCAAGATATACTGGTTTTGTGGCAAGCCCCTTTGCTCATTTTCTGCATTGTATAGCATTACTACTGAAATCAATGGCGGAGATTTATCCCATGCTGGTGTAGTGTGTACCTCTTTTGTGATGCTTATAGCTTGTGTAGATTTCCGGTATTATTTACAACCGTTTTCTAGTATAAATGATAAATAAATCTGCACCCGCCCTCGCAAAGTGGCATGGATGGCACAAAAACGCTAGTGCTGACAATTTATGCCCCAACTGACGTTTTAAAAGTCACAAACCCAAGGTTTAGAAACTATTTTATGCGAAATTGGAGTTAAGTAATAATACATCTTCCATAATGTTCTTACTATGATTTTAATGAATGTGGGCATTCTCATAGAACAGAAAGTCTAGCTAGTTAATAGGAAGCTGAAATTCCTTATTTAGGCTAAAGCCCCACATTGAGAAAACGCAGCGTTTTACAGTATCTGCAAAGTGGATGGGATTTTGGCTAATACCATCTATTGCAGAAAAAAATCTGCAGCAGAAAACCTGTGTTTTCAAAAACGCCCATGTTATTTAAAATTGGAACATGCAGAAACGCTGGTGTGTGCCATATAGGTACAATATGGGCAAAAGGTCTGCAGGGGAAAACTCTGTGAAAATGCAATGCTGCAGAAAAAAAACGTGATGCGTTTCCGCTGTGTTTTTTTTTTTTTTTGAAGCATTTTTTGGCTGCATTTTGCTATGTGGGGGCCTTAGCTTTAAGCCATGTTTGTCCAAGTAGGGTAGTATGAAGCACTGTCTGTAACAGACAAAACCTGCAGCAAAATTGCATATATTTAAACCATGCTTTTACAATGGGGTTTTTGGCCACACAGTTTTTATGGGTAAACATGTAAAAAATGTTTTTTATTTGTAAAAACAAAGTGCTTGAAAAACTGCAGTAATTTAATGTAAAAACAAATTCTTTTTTTGCCTTGCGCTTTTTGGCCATGCAGCACATTACCACAGTACATAGACCCAGCCAAATTATTAGCCTATTATAAGAATACAAAAAGGTTCTTGTGTCTAATTGAATACTGGAGAAAGCTGAAGTTTCTTTAAAAAGATTAATCATAATTTTCTCAAATCATGGGATGTCTAAAATGACTTACGATTTAGACTTGCTGTATTGCATGGTGTTAAGTCTAGTTTTTAATTTCCATTAGATTAGCATTAAAATACTTTATTAAACAATTCTGCACTAAATAATATTGTTTGCTTAAACTAATTAAATGCTAACAATGGCTTCCATGCTCATTAAATTAATTTCCTGAACATCCTTTTGCGTACATGGCTCTGTTCCAGTTTATTTGAAAACAGGAGTAAATATGTGACTAGTCAATGCTGGTGCAATCTGACTTGTAATCAACAGGAAGGCTTGTAGTAAAACAACATACTTCATCTTCTCACTCATGTGAGAGCGCCGAGAATTAATGGCAATACGCTTAGGAATTTATTACACCTGCACCACATTTACACAAAGTGGGTCAGCAACTGCCTGGTATCATTAGCGATAGACAAGGGAGTAACAACTGACAAGTTAAAAATGAAAAGGCATTGTCCAACAGCTGGGACACACAGTAAGGTCATTTTACAATACCACAGTGATTCCAGCAAAGTAGAAGTTGTGAACTTTCATTCACTGTTAAAAAAGAAAAAGTTCTCTCTGGTTTATTAGGAAACTCAGATTTGTAAAGTGTGTGTTCAGAGATGCATTGTAATGTGTGATGTATATTAATTATGTGAATAATGAGATTATTATAATTAATACAATAACATTCATACTGTTTGTCACTCTGCTTTAAGAGAGAGAACCTGTCGCCTTCCAATTTTATCTCATTATTATCAGGGATTATTATAAATATAAACTGGTCAATGTTACTTGGAGTAGATTGCACACAGGTAAGAAGTTGCCATACCGGAAAAGTTCTTGGCTTATCTAACCTTCTGTAGTGTGCTATCACCCAGTATACATGTGGAGATAATGGAAGGCTAGATTCACATGACCAAGTAGTGTGTTAGCTGGATTTACCAGCTTGAACTTCATGCTGGGAGTGGGACTCCTTGGCATCATAGTTATCTATAATGTTAGGAGTCCCTACCTCCCAGAAACATATTGACCAGTACCGATTACTGTATGTACAGTATATCTCTGGGAGGCAGCATTATACTGTAGATAACTATCATGCTAGGAGTCCCACTCCCAGCATGAAGTTCAAACTGGTAATCTCGGCTAAAACACGGACCCAAATTCAGTTATGTGAATCTAGCCTTAGTGTATAAAAACAGAACTGCACAAACTTTAGGGAATGGACATGTAGTATGGGAAGCTCCTAAAGCCCAATCTGTCCAGGAAAAACAAATATGATGACAACATTCAATGTAGCAAGACACTGCATACAGTCAATTGTGATGTTTTAATACCCCCGTCTTAAAGCTATGTGACAGTATTTAGGTGAGAAGATCTGCTATAGACATTAGATGTGTTTTGGCTGGAACTACTGATTTGAAGGCTCCAATGTACATGGGAGCCACATAACAGTAGATATCAGGGAAGAAAAGCATTGGGCACTTGAAATTAAACAACATGCCCAATCCTTTTTTTTTTTTTTTCCAGATAAGCCACTCCCAGTACAGTGCACATGCACAGTTTGGACAAGCATGCATGTAAAAGAGGGAGTTGGTTAAGAATACTGCTGGCCAAACAGCTATCTGATATATACAGCTAGCATTGGTGTGAGAAACTTATTAAATATTTCTATGCAGAAATACAAAAGATAAACTACATAAATTTAGAACTAGACTAGATAAGCCACATTTATTATAGTGGTTCACAGTAAATAATAAATTTGTTGCATCTGTATATATTTTTGTTACTAACTTTTAACTATGCTACCTTTTGGTTTGCTTACTTTACGCCACTTTCATGTATCAAAATTTTTTGCGTAAAGTAATTGTAAGCCACATCCCTTTCCCTCTAGCCACATACCTTAGTGTTTTGGTGCCAATTAAAGAGGACCTGTCACCAAGTACAAAATACTAAGTACCATTCATCATTTGGTTCTCATTGTGCCATCCTTGTATTCAAAAGACATGGCGCCTGGAGGATTATATGTAAATTAGCTCTTATTCACCAAGTGAGCTCAAACCCTTTTGTATTCTATTATAAAAATAATAGGTTGTTGCCCACTTAGTGAATAAGAGCTAATTTTCATATAATATTCCAGGGCCATATCTTTAGAAAAAAATGTCAAATTGATCAGGAGCATAGTGACAATTAACTGATGTACTGGGTGACAGATCCGCTTTAACTCAGAATTATGGCACATTTATTTTATTAAATCTACACCTCAACCAAAAAAAAAAACAAAAAAACATATATGGCTTCTTTAAGCCTAACTTGTTGTGAGCACACCATTAATGAAATCTTGCATGCAGTAAGTGCTTATTTAAAAAGGAAATATCAAAGTATAATTTTACAAGATTAGCGTGTTAGAGACAGTAGATTACAAACTGTTTGACAGGATTACATTTAAGACTAGGCAGCAACTTTACAATGCTTATCCATTTCATGTTTGAATGCGGCTGCAATTCATAATCCAGTTCTTATTTGGTTCTATAACTATAAAATATTTGTATTACTGTATTTAAATGTAACTGTATAAAGTGCTATAATAGAGTCCGTCTATAGACTTCACATTTAATATGATATTGCACTCACGGTACCTGGGCTCATTTAATTTATGAAAAGTGAGCTTTTAACACCAGTTTATTGATTTAGCCTTGGTCAGAGAGGAAAGGGTCATGTTGGAAGATCTGCAATTAGAGTTTGCATGTGATCTCTAGCTAGTAAATGTTCCGAAGGGTGACTACCATTTCCATATCACAAGGCATTATGGGAAAGGAGCTGGGACCATGTACCATTTCATACCATTTCCAGGCATAAGTATGCCAAATGACCAATAATTGCTACAACTTGTATTGTAACACTTTCTTGTGGCTGCTTCAGGTTTCTTAACTTAAAAGGTATATAAAAAAAAGTAATTTATATCTCTACAAAATGACTGGCTGTGACAATAGTGCAACCAAACACCACAAGTAATATAAATGTATGAGAGTATGGGGTGGCAATGTGACCTTGAGTTTGTCATGGTACACGCCAAGGTTGTTTTTAAGAGGTGCAGTAACCTTGAGGGTCCCAAAATCACTGTCCAAGACCATTGTGTAGTTGTCTTCCATCTAGTTTATTTAACACCTTTATAACCAAGGCCTTTGGTGCCTAAGGCTAAGTCATGCACATCAGATAACTGCCCACATTAGATCTGATCTATCAATGTGGTACAATAGTCCCCCAGTCATCAGAAAGGATGAGTTCATAGTGACATAGACAGTTTATCTACTTTCAATTGGTGATTTGAAAAGTACTTGCATGAAATAGTTTTTGTAGGAATACCCATTGAAGGACTTGGATACACTGGGACTTATTGTAACATTGTTAAAGGGGTTTACCAGGCTAAATAACTGATGATCTATC
The DNA here is from genome assembly GCA_947044405.1 of Leptodactylus fallax. Taxonomy (NCBI): domain Eukaryota; kingdom Metazoa; phylum Chordata; class Amphibia; order Anura; family Leptodactylidae; genus Leptodactylus; species Leptodactylus fallax. Next base: position 778,284 of record CAMRHE010000420.1, read on the forward strand.
TGACTACCTCAAGGTGTGGCTGAATTATCAAAAGGCTCCAGCCTCTTAATAATCATGCTTATGCTTTGCGCTAGAATGGAAATCTAAACCAGTCAGTAACTGGCATAGATTTCCTATATAAGGCTGTGGCCCCATGTTGCGGAAATGCAGCTTTTTTTGTTGCAGATTTTGTTGTGGTTTTTTGAGCCAAAGCCAGGAGTGGATTGAATAGAAAGTAGAAGTATAAGAGCTTCCTATATAGTTCCCATTCATCTTGTAGCCATTCTAGGCTTTGGCTCAAAAAACCACAACAAAATCTGCAACAAAAAAAGCTGCATTTCCGCAACGTGGGCCGCAGCCTAACTCACGCCGGTTTTCTTGAATAAGTTATTATAAATCTATCAAGCCAAGGAATCCTCAGAGCAAGGAATGTGGCACATCTTTGGAGCAGGTATCTTTATAAAGGCAAGGCCACATAAAACAAATTTGCTGCAGAACTGTCCCTGTTGGCTTTTGCTGCAGCTCATCTGTGGATTTCTGAGGAATCCTATAGCTGTTAAGCTTTACACTGTGAAGGTGGAAAGCTGTGTGTGAAATACACAACAGTGCCTTATATGTTGCAGGTGTAACATAAAGTGTGAATTTTAGTTGCAGCATCTACATGAGATTAAATCTCATCCATAGAGCTGCTTCTATAGATCACAGCAGATTTGCCAGGTTTTATAACCTTAAAGGGGTATTCCCATGAACATAACCATATCTATACTTGTACATAATTAAAAGTTAAGAATTTTTGCATATATAAGTAGTTAAAAATTCTGTAGAGTTTTAAAAATTTTCTCTAACTATCCTGGTTGTGACACTCTGTTGTTTTGATCCATTGCCAATAGATACGACTACAAATGTAGAAACTTTACTGTATATGGTCTGGGACTTGTCTAAAACCCAGCCATGATTTTCTCATGGTAGCTGGGTTATCAGACAGGGACACTACATGTATGAGAAGATATCCCAGCTACGATAAGGAAATCATTGCTGATATTCTGACCTTAGGAAGATCCTGCATTCATGGTTGTATCAATTGGCTACCAATTAAGAAAACAAGACTGTGACCACAAGATATTTAGAGAAAATATTTAAAACTCTGCTAAATGTTTAATTACTTATATTTGCTAAAATTTGTAACTTTTAAGTATCTACAAATTTGAAAATGGTTATGTTCATGGGAATACCTATTTAAGGTTATTATTTTATTATTTGTGTTTGTTTTTCATTATCATTGTTACTATTATCATATTCTAAAAAAATATTCAAAATATAAACCTCCCACTCTCACAAGTATAACAATCCCAAATACAGCAACTTTTTTAAGCCTACTGTACAGTAATACCTCGTACACTAGCGTTTCAGAATTTGCGAATTCACAGATTCGCGATGTTTTTTTGGCAACTAACATATATAGATTTTGCTCTTTTTTTCTCAGATCTGTGAAATTTAATTAAAAAAAACACCTTCGCTATTGGGTAGTAGCGTCCTGTTCGTTACGTACCCGGTAATTAGTTTCATTTTACTGTGAGTGTATAAGAAAAATGAATGAATGTATTAATATACAGTACTGTACAGTATACTTTAGTATACTGTACAGTACTGTAGGGTAAAGTTTATTGATATTTAGGGGTTAAACATTAGAAATCGGCATTGTAAGCGCTTCTAAGCGCTTGTACCAAACATTCGCGATTCCTCGCGATCCGCGACCCGCTCTGTAACCTAACCTCGCGAATGTACGAGGTATTACTGTATATCATCATTGTGATACTGGAGAATAAGATCCTTATTATTTGTTGTTTATCTCCTGCTGTTTGCTGGTATTTGAACTTGTTTTGTGCACTATTGTCAACACTTTTTGTGACAGAACTTCCTGTCACTTCAGCAGGACAGTAGGATTAAATTGACAAAGTGCCGGTCCAATCTGTGTACATACACACACATATACAGTATATATGCGTGTGTGTATGGAGAGAGTGAGTAAGTGATGCAGAGTGGTTAAATTCTATTTAAAATAGCCATTAAGTACAATATATTCATCTTTAGTGATAAAAGCAACATGTATTCCTAACAAGTTAGCATTTACCAACATTCACACAGGGAACTATTAAAACACGCTGCCTTTTAAAATTTCTTTCTGATGTTCATCCAAAATAGATAAAATTCAGCACACTGGGTTTGGAGGTGCAGCGAGGCAGGAATTAGGTCCGCGGTGGTAGCTCTGTTCCCTGGCTCTGTCACAGTGGCTGTTGTCTCTTCCCGCCAAAACGCCCACAGATGCAGGTTGATTCAGAAATGGGGGGAGGGGTGCACTGATTGTGATGATAGTGGTTATGGTTTCCCAAAGGCACACCTTAGTGGTGGTCTTCTTGCTGGCTGGTCAATGATGTTAGATGTGGGGTAATCTTGATGTTAAGTGCAATAAAGAAGCAGGAGACCTGGTGTCATAGCTCATATCACTTTATACGCCAAGCAATAATTGTCACACTTCCAATCAAACATATGGACTCAGTCTCTTTCATTGCACAACCCACTTAATGGCTAACTGCAGGAGTGGTGGTATTTCAAATACGTCTCCCTATTCTTGGTGGACCCCAGTCTTAGTAAACCAGTTCTGACCTTGTGCAATTCCAGTTGTTCATTCTCCTAGCACTCTCTGGCCAAATTCGTCTGACTCTTTCCTGGTCTAAGCAATTTGTCTCTTTGGTAGGTCAGACATGGTCTCTTAGGACAGTTATCTTCACCATTTGGACATATAAATCCTCTCAAATAGATCAAGAATCTTCTTTCTATGAGCTTACACTCAATGTAGTAGGGTAGCCTGTTTTAGGGGTTTCTGCTACTTTCTGACTCTGGCTCACTCTCTGAACTGAACAGTAGCTCAGTACTGACTTAAATAAACAAAGCTCCCTTCATCTTATTGAAAGTGTTGAGATAGAACACTCCAACTCAGTGTTAAGCAGGATAAGTAGTATAACCCAATTAAATGCACAGTAGTAAATTGCATCAAACAGTGCAAACTATTCTAAAACCTTAGACGAGCATAGTATATGCATAACCTGTAATCTTCCAAAAAAATAGTCCCATAAAGACAAGAAAAGTGACTACAGATCTGCTGTATGGTATAACCTCCAATGCCTCCAGAGGAAATCCAAGGGTGCAGATGAACATGTTAAACTACTCTCGCAACAACTATACAATTGAAGAGAGAAAACAGGTCTAGTACTCCATATAGAATTTTCATCAAAGTAGCATTAATTGAATTAATTAATAATTAATGATTCCATATTAGGTATGGAGTCTTTAAAGGGAGTCTATCATAGGTATTATGCAATTTTAACTAATCCCATCATTATATAGCCTTTAGAAAGGCTATTCTAGGCATACCTCTCCTGAAGAAATCCATTCTTCCGTATTTATAAAAAAAAAGTTTTATCTTATATGCAAATGAATCTTTTTGGAATGCTCCAAGCACACTCTCGCCATCAGTAACAACCCTTCTTCACCGACCGTGTAAGAAGAAATCCAAGATGGCGCACGGAGCATGCGCTGTACACTCAGCCACTTTGTCTTCGGGCTGAGCATACAGTGCATGCGCTTTGCACCATCTTGGATTTCTTCTTACATGAGCGTACTGCGAAATAATCAGTGAAGAGGAGTCCCGGTTTGAAGAAGGGGCGGTGAAGAAGGGTTGTTGCTGATGACTGGGCATTACGTCTGTGCTCCAAGAAGATTAATTGGCATATAGGATAAAACGTTTTTTTGGAAAAACGGAGGAATGGATTTCTTCAGGAGAGGTATGCCTAGAATAACCTTTCTAAAGGCTATTTAATGATGGTATTAGTTAAAATTGCATAATAGCTATGATAGACTCTCTTTAAAATAATTCAATAAACTCCTTCGATGAATGACGTATACATGTGGATTAACACTATATCTGACCATTATATAATTGTATGTTTGTGTTGCATTTTTTAGCAGTTTTCATTGTTACATGCTCCATCTCTAATTTGTAGTTCTCTCTCAGCTGGTGGATGGAGTTTAGATTCTTTGATGTCTAGATGTCTGCACACAGAAAGTGAAGAATCTGCTCCTCTCACTCCCCTTCCCCCCCGAAACATCAGCAAGATCGCGTACTACAGCGAAGTATTGATCAGTATAACTGTGATTAAGGCATTTAGAGTGAGATATAAAACTTATTGTCATCTACAGCAGTCTTTGTCTATCTCCCCTCTTTCTCACTGGGTATTTGTTTAGTAATTACCCCACGTCCCTACCCAGCGTTGTTTTAACACATTGGTTGGCCCAGCGTTTCATAAGTGGGCATCCTGATGACTCCCATTTAAACATAATTCTCAACTTTCGGAGGACACAAAGATGGATTAGTGTAGCAATACATATAGCACGCTGCAGCAAAATATTTTGTGTTAAGCTGCGCCCCTAACCCACCCATGTTTCTTTGAACCCATCCATTCCGATCATGTCCCTTTGTGCCCTAATATAATAGTACCCTTCAATTAATAGTATACAGTATAATACCTACTTAGTGTCCTTTATGCAATATAATGCCCTTTTAGTGGCCCATCAAATAGTAAAACGCCCCTGTAGTGGCCCTAAACAATATAATGTCCAACAGTGACTTATCACACAGTCAAATGTCCTTGCTGTGCACCATATAATATAATATCCCTACCGTGGCCTATCACAAATTAAAATATCCACTCAAAGCCCATCACACATTAAGATGCAAAAAAAATAAATAAATAAATAACCATACTCTCCTACTTCCTTTCTCACAGTACTGTTTGTAGGCTCCGGTTCTAGTGCTGTCCATGGCTCAGTGCTTATTATAACTCCCTCCCTCAGACCACACTAGTCAAAGCCAGAATGGTGGAACTCCACTATTATATTCAATTTTATCTGCATCCTGAAATCAGGACCCACAACTACTGTCCCACTGAGTGGGGGCCCTCGCTGTCCTAGGGCCTGGTGCAAGTGCACCATTTGCCCTATGGTTAAAGCTGCTCTGTCCCATAGACTTCTATGTAATCATCTAATGGAACACCTCTGTGAGGTTAGAATGTAAACAAAATTGAAGTTTACACTAAAAATGGTAGACACATGAAATGTGAGGAAAGGTTTAAGTTGCAAATATACGGAAACAGCAGAAAATAATATGTACACCAAAACAGTGAGGATTTTGAATCATGTATACCACCGATAGTCAAACATTGGTGGAAGATCAGTTTCAGTTTTGGGATACTTAACATCTGGAGTTGGAGGTTTGTTTTTTTACCAAAAGCATGATAAATTCTGATCAGTACAAACAAATGTTAATACATCTTTCAATAGCCTCTGAAACAGTAAGAGGGGAAAATGTAATTCTCCAGCAACACTATAACCCAAAGCAAACTGCTGTGAAGATCAAGACATACTTGTCAGCATGGAAAATCCTATAAGCAAGTCTTATGTAAAAAATGAAAGCTAGAAGGGAAAAAAGGAAAAACATAGGAAATACTGATATTATAGTTAATTTTTAAAGAGGTTATCCCACACATGAATTTAGATTTTATTTGTCGGAACACACCTGTGTATATATTTTATGAGTTTACATCTTATCTAAAATGTGTCTGTGCTGACATTTATTTTACTGTTTCATTTCTCTATAATTCTACAGTCTCTCACCCTTCAATGCATCCACACTCTGTACTCTGTTATGATGGACATGCATTGCCAGTCTACTCCCTATTATCCTTGACTTCTCTGATTGTTAGAGAACACAACAACATGGCACAGTGGCATCCTTAGCTTCTCCGACAAGCTTAAGAGAACAAACACCTGCACGGTAATTGCCATTTTTTTCTGGTTTTCATAGAGGTACACAGGACTGAACAGCTGCATCATCAATTAATTTTCACCCAAAAAGTATCTGATATTGATGTGGATGTGGAAGGTTTACAATATAAATGGGTTTTGTTAAATAAGGACAAGATAGGAGTCTAATGTAACAAAATGCACTAAATTTGTCATATAGTGTGATCCACTGTGATAAATTTGGTACACTTTATTCCTGTCTGGGTTACTTTTAAGCTATTTAATTTCAAGGCAGTATTAATAAATTTCCACATTGTTGTCTGTGATTTTTTTAAAAGGGAGTCTGTCACCAGAACCTAGCATATAAACCAAGCCCCACAGATAGAGAGGTTAGGGTCATCTGAATCAAACAGGGTTTTACCCTTTTGAACCAGTAAGTCTGTTGCTGAGATATGGCATTGCTGTTGCTACAAAGAGGTAAATGGAAATCTACTCTATGCTTTATACTGTATCAGCAATGGAAAATAAAAGCGGTTTGACCACCTTCATCCCACCAACTTGCCACAAAATACTTTTGAGAGAAGGGGGCATGTCTGTAAACGTCCAATGCCAAGTCTCTGTGATGTTACAGTGCACTCCCGTAAGGCAGGCTCCCATGTCCATGGTGGCCAGGCTCAGGAGCACACAGGGAAGCATGTCACCAGTTTCCCTTCACAGCTTTAATATCGCTAACTAGATTCTGAGCCAAGCAAATTCCAAAAATGTGCAATAAAGATACTGCAACAAACACTCCAACAACTACTATTAAGTTGTCTTGTAGCCACTTTTCAAATTGGCCCACACATACCTTAGTGTGTGTGTGTATATACAGTACAGACCAAAAGTTTGGACACACCTTCTCATTCCAAGAGTTTTCTGTATTTTCATGACTATAAAAATTGTAGATTCACACTGAAGGCATCAAAACTATGAATTAACACATGTGGAATTATATACTTAACAAAAAAGTGTGAAACAACTGAAAATATGTCTTATATTCTAGGTTCTTCAAAGTAGCCACCTTTTGCTTTGATTACTGCTTTGCACACTCTTGGCATTCTCTTGATGAGCTTCAAGAGGTAGTCACCTGAAATGGTTTTCACTTCACAGGTGTGCCCTGTCAGGTTTAATAAGTGGGATTTCTTGCCTTATAAATGGGGTTGGGACCATCAGTTGTGTTATTCAGAAGTCAGGTGGATACACAGCTGATAGTCCTACTGAATGGGGTGTTAGAATTTGTGTTACAGCAAGAAAAAAGCAGCTAAGTAAAGAAAAACGAGTGGCCATCATTACTTTAAGAAATGAAGGTCAGTCAGTCCAAAAAATTGGGAAAACTTTGAAAGTGTCCCCAAGTGCAGTGGCCAAAACCATCAAGCGCTACAAAGAAACTGGCTCACATGAGGACCGCCCCAGGAAATGAAGACCAAGAGTCACCTCTGCTGCGGAGGATAAGTTCATCCGAGTCACCAGCCTCAGAAATCGCAGGTTAACAGCAGCTCAGATTAGAGACCAGGTCAATGCCACACAGAGTTCTAGCAGCAGACACATCTCTACAACAACTGTTAAGAGGAGACTGTGTGCAGCAGGCCTTCATGGTAAAATAGCTGCCAGGAAACCACTGCTAAGGACAGGCAACAAGCAGAAGAGACTTGTTTGGGCTAAAGAACACAAGGAATGGACATTAGATCTGTGGAAATTTGTGCTTTGGTCTGATGAGTTCAAATTTGAGATCTTTGGTTCCAACCACCGTGTCTTTGTGCGACGCAGAAAAGGTGAACGAATGGACTCTACATGCCTGGTTCCCACCGTGAAGCATGGAGGAGGAGGTGTGATGGTGTGAGGGTGCTTTGCTGGTGACACTGTTGGGGATTTATTCAAAATTGAAGGAATACTGAACCAGCATGGTTACCACAGCATCTTGCAGCGGCATGCTATTCCATCCAGTTTACGTTTAGTTGGACCATCATTTATTTTTCAACAGGACAATGACCCCAAACACACCTCCAGACTGTGTAAGGGCTATTTGACCAAGAAGGAGAGTGATGGAGTGCTACGCCAGATGACCTGGTCTCCACAGTCACCAGACCTGAACCCAATCCAGATGGTTTGGGGTGAGCTGGGGTGAAGGCAAAAGGGCCAACAAGTGCTAAGCATCTCTGGGAACTCCTTCAAGACTGCTGGAAAACCATTTCAGGTGACTACTTCTTGAAGCTCATCAAGAGAATGCCAAGAGTGTGCAAAGCAGTAATCAAAGCAAAAGGTGGCTACTTTGAAGAACCTAGAATATAAGACATATTTTCAGTTGTTTCACACTTTTTTGTTAAGTATATAATTCCACATGTGTTAATTCATAGTTTTGATGCCTTCAGTGTGAATCTACAATTTTTATAGTCATGAAAATACAGAAAACTCTTGGAATGAGAAGGTGTGTCCAAACTTTTGGTCTGTACTGTGTGTGTGTATATATATATATATATATATATCATATGTAACTCTCTTGCTCCTGTTCCAGCTTTAGTCTCACGTCATATCCACATTGGGTATTAGGAACATCCTCTGCAGGGTCCCTAACACAACAGGAAAATGGCACCCCACAGCGTTCTCTGCTTGGATTAGAATCTGTGCAATTGAAGTAAATGTTGAGGATCCAGCCATTGGGTCCATGAGCACCACAGCAGGACCAATATTCCTGAGCAAAAATCAATGTGGTTCTGCAGGTCTATATCATCTTGATATGCCTTTACATTGTTATTAATGAAGAAGTTGAGTTGATCTTTGATCCAGTCTTTAAATACAAAGGCCAAGATCCCTGCTTTCAGCTCAAGGAAAAAGATCAGCCCAAGGAAGACTGAGAAAATCTTTTGAATTGAGGTGTTCTCCTGTAGCGCTCCAATGCAGCCAGCGAATCCCAGTACAAACGTAACAGCCCCGGTGACCATGAAGAGCCAGACAGGGTCAAAGCCGCCCAGGTCCGTGATGGATGAGATTGCCAAGCCAATTGCCAGGAAAGCAGCTCCCAAAAACCAGAACACTATGTTGAAGACAAACAAGAAATACTTGATGCAGCAGCTGACTTAAGGTCCCTTGAAATGCTTGTGTTTGCCAGACATGGCTTGTACCGCCAAGCTGGACCACGTGTGGAGCGCTAGTCACAAATGCAGGGGATGCTTGCGGTGTGCAGTTCTGTGGGGAAGGTAGAATGGCGGCCGATGGCTAAACACTGGCATTGGGAGGCTGCAGGGAGCGCACGGAGCTCGGGGCATCAGGCTATTGTTAGAGCGCTTCCTCGAGTCCCAGGCATGGAATGTCCATCTCAGCAATGGAAGCAAAGGTTCTCAAAAGGAAACCCTAATCTATCAATCTGCTGCTGTTTGGGTTCTGGTGACAGATTACCTTATTGCTGCTTGATGGGTGGAAAAATAAAATAAGCATTACCACATAAATTCCCACTCAGGTATTTCAATGCCAAAAGGTCTGTTTTTTGGTTTATGGGTCACCGATGTGGCCAGGGTCATGTCAAATAACTAATGCTTATTTTATTTTTTAACCCTTTTCTTCAAAAATTTTCTTCTGCTAGTGAACCTCTTTACCCTATCGGCAAACACAGGCATTAGTTAGTAAAGAATAATAAAGAACTAAAAAGGATTGTGTTTTTTTTTTCTCAATTGTAAGGCAATAATCGTCTATGTTACAGTGTAACATTTTGTTATACATACATACTATGTCCCAGGTTCAGATAAATCGCATCATGTTACCATAGTTAATTTGCACTACACTGCATGAAGATGTACATTATAGATATAATATAAAGAAAGACTTCCTTTTTGTAAAAGTAAAATTCCTCGTCTTTATATACTTAGAATCCATTTGTCCTATTAATTAAAACATGTTAAATCTCATCAGGTAAATTAAGCCGTAAACTGTTAGAAATCTATGTAAAGCAAATTAAAAATTAAATTTGCAGGTTTATCATCTGCTTTGCACTACTATTTCTGTCATAAGTTAATTTAGGACTTTGGTTTTCAATGGAATTTTGCTATCAGTTAATTTCAATTCTCATTTCATTTCTATTATCAGTTAACTCATTTTATATCTGTTATCAGCCAATCTTTTAGCCTCACAAATGAAATGAAGTGTTATATTAATTTTTGAGATTTCAAGCTCCTTATTAATAATTATTGTAAATGGGGTGTATACCACTGGGTTTGTGACATATGTAATGTTTGTCATGTTCTATAGTTTAGAGCTGTAGAATTAGCATAATAAAGCTTATGCAATACAAAATGACTGTGTAGCTCTAGATTTGCAAACAGGACAAACTCCATTGCATTCTGTTACTTATTACATACATTTCAAGAGATCAGTGCAATAAAATGTATGAGTGAACCAGTCATACAACTAAAAGAAAAAATTAAAGAAAAAAAAAAAAATAGGATTGAATATTGAATTATAAATGTTGCGCTCCCTTGGAGCTGTCCAGTAGTGGAATATGTTTAACAATTTACTTGTTTTCTGTAGCAAAGTTTTATGTTTCAGGTCACTTTTCAGGATAAACTGTTGGCTAATTCTTAGCATTCCCTAAACTACTGGCAGAGACTAAGTGCTATGATGTCTACAATATAAAGCACACAGAAAATAGCAGAGATTCTGCTTCCCAAGCTCTATTTCTCATATACAGAAAAATAATAGAATAATATAGAAAAATAATGACCAGTGCAGATGTGAATCCAGACAGTTAAAGGGAGTCTACCACTTCAACCAAGCACACTCGACTGTCACCACCATGTTAAATAGCACGTTATAGTTGTACCTTTGTTATATATGTCACTTTTATTGATTTGGATAAAAAAAAAATTGAATTCATATACAAATGAGGCAGTTGTTGCACTAGGGACAAGCCTTTAGCTCTCTGAAGTCCCTCCCCCAGTGCACAAACTGTCTCATTATTTCTTTAAAAATCTACAAAAGTGATATACATAATAAAGGTAAGTTGTTTATCACTGTAATGTACTCTGTAATGCCGTGGTGACAGGTCTTCACAGACTTGCAACTGATAGATTAACTTTACAGCCCCATCTTCACTGACTCTGGGACCTGGATTCAGATTCAATATTGGTGACTCACTACAGAACCTGATATTAGATAACTGTCAAATGGGTGGTCTCCATCTGTCCATGGTAATGAAACATTGCTTTAGTCATTGGCACGAAAAGTGTTGTCCCTGAGTCGCCGCTACTTTCACTAGTAAGTGAGACACCAATTAATTTTAGCTTCATATCGTTACTTGCCGGGCAGTTTTTCTGTTACTACGTGGCCAGTAATTAAATACAGCTGAAATGAATCACTTTTTCACTTACTGAAAAGCAAAAGCAGTGACTGTAAAGTATTGTCCTTCACTTTTTCGCTTATGATATAAGAAATGCACTAGGGTGAGTCTCAACAAAAATAGTTAGAGCCCATGAAGGATAAAAACAGACATTCAATGCACCCAAAAATGTTACAAAAGTTAAAAATGCATAGAAAGAAAAAAATAGAGGAACCAAGCAACGAAAAATTAAACAAAGAGTATATGTGTGATAAGTATTCCTCCCATATATCCGCCCAAGGCCTATATTTAAGGCTAGTTGCAGACGACCGTGGGTATTTTTCGGTCTACAAACTAGTAATTAGTCTTCAGTTTTTGTGGACATGGTGTAATCAGTGTGTGTTCAGTGTTTCTTCAGCATCACTGAAGTATGTCCACAAAAACGGACAGTGTGCCATTAGTGTGTGATCCTAGTTTGCGGATCCACCATAAAAAAAGCACAGGAGACATCTAATTATATCCCTAGCTCGTCCGCGAAAACGGACGGCACTCTGATGACACATTGAGTACATCAGTGTGCTGTCCTAAGTTTTTAGTCTCCCATAGACTTCTATGGGCAAATCTGTTCCACAAAAACTGAACAGAACAGGACCTGTTCTATCTAATGCAGCGCGGAATCATGGCTCACACACTGATCAGTGAAAAACATGGTCGTGTGCATGTACCCATAGAAATGAACGGGTCAGTGTGCAATCTGCGAAAAGCAAGTATAGCTCATGGATCTTGCCCATGGTCGTCTGCAACGGGCCTAAGGCTAGGGCCACACAGCAAATTAGGTGGTGACTCCCAGCGCATGACCAAAGATTGTGTGTCGCACTGTGACGTCTTCACTCATGTTAGTGAATGAGGTCGCATTGTGACACCCAAGGGTGCTGTGAACTTGACTTCTTGTCACAAAAAGTTGACTTTTAGACATTTTGATGTTTTGTGGCATTCATAGTGCTGCATTCCAGAGGCTACTGCTTTTAATTGTTTGTCATTTGTGCCTCTGGGATTGTGTTGGTATGTTTCATTCTATGTGATTGTTGTGCAACTATCCTCTGTATTTTCCCCCCTGAATTGTACAAACCTTGCCTTGGTTCAGCCCTGGCCTATCACAGGCCGCTGGGCGAGGTTGTAGAGAGACCTCATCTCCCCAGAGACGGTTGGTCTTCAGTCTAGTGTGTGCAGTTAGCTGGAGAAGGTGTGCAGAGCTTGCCTGCCACAGCCTCTGGACTGAGGGTCAACAGTTGCCTTCACAGCCCCAGGAGGGATATCATCAGTCCCACAGTCAACTAGAGACATCCCTGAGCAAGGGAGAGTAGCTGTCTATATCTTTGGACACTTTCGGTGCCGTGCCAGGAGGAGCAGGAGAGGACCCTAACAGGAGGAATTCATTCGGGCCTAGTATACAGGTAACCAGATCCCTGTCAGGACTCCCTGTAACTCCATCCCCGGTATACCTAGTGGGGAGAGACACGAGAGGAGGAGTGGAGGAGAACTATACTGCAGAGCCTGTATCATCCCTGGGCCCTCTCCTAGAACCACGGCTGGGGGTTGGACACTGTAGGACTACTACCCCCATTTGGAAGCTGCCATTACCTTTTGTTCCTGTTGCCAAATAAAGGCTGTTTCTGATTCACCTGCACCGCTGACTCCTGAGTCGTGCATTACCATCAGGGCCCTTCCGTCCTACACCACACTGGCTCAGAGAGGAGAGGTCCCCTCTTCAACTGGAAGCGCCCCGCGAGAAACCACTACTACCACCACCATCCAGTAGTGCTGCAGGACTCTCCTCGACTTTGACCCAGGAGTGGGACTGGAGTGCTTGGCGAGTGTGCTCGGCCTGCTAGGTGGCACAACATCCGCCACTACTAGTCCCATCCTCCTGTCTCCCCTATCTGGGTTGCGGCAGCAGCTCTGGACCAATCCTTGCATACCGTTAACTGAGCTACTATTACGTGAGGCGATAGTTAATTTTAACTAATCAGCATCTTATATCATCATGAGATCTGTCAAGAGTGATATGCTACACACAATTGTTTATCGCAGGGTGTTTCTATACATAGTAAACATGCTACAGAGTTCATATCTCAAAGCTTCCATTTTACACTAACAGACTGGGAACAGGATGTGGTTCTAGCCTCATCCAGCACATCGTGTGGCACCACCCTAAGCAGTGGAGTCTGCACACTTGACAGTTCATGAGTATCAGGTGCCAAAAGTAACGGCCCTGAATCTGACTGGAGCAGAACAGGGAGACCAGAAGGAAGCTAAAATCTTCACCGGAGTCGGTGAATATTTGTATCCATAGGTAAGTAGTTAGTTGCATGTCTGTGAGCATGTAACAGATCATCTTTAAACACACTGTACTGCAACTGAGATTGCATTGTAAAGCAGAATTTGCCAAATGTGAACTGTACTTTGTGTCTCTTCTTCAATGGATTGACTTGGAGGACAAATAATACCATTTTATATATTTGTAATTAGCTGTAATTAAGGATTGGTTTATTACTGTGCATATTTAGCAGCTATTGACACTGCTTGACTGACAGTGTTTCCCATTCTGGGTAGAAGTACTGGACACTATATTAGGCCTGAATTCCTGCCAAAGTGGTGTGATTGTGTGTAGGCTACGGTCAGACTGAAGCCCTTAGGGGCATAACTATAGGGGTTGAAGAGGTAGCAATTCCTACTGGGTCCTGGAGCCTGAGGGGGCTCACAGGCCTTCCTACTATATAAGAAGACAACAGAATTATAGGCAGCACATGGCAGATGCAGGCCCTGTTATAGAGTTTGCACTGGAGCCCAGAAGCTTCAAGTTATGCTTCTGGAATATTAGTGGACCGGAATATCTGGATTACTGTAGCTGTGAGGAATGGAGTCTGGTGCTACAGTTGTGCTAAAAAGTTTACATACCCCGGCAGATTTTGTTTTTTTGGCCTTTTTTCAGAGAATATAAATGATAACACAAAACCTTTTTCTCCACTCATGGTTAGTGGTTGGTTGAAGCCATTTATTGTCAAACTTTTGTGTTTTCTCTTTTTAAATCATAATGACAACCAAAAACATCAAAATGACGCTGTTCAAAAGTTCACATACCCTGGTGATTTTGGCCTGATAACATGCCCAGAAACCAAACCACGGTCAGGTAGACCAACCAAAATTTCGGCCACAACTGCCCGGAAAATTGTTTGGGATGCAAAGAAAAACCCATATCTGCCGTTCCTTGCTGCCACTCATCCATATTACAGATACATAATATTTTTGTTAATAATATTCAGATTGGGTATTATGTAAGATCCTATGTTGTTCCCTACAGTAGATATCGTCTTATCTTATTTTTAAGTCCTAGTTATAAAATATAATATATTATAAAATATAGAACACTCACAAATAACATTAACTGGTTTATAAACACAAACAGCTTTAATTAAATCTTTTGCTTGCAAGTTAGTAAAGTTTGACAACTTCCTCAAATCCTGCGTGGGATTTTTTTTTTTTTTTTAACTTTTGAAAACGACTTTCAGATAAAACTAAACATTCACTTATTTTCATATCTCATATTTAATGGATGATGCAGCATTGAAGTGATTCATCCCTCACAGTGCTTGGCAAGGCTTCAATCACTGGACCTGTTTTTATAAGCAAATGGCACAGGAATCTTGGCTTAGCTATGTTACCAACAGGGCTTCTCAAAGTGGAGCATTGCCACTAAACATCCAAGCATTCAAGAAACGACACAAAATGGCTTCAGGGCAAGTAATCCATTCACAATTGATGTAGATGTATGAAAGTTTTAGTTTAGTTCAGCTGCACTGCTAAAATGTTGGCACTGACATTTTCCCCTCTGAAAATAATGGGATGTTTTATTAATAAATGCTAGACTTGTTTGCCCCATTGCAAAGCTGGATTTGTTCGTTCTAGTACCACTTGCCATCTTTCCCTTCAACTGTCATTATCTCAGTTTTCAGTAAATAGAACAAGAATAGAAAACTAAGCCGTTTGAAGAACTTTCTTTTCAGCTATCACTTGCAGTTGAATTCCTTGCTGGTTACACAGAACAGTTCCACAGAAACATAAGAGTTGGCATTTACCTGTAAACAGACCTGATGCCTTCATGCACAAAGCAAATGATCAGAAAGCAAGTTATTTTTCATCAGATATTCTCTTTATAGAGTTGGTATATGCTTGAGCAATGAGCAAAAATAAAACAATGAGGTCGTAAATGTTTCTGGCTACTTGGAAAGATTTATATTTAATAACTGTATACAACATAGTATACAAGACTACTCACCACTACTGTATCTCTCACATTACTTGTAAGACTGTCTATGAGAACTGGAATCTCTGTAAGGATTAACAGTACCATCAGAGAGCTACATTACAGGCATCTCACCCAGTAGTGCTGTCTACAGATGTATATCCCTTCCATTTGGAGGAGTTTCTGGCTTGGCTAAAATATCTAGTGTTCCAAGGCTCTTCAATGGACAAAGACTTCTCATTACAATTAGAGAGACAGTTTTTTGTTTTTTTTTCCTCTAGGAACAAACCTAATTTACACGTTTTCCCAATTAGCATTGTCTGTATGCATATTTCAATAAATATTCGTGAAGTTCGGTCCTCCAGTTCATTTCGAGCTAAACTTGTTCAGCACAAACCAAAAGTGCTATTACTTTTATTATACTATGGGGTCTCTTCAGACCTCAGAGTATATTAAGTGGAAGCCCAGGGAAAGTGTGTCAACATAACAAACACCTATACTAACCTTGCCTTATCTTTCCTGAGATCATTCGCGGCATCCAGCAATCCCTCTGCATCCTCTTTGGGCCTCTTGGGTGACATTATACACCAGGCCTGTGATTAACTCTTCACTGATTTTTATAGCCCCAGTGAATATAAGTTATAAAGTTTGTGATATATATTGTTTTAAAAATATTTTCTTCTCAATTTATCAGTAGGTTTTTTTTTTTTACATATTATTCTATAGATAGGGGAGGGGGAGTAGGATGCCATAAAAAACACACTAACACCTGCAGCTGCTATACTCTTCTACACTGCTATTGATAGACATATTCTAGCAATACTGTGCTTCAAGATAAGACTCTACCAATGCACAGAATGAGGCAATAAATAAACAGCCTCTTTCTCCCCCTCCCCTCTCCATAGATTTCTGTGTATAAGCTGGATATGGATGCACACTCGATGTATTACAAAATTTCTTATATTCACCTTTACTATATAATTATGATAAAGAGTTTCATAATTGGAGGTGTATTGGGTAGCAATCTGTAGGGGGCTTTAGAGAGGAGGTTTTCTTCTTTTAGGAGAACTATATGCACATCTTTTCTTACAGCAACATATAGCATTTTCCAGTGCTTTACTTATAATACTATAAACACTAAATAGGCTAACCTGGACACATTCAATTACACAACAATGAGAGAATGCCTCATTATGTATGATATGTACATTTTTTTGTATTTTTTAACATAGTATGTATTAATCAGTATTTGATCTTTATTCAAACAGTGTAAAAAAAAATGGTGAAAAAAAACACACACACTACTGTATGCCATTTTCTAAGGGAAAAGGTAGATATATCATTGGATCTAATACAGTACCTGATACTGCCTCCATGGGTAAAAACAACCTCCAGCATACATAGTGCAATAACTGCCTATGCCATCGTTCCCAGTATCTACCCTGTGCAAATATTCCCAGTAAAAAATAGTTGTCGGCAGTTATAGGGTATTTTCAGTCGACAAGAATCTAAACTGTTTGCAAAGAGGGTAGATCAGCTACTGGGACTAATGAACATTTGTGCGAAAAACTTTCTGACGACTGAAACAAATAAATGTTAAGTGTCAATCTACATGCTATATCACCGTTCATCGCCTATTACAGTCATTTTATCTGCCTGTGTAAAGGGACCATTAATCTCTAATGCTGATGTGAGGGATTCTTTTCCACACTATGGTTGTTATTTCCAGCTATGTCGTTTCTAAGTGGCTGCTTGCATGGCCAGCTCAATTCAAATCCCCAACATCATCTCTGGTTATTCATTAAAGGGATATTCCCATGAACATAATCATATCTATATTTGTAGATAATTAAAAGTTTAACATTTGTGCAAATATAAGTAGTTAAAAATTATGCAGAGTTTTAAAGACTTTCTCTAACTATCTTAGTGGTAACAGCTGTTGTCTTGATCGGTTGCCAATGGATGCGACCACGATTGCAGAAACTTTCTGTGGTCTGGGACTTGTCAGGAACCCAGCCATGACTTTCTTATTGTAGCTCAGTTATAAGGTAGGGACACTACATGTGTCAGAAGATATCCCGGCCACAATAAGGAAATCATGGCTGATTTTCTGACCTTAGAAAGTTTCTGCATTCATGGTCGTATCCACTGGCAATCGATCAAGACAACAACTTGTGACCACAAGATATTTAGAGAAAATCTTTAAAACTCTGCAAAATGTTTAATTATTTATATTTCCAAAAATGTTTAACTTTTAATTATCTACTAATTTAAAAATGGTTATGCTAGTGGGAATACCCCTTTAACTCTCCATTTTTTTTAAGCTAGTCCTTGTTGGATTCATTGGTATGCGTTGGTATGTTTAGACATGCTTTAATGTCCATGTTCAGTTATATATCAGTAGCTAGTCACATGGTTATGCTGTGCACTGTAGAAGATTATCATGACAAGAAGATTTGTGAGTGAATATTTTGTCAGGACAGCTATTGTTCTGCCATATTGGCTATTGATGGGCCCACAAGTTGAGCCTAAAAAAAAAATGATGAAAAATGACTTTCTTTGCAGCATTTGATGATCCTTATTTGTCAGTAGTCTTTCATCTCTATTCTGCACCCAACAGTGCGAGAAGATGGCATCTTGCAAGACCTTCAGCAGCACTAATGATCTGCAATGATATTCAGCATATGGTTCCTGAACAGCCAGTGCGCTATATACTATATATACAAAATAAAACTGGAAAATCTCCATTCGCTACATTGCAGAACAAACAGATTCCAGTTAAATAGATATTACAAAATAAAATTGCCACCTGCTGCTATACAGTTACTACTAGCAATGATGTGGGAATTCATTATTCCCCCATAGAATGTATACAAAATAAAAATATCTTTCTTTCCACAAAGTATGTTCCACTACCAGATTTTTTTTCCTGGCAGATTGTGTATAGTGTACCAACTACCAGGGACAGTGTGTGTATATATATATATATATATATATATATATATATATATATATGTATATAAATATCACTGAAGGTTGGCATTGTTGGGGGACTGGAGTGATCCCAAATTCGTTGATTAATGCAGGACATAAATGTTGGTCTACTAAAAATTTAGGTGAAGATGTGTCCTCCTTTACCTTTTCTTTTCACTGGATATGACCATGTGTCTTGGGATAGCATGATTTTGTGATGGTGTCGGTAGTGTCTTAAATGTATGCTTCTGTGTAAACACCCAGTGGTTGTGTTGGGTTCTTTTGACCCAACAAGCTTCTTGATGGTATGTCACAATATTGTATTGAACTGGATTTGTTAAAAATTGGATTCTTCTATCAAATTCAAGCTAAGTTAAGGGTGGACATCATAATTTTGTATTTTCTTTTTTATGATTCTACATTGATATTGTTTGTATATGCTGTGAAATCCAGAGGCGTAACTATCGGGGTAGCAGTGGTAGCAGCTGCCACAGGGCCCGGGACATTAGGGGGCCCCGAGGGCCCCCGATGCTTTCAATTTTTAATAGGCCGTTACCTGCTGGAGTAACCCCAGCAGGTAACGGGCCCTATATACTTACCGATCCCTGGGGTCCCGCTCACGGCCGCCTGCGCTTCCGATTCTGCGGAGGCGGCTGTGAGCAGGAGTGGGGATCGGTATGTGAGGCCGCAGGCGAACCCCACAATCTCTGCTATCTTTTCAGACCCCGGAGTATAATAATCAGAGGCCCAGGGGAGGTCAGGGAACATAAAAAAACACTGTACTTACCTCTCCTACACTTCTCCAGGCTTCGGGCCTGTTTGGTGACGTCCACGACGTCATTTTGCGTCGCGACGCCTTGCCCGCATCACGTGACGCCGGCCTGGTCCAACATTGAAGGCGGCTGAAGCAGCAGGGAGTGGACCAGAGCGAGGATCAGGTAAGCAACGTTGTTTTTTTATGTTTCTATCCTCCCCTGGGTCTCCGATCATTATACTCTGGGGTCTGTAAAGATTCCAGAGTATAATAATTGTTCAAGGGTGGTCCACAATGGGACATATAATAGTGTGTGCAGGGGCCACTATGGGGCAAAATACTCAGTGCAGGGGCCACTATGGGGAATAATAGTGTGTGCAGGGGCCACTATGGGATATAATACTGTGTGCAGGGGCCAGTATGGGACATGATACTGTGTGCAGGGGCCACTATGGGACATGATACTGTGTGCAGGGGCCCCTATGGAACATGATACTGTGTGCAGGGGCCCCTATGGAACATGATACTGTGTGCAGGGGCCACTATGGGACATGATACTGTGTGCAGGGGCCACTATGGGACATGATACTGTGTGCAGGGGCCACTATGGGACATGATACTGTGTGCAGGGGCCACTATGGGACATGATACTGTGTGCAGGGGCCACTATGGGACATGATACTGTGTGCAGGGGCCACTATGGGGAATGATACTGTGTGCAGGGGCCACTATGGGGCATGACACTGTGTGCAGGGGCCACTATGGGACATGACACTGTGTGCAGGGGCCACTATGGGGCATGATACTGTGTGCAGGGGCCACTATGGGGCATGATACTGTGTGCAGGGGCCACTATGGCACATAATAGTGTGCGCAAGAATGCGTTTTTTTGGGGGGGGGGGTTGGAGGGGGCGGTCCGGGGGTGTGCGATTGGGGGCAGCGGTTCGGGGGGGGGGGCCCCCATGTCAAATGTTCGCCTTGGGGCCCAGCCATTCCTAGTTACGCCACTGGTGAAATCATATAATGTAATTCTGTAGATGAATCTGTATGACATAGGATATTGTTTAGCACATTGTTTCTTACTGTAGGCCTCTTAATAGTTACAACTGCAATAATATTATATAATGTAAAAGTTTAAAATTAACTTCACAACTATTTCAAAGTGTGCTGAGATATATATATCCTTATTTAAATATTCTGCATTGAAGCCTCTCCAAAGGAACACTCCTTTGAGAAGACCTTCCCTATTAAAGACCAATTTCTTCAGTGACCAATTTTTCTCTCATTATACTCTATGGAAGCTACCCCTCTATATGCATAACACCCCCCTTCCCCCTTATCCAACCAAGACCGCTTTTTTGATCAAGTTTTTCAGTGGGAACCCCTTTGTAAAGATCACGTTAGACTTGAATACACTGTGAGACCAATGTGGACACAGCTTTTTGCTGTGTCTTATCACTGAAGTGCAGCAAGCGAGAGCAAGAGACTTGTAAGGGACATCAGGGAAGAAAAGTTTCCAGCATCACAACGGTGCAGAGAGTTAATGTCATAGTCAATAAAATCTGCCACTGAAGTGCTAAGCATATCTGCCAACAGTCCCAATTTTGCCAGGACAATAAGGCAATATGGACAAAATGGCAATATGGACAATATGACAATATGGACCCCAAAAGAAACACACACACACATATATATATATATATATATATATATATATATATATATATATATATACAGTACAGACCAAAAGTTTGGACACACCTTCTCATTCCAAGAGTTTTCTGTATTTTCATGACTATAAAAATTGTAGATTCACACTGAAGGCATCAAAACTATGAATTAACACATGTGGAATTATATACTTAACACAAAAGTGTGAAACAACTGAAAATATGTCTTATATTCTAGGTTCTTCAAAGTAGCCACCTTTTGCTTTGATTACTGCTTTGCACACTCTTGGCATTCTCTTGATGAGTTCAAGAGGTAGTCACCTGAAATGGTCTTCCAACAGTCTTGAAGGAGTTCCCAGAGATGCTTAGCACTTGTTGGCCCTTTTGCCTTCACTCTGCGGTCCAGCTCACCCCAAACCATCTCGATTGGGTTCAGGTCTGGTGACTGTGGAGGCCAGGTCATCTGGCGTAGCACTCCATCACTCTCCTTCTTGGTCAAATAGCCCTTACACAGTCTGGAGGTGTGTTTGGGGTCATTGTCCTGTTGAAAAATAAATGATGGTCCAACTAAACGTAAACTGGATGGAATACCATGCCGCTGCAAGATGCTGTGGTAACCATGCTGGTTCAGTATTCCTCCAATTTTGAATAAATCCCAAACAGTGTCACCAGCAAAGCACCCCTCACACCATCACACCTCCTCCTCCATGCTTCACGGTGGGAACCAGGCATGTAGAGTCCATTCGTTCACCTTTTCTGCGTCGCACAAAGACACGGTGGTTGGAACCAAAGATCTCAAATTTGGACTCATCAGACCAAAGCACAGATTTCCACAGGTCTAATGGCCATTCCTTGTGTTCTTTAGCCCAAACAAGTCTCTTCTACTTGTTGCCTGTCCTTAGCAGTGGTTTCCTAGCACCTATTTTACCATGAAGGCCTGCTGCACACAGTCTCTTCTTAACAGTTGTTGTAGAGATGTGTCTGCTGCTAGAACTCTGTGTGGCATTGACCTGGTCTCTAATCTGAGCTGCTGTTAACCTGCGATTTCTGAGGCTGGTGACTCGGATGAACTTATCCTCCGCAGCAGAGGTGACTCTTGGTCTTCATTTCCTGGGGCGGTCCTCATGTGAGCCAGTTTCTTTGTAGCGCTTGATGGTTTTGGCCACTGCACTTGGGGACACTTTCAAAGTTTTCTCAATTTTTCGGACTGACTGACCTTCATTTCTTAAAGTAATGATGGCCACTCATTTTTCTTTACTTAGCTGCTTTTTTCTTGCCATAATACAAATTCTAACACTCCATTCAGTAGGACTATCAGCTGTGTATCCACCTGACTTCTGAAAAACACAACTGATGGTCCCAACCCCATTTATAAGGCAAGAAATCCCACTTATTAAACCTGACAGGGCACACCTGTGAAGTGAAAACCATTTCAGGTGACTACCTCTTGAAGCTCATCAAGAGAATGCCAAGAGTGTTCAAAGTAGTAATCAAAGCAAAAGGTGGCTACTTTGAAGAACCTAGAATATAAGACATATTTTCAGTTGTTTCACACTTTTTTGTTAAGTATATAATTCCACATGTGTTAATTCATAGTTTTCATGCCTTCAGTGTGAATCTACAATTTTTATAGTCATGAAAATACAGAAAACTCTTGGAATGAGAAGGTGTGTCCAAACTTTTGGTCTGTACTGTTGTTTATATATATATATATATATATATATATATATATATATATAGTAAGCTGATGGCTGGAAAAGTATTGGAAGGGATGTACATCTCACCCAGGTTGCTCAGATGGGTGAGATGAGGGAAATCCGGAAAGGTTTGCTTCTCAGCAGACAATTATGTTTGCTGAGCATTATTTAAGTGCCGTGCACTGGGCTGGACTTTATGGAATGGTAGGTAGGTTAGTAGTGGGACCTGCCATTCCCATCTCCTCCAGTCCACACCTTGTGGACACTCCTGGAGCAACCCAGCTGACTGGGATTGTCCCGATTAAGGGGATATAAGAAGTCTGCTGGGAGGGCATACTGTGGCAGAGCTTGGCTGGTAAGCCACCAAGAAGGTTGCAATACTGGAGACAATCGTGATTGTCCAAACCTGTGTTATTCTAGGTGAGGTAACCCTCTTCTGTTAGTTAGAGCCCAGACGGGCAGGTGTTTATTTAATTTTTTTTTTTGGTTTCTGTTATGTTGCCTATACCAAGGAATGTTTTTGAGTGAATAAAAACTCAATACTTGGACTAATACCTTGGAGTCTGTGTTCATGTCAGCCCACCCAGCACCCCAGATCCTGACTATATATATATATACCCCATAGCAAGACATGGACATTCTTTGGGTGTTCCCAAGTGGGCTTTAAAGTTTAGATATTGGCTTATAAAATGTCAGCAAGTATTGTCAAGATTAGCATTGAAGGGGAAATATGGAAATGGGAGATGGGGTCTAGGAATTAGAGGGGAACCATGCTGAGGACTACAAATGAGAGGAGAACTGTGCTATAGACCACAATTTAAAGGGATAATATATTGTGGAATACAAATGAGGGGAACCATGTGAAGGACCTCAGTTTATAGAGACACCATTCTGGGGATCAGGAATTAGAGGCAGAGCCATGCTGGGGAACCAACATTTAGAAAGATGCCATGTTGGGGACCAGGAATGATGGGTCTAAGGAAGAGTTGGGCCCCCTTTGGTTATATGTGTTGATTGGAATAACTTGGGTACAGGACCATCACTGGTTTATTAGTGTAAGTCAAAGCCAGGTTCTCTGTAATATGCTGAAGCATTTAGTTTATGGTTTTTGGCTCTTTCATCATTATTAGATGGTTAGGGAAAAACTACATACTAGCTGACAAATTAACCTGCATTCTGTTTACTTTTTCTTTGAGGACCACCCCTCTAAAAGAACATTTTTTTCTGTGCAAATTTGGGTAGTCATCTCATAGAAGTTTCACTGTAACTTATTGTAAGGTAACTAATAGTAATGTATGGATTCTTAAATGGGTATGTTGTAAGTGTTAAGTGCTGCTATATTATCATTGTATCTGTCATTAGGCATTACTTACAGATAGGTAAAACTACTGAACATCTGTCTATCTAAAGATATACCTTTCAAAAATACTCTTTAACCACCATCTTGATAAGTAGATGAAATGCCTTTTATTGAATCCCCACGTATCAGCTAGCAAAGGAGCCTTTCTCAAGTTCTCTGCTGTTTTTTTTTTGTTTTTTGTTTTTTTTTTGTTATATATAATACACTATATGGAGTCAAGTATTGAGACGCATACACATTGTGCCTACAGGAGCTTTTATGACATATCATTGTAAATGCATAGCTATTTCTTATGGAGTTAGTCCCTCGTCTGCAACATCAATTCTTCTTCTGGGAAGAATTTTTACAAGATTTTGGAGTGTGTCTGAGAATTTTTTTCCCATTTATCCAAGCAAGCATTTGTGAGATCAGACACTGATGTTGGATGACAAGGCTTTGCTCACAATCTCCATCCTAGTTCACACCAAAAGTGTTCGATGGGGTTAAGGTCAGGGCCTGTGTTAGCCAGTGAAGTTTTTCCATGCCATACTCAACTAACTATGATTTTATGGACCTTGCTTTGTGCACTGGGGTTCAGTTATTTTGGAACAGATAATGGCCTTCCCAATACAATTGTCCATAATGTCTTGGTATGCTGAAGCTTTAATATTTCCCTCCACTGGAACTAAGGGTCCTAGGCCAACCCCTTGAAAAATAAAACCCTAGACCTTCATCCCTCCTCCACCAAACTTTATATTTGGTATAATGCAGTCAGGCAGATAATGTTCTCCTGGCATTCGCCAAATGCAGGCTCCTTCATCAGACTACCAGGTAGAAAAAGAAGACTTTTAAACTGCTGAAGTCCAGTGGTTGTGTGCTTGAAACCATTATATCTGATGTGTGGTATTGTGCTTGGTGATGTAAGACTTGCATGCAGCTGCTCAATCTTGGAAACCCATGCCATGAAGTTCCCGTTGCGCAGGTTTTGTGCTGATGTTAGGGCAAGTTTGGAACACTGCAATTATTGAATCAGCACTCATTGACCATGCTCTGTAACTTTACATGGTCTCTCACTTCATGGCCGAGTTGTTGTGGTTCCTAAAAGCTTCCACTTTTCAATAATACCACTCACAGCTGATTGTGGCATATCTACTAGTAAAATTCACACTGACTTGCTCGGTGACACATTAATTCAGTGAGCTTTTTTACAATGACTCAATCTCTAATAAATGTCTTTAAAGGCAGACTGTATAAAAATTACTTGGAAGTGATGTAAAATAAATTGCTCCCACTTCACTGAATGATAGTGATCAAGTGTCACAAGACCATTGAAGTCAAATGTCGGTCACTATAGTGACATACAGCATATAGCAGAAACCAAAAGTATTAAAAATATAATGCATCTTTATTGGCTAGATACAAATATAACAAATAGAAACGATATATAAGAGGGACATGAAGAAAATCCACATACTGGAAAGATCGCTAATGGCCATAAAGGGTAAATAATACATTTCATAGGACAAAAGCTACAGTGGGGAAAAAAAAAGTATTTAGTCAGCCACCAATTGTGCAAGTTCTCCCACTTAAAAAGATGAGAGAGGCCTGTAATTGACATCATAGGTAGACCTCAACTATGAGAGACAAAATGAGAAAACAAATCCAGAAAATCACATTGTCTGATAAAGAATTTATTTGCAAATTATGGTGGAAAATAAGTATTTGGTCAATAACAAAAGTTCATCTCAATACTTTGTTATATATCCTTTGTTGGCAATGACAGAGGTCAAACGTTTTCTGTAAGTCTTCACAAGGTTGGCACACTCTGTTGCTGGTATGTTGGCCCATTCCTCCATGCAGATCTCCTCTAGAGCAGTGATGTTTTGGGGCTGTTGCTGGGCAACATGGACTTTCAACTCCCTCCAAAGGTTTTCTATGGGGTTGACATCTGGAGACTGGCTAGGCCACTCCAGGACCTTGAAATGCTTCTTACGAAGCCACTCCTTCGTTGCCCTGGCGGTGTGCTTGGGATCATTGTCATGCTGAAAGACCCAGCCACGTTACATCTTCAATGCCTTTGCTCATGGAAGGAGGTTTGCACTCAAAATCTCATAATACATGGCCCCATTCATTCTTTCATGTACACGGATCAGTCGTCCTGGTCCCTTTACAGAGAAACAGCCCCAAAGCATGATGTTGCCATCCCCATGCTTCACAGTAGGTATGGTGTTCTTTGGATGCAACTCAGCATTCACTCTCCTCCAAACACGACGAGTTGTGTTTCTACCAAACAGTTCTACTTTGGTTTCATCTGACCATATGACATTCTCCCAATACTCTTCTGGAACATCCAAATGCTTTCTAGCAAACTTCAGACTGGCCCGGATATGTACTGGCTTAAGCAGGGGGATACGTCTGGCACTGCAGGATCTGAGTCCTTGGCGACGTAGTGTGTTACTGACGGTAGCCTTTGTTACGTTAGTCCCAGCATTCTGCAGGTCATTCACTAGGTCCCCCATGTGGTTCTGGGATTTTTGCTCACCGTTCTTGTGATCATTTTGACCCCATGGGGTGAGATCTTGCGTGGAGCCCCTGATTGAGGGAGATTATCAGTGGTCTTGTATGTCTTCCATTTTCTAATTATTGCTCCCACAGTTGATTTCTTCACCCCAAGCTGCTTGCCTATTGCAGATTCAGTCTTCCGAGCCTGGTGCAGGTCTACAATTTTGTTTCTGGTGTCCTTCCACAGCTCTTTGGTCTTCACCATAGTGGAGTTTGGAGTGTGACTGTGTGAGGTTGTGGACAGGTGTTTTTTATACTGATAACAATGTCAAACAGGAGCCATTACTACAGGTAATGAGTGGAGGACAGAGGAGCCTCTTAAAGAAGAAGTTACAGGTCTGTGAGAGCCAGACATCTTGCTTGTTTGTAGGTGATCAAATATTTATTTTCCACCATAATTTGCAAATAAATTCTTAAAAAATCAGACTGTGATTTTTCTAGATATGTTTTCTCATTTTGTTTCTCATAGTTGAGGTCTACCTATAATGTCAATTACAGGCCGGCCTCATCTTTTTAAGTGGGAGAACTTGCATAATGGGTGGCTGACTATAAATACTTTTTTTTACCCCACTGTATAAGCCTCCAATGTAAGTGCAAAATACACAAAAAAAAAAAACTAAGGTACATAGTATGGCATTCACACACCCAAAATAGGGTGCATATAAATACATACAAAGAAATGAGAGCCAGAGGGAAAGCTAAATAAATAAACTGTATGAACCTATACAGAATCTGCATAACCGTGAATGTACACACGTTTTGCCAGGAAGTCTGGTGATAACATGATTGTAGATGATGCTAATGCCTGGGTTGGTCATGTAGCACATAATGGCACATCTTCACTCGGTGATATCCACATGAAATAGCAAGAGACTTGTAAATAAAAATTTATCTCATCTAAGAAAATTTTTTGTTATATGGTTGATAAATGTGATCAAAATAAATGTTATTTTTTTTTGTATTTTTTTTTAAAAGGAATACAGAAGAGAAATAAGGAAAAAACATTGCTTGTCAAGTAATAACAGTTCAAGTGCTGTGAATATTCTTGCAGGAATAAAGAGTACACAGCAATTCTCAGTTTACGCCAGTTTTTCACTTACAGCAAATTGATATATCTGTCCCAAGGTCCCAATGGAACAATTTGCACAGTCTGACTGTGAAAAGATTGTTCTATTTCCAGCATTTATCATTTTTAAGATGTACATGTCAAAGATTGGAGATTTAACCCATTTAAGTATATTGCAAAATTGTTGACACATTGACACATTATATTTGGGTTTTGTATATTGGACAAAAGATATTTTTGAAGCTCAGAATCTTCTGGTGTTGATTTTGAGCTTCTTAAATATTTATTGCAGAGCGGGATAGGATTGGATTTGTTCTAGAACTTCATGTCTTTAATACAAAAAATGTAAAGGTAAACTCAAGGAAAAACTAAAAAAAAAATGTTTTATTTTGAATAGTTGAGCTCTCCCATATAGGCTGCACTTGACTTATCTGATGCCTTGTTTCAGAGATCTGCTTATGCTTTCATCTTCAAGCTGTGTTAACAACATTGCTTCTCAGTGATGCTCATAGCAAGACAAAGGGGAGTAACACCTCTTACTTATACACCCTATTGTTTATAAATGTAAGCTAGCTTTGTCCTGAGCAGCCGGGGCAGCTTCTGTAAAGAAAAGATTGGCAGATTTCTAGAACAGAACTTTGTATCCGGTATACAGAGGGAATGTCGAGGCAGGACAACTACTCCTTTAAACATTAGTTGCATCAGAATTTGTTCAGACCCGAGAGTATAATAAGTGAATGCCTAAGGGATGTGCATAAACATAACAAACTGTCACAGTCCTCTCTCCTAGGCTCCGTCACAGTGTCTGGTGCAGGTTCCTGACCTCTTCCAGGATTCTTCCTGCCTCATAAAGCTTGCTTCTAAGTGTCATGATGTTGGCAAGCCCCACTGGACATAGCAATGGAGCCCAGGAGAGATGAATATGACTCTTATTTTTATGGGCCTCCACTTATTATACTCTGGTGTCTGAATATATCCCAGATTATAATAGTGATTTGTAGATGGTGAACCCCAAAATTTCTAATGAACCCAGCTCATTGTCATTAAGATGTTAAGTCTAGCTTCTGCTAACTTCATTGAAGTTAAAATAAAGGCCCAACATAATATGAAAAGTACCAGTAATATTATGTCTGTGTGCATGGTACATCTATCAGTCAAAACTATTCAGAGGTAAAATGAATAACATCCATTATCTTGTGTTAATACAACCTTTGAGATAGCATATGTCAGAGAGCAAGTGAAAAGTCAGTCCTTAGAATTGAGGTATTGAAAACAGGAAAAGTGGGCAAGGTCAATATTGTGATGTGTTGATGCCTGAGTCACACCATTTCCAAAATGACAGTTCTAATTAGGTTTTTCCTGTATGCAGTGGTTAGTGCCTCAAACAGTGGTCGAGCAACATAGTCATGGGTGCCTAAGTCCTATTATTGCTTGTGGGGAGGAGGGGTGCTAAGCTAGCTTTGTTTGCCTGGTATGTTAGATTATTTCTCCCATTGTTTACACAGCTTTTCCTTGGTGCACGGCCTATATCTGATAAACGGTACAGATGACGTGAGTTGCTGCTCTCTCTGGGGGTTGCTGAGTTCTCTGCTGTTATGTACAGCTCTGCTGTCAGGACAATCAGGTCAGCTAATTGATAATATTTCTCTATGTAAACACAAACATAACATTGCGTTTACTGCAAGTCTGCTCTCTAAGTCTTCTATACAAACCTGTATAATGTAATATGCATTTACTGTGCATAATATTTGATTAGCGTTTATATTAGATTACTGGTAATCATGATACATAATTTTTCATGGTAAAGGCAATGTCTGTTTTTGAGACTACCTTATCCTAATAATGTGCTGTACCAATGTTTGGTTGTTTTCATTCCTTTTACATGTATTTTTAGGGGTGTTTATTAAATGTTTAGTTTTACAGTGCCTTGTGAAAGTATTTGGCCCCCTTGAACTTTTCAACCTTTTGCACCATTTCAGGCTTCAAACATAAAGATATAAAATTTTTATTTTTTGGTGAAGAATCAACAACAAGTGGGACACAATTGTGAAGTGGAACAAAATTTATTGGTTATTTTAAACGTTTGTAAAAAATAAAAAAACTGAAAAGTGGGGCGTGCAATATTATTCGGCCCCTTTACTTTCAGTGCAGCAAACTCACTCCAGAAGTTCAGTGAGGATCTCTGAATGATCCAATGTTGTCCTAAATGACTGATGATGATAAATATAATCCACCTGTGTGTAATCAGGTCTCCGTATAAATGCACCTGCTCTGTGATAGCCTCAGGGTTCTGTTTAAAGCGCAGAGAGCATCATGAAGACCAAGGAACACACCAGGCAGGTCCGTGATACTGTTGTGGAGAAGTTTAAAGCCGGATTTGGATACAAAAAGATTTCCCAAACTTTAAACATCCCAAGGAGCACTGTGCAAGCGATCATATTGAAATGGAAGGAGTATCAGACCACTGCAAATCTACCAAGACCCGGCCGTCCCTCTAAACTTTCATCTCAAACAAGGAGAAGACTGATCAGAGATGCAGCCAAGAGGCCCATGATCACTCTGGATGAACTGCAGAGATCTACAGCTGAGGTGGGAGAGTCTGTCCATAGGACAACAATCAGTCGTACACTGCACAAATCTGGCCTTTATGGAAGAGTGGCAAGAAGAAAGACATTTCTCAAAGATATCCATAAAAAGTCTTGTTTAGAGTTTGTCACAAGCCACCTGGGAGACACACCAAACATGTGGAAGAAGGTGCTCTGGTCAGATGAAACCAAAACCGAACTTTTTGGCCACAATTCAAAACGATATGTTTGGCATAAAAGCAACACAGCTCATCACCCTGAACACACCATCCCCACTGTCAAACATGGTGGTGGCAGCATCATGGTTTGGGCCTGCTTTTCTTCAGCAGGGACAGGGAAGATGGTTAAAATTGATGGGAAGATGGATGGAGCCAAATACAGGACCATTCTGGAAGAAAACCTGTTGGAGTCTGCAAAAGACCTGAGACTGGGACGGAGATTTATCTTCCAACAAGACAATGATCCCAAACATAAAGCAAAATCTACAATGGAATGGTTCACAAATAAACATATCCAGGTGTTAGAATGGCCAAGTCAAAGTCCAGACCTGAATCCAATCGAGAATCTGTGGAAAGAGCTGAAAACTGCTGTTAACAAACCCTCTCCATCCAACCTCACTGAGCTCCAGCTGTTTTCCAAGGAAGAATGGACAAGAATTTCAGTCTCTCGATGTGCAAAACTGATAGAGACATACCCCAAGCGACTTGCAGCTGTAATCGCAGCAAAAGGTGGCGCTACAAAGTATTAACTTAAGGGGGCCGAATAATTTGGCACGCTCCACTTTTCAGTTTTTTATTTTTTACAAAAGTTTAAAATAGCCAATAAATTTTGTTCCACTTCACAATTGTGTCCCACTTGTTGATTCTTCACCAAAAAATTAAAATTTTATATCTTTGTTTGAAGCCTGAAATGAGGCAAAAGGTTGAAAAGTTCAAGGAGGCCGAATACTTTCGCAAGGCACTGTATATTTGTGCATCAGTGCTTTTTTGGTATGTCAGTATTCTGATGTTCGAATGACATAGTCCCAAAGAATTGTGAACTTTTCTCATTACAGTGTGCCTACTTTCTTATAGTGTAAAGGCAATGTCTATATCTAGTGAGGTACTTAATAGTGTTCTGTTAATTAAACAATCAAAACCGCCCACCAGCTTGTTGAAGAACACAGGAAGAGAGAAGAAGAGACAGCAGGCAAAGCTGCTGAGAGAGGGGATGGGAAAACCCATTTAATACTAGCTAGAAAGGTGGATAATACAGAGTGCATCACAGTTTTCTGCATATAGATTTGTGTAGTTACAAAGCAGTTTACTTATGCTGATATTGTTGTAGACCAAGCATACCACAGCAAGATAGCAGTATTCTCTAATAGTAGATGACTTCTAAAATGACAAGACAAGATTTAATCAAACTAACCTACAAAAGTGCAAGGTAAATTAAGGAAGGGATGTGTTAGAAAATCACATTCTCTCTAAATTATTGCCTAATATAGTGTTTGTTGCATAGTGGGATGGATGGAAAATGTAAATGTTACACATTGATTAAGAAAGAAACAATGAGAATGAGTGAGATTTTATTTTTCTTCTGGTGCTATAAAATTTTCTCAAGTGAAAGGACTTAGAAAAGTAAATTTAAACCCACTGGGGCAAAGCAAAGCAATATTGAGTAAATTCATACCTTCTTGTCAGTCAATTATCTCAGTTTGCTGCCCTGTTAGTTAGTAAAGCAAGTTTTACAATGTCCTTTATTTTGCAAAAAAAAAAAAAATAGAAGAGCATAAATTTAAATAATTCTATTCAGTGGCAGCTATTAAACAGCTATGTGGTTATACAGCTTTATATAATGTTTTTATTTTATCTTTAAAGGAACCTGGTTTATTGGATGTCCAGAAAACCATATACTAGCCTTTTTCACAATTAGGCCTCATGCACACAACCGTACTTTACATCCTCAATTGACGATCCACAATTGCAGATCAAAGAAAGATCACATTAATTTCTATGGGTTCATACACATAGTTGTAGTTTTTGCAGCTGTGTGTACGGACCATAGTCAAGAGCCGCAAAAAGTGGAGCTGGTCCTATTCCTGCTCATATTTGTGGCTTACTCCATTCATTTCAATGTGTGGGTCAGTGAAAATCAAGGATGACACACAGATAACAATCCTTGTGTCATCTGTGCCATTTTTACTGAACTGTAGATTGCACATATTCTTTTCTGTAACACTCACACACATGTAACAGGAGTGGAATCAACATGTCCATTGCTACCTTATGCTGCCTTCTTTGAGGGGTGACAGAATCCATTTAAACACTGGAATTAGTGATATTCTACATTTTTTTTTTTAGAGGATGTAGAAAATGTTTTAATGGGAAAGAATCTGGATCGGTCTCTTTACATGGAGGATCAGGAAAGATCTTTATTGTGCATTTAATAGGTATACTAAGTGTGCTGCAAAGGGAGATTACAAAATGACCATTATGATAATGCCGCTGGTACCCTTTTTGGAAGCACATTTATTCTAAAGAAAGGCTCTGAACCAAAATGTTGCTTGTGTTCTATACGTAGAATTACACATCAGATGTGGCATTATATTTGGAGTGCTTCAATAAAGGTTTTTCACAAAGCATACCAAAGCTCACCAACTGCTGTTCTATGCTTCCTTCTGTACTAACTAGTGCATAAGGGAAGTTGAGCAGGGCAAGTACTGATTAGAACCTGTCCAAGATAATTGTATACAAAATGGTGTCAAGAATATGTTCTGCAGACCGCAAAAAGTATGTTTGGAAAATACTTTTTGTAAATATCCGATTGGATCTGGATATGTAGCTCAGAGAAAGCAATCAAGATTTTGTTAAGTAATGGAGATGAATTAATGTATCTAACTGGGGCGGAATAAGGGTACCATGGGACCTTGGCTGTTCAGAAGTCTCAGACCCCATTCACACCAAAAATCCCTGTGACAGAATAATGTCTCACAGCAGTCCCCAACACAGTGCAATGCCTGATAGCAGCCCCCATACAGAATAATGTCCCATAGTGGTCCCCGCATACAGTATAATGTGCCATAATGGCACATACATAAGGTTGACTGAACAGGTTTTCAGTACAAATATTCCCAAAAATTTGGGTTCGGTCACCTGAGTATAATAAGCGGAGGTCCAGGGGAGGCCAGTACATATAATAAAGTGTTATTTACCTTTTTTGTACATAAGCATTGTTAAGCTGTTAAGTCCCATATGACCACTGAGATCCAATAACAGGTCCCTAACGTCATTAAGGTGGACAGAAGAGGACGCGCGCCAGAACCCAGGGGAGATGAGTGACACTGTTATATTAAATCACCTTCCCTGAGCCTCCATTTATTATACTCTGGCATCTGAAGAGACTCCAGAGTGTGTTAATGGATGTGCCAGTTAGGTGTTTGGTCCGAACAAAACTGCTGGGCGAATATTCTCAAGACGAATCTCATGAGGTTGGCCCACCATATACTCACCTCCAGAATTCTCCCATGCCCCGCCACAGTATCAACTATATTGTCAGATTCCGACACAGTTCATTACTAGTTTCTATTATAATGGGGTCAAATGTGCAGTTACTTGCCACTGGGCACCCTTGCAGCCTCAGACCCTGGGCAACAACACATTTCACCCTTCTTGTAATCTACCCCTTTTAGTAACGTAGTGAGAGTTTCTTCATTTTCTAATACAATATGACCAAGCACGGTATATAGTCATTTTGCTTTCCAGTATCTCATCATAGAGCATCATGTTAGGCCTTTCCAAAAATCCATATATTATTGTGAACCATGAATCAGCCCCTTACATGCAGTCTAATAAACAATAGGAAGATCCAGAAATATGATGTTAGCAGTGGGCAACTGCACACATTGTCCATTTAGTTTGTCCACCCTTAAAGCATAATTAAATTTTCAGAAAATTTTGGATTTATAAATAAATTGATAGATACATTTTGTAATATAATTTTATATACAAATTTTGGATCCTTTCTTTGAAATTCTACATTTTTTCACTCTTTCCCTTGCTTCTTTATTGAGAGCTATTTCTGCCTCTCACGGAGTATACTGTGTATGGGAATGCGAACACTTAAAACTATTATATCTCGGACTTTATAGAACATCCTAACTTGCTTTTGGTGTCATATGAAAGAAGAGGTTGCAGTTGTATTTTCAGAGCTATCACTTGTTGAAAACACAGTCGAGATTAGGATTTTTATATGAATCTGTGTAATATATATATACTATAAAAATCTCAATCTCGACTGTTTTTTTTAACCAGTGATCGCTCTGGAAATAACTTAGATAGCACTGTAACCTTAGTGTCATATGAAAGAAGAGATGTTTGTATAATGTCCGAGATATTACTGTTTGAAGTGACCCTCCCCTCACGTACACAGTAACATTCAGTGAGAGGCAGAAACGGCTCTCAATACAGGAGGCAGGGAAAAAGTGAAAAAATGCAGCAATTCACAGAAAGAATCCAAAATTGTTACTAAAGTATATTACAAAATTTATTTATGACACAAATATTGCCAGAAAATCAAGTTGTCCGAAAGTTTAATAAAACTTAAAATTATATAATCTGTGAATCTTGGCTATATTGCTGCTTTGAAGCTGGGGGGCAGGGACAGATCCTCAAACACAAGTGTAACCCAGTCTTCATTCTCTTTCAGTGAAGCAAGTTTTCTGGTTGTTCAAATAAATACATTGAAACAGATCTGCCCATGAATGTATTACCCCTACATTTTTAAATTTCTGGACCAATCTTTTTGTAGCCTATCCTCTAGGCTAAATTTATTATATATATACACATACTTCTCTATAGTATTTTAAAAGATGTGTAAATGTTTTCTGGAGTTTATAATTTGGTGTTTTTTTTTTTAGTCTTTTGTACATCCACTTTCCTGGCTTTTTTGTAGTTCTATGGAGAAACTTAACAAGTGATGAAAAATGCCACTGACAACAAATCTCTAGAAACATGCCAAAAACCACAATACTATATATGTAGACTTTTCAATATTTTATTCTAGACTCTAAAGGAAGACTGGCCACTACATTGCTGACCAAAAATGCACAAATATGCCAAAAAAACTAAATGTTTTAAATTTCTGCATGAAGCATCAACATGCACCTTTTTCTTCTCACCGAGCTATTCATGAATTGGCTTGAACTACTTTTCATTCAAAGTGCATATTTACCATAAAATCAATTAAATCAGGGATAAGGTTTGTACTGTATAAAAAAATCAAAATGCATTTTTATATACAAGAGTACAATATATGCACACAATAGCAGTTGTGTTCTAGCAATTTTTTTTTTCTACCATTTCCTTTGAGAGAAAATATTTTTCATCACACACTCCACTGGACTTCTCTCACTTATTCATATATATGATTCCAAAAGTGTTACATGCGACACTACACAAATGTGACAGACAATATAGAAAGGAATCAATAAAATAGCATCCTGTTGATAAGAAATCTCAGCGGGACTTTTACTATATTATATGTTTTCCCAAAATAAAGCATCATATTTATATACTGTATATATATTATGGGAATTGAATTGAGAACTTAAATTTATCTATCTAAAAAGATGAAACCTATCATTTTAAATGTAGTACAATGGACAGTATTTGCAGTTATATCCAATGTATGTGATGAAAAATTATGATATATCCTGGAGCTGTAAATCAATGATTCTTAATAAATATCATGATGCTTCAGAGTGCTGTGTGCTATTGATGCTGTGAGCGCGCAGAGATGCTTCAACACATAACATGAGTCTGACATGTGTTTTCTAGCCGGCTGAAACATCGATGAGAGAGCATGGCTGCTGTTGAAGAGTCCTATCTCTGCTATAGCAGAGATTGCTGGGGTGTGACTGCACTATTCTTGGTTTCTACGGCTCAGACCGTGCAACTTTATCATAGCTCAGTCATTGGAGTTCCCATGTCCTATGAGGTAGGGATTTCCAGCAGGAATGGAGAGATACTAGGAGGTGATGGGAACCTGTAGGGAGAAAGTCTTGTCCAGTATGGCAGGAATTGGGTGAGGAACCATCTTCAAGTTCTCATACGGTTGCTGGCTGATGTTAAAATGGCTGTAGTGGATCACATAAATGAGGGTATTTCTTATACTGGCTACCAATATATTGCAGATGAGGATCTCCAAATTCTTCAATATCCACCTTATATGCACATGAAAAAACTGCAGTCAACAGATTGCCAAAGATCACTTGCCTTTATGCTCCACCTCCTATGGACTCTGCTGGATGCAGATGCTGAAGGGAGTGATTTTTTTCGTGGACATGTGAGCCAGTACACTGGACCTTTTGTATTAACTTTTATAAATTGTTTATATTATTACATGTTGATAGGTTTGGATATTTTAATATCATGTTAATGAAGATTTGATGTTTGAATAGCGTACCATTGTTGACCGCAGTTGTTTGGTATGAAGTTTTTTTTTTTATAAACTGAGCACAAAGGATATCTCTTAGGCCTCTGTCACTTCATTGTCCTTTGTTGATAAAAGTGGTTAACTTGTAGGATTATGATACAGCGCTTTGTTTGGCAGCAAAAAGTGATGAGTTGGTATGGAACGGCAAAATGATAAGGTTGTTTCTAGATTTTGCCATCCTGGCAGCAAAGGAAAGGATCACCTTTTAAAGAATGTGGAAAGTGTCTGCAGGCCCAATATCAGCAATTTATTAACTTAACCGAAGAGCAAGAATAGGTCAATGATAACCTTCAAAGCTAATTTTGGTAATTCTTTAGTTTGATTTAAAAATCATATAGTGTTTATATAACAGCAGAAGGTGGTTGATTGTAAGGGTTTCTCCATAGCACTGGTTTGTAGTATAGAGAGGAGGTAAGCTTAGAATATGGGTAGGGCTGATGTCAAGAATCTCAGTTTAGCTTCTGTTGCTTTAAGGTTATGGTGCTGCCCTGTGAAGCTTCTGCAGTGTTCTGAGTTCTCCTAGCCTTATCCAATTAGCATCTGAGGAGGCATATTTAAACCCTCTAACTCTTCAGCCAGGTGCCTGCTATTTGGTTGTACCTAGTGAGGCTTACATATCATTTGTGCTGGACTACTCTATATTGACTTTTGGCTCGTTAATAGAAATCTGCTTGTCTCCTGATTGTGGCTCTGACGTTACCTCTCAGAACTGACCTTTGGTTTTTACTGGAAATCTTCTTGACTCCTAATTGTGGCTCTGATGTTAGCTCTCGGACAGACT
The DNA here is from genome assembly GCA_947044405.1 of Leptodactylus fallax. Taxonomy (NCBI): domain Eukaryota; kingdom Metazoa; phylum Chordata; class Amphibia; order Anura; family Leptodactylidae; genus Leptodactylus; species Leptodactylus fallax. Next base: position 815,670 of record CAMRHE010000420.1, read on the forward strand.
TTTGGCTTGGACATACACTCTCCTGATTTATCCTACTGGTTCCAATCGTTGATTGTAATGTCAATCTGTATTCCCTTAGTCCTGACAGCAGCACAATATGGGGTATCTCTGCCCCTGTGTGGTGTTTTAGGACAGGTGTAACCTTTAATTAGCACCAAAAAGGTGCCTCCTACTGGCCCTATAAGAGGGCACAAGAGACCTCCCTCCACTGTGTAAATTATAAAGTAACAGGAAACAAGCTTCTAGGGAGGGAAGCCTTGTGCTGCTGTTAGGACTAAGGGAATACAGATTGACATTACAATCAACAATTCCCCTTCGACAGCAGCACAATATGGGGCGATAGCAAGTAATTCCCCTAGGGAGGGTTTCCTCGCCTTACAACGTCAAGGACTGACTGACCAAAGGCAGTTATCTGGAAACTGCGGACGTCTAATGATAATGTTTAAGAAAAGATCAACTGAGATGACCATGATGCATCCGCACAAATCTGGTCCAATGGGAAGGACTGATACTCAGCCGAAGAAGTCGACACAGCCCTGGTCGAGTGGCCGTAGAAAGACTAGAGGGAGTAACTCTTGAATAAGAAAGGAAGACTTAATTGTCTCCTTGATCCATGTGGATAGAGTAGGCTTGAAACCCTTGAGGCCTCTGTTTTTACCCTGCATATCGATTAGTAGGCTTTCGGCCTTCCTAAGCGGTTGAGTTTGGGATAGGTAAATCCGCAGACACCTTACCACATCTAAGGTGTGGAGATTTTCTTCCTCCTCAGAGGTTGGAGTGGGGAAAAACCATAGGTAACGAATTTAGCTGATTGCTGTTGTAGTATGAGGGGACCTTAGGGTTAAACCCAGGCAAACCTAAGGTGCACCCCTATCTGCAAAATAAAATGTAGAAGAGAGAGCCTGGAGTTCCCTTACTCTTTTGGCAGATATAATAGCCATCAAAAGTGGTTTTGTAGGCTAAATATTTTAGCTCCGTAGTCTCCAAGGGTTCAAAAGGAGGACCGCACAGGCCTGCAAGCACTATCGCAAGGTCCCACTGGGGAACTGGAGACGATACCAAGGCTTTAGCCTCATTGCCCCTTTAAGGAACCTTGCAACCAGAGGATCCTGAGACAGACATCTGTTCAAATGAGTGGAGAGGGCCGCAATCTGCACTTTCAAAGTGGCAGGGGCAAGACCCTTATCCCAACCGTCCTGAAGAAAATTTAAAATATCATCCGTAGAAGGTTCTAGATTATTATTACCCTTCTTGGAGCACCACTCCATGAAAATCTTGGCTGTCCTCTGGTAGCGCTTATTGGCAGAGTCTGCTCTTGCAGAAGAAAGGGTCTTCAGGACGGCCTCTGACAGTTCTCTATCCTGCTGTAGGGACTGCTCAACCTCCAGGCTGTCAGGGTGAATCTCCAGAGATCCTGGCACTTCAGAGATCCTTGGGAAACCAGGTTCTGGATGGGGGAAGCCTCCAATATATCCCTCGACTCATCTCCATGAGTTGGGAAAAGCCAAGCTCTTTTTGGCCAGAATGCTTCTTTTTGAATGATGGCTATCACAGAGACTTGGTCCTGTCTGATTTTCATCAATACCTTTGGTATTGTTGGAATTGGAGGGAAGATGAATGCCAGCCTGGACCTCCAAGGGATGGACAGGGCATCCACTGCCAAGGGATTGTCCTCCTGGTAAAGGGAACAGAACGTCTCCACCTTGGCGTTGAGTTGGGTTGCCATGAGGTCTATTTCTGGAAGACCCCACTTCAGGGTAATCTGATGAAAGACTTCTGGATTGAGTGACCATTCTCCTGATACGGCCTGACCCCGACTCAACCGATCCGCTACTATGTTCAGGGAGCCCTTGATGTGAACTGCGGATAAATGGGTTAGATTTTTCTCTGCCCATGTAAATATCAGATCTGCCTCCCTGAGGAGGGTTGGTGATCTGGTGCCTCCCTGTCTGTTCACGTACAGCACTGTGGCCATGTAATCTGACCGGATTTTGACTGCTCTTCTTTGAGAAGAGGCGAGAAATGGAGTAAGGCACAATATACAGCTCTGAGCTCCTTCCAGTTGGACGAGGTCCTTCTTTCTGGAGCGCTCCAGACTCCCTTTATGGAGTTTCCGTCCAATGGGCTCCCCATCCCGTGAGGGATGCATCTGTAGTCAACAGGGTCCAAGGAGTTTGGACCGTGGACCTTCCATTTTTCAGGTGTAACCACCACTTGAGGGAAAAACGGGTCCTGGGGGAGAGTCGAATCTTCTTGCTGAGTGTAAGAAGGGTGCGATCCCAAGCCTCTGATAATCCTCTCTGGAGGGGACGTAAGTGCCTCAAGGCCCATGGGACTGCCTCCACTGAGGAAGACATCAAGCCCAGGATCTTCATCAATGTTCTGATGGAGGCTATCAGCTTTTTGAAGAGGTGCCGGACTGCCGTGACCAGCTTCTCCTTCCTTGCTGGTGTCAAGGAGATTTGCAGGCGGACTGAATCTAGGAAGTAGCGGAGGAACTTCCTTCGGGTTGAAAGGATCGTTTTTGACTTCTCCCAGTTTATAAGCCATCCCAGACTCTGAAGCAGGGAAACAGCTGTCTGTAGGTACTGGAACAGAACAGACTCTGACTGGGCCTTTATCAACCAGTCGTCTAGATAAGGCACCAAGAATATCCCCTGAGCCTGAGGGCGGCCGTTATGGAGGCCACTACCTTTGTAAAGGTGTGGGAAGCAGAGGAGATCCCGAAGAGTAGTGCTGTGAAATGAAAGTGCTTCCTGTAGCCGGAAACTTCTACGGCAATCCTTAGAAAAAACCTTCTGTGTGGAGGTAAATAGGAATATGCAAATAGGCGTCTTTTATATCCAAAGTCACAAAAAACATCGCCTTAGAGGAGAAAGGTGGTGACAGACTTTATGGTTTCCCTACGGAAGCGCTTCTTTTTGATGAAGCGGTTGAGGTACCTTAAGTCTATGATCATTCTCTCCTTGTCTGCCGGTTTTGACACCAGGAAGACGGAGAATAGACACCGGATCCTTCTTCTAGAGAAGAGACTTCCAGGGCTCCCTTATGAATATGCTCTCGGATGGAGCACTGCAATGTAGTCTGCTGCATTGTAGGGAAGCTGCGAGTTAACACAAACCAATCCTGAGAAGGATGGAGGAACTCGATTGCATCACCTCTTTGGATTACCCACCGCACCCATGGGTCTCGAATTTTTTTTTCTTGCCAGTAGTTGAGAAAGTGGGCTTTTTAGAGACGACCTCCGACAGGAATCTCGGCTACAAGTTCCGGCCGAGGAGGTTCTTTACTTACTTCCGGGATCGCGCTGACTTCCAAGCGATGAGCCAGATAACGCTGCGCTGCGGGGCGAAGGCCCGAAGGACCGGAGGTTTTATCTTTGGAAAGAAGACAATGGAATGGACCGAGGTACCCCCTAAACTAGGAGTAAATTAAACCCCTAGCCACGGGAGGTCACAAGAGACCTCCGTCCACCTGTCCCACACAGGACAGAAAAAAACACAGCGGAGGGAGGTCTCTTGTGCCCTCTTATAGGGCCAGTAGGAGGCACCTTTTTGGTGCTAATTAAAGGTTCCACCTGTCCTAAACAACACACAGGGGCAGAGATACCCCATATTGTGCTGCTGTCGGACGTAAGGGGAATCTGTGTTGTAAGGTATAATGGGTTTTAGTTTGACTTCAGTTTGTGGAGTGTTTATTTCTTGTAACAGTTTCTGTGGTGATAACTGGCGCCTCAAATTCAGCACAAGTCCATTTGGCTTCAGGGCTGGCGCAGGTGAAAGTGTTTGGATGTCTGGGATTTTTACAGCTAGTTGTTCTGCTCTCTGTTTTCAGCCAGTTCATGCAATTTCTGATATTTGCTCTAGAGACTCAAGCATAACGAAAGGTGACATATATACAGGAAGGAAAATATTTTATTTCTACTCTTTTTCCTCAACACTTCCTTTTCCTTTTGTAAAAGTACTGGTTGGTGGATCTTCCTGTCAGTCACTTATCTGCTGTACTGAGGTACTCAGAAACCAAAAGCAAAAGCACTTTTCCAAAATTATAGAAATATGCTGTTTGGTCTGTATCTGCACAGACTGCTGAATAAAAGATCATAGCCTGTGCAGAGAAAGGGGGAGGAGCTGTGGTCTAAGAGAACCCTGCATGATCAGTAAGCTATCTGATATGTTAGTACTGTATATTGTACAGAACTTACTGGGATTTTTGCTTGTCAAGGGGAGTGTAATGCAGTATATTATACAATAGATGCTGGTGTAGGAGTTGATAAGTAAATTAATTGTTATGTACAGTATCTGACACTAGAGGTGCTGTACACAAAAGAGGGTTTTGGTCTGTGTGTGTATGTATGTATTCATATATAGTATAAGTATGTTTTTACTATGTGTTTAATTGTGCAAATGTATGTGCATCTTTTTGTGTGTGCATTTTTTATGCATGTAGTCATGTGTATCTGTGCAGTGTATATATATTTTTATGTGAATTTGTGTATGAGCATACATGTTTATATTCATGTTTCTGCCTCTTTTTCGTGAATATGTGTTCCGGTGTGCTTTACCCTGGTAAATATGTGTTCATTTTGGTGTTTTTGCATATAATTGTTATGTTTTAGTTTCAACAAAGTCAAGGTTGTTATCAGGTAAAACACATTTTTTTAGCCTTTTTCATATGTTAATTTTAAAAAAGGCATTGTTTTTCTCCTATGTGATTTTGATGCAGTTTTAAATACTTTGTGTGAATATCTGTTGTGATTGGTGTCGAGGGGGTGATTAATATTAAAAAGTTACCAATGGTATCCCATGATCACTATTACTTTCTTTCAGGGGACACACATAGTAAAAGAGGATATAAATTGGTTAAAGAAAAGATGGATAGGAGAGATTTTTAACCCCTTCTATTCAACTTACTGACAGGGAATCAGCTTTTTCCTTAAGTACAATAGTACATTCATGTGCCATACCCATTGGGAGGACAAAGAAGGGAGATTTATATTGTTAAATTGTATGATACAAACGTTCCATTTTATTTACCACCACCATTTAATCCTTAGGTTTTAGGACTGCTACAAGAATTAATAGATAAAAATAACGTTTTATGTATTCCATTTCTTACAATTTGTGAATTTAATAGTGTGATAGATCCCAATATCGAAGATTGATGGTAGAAAAAGACCTCATTGTTTGTCTAGTCTGCCCTTATATTATTTACATTTTATTTTAGGATAGACATGTTTATCCCAGGAATGTGTAACTTTTCTTATTATAGATTTCCCAACTATATCTGCTTTAAGTTAATTCCAAACCTCAAAATCTATTTCAGTGAAATGTTTCCTGACATTGCTTCTGTTGTTCGGATTGTGCCCATTTGTTCTCATGCGTAGTTTTTATTAAAAACGTTTCCCCCCCCCAGCCTTATTTATACCTTTACTATATTTAAATATTTCTCATGTACCATATATACCTAATTTGGTACATATGATTGATTGTGGTTCAGCAAGGTTCTCTGATAAAGTGTCATTTATTTTGTAAAAGAGAGAACTGAAACAGAAACATAATCTCACAGAGGGTTCTACACCATTCCCTATTACTTCATATCTCACAGAAAATAAATGGTTTCAAACGATAAAACTTAACTTTTAATATTTTAAAATAAAAATTGCACAAAGGACGTCCACTAATCTACTAAAAGACAGATCAATGTGGTCTGTGCCTGCCTATTCAAAATTTATTCAGGATTTAAATGTTAGACAGTATTCACACACTCCAACTTTCCACTGGACCTAGGGTGTAATAAGATACTTTCACCACCCTTAGACTAAGGTTATAGTATCACGGCTGCATCATACAACAGGTCAATATTTTGTCAGTTGCTCTTAGTGCTAGGAAAACCCAAACACCTGGTCCCCACACACATAATTTGTAAAGCCTCACTGACTAGACTCCTGCACAGTCATGATATACCTCCACAACCCTAGTCTGTAGTATGTACATATGCCTGTAATCTAGGTACAGGTCACAGTAACTTCATTTCCTGTCATTAAAATGTTATAACCATAAGGGAAACTGATATTCTGACCCTTATACTCAATAAACACTTATATTGCAGCCATTACTGATATCCCCTATGTTGACTCCAGGGATATACAGCTACCATTTCCATTAGTGACTCCAAGTTCCACCAACTAATCTCCAGGCTAATCAGACTGCCCCAGTCTCCTGTCAGTCCTTCATGCCCCCAAGTGGTATGGCTTGTGGTCAACTAACTCAAAAATAGAAAATAGAAAATAAACTTGCTCTACGCGTTTCCCCTGTGTTATCTATATCAGGTTCATCAGGAGCCAATGCTAATAAACTTATCAGTTGGTCTAAGCTGCTATAAATATTTATCAAAAATGCAGTTACAACTGCAGTTCCTGGAGCACTGATGGTGTGCTCCAGTGTATAGAGTAGAAACAGAAACATGAGTTACGGTGGGAGATGAATTCATATTGGTTTGAGAAATTGTTCTCACATGAGAGTATTTTGTGAGTAAAATTTTTTATGAGGTTAATAATAGATCAGCTTATAAAACTAGTGGCTCATACTTACTAATAGATATACAGTGTAAACTTAGACAGGCAATCTGAACATGCACCAGATTGATTATAGCGGCCATGCTGAATATTAAATCTTTCATATCTAAGTGTCTAGTCTAAGTTTATATCACCTTTTGGTTGACTTACAATTTTGAAACATGTTTGGTCCATATTGGAATATTCTGGGAAGCCACACACTCATATCTAGCAAGTCAAAAAAAATTAGCTCAAACTAGATGAGCTAATATGCACCACATTTACGTCAGATTCTAGGAGTAACCACAATAGTGGTTGAGAGCCATAGCCATTTTAAAAAAATAAGTAAATTTAAAAAAAATTCTAAAAGGGAACAAGAATTTAGTAAGGATCTATCAGAAAAGAATCGAGTTCTTAGGACCACTGCACATTTAGCGATTTAGAAGCATATGTTCTACAGAAAATGTAAAGCTCCTCTCTAGTCAGGAAAATTAAGTGGTTCATGAAGGGCAAAAGATCTAGGTTATTTAACTGGTAAAATAACCAAAATAACCAAATCAAAAATGAATATATTGGAGCTATAAAAACCAAAGAAGGGTCAACTTGGAACAAAGAAGAGGATATATTTACACAGAATAAGAAATTGAAACATATTTGAGCATTATGCAAGTTCAAGGGATAGCCGAGGAAAGAGAAGTATTGGAAGTTCCCTTAACATTGGAGAAAATATGTAATTGATCAATTGTTAAGCAATTAGTAGAAAACAAATCACCAGACTCATATGGACTTATTGTAGAAGTATATCCAAGGTGTATAGTAAGGAATTGGCTATGGAGCTTAGTGATATTATTCGGATGTCAAGTGAGACTTGGGCTCTCCCTGACTCCATGTATAGTGCTGATATTGTCTTGATTTGTAAATAGGCAAAAAATCTGACCCTGACTTCTATAGGTCAATCTCCCTGGGGGTGTGGAACTGGAATACCCAGAGGAAATCCACATAAACACATGGAGAACATACAAAATCAATGCAGATTTTGTCCTTGGCAAGATTTGCATCCAGCACTGCAAGGCACCATGCCAACCACTGAGCCACCATGCTGCCCAAGAGTAAGACTATTACTTTTACTATCCATGAGTTGCTTGCAAGTTTAGACTTGCTGACTGACAGCAAGGATGGTCGAATAATTCTCTCATTGGATGCAACAAAGGCCTTTGAGCAAATATTCATTTAACCCTGCTGTTCTGTTCAGTTCTACTATACACATATAATGTTCCGGTCATTTTTGACCGGGCCTATTAAAGTCTGGATTTTTAACTAATTTAAGTGTTTTATTTGAATTTCTTTTGCATTATTATACTGTATGTGAACATGGTTGTTCATAAACAAATGAAAAATGAAATAAAAAACTTAATTTTTATTTTTTTTGTGTCAAAAAATGTTACATGGCCTTATTGCATTATTCATGTATATTTTACATTTGCACAAAAAAAAAAATCTTTATAAAACTGTAAACTATAACTAATAACATCAAACTGTATGTAAATATATTTAAAAAAAAAAAAAAACAAACAAACAAAAAAATAAGTCTAGTTTTTTCTATATAAAATGTGAAATAAGGTTCAAGGTGCTAAATTTACTGTTTGCATTCGTCACAAGTATAATTTACATGTGTTTTGCATAAGTACTTTGCACATTTGCAACATATCACATTTGATTTGTGATTACTTGATGTTGGACAGAAGGCACATCGTTTCCGTTTTAGGCTGGTTGCACTGCTGGTGGAGGCCATAGGTATCGTCGCAGTGCTAGCGAAAGCCCTTGGTTCACTTTCTTCAGCATGCTGTTGGATCCTGTGGACAATGGCTGCAGCTCCATCATCTCTGGGTGTTACTTTTCTTTGTTCAATATAATGGGCTAACCAGTGATTTTCCCAACTCCTCTAAAAAATTTCTTCTTTTATATAGTTTATTTTTGTTCCAATTTGGGTCTATTTCACGCCATAACACAAATGCATTGTACGCCGACACATCAAGAATGTTGTAAAAAACAACCATTGGCCACCGATTAGTTTTGCGTTTACAGGTGTCCATCTACAGTATCATAATTTGAAAATGTATGTATGTGTAACTCTGCATGGACCAAAAGGACCTAGATAAATTGATAAATAGTAGTAGATGAACTATATAGACCAAAATGAGATTCTAACTCCTTTATTTAAAAAAAAAAAAATGGCTGGAGATTAGTATAAAAGGCTATCGGTCATTTTTGACCGAACAGTACAAGTGTAAAAAAAGATGTGGAGCAAAAAGTAAACAAAAAATAAATAAATAAAAACTGCTATTAGTAAGAACCCCTCAAATGAGGAAAAGTCAATGAACCACAAGTTTCAGAACCGCATAATGAATATTTTAAAAAACATCAAATTTCAAATTCGGTCATTTTTGACCAAACAGAACAGCAGGGTTAAATATTATAGAAATTATGGAATAAGATTTCCACAGAAAGACTCACAAGTTAAAGACTCTCAATAAAACCCTATTTAGGATAAGTTAAATATTAGAGGCACTACGATTGATGGGATGTATTGACAAAGCTGTAAGACACTGGAATTTTTCAAGTCTATGGTTTGAGTGGTAGTGATGATGGGTTTTTGTATTTTCAGCTTGGATGGCTGTTCAAAGATTTAAAAGGAATAAATAATTTGATAGAAGATTTACTATAGTGTGTATTTTATGAAGTATATTCAAAAAGGTCTACTACTTATTCGAATACATTCATATATAATACATTTAGAATGGATGATTACCATATATCAGTAAACAATAATTCATCTTAAAGAGGGCTTCACAAACTTGTTGGGTTCTCAATGAAATATTGATAGCACTCACAAACACTTAAAGGGGTCGGTCACCATTGTAAAGCATATTAAACCAGCAACAGCAACGCATTTAGATAGGTCAGGCTCACCTCAATGTAATTCCTTTATCCCCATAAAATATGTGCCTCCTTAGCTGAGATATTAATTTATCTCATAATATGCAAATGAGTAGACTGAAGCATTGAGGTCAGCTCCAAACTGCTACACCACACACTGCTGTAATACGTCCTCCTTCCCCCTCCATTCTGTCAGTGACAGGGACAGGATGCTATGCTAAAATCTCACCTGGTACTTTGTTTTTGGAGCAAAGCCTAGCAGCTGCTATTATGCCCTGCAATGCTCCTATAAACCCCAGTGCCATACAGGGTAAAGCTGCTAGTTTTCCCAAAATCTTGTGGCTATATCTAAAAATACTGATGTCTATAGCAGGTACCAATATATAATATATCATATTTTTGTCTGTAGAGATTCTGCAGCATATTGTGTCTGTCCAGGGCATTTCCTTGTCTGCACAGTATTGTATTAAAATACTGCATATGCCTACTATGATAGTGTTTACTTAGGTTGATATGTTATCCCAAGTGCAGCATACTAAGCATGTCCTTGTTTGCTATACTGTAAATGAGAATGCATACTAAATACATCATCTTTTGTAACACAAACAAAATCTTAAGTGACTTATTATTTATATATATATATATATATATATATATATATATATATATACACACACACACACAGATACAGCAGATATAGAGTTAACCCCCAATCTTCCACAATTTGTTAAACTGCAGCAGTATCATATCCTATCACTGAGAGCAACAAGTAATAAGTCATTGAAAAAAATGTTTTGGTATCTTCTGTATTAAGATATCATGCTACAACAATTTTTCCAATTGCAGAAGTTTGGGTTAACTCTGCTACATCTGTATTTATATTAAAATGTGTTTGTGTATAAAATATATAATTTTCAGTAATTCTGGATATATTATTTTTATAGGAATATAATAGCACATACCTTAAAGAGGTTTTCTGGGCTAAAAATATAAGTGACCTATACTAAAATGAAGCCACTAGAATCGGAATATGGGAAGTCTTCCACCCAATTTTGCCACAGCAAAAAAAATAAAAAAAAGTAATGAAGTCTGTTTATGAAATAATCGTAATCATTTTCTTTCTAGGATAGTTGGAGGGAGGTGAATCAGGGAAAATTATGTACTATGCTTGAAAAATTATAAAGAATAGATATATGGGAGAGGGAGGGGGGAAGACTTGGTAAGGCATAAGAAATAGAAGATAGGAAATGGAAGGAGGGTGAGAAGTGTGAGGGAAAGCAGGGAACAAACACTGTTGTTGCACTAGAGATAAGGTCCTAAGTAAGTTAGGGGGCCCCACATACCCCCCTCTATGTCATACTGCTGCTGCCTGCTCTAATTGTGTACTTAACTTTTACTACTACACAAACACAAAAGACTTCAAAGCAGCTTAAAAAACATATAAACAGCCTTCCATGCTCCGTGTGCAAGACAACTTTAGGAACAACTCCCATTCTGTGACCAAAGATAGTAATGTCAACCCTTCAACTCCTAATGCAAGTAAATGGGGTTGTATTGTGACCCTGAGGGTGCTGCATCTGTGATCTTGAGTCACAAAAACATCAAGCAGTGTATAACGTTTTGCGACTAGATGTAAAATTCACAACATCCCTAGACTGCATACATTTATATTAGTGAAGGAGTCATAGGGAAATACAGCAATTGTTGGATGCACAATGGGAGTTGGGGCCAAAGTCACTGTACAGCCCTAGGCTTACAGATAGAGACAACAGTCATGAATGAAGTTCTTAGGGAAGATGGGGGGGAACGACAAACTGAACTTTTACACCAGAGACCTTGAGCCTTTAGCTATATCCCTGGATCCCACATGAAAAGACATTCCCTACAAAAATATGCAATGCACAATTAGAATCATATAGGTCTGCAAAATCATAAAATACACCATCAAAGCCTTGTAGTGGAAATATTGCACATATTAGCAAGGATACTTACTGTAAAAATCTTTAAAACTCACTGAGCTGAATGGCTTCACCACTAAGTGGCAAGTACTCAAATGCACAATAATGCAATTGTTGAACTTAATGTCAAACTTTCACCTTAGTGGGGGTATTTGTGCAATTTTTGTCTGTGCAGCCCCTAGTAATCGTTACCATATGTGAAATGATGCACAGATACAGTTATATCACTTATGAATAAAGGTAGATTTTTTTCTTTGAACGCTAAGGAAATGGGTATCCCACAAGTTTAAGAAGGTTTTTATGCATTTAAGCCCACAATGGTGTTCTTGATTGACATGACCACCACACATGCATAAAAGTGTCTTTCCCTGTCTTACATCTCAAACACAGACTTCAAGTGATGGGGTATACTTTAGATGGATGATTTAATATGAAGTACCACATGTATAATGTTTTCTAGAGGCCTTTAGGTGGGTTAGACGTAGGAATTCAATATGCTGCCATTCATTGCTCCTCAGTCAATGTACTTTGAAGATTTTTTTTTTTCCCAGTTGAGTTGAAAGGAGAACTGAAGAGGACGAATATGTATCACTATAACAGGGGTCCTCTGCTATTTTGAATTAGGTCTTGCAATTGTAAGTATTCATAAAATTCCCTTGAGGAGAGTTGGCACATCTGTGACAGCTGGTTAAAAGATAGTGGTGTCTTAACAAAAATCCCTTCTATGAGCTTTTGTAATATTGTAAAGGAGTCCTTAAGAAGTCGGTGGGACAGGAGATATAAGTCTGTGAATGCTTGTTGACAGACTTATACAGGTGATTTAATAAGTGGACCATAAAAACAATTAAACAATGATTCAGACACACAGTATTCAATCTCCACACAATATCTTGAATACACCTGCTTTTCATTTGGTCCTTTATGTAAACATAATATTTTAGGGTTATGGGTTAAATGTGTATGTAGTGTATATATTGTACTATAGATTAATAAGCTTTCATGTTATCATGTTGCATTACTGTTATTATTATTTTGTCATAACATATATTGTAGAGCACCTAATAAAGTAAAGGAAAATTTTTGTAGGTGTCATAAAGTGTGGACTTGGTGTAGTTCAGCAGCCAGAATATATAGAATTCCATAAACATGTGGAATACACCATTGTCACTTAAAGGGGTTGTCCGGTATAAATAGATATGTCTAATCTAAGCTTAAAACTCACCCCCCAACCCCCTGCCTACCTTCTAAGTTACTTACTGTACCAAAAATCTATATTTGCCTAGATCACCGGGGTGGCCATGTCCCAGGCACATTTTCCGATTTTCCGGTGATGTTGCGGGACTTCACAATTACAGTGCCAAACGGTATATTAATGATCTTTTTTAAAATTTATAAAATAATGATTTCAAACTGCATTTTTCAGGATATGGATATAATTAAATAATTTCACTTATACTGTACCATATATCACATACTACATAATATTTTTTACAGAGTTTCTTTATTTTCCCGCTATTTACCGTAAGATAAAAATGACAACATAAATGCATTCTATAGGTTAGTGTAAAGAGATATTGGCTGCTATGGTAACCCATTAGGTCCCTGCAATTATATCAAGGGAAGCTGATGGGAAGCCCCCTCTACTTGCCATTGAGGCATCTAAAGTGTTAGACAAATAACTGCAGAATGCAAGGTGTTAAGAAAACTGTGAACATTTTAGTAGCCTCTGATAAGTGTCCTGATCCTAATGCTGTTAGCTGCAACATGGGTACTGGGATTTGGCAGCATATTGTGCTGTAGACATTTTATGAGCCACTGCAATAAAGAGTTGTCATTTCAGAAGAAGTGCCTTAAAACCACCACTTGGCATTTGGTAAGGAGATATTATTATTATTATTATTATTATTATTATTATTATTATTATTATTATTATTATAAAAATAATAACAATAAATTATTATTATTATTATTATTATTATAATAAAAATAATAACAATAAATTATTATTATTATTATTATTATTGTGTGTCAAGTATAATAATATGCATCGTGATTAATCCTGCAAAAATTACATAACACAATATACTGATAAACATGAATTCTATGAATATAAAGCCAAATCATACTGTAGAATGAAACAAAACCTTAATGTATTTCTGCCCAATTACACATTCATTTGTTCTGTTTGGAAATCGCAACATATGACTTTTTACAGGAACTGCCAGTTTACCACAGCAAGAAGTTGCTCATTAGTCTGTTTATTAGTTGAGACTAGGCATCATGGTGTGTGTCAAGTTAGCAGCCAGCCATTTTACATGTTGAGCTCATTTGTCTGAGAACTTATTTTGAACATTTTACTTCATCTATGGTTTATTTATCCAAATGTAGCTGTTTTTTTGTGTATTTATACTTTTATTTGCTTTTGCGCCATGGTAGGGTATGAAAACATCCTATTTACAACATATTATGCAAAGATTACTTACTGACAACAGATGTGTCTATAGAATACTGAGCCAGATCATTTACTATTACATGGCAAGGACCTGGAATGTTTTAGAGACAGACAATTCGGCATAAAATAAAGGAAAAAAAAACAAAAAATGGGCAGAAAACAATATTGTACATGTGTATATACAGTGTATGGATGGGTTACTTATTATTTACTACGGTATAACATCTCAAAAATAACTGTAAATCTATAAACTGATCCATACTGTCATTCAAGTCGCTCTGTCCCTTTTAAAAAAAAAAAATAAAATAAATAATAATAATACAAATATAAAAAACCCCATAAATGTGTGCACTGTTATTGACTTTAGAAACAATTGGACTGTCTAAGTCATTCATACTGCCTGTTAAAGCTAGCAAAATAGCAGCTCCAGGTACAAAAATGGAAAACACTTGTCTGGAATCTGAAAAGCTACCTTTTGTTAGCCAGAGGAAGAAAAGCAAATGTCTAATGCATGAAAAGCAGAAACGAGGGGGGAAAAACACAAGGCACTCGGATAAGAGAAGTAGATCATTTTATTAAACATAAAAATATATTCCCAATTTTAATAAGCAAATGCTAAAAAAAGGGAAAAAAATATTCAAAACATCTCAATTTATTCAGTACCATGTGTATTAATGGTTGTCTGAGGAATGTTATGCTACGCTGAATGCACTTGGGCATGTAAATCATCAGGATTGGCTGCTGACAGTTCTGTTCACAATTAGCTACCAATAATGTCTCAGATGTGCTCAATAATAATAATAATAATAATAATAGTCCTTTAATAGTCACACAATGGGGAAATTCAGTGTGTTACAGCAGCAAAGATAAGCAGATACAAATACAAATACAACATGTACAGGAATGTTCCAAGGTGAGAGGCATTACATTAATAGCAGACAGACAGATAGGGCGTAGCAGGGGGGGGGGGGGATTTAACAGGCAGAGAGATATTTCAGTTCTCTGTGTGTAATGATCTCCGCTTAGGTCGGTGTTGGTTGTACAGCCTAACCGCGGTGGGGAGGAAAGACTTCCGATAGCGCTCCTTCTCACACCTAGGGTGGAGCAGTCGGTCACTGACAGTACTGCTCAGCGCGATCACAGTCTCATGCATGGGATGGGAGTTATTCTCCCGCATGGAGCTCACCACGGACAGTATCCTTCTGTCACCCACCACCTGCACTGGGTCCAGGGGGCTCCCCAGGACAGAGCTGGCCCTTCTTATCAGCTTGTCAAGTTTATTTCTGTCCCTGGTTGATATACTGCTCCCCCAGCAGGCCACTCCAAAGAAGATGGCTGATGCCACTACCGAGTTGAAGAAAGTTCTAAGAAGTGCCCCCCGGATTCCAAAGGCTCTTAGCTTCCTAAGCAGGTAGAGCCTGCTGTGGCCCTTCCTGTACAGGGCCTCCATATGATCTGCCCAGTCCAGCTTATTATTAAGGAGCAAACCCAGGTACTTATAGGTGTTCACAATCTCGATGCCCGTCCCCAGGATGTCCACTGGTTTAGGAGGGCTTCTGCCTTTACGGAAGTCCACCACCATCTCCTTGGTCTTCCCCGTGTTAATCTTCAGGTGGTTCCGGTGGCACCAGTCCACAAAATCCTGGTTCAGTTCTCTGTACTCCCTGTCATCATCATCTGTGATGAGGCCTACTATTGCAGAGTCGTCAGAATACTTCTGTAGGTAGCAGCTGGATGAGTTGCACCTAAAATCTGCAGTGTACAGTGTGAAGAGGAAAGGGGCGAGAACCGTACCCTGAGGTGCCCCCGTATTACAGATCACGGTACCTGACACATAGGAGATGAGTCTAGAGAAGCAGCCGCCATAGTAGCACATTTAGGCCATGCAGGCTGCTCATAGCAGCACAAGTGACAATGTGGTCTGGTGTTGTGCTGTTGAAAAACTGCTCATTGGACAGATAGATTGAGAAATGGCCACACTGATGTTTCTAGGAAAAAATCGATGTAACGCCGAGCTGTTAGAGTACCTGAAATGAAGACTAGAGGAGATACCATACATTATGCCATCCCATACCCCAGCTTCCATTACCGTCTTACTGTGCACCATAGTATTTCCATTACACCATTACATCAATAGAATATCTGTAGCTGTAAGTCTGAATCATTGTCTGTCCAGTGTTGTGCACAAGCCTTCTTATGGTTTGTGTCGACACTGTTACCTGCCCTAGACTTGGGATGTGGTTGATAATTTCACTTTCTATACAGAAGGGATTTCTAAGCAACAATCTTTCAAATTTCTTGCCGTCATTCCAATTCGTTGTCATCGTCATAATCTCCAGGACATGCAATGTTTGGCGGTGTGGTCATCAGGGCATGTAGTGATGTCCTGAAGAGTAGTGTTAAACTAAAGTTTCATAAATCATATTAACAAACAGGAAACATCGCACAATCATCCCACTCTGCTTGATCCAATGTTAGAGGTCTCGTGGCTAAAAAATGTTGCTTTCACCCTAGTTTTTACACCCCTCCCACGTGCTACAGCTTAGATTTAGGTGCTTTTAAATTTGGTCATTTCAAAGTAACATCTAAAACAGATCAAATGTGTGTGTGTGTGTGTGTTAGAGATGAGCAAACCTCTCAATATCCGTTTTTTCAGGTGGCTTAGGTCCAAGATTGGTATCAACCATATCTTAAAATGGCTTAAAACATAGTGTAGAATACTCTTAGAAAACTGTCTATCCAATTTCTATCTTTGTAAGGCAAACAAAGTAAAAGTTATTTCAAAATGATTGTGATAAGTATGTCCATGGAAAAATGGATGGTAAGCAGTGGATACAAACTGCGAATATAACCATACACTGTGCTGACACTTGTACGCATTTTAACATTAAAACGTTCCAAAAATTTCCCTTTTATTAGGACAAAATGTGCTTGCCTGTGTTTTTTTTAGACACACATTGCGGTTATATTGTAAAAAGCAATGGTTTTGTATAAAAATTAGCTGATTTTGATGACTTGTAAGTGATACATGCTGCTTGTTGTTTGATACATAAGTGGTAAAGAATTGGTTTCAAAAAAAAAAAAAAAAAAAAGCCGCCAAAAACTATCCTTTTATGTTAGCAGATGTGAAATCATTTTTTGAAATTTTTTTTTTTTTATGGCACCGTTAGTATGCTGTAGTGGAATGTGATGGACTAGGCAGCAGGACATGTCTGGCTGAGTGGTGGTAGCTGTGGTAAAATGTGTGGCAGTGCGGCAGGACATAATATGATGGATCGAGCCGCTGAACATGTTTGGGTGAGCATCAGCAGCAGTACTGTAAATGGAACATGATGATAAAGGGACATGGTGACTCCACTATTTGGGATCAACTGGAGGGGTTTGAAGATTCTCACTGATCTATGCCTGATTAATTTTGATGAAAGTAATTTTTTCCACACTATTGTTGGACAGTTTCATCCATTTAGTTGTTAAAATGCCACCAGCAGTACTGAACACCCTCTCAGCCATTACGCTTGAGAGTGGACAAGTTAAAACTCACATGGCAAACGCGGCCAGCTCCTTTAACTGCTCTAACTTATTGGTCAAGAATTCCATGGGGTTAAAATTATTTGCTGGACTATAGGTTGGTGCTGTAAAGTGAGTACTTTCTGGTTCATCATCTTCCAGATACTGTACTGGGTCTGGCTGCTGATGCTGCTGGTTTTATTCCTTCTGACACTAGCAGAGGAGGAGGACTAGGAACTGGCAGAGGCCACTTGGGTATATATGCAACTGGCAGTTGCAGTGATCTCCTTAAATGCTACAGTAATATTCTAATTTTTCTTCCCTTTGGGATAAATTCCTTCATTTTGTCTTTATAGCGAGGGTCTTAGAGCACTTCCATCCAGTACTCATCCGTTTGCTTCATGCTAATTATATGCTTGTCGCTGCCATGGTTTGTGTTCTTGGCCAGCATGGTGGTGGTGGTGGTCGTCGTCATCATCATTATCATCTTGGAAGAAATAAGGGTCAGGCTCCTCTTCTGGCTGTGCTGGTGACATATAAAGGGCCCCCACTGCATAAAAGGGAGAGTCTTATTCCTCTTTCTTCCATCTGGGGGTACCAGTTCCTTTAACATACTAACCCTGACCCAGATCTTCATCCTCCTTCATGAACTCTGCACAATATCGGTGCCTTTGTGGCAGACAACACTTCCCAGTTGCTGTTGGCAAGGTACCATCCAGCAGAATACTTTCTGCAGTATACAGTGAAGTAACACCTCCACTGTGTGGCTCCTTTGATACAGGCTCATTAATTGTAAAACCGCATATCAGTGCTTCACCTTACACCTGTGAAACAAGGGAGTAGGAGGAGGAGTGGAAGCTTGTCTTGTTGAAGGTGGTGGTGGGAAATGGTCCAGAGAGGAGGATGGGCCCTGAATGGTTTTGGAACTGGGCCTTCACAATCTGGTTAGAACTATCACCTGGCCTTGTTGCATTTCTGGACTGTGACTACTGCCGCCCAGAATATTGACCCAGTGGGCAGTAAAAATCATGTATTGTCCTTGTCCATAATTGCTGCACTTTGTGTCAATGGTGGTGTGCACATCCAAGGAAGGGCCCACATTCCTGACACATGGCGATATAAAGCAGGTACAGGTTACCTAGAGAAATAATGGTGACTAGGTATCCTCCATCAAGGTTGAACACATGCCATCAGTTGGTGAAACACAGTGGAATCCACTAAGTGTATTCCAGTACCACTTAGTGGGCTGCACTGCCAGCAACTTGGCCAGTACCACGTTAATGGACTGAGGCTGCACTGCCAGTAGCTTGGCTGGGTTCGATTTAAGTTGCACAACCGCCGAATGACTGAGCGTATATTGCTGTTTCCTAGACACACATACTCTTATGGATGATTAATATTGGCATGGAAGAAGAGGAGGAGTAGGATAATGATGACCAGGTGCTATGTGTAGATGTAGCCTACCTACAAAAAAGACCAAGGGGAGAAGGAGTAGAACAGTCTTGCTCACTTCCCCTTCCAGTGCCAGTGCCACTGGCAAGTCTATTTTTCCAAATAAGTGAGAAATGCCTTTTCATGTGAGTATGTAGAGATGTTGTTCCTACATTTGTTCCTGCACGGTCACAGCTAAGTTTTTGCTTGCGGGTCTTGCACATTGCCATGCATTTATTGTTTGGTAATGTACAAAAATAAATTCCCACACAGGAGATGACCGTGTGTAGTTGCTGCCACCAGTATCATCAGCAACAGAAATATACCTGCCACTGCCACCACCAGTGCACCAATCCTCATCCCACAAGCTTGCCCTAGGTCTGCCCTATGCAATAACTGGAATTGTTACAATCACCACTACCACCACCCTCTTCCTCTGATGTCACATGTAAAAAAAAAGTGTTTAAGAAATTATTTGAAAAGGGTAAATTCTGTCTTTGAGCAGGTATGCAGCAGTTTCAAGCTCAAACAGCAGCATAGCTATGCCCTCACTATCTATTGATTTCTATCACATCTGCCTGTGGCATTGCTTGAATCTGACTAAATTCTCCTATTCTAACTATTACTTGCAAGCTTTTCAGAACTATGGTCTGTATGATACAGTGAGATAAATCAGATTCTTCACTATCTCCGCTATCACTGCAATTGGCTTATGATGACACTTGCAGCACCTTATATAGTGTATATGACATGAGTGCTGTAAGGTGTCCATCTACCACTGTCTATTGGTTGAGATGTTGTCAGCTGATGTCAGGTGGCGCTATAACATCATATACATGTGTCTCTTCTGTATTTCCTGCTCAAACATGTAACCTCTATATATAAATTATAAAATTGTGGCGTTTTCAGAAAATTTTGCATTATCCTGTTAATATCCTAGAATCCTAGGGATGTTTCTATTGACCTATAGGTGTTGTATGACTTATTTTATCTGCACTGTAAGACAATATCTATTCTATTATCTAGCTTACAGTGTGCAGTGCACAGAGCTCTAACTTTTCTGTCTACTAGCTATGTAGAGATAGAGGAAGGTTTCATGTTTTTGAAGCTATGGCCTTATAAAAATATGAATTGATTTTACTTGATTTTCTACAATTTTATTCAACCTTTGATCTGTGCAGCCATATAGTATAACATAAGTAAGCTGTGTGGTCTGGGGTATGAGACATATCATGAAGTTGTTTGTAGCTTTTTTATTCACAGATTGAATTAAAGCTTGTTGTTACCTACAGACTTCTAGGAATGGAAGGTGAGAAACAAATATCCTTTAAATATAAGGCTCCTATCAATGTATGAGAGTCTGAAGTCATTACTGTCACTGTACATGATTTATTCTTTTGATTTTATTGCAGTTTCAATAATTAAATAACTCCAAATAAGAAATTAACTTTGGCAAAAAGATGAAACACTAATAAAAAGGAATGTTTAATGCAGCTATCAACCTCTATGCATTCACCAGTATTGTGACATCTTTGTCAAATCCTGCTAAGTGGCTTTCAATACATATTCATAAAAGACTCAAACTGTCTATGCTGAGAAGCATATTTAGCCACAATAGTTATTGCCACTCCTTTCACTATAGTGTTTATTCACTTGCAGATTGAGTGTTCTGATAATAAGCAATACAGATAAATCCTCACTTTTGCAATTTACAGTTAGCACATCTGCTTCAGGGTAAAATATAATAAAGTTTATTGCTACCTCTCAATGCCCTTCTGTTAATGGGGCTAAGATGTAACACATATTCCACACGAATACATTTCTCAGGAAAATGTTCATGACAGATGCATTGCACCAGCTTGCATTATAAAACCAGTAAGTACTGTTGAATGCCAAACACTTAACTAGACACCTGAAGATGATTTTAGGTGAAAAAAATAATAATAACTGTGTAATGTGTCATTTGGATTAATAGGTAAACATGTACATGATGTATACAACAATGTAATAGTCTTACCAAAATAATAATAGTACTGGACACGTTTATCGATACATAAATTTACAGTGTGGATGTGCTTTATTTCGTATAAGGGGGCAAAATTATATAAACTTAACAAAGCAATGAGTAAGAACTGATATTTGTAATGAATCTTATGGTTGAAGTGTGGATAGCAGGGAATGTTATGAGTCAGGAAGCATCACTCACCTTTACTTCAGTTATAAACAATACCTCATTTTGGGAAATTTGAAGTGAAGGCCCGGGTACCCCACGTGGTAGACACGTGCAGACACGTTGCGATTTCTTAAACCGTTGTGGTTATGGAAATCATAGAATGTCAATTATACCTACGGAAACGGCAGTGGTTTCCTTATAGGTGTAATTGAAGCAGAAATTCCACAGAGGAAACCTCTGCAGACTATCTGTGAAAAGTGCAGTGGGAAAAACCGCGATGTGTTGCGGCCACATTTTTTCCCGCAGGCCTTTTTTGCTGCGAAACGCTATGTGGGGCTTTAACCTAAAGGTAAGGATACATGTTTTATTATGCAGTTTTTGAAGTCAAAACCAAAATTATATTGCAAAAAAGAAAAAAAAATTATCACAAACCCTTTAACTAAATACCAATTACATTTTATGTCAGGAGAGCTTATTAATATGAGGACTTGCTATATATAAAGAGACAGGGACTAAAATATATTCAATAGGATTTTTATAAATAACATATGTCACACAATATTAGTATATACCTAGTATATACCATACGCTTTGGTACTAACCTATAAACCATATCTTTTTGTTTATTTTTTGTACATAAAAGGGTTTTCATGTATTATGTAACATTTATCATTTTTTACGGAGCATAAAAAACAATGTAATTCCACAATTGTTTTCTGTGTTTTGTTTCAACAGCAGTAACTTTTCTGAATTAATGACACATCAATTTTATTCTTCCAGCTTGTTTTCTTACTTTTTTTTTTATTTTTCACAATAAAACACACAAATGGTTTTTGTGTCACCATATTCCTAGATCCTTACCATTTTTTATTGACAAAGTTGTATAAAGGCTTGTTTTTTGGGACCTGAAAGTTTCATTATCACCTCTTTAAGGTACATATTGCTTTTTTATCAACCTTTTTCTTATTTTTTTCTTCATTATTTGGAGGTCGAATAACACAATAAGACAGCATTCACTGTACAGAATAAATTTTCTTTTTATACATTATTGTTGCACCAATACCAATAGTATGTACTTTATTTCTTAATATGTTTTTGACATAAAAAAGCATGTAATAGGAAAAAAGTTTAAAATATTTTATATATATATAGATACACTAGAATTATACATATATTTGTATTATATTATAAAAATACTGATTCAGCCACAGAACCCGCAGCGTCAATCACTATACCGATTAGGCCTGTTTATCTGAGCCTAAACAGCAGGTGAAAGGGCCAGAAATTAGAAAGAATTTGATGTCAGTTCACCTCAAATTTCTCTTATGTTTCCACCCTGTGAACAATACCCTAGGCGGATAAACATTATTCAGTCAAGAGGCCACATTGCTTATTTTTTATGCATTGCACAATTAAATAAAAATAAAATGCTATCTCTATCTATGTGTCAGTATTATTATACTAATAGCAAATTTATATACCATATTTTTCAGACTATAAGACACACTTTTCCCCCCCAAATTTGGGAGGAAAATGGGAGTGCGATTTATAGTCTGAATGTGAGGGTGTTTTGGTGGGGGAGGCGGAGGAGTGGGGTCACAGCTGCCGCCGCTGCAGTTGGAGTAGTGCCGTGATACTGCGGGCATCGGGCTGAGAGGTTGTCCCGGCGGTTTAACAGCACGGATGTTGGGTCTGTGAAGATGATGGCAGCTGCTCAGCTGTAATGCGGAGACCCGGAGCTATTGCCCGTGATCAGAGTCCACTCTGATCGCGGGCATTACCTACTCTAAAGTCCCCCCTAAAGTGACATAGTAGTCCCCGGGGCCGGTCCCCACCAGCCCCGTACCTTTGAAGTTGTAGGCCGGCTCCCGCGCGGCGAGATAGCGGGAGCTGACCTGTTCCTTTGACAGCTGGAAGCCTTATGAAGGCTCCCAGGCATGTCATAGGAATATTACTACTGAGGCTGGTCTATGACCAGCCGCAATAATAATGTACAGAATCTCCCATAGACTGGAATACACTTGTATTGCAGTCTATGGGACTTGCAATCAAATAATTGCAGGTTCAAGCTCCCTAATGGGGGACTAATAAAATAGTTAAAAATAAATAAATAAATAAAAAAGTAAATACGTTCTAAATCACCCTCTTTCCCTAGAATACATATAAAAGTTGAAAATTACTGTGAAACACATACACATTAGGTATCCCTGTGTCTAAAAATGCCCAGTCTACATACTTATAAAAATATTTTTTCCGTAGGGTGAACGTCATAGCGGGAAAAAAAATCAAACGTGCTGGACCGCAATTTTTTTTTTTGCTGTTTCGTTTTTGATTTGAATAAAAAGTGATCAAAGCAATGGACATTTCCCAAAATGGTATAACCAAAAAAGTATACCTGGCCCCGCAAAAAAAGATGCCCTATGCATCCCCATACAGCTGCAGGGCCACCTGTCAATGTGGCCTTGCAGCTGTTGCAAAACTACAACTCCCATATATTAAATATTTTATCACAATTTTTGCTTCAAAATTTTTTTCCCTATTTTCCGCCTCTAAAACCTAGGTGCGTCTTATGGTCTGGTGTGTCTTATAGTCCGAAAAATACGGTAGTTGTTTTATGCTGTAGTACATTTGTGTAATAAAAACAGGTTTTAATGAAAAAATCATGTTTGTGCTGTCACTTTTTGAGGCCCACATTTTTTTTGTGTGTATGTATGTGGTCGTTTTTGCAGGACAAGTTGTATTTTTATATCATTTTGAGGTACATTTATTTTGTGTATTGTTATGTGTGGAATTGAGGAAAAACAGCAATTCCAACATTGTATTTGCAGAGATGTTTGCGATCCTAGCAGTTGTGACCGGAGTCTAGTTGAGCTCCTGCTGCTGATTTTGTGTGTACAATGACAGGATCCACCAAATAGCTGGTACATATGGCTATTACAGAGAAAAAACCAGGCTGGGAATCAGATAACAGAATTATTCCATCATCCCCAATAACCCATTGCTGCAATTTGCTCTGCTGTAGTGAGTTTTCAGCATCGAAGTGTAACTCAGGGTGTTGTTGGGAATTATTTGATTCCCCACGGCAGAGACCAGTTGGAGGGGTCTCATAGCACTCTGGCATTGTTTAGGGATCCCCTGATATATTTAAGTGTTATTCTGCCACATCTTTCAGCATCTCAGTCCTGGGTTTCAAACTCATCAAGAAATTGAGACATAAGAGGGCCCGTGGCGATATCATCATCTAAGGGTATATGCAAACCTGGGGCCATCTCTGGCAGTGACTAGCACCTTGTTATAGATAGAGACATCACATATGATTAAGGAGTTAATGTTGGATGAAATATGAAGTGCTAAAACATCCTTATGCTGCAAGGATTTAGTACTGTACAGAAAAAAAAACAGAACTTTAATGTAGATACCGTACAGTACATCAAATATTAGTCAAGTGGTGTTAAACAATCTGGTAGCAGAGCCTGCATAAGATATTAAAGGCAATGTATCCTCAGAAAGTTCAATGTTATTTACATTGTAGAAACCAATTGACTATTTGATGCACAGATGGAATCATGTGGGATCATGGAATCGCTTTATATGAAATCTGTATGCCTCTGTATAAAATGAGGCTTATCATGGTATAGAAGGACCCTCATTAGACTACTGACAGGTTGCATGGAGTCATAAAACTGTAGTGTGCATGAATCCCTACTGACATACATTATTGTAGTATTCAATAAATATTCGTGAGGTATGGCTATCTGATTTATTTAGGGCCAAAGGTGTTTGACACAAACCGTAAGGACTATTATTATACTTTGGGGTCTTTTTAGAATTCTTATACATACCCCTTCTGGACATCCTTATGACATCTGTATGATTCCATCCCAAAACTTTTGCAAAGTTTGAATCGTATCCTATTCGATCAGGTCTAATTATTATGTTGTTCTATTTGAAAACTATGGTCAAAAAATCTAAGAACTTAACACCCACTAGCATTATAACCCTTTTATGTACATTTTGAATAGAGGTTGATGTATAAACTGATTAAAACTATTTGACAAGAGAGCAAACGGATGAATATTTATCGGAAAACCCTACATGAGAAACAAGTTAGAGAATAAGGCTGGTGGTATAATGTATTCATATGCAAATAGCTTCCAAACAAACCTGAATCAGATCAATTAAATCAAGCACTTGAACAATTAATGAGTAGTGCGGTGATACTGCGGGCATCGGGCTGAGAGGTTGTCCCGGCGGTTTAACAGCACGGATGCTGGGTCTGTGAAGATGATGGCAGCTGCTCAGCTGTAATGCGGAGACCCGGAGCTATTACCCGTGATCAGAGTCCACTCTGATCGCGGGCATTACTACTTTACAGTCCCCCCTAAAGTGACATAGTAGTCCCCGGGGCCGGTCCCGACCAGCCCCGTACCTTTGAAGTTGTAGGCCGGCTCCCGCGCGGCGAGATAGCGGGAGCTGACCTGTTCCTTTGACAGCTGGAAGCCTTATGAAGGCTCCCAGGCCTGTCATAGGAATATTACTACTGAGGCTGGTCTATGACCAGCCGCAATAATAATGTACAGAATCTCCCATAGAGATGTTCTATTTGAAAACTATGGTCAAAAAATCTAAGAACTTAACACCCACTAGCATTATAACCCTTTTATGTACATTTTGAATAGAGGTTGATGTATAAACTGATAAAACTATTTGACAAGAGAGCAAACGGATGAATATTTATCGGAAAACCCTACATGAGAAACAAGTTAGAGAATAAGGCTGGTGGTATAATGTATTCATATGCAAATAGCTTCCAAACAAACCTGAATCAGATCAATTAAATCAAGCACTTGAACAATTAATGAACCTCTCATCAGGCAAATTAATTACAATTTCCTTTCATCGCTCAAGGTAATTGTATACAAAGAAATGAAGTTCAAAGAGACAAATGCATTATATGTTTTAGATACGCTTTGATCATTTTATATTATTTTTCAATTTAATTCACAAAGATTATCAACTGCATGTGGATTTGTCATAAAATAGCTTAATAAAGAAATATGTAAACATATAGTAATGATGTCTTGCAGACTTTGACCCAATTAAAAAAATAAATAAATAAAAACTGCCAAAAACATTGCAGGCTTACCAACTAATTGACAATATCAGTACATGGATGAGTGACACACAATTACTGGACAAGCCAATTTAACTCTGCCCCGCTGAGATACCTATACTTGTCCATTTAGACAGCAAAAGTCTGCATCAATTAGTAAGCATGAAAAACACATCTTTAAATGGGTGATCCTGATGAGTACAGGAATGATGCCATTATTTGATCATTTTTAACTTGGCAATTTAATAATGATGAGTGTTGAAATATTCAGTATGCCTATTATAAAACTAATAAATAGTTATGGGATGAAAAATGGATCTCCGATTATGTACTGGACTTACTTTTTAACAAGACACTTTATCCTGTTTATACAGTCAGAAAATCCTGATAAACTATCATGGCACAGCAATTACAAAGTGTATTTGAAATTCACATTAGACTATTTATGAGTTGTAAAATAATTAGTTGGTAGATTTACACTGTACATTACCCTAAATGATCCGAATAGTTTTACAGTGTTGCAAATAACAAACCCAACCTAACAGCTTGTGATCTTTAGCAATTTTAATAGCCATGAAGGAGTATCTTCCACATGTCTCTATATTGTATAAGCATATGATGAGTGATGTATTTCTAAGGCAATGTTCACACTTAAATTGTACAGTGCTGCGGAATATAAATAAAATGTATTATTATTATTAATGTTAGGGGACTCCGCCCCACTACGCTTAAAATATGCAGCAGGACTTTTCTTTCCACCGATTTCAGGCAGAAATCCAGTGGACCCAATTATAGTCTATAGGGTCTGCGGGTAACCGCTTTTTAAGTGGATAGGGTTTCCATTTTTTTCAGGTCCCCAAGCAGACCCGAGAAACAGAAACCCAAACACTAGTGTGAATCTAGCGTAAGAGGACTCATGAACACTGTCATGTTTTTCCTCAGTTTTTTATGCAACTTTGACAGGACTATAGTAAAGGGAAAGAAGCATCTGTTGCCCCTTTGTAAGCAGTTGTGGGTTTTCTGAATGCCATATTTTTAGCAATTTTTTTTCCCTTGAAGTATAATATTTGAGAAGGAGAATTTTTCTGTACACATATGGAAATTGACATTCTGTGACTTATCAGCATGTAAGATCTTTCCACAGATTATGGCCCATTTGTTACACTTTCAGCATTTTTACATTTTTTTATGCTAGGGCTCTTTACTACCTTTTATACTTTAAGTTGTTGACCCATCCAACAACTTTTTCCCTATCAACAGGACAGGGAATATGTTGCAGATCATAGGAATAGGGTTATTTTTGTTTCCAGTCTGAATGGTGGAGTGGTGGACAAAAAAATCTCGCCCCACTGCACTCGTTTCAATGGTATCACCGGAGTCAGTCCAGCTCTGTACTTTGGGTATCTCTGTTGATCCAACTGAAATAATGGGAAACAAAAAATGCCCCCATTCTGGTGAGCTCATGTAGTTGTATGGGTGGGGACAACCCCTTTAATTTAAAGGGTTTTTGCATTCCAAATGATTTAAATAAACAATGTTTTACAAAAACAAAAAAAATTCTATTCATGAAGATGAACATGGATGAGTAAATGCATGAAAAATGAAATGTATGTCTGTTAAATATGTGCAATGTGTTACTTTATATCTTTCAAGATGTATCCGTTCCTCAAAAAGCTGAGGACATCCAAAATAGTTTTTAAAAGTATGCCGCAGGGTAAGTTCAAAAAGTCTCTGCATGTCATGGCAGAATTGTGATTTTCACAATTATAGGTGGAATAGATTGACTTTACTGCTAGTGACAGAGGCATAGCTAAAGGCTTATGCACCCTAATGCAACAGTTCAACTTGGGTCCCTGCCACCATTTACCACCTTCCCATCCATACAGATCATAAATCACTGATAAAAAGTCATATAAAGTCACTTAACCTCTTTATTATTTCCTAAGTCATTCTACTGTGCACTGCTTAAATTTTTATATATTATATATATATATATATATATATATATATATATATTATATATATGTGAGGTTGTATTTGAGTAATATAATAGTGCCTGGGTATATTAATATACATAATATATTAATATACTAGGCACTATTATATTACTCAAATACAACCTCACTGCCTTATTATAAGAGAAAGCTGAATACAGTTATTCCATATTCAACAACAGACAAGGACACACTTTTTTTTGGCTGCAGGTACATCTTAAATTTAAAATCCCAGTTTTCTCCTGTTTATCAGATACAGACTTAATAACTGGCAGTCCCCTGGCTATGTACTAAAAAGTAATCACAGCTGCTTATCCAGCTACTAGAAATCCATATTCCTTAAACAGATCCAGAAGATAGGCAAATTATTGACTCCTATAAGTGCTATAGACCAAGAATCTATATACTGAATAAGGATTCTTAGCAGGTAGAACAAGATAGGTTCTCAGTGATTTTAAAATTAAAAGGAGTCTATTACCTCCCCAAGCATATTCAACTGTCACCACTGTGTTACGGAGGACATTGCATTGATAAACAACATACCTGTGTTATGTATGTCACGTTTGTATATTTTGAGAAAAACAACGTTAAAGTTTTATGCAAATGAGGCAGTTGGTGCACTGGGGGTTGACCTTCAGCTCCTTGGAGCACTGCTCTTGCCACTCAGGCCTGTACCACCTCCTCCATGTACTACAATATCCAGTCAGTCGATCCTTCAACTGTTATGACATCAACCATCGAACTTAAGCAGCAATAGAAATGCTCCCAGGGCTTAAGGCCTGCCCCCAGTGCACCAACTGCCTCATAAGACTTCAAAGTTGTTTTTCTCTAAATTTACAAAAATGACATATGACAAGGATATGTTGCTTATCACTGTAATGTACTCTGCAACAC
Organism: Leptodactylus fallax; assembly: GCA_947044405.1. Lineage (NCBI taxonomy): Eukaryota > Metazoa > Chordata > Amphibia > Anura > Leptodactylidae > Leptodactylus > Leptodactylus fallax. Next base: position 844,682 of record CAMRHE010000420.1, read on the forward strand.
TGTGGTAGCAGTTGAATATGCTTGGGGGAGGTGGTAGACTCTCTTTAAAGATAAACTGGATTTGTTGAGTTGCCTAATTCAATGTTGTCATAATATAATGATAGATTGCCTGTGCTGTTATATGGAAATATTGCACTTTTTTGGTTATCTTTTGTCAGATACACAATGGCTGTCTATCATTAGCATGGAAGTGTGGTAACCTTGGACTCATGATCACAGTGGACTATTCGTGACTATTCACTAAAAGGAATATTTATTTGTGCCACTTGGTATGATAGCCCTGCAGACAAGTCAATATAATATATTCCTCTTAATTTAGGAAGAATATTGCGATGACCAATCACTGTTCTAAACAGAAGGTATGCCATTTATAAATCATAGCTAAGATCTTGTAACTTTAACTCCTTATTAGGAACTACACAGGCTTACGGCACATGAAACAAAAGTTAAATAAACACTGTTTACAATGTTCAAGTATTAAAGAGTAGCCTACCAACTCTGAATTACAAAGTTGTCCGGAATTAATGGACCATTACTCAAAAATGTGTCATATTTACAGCCCACACAAGTACCTACCTGTAAACTTGGTGGTAATAAAAACATAAGTAAACAAATAATAAATATCGGAAAAATTGAATTATCTATCACCATGGGACAGGAACGAATCAATGAAATAACAATGCTTCACATTTGAGCAATACAGCATCCTCAAGGCAGCAGTAAATTTATCATTTCTGATGAAAATATTTTAAAATGTCAACTGGTCACAACTAGTAAAAAATTGTATTTGTATTTCAAATATTTAATGGTACTAAAATTATCTGTTCCTATGTATTGATTTTTTATCCTTCTAAAAGCTACAATAAAATGTACAATTACAATGTGAATGCTACATGCTGTGGTTAACAACTACATGTAGGTTTATAGTCATACTTTTTAAGCTGGAGTAGCTTGTGCAAGTTTTTGTCATTGTAATCATCATTTTATATTTCACAGCAAATGCTGCTAATTTTCTATAATTAGGTTTCTAATTTGTGATTTTGGTTACATTATTGGCAACCCTGCGCCAGTAAAAAAAAAAAAAATTGGGAGGGGGATTATTCACTCAGACCAAAATGCTCAATCATCCAAAAATATCCTTTTATCCTTCTAAAGGCTACAGTAAAATGTACAATTACAATGTAAATGCCACATTCTGTGGTTTCCAACTGTGCATAAGTTTACAGATTTTTATTTTTTTTTTAAACTGGAGAGGCTTGTGCAAGTTTTTGTTATTTTAATTCTCATAATTTTACATTTTACAGTGAATGTTGCTAATTTACTAAAATAATATTTATAATTTGTGATTTTGGTTATTTTGTGGGCAACCCTGTGTCTGAAAATTTTTTGAGGGGATTTATCAACCAAACTGCTTCATCGTCAAAATTATGTGTCAAAAAGACATTACATTACATTACATTTACGTAAAATTTTTATTTAACCACAATTTTTACAGGTAACTCCTTTTTTTTTTTTTTTTTTTTAAAAAACATTTGCAGTTATACCATATGATATTGCACTGTATAGCATTCTAGCAGTACTGTACTTGTAAATACACCATCATAAATGCATAGTCATAAAGGACCATTATATGCAATCATTTTCATTTGGGGGAAGTTTCCATCAGTCTCCACCAACTTTAATTCACCAATGGAGTTGTCCACATACAGCAGTGTCAAATGTTCTCATCTGGGTACTTGTAGTAATACTGCCATTATTATCAAGTGACAGCCGGTGCTGTTGTAGCCTTATGGATATTCACATTAGGAAAAGTTTTATCAGCCTGTTGGAAGTTAGGCCCGGTTCACGTCTGCGTTCGGCCATTCCGTTCGCAATCAGTATTTGAAATCTTCAAAAGCTGATTACATACTGATAGCAATCAGTTTGTGTCCATTTTTGACCAATGACGGAAACCAGACGGAAAGGGCACATGCCGATACATACGGATTGCTTTGAAAACCCATTGATTTAAATGGGTTGTCATGCGGACCGCACAAAATCAGTTTTTGAAGATTTCAAATACTGATTGCGAATGGAATGGCCAAACACAGATGTGAACCGGGCCTAAGAAACATTTTCCTGATCACACAGGAAAGGGTTTCATTCCTTTATTGGCATTAAATATATGGCACAAAGATATAAGGCCACATTCAGGCATGAGGGGTTTAGGAGATTCTGCTCTGAAATTTTGTAGTAAAGCACAGCACATTACATGTAAATAATATCAAATATGCAGCAAACTCGGCATGTAAAAGCTTGTATTCTGGTAACAGGCTCCATGTTACAGGCTGTGTCTATTGATGAATCTGTAGATCCACTGGACATAAGTATATGCTGTCCTTTCTAAACATTTCCAATAGTAAAATATTTTCTTTGTTATACAGCAGTGGCGTAACTAGGAATGGCTGGGCCTCAAGGCGAACATTTGACATGGGGCCCCCCTGAACCGCCGTCCCCCCGGACCGCCTCCTCCAACACCCCCCCAAAAAATAAACTGCATTCCTGCGCACATTTTTATGTGCCATAGTGGCCCCTGCACACAGTATTGTGCCCAATAGTGGCCCCAGTACTCAGTATTATGCTCCATAGTGGCCCCAGTACACATTATTATACCCCATAGTGGCCCCTGCACATAGTATTATGCCCCATTGTGGACCACCCATGAACAATTATTATACTCTGAGGTCTTTTGAGACCCCAGAGTATAATGATCAGAGACCCAGGGGAAGATAGAAACATAGAAAAAAATACTACTTACCTGTTCCTTGCTACGGTCCACTCCCTGCTACTTCAGCCTTCTTCAATGTTGGACCAGGCCGGCGTCACATGATCCGGCCGGCGTCGTGACGCAAAATGACGTCGGCTGACGTCTGGGACGTCACCAAACAGGCCCGAAGCCTGGAGAAGCATAGGAAAGGTAAGTACATTGTTTTTTATGTTCCCTCACTTCCCCTGGCACTCTAATCATTATAATCCAGGGTCTGAAAAGACCCCAGAGTATAATGATAGCAGTGATTGTGGGGTTCAGCCCACAGCCTTACCTACCAATCCCCGCTACTGCTCACAGCCACCCCCGCAGAATGGGAAGCGCAGGCGGTCATGAGCAGGACCCCAGGGATCGGTATATAGGGCCCGTTACCTGCTGGGGTTACTCCAGCAGGTAACAGCCTATTAAAAAAAAAAAAAAAAAAAAGCATCAGGGGCCCTGTAATGTCCCGTGCCCTGTGACAGCCACTACCGCTGCTACCCGGGTAGTTAAGCCCCTGTTATACAGAATGATTAAAAAATTACGGTGAAACATTATAGCCTTGGAATTCATAACCGAGAGACTATAACAAAAATTTATTAACATAAAAATATACACTACCCAAGTTTTATCTATACACTACAAATTAGAATTACATTAAATTAGTACATCAACAGGAACCTGCTCCTCCACATTTCCATTTGGATGTTCACTGAAACCTGAATGAAAGTTTTATCAGAACATTGTACTGGCCATGCCAGAAACAATGATTCACCAATGGTGTGCTTTCCTCCATGACCTAACACCCTGTGGCTTTTCTGTGTAAGTGCCACCTTCCTCCCCAACCATAGGATGTGAAAGTCCATAGAAAATGCATAACTGAAACAATGGAGTACATATGGTAGCAAGCGTCTAGACGGAACTCGACTATCACCTAAATATCTGTCATGTCTCCAATGTAAAGCATATGGAACAATTATAATGTATAGATATAATTTGGATAGTGATAAATATAGACATATATGTGTGTGTAGATATAAAGAATATATTCTTTTTGAACCACCGTGCTTAAGTTATTTTTTTAGAAACTACTTTGAATTTTTTGAATTTAAATTTCCTTTAAGTTGAGAAATTATCACTTTTTTGTATTTTCTATTATCTTTATTTTGTATCATTAAGGCTATGGACTATGGTCACACCTGCGTTTGATGACCGTTCGGGGATTCCGTCCCTAGTCCGCATTTTAAGGACGAAAACCGGGCTGACCCCATTATAGTCTATGGGGACTGGGGGTTTCCACGGATAACCTCTTTTTAAGCAGATTGGGGGTCCATTTTTTGGGTCTCCAAGCAGAACCAAAGAATGGAAACCCCAACGCAGGTGTGAACCTAGCATCAGTGATATGTTTTATAGCATAGTCCTTGTCATAGGCAGAAATAGTCTGGAGCTGACTCATTGAGATCTATGGAAGAGATTTCTAGGCATGCTACAGTATGTACATGGAGGGGAGTAAATAAACTGTGACATCACTTATTGTCAGTAGTGGATGCAATAAAGGATGGTATTGGCAGGTGTCAGTTTATAACTAGGCTTAGTGGTCAGAGCTAAAAGTGCAGGATATGGTACGTACATATATATATATATATATATATATATATACTTGCTAGTAACATTGATTTATTTATTTTTTTGAAATATATCACAAAATTCTTCAAAAATCCGTTACACATATAAACTAGGTTTTAAAAAATGGTAATTTTCCGGTGACTACTTCCCTTTAAATAATATCAATAGTTTCTGAACAGAGGTAGAATAAATTTAGTATTCACAAGATTTGCAATGCATCAGATTTTGAAAGATTTTCTCTTCTCGATTTCTAAATATCGGTCTAGATGACAGAAGTTGCTGGTGTTTGGAAGCATCTGTTTCATACACATTACCCCTTCAGCTTTGTAAAAATTGCCATGCATTGGCAGCTATGCATTTCCCTTGACAAGAAGTGCTGATTCAAGAAAGTGGTGAAAATATAGTGGAGGCACCCTACATTCATTCCTATTATATTTAGATTAACACAAAAGTATGTTTTATTATGCGCTGCTTGATTGGAAGGCAGGAAATGAAACGGATATGCCAGCATATTCTTTGCTGAGAGACAGAACAATTCAGTCACATGGATCCATCAAATTTATACCTTTACATTTTCATGTTTTCATAATCTCAATTTGCTGAAGTATCTTTGTTTTCAATGAATGTGAACCATCTGGTGTAATTAGTATTTCTTCAAAGACCAGGATACTATGTCAGGGAGAACGACCATGAATAGGTAATTTGGAAAGATAACTGTAAGTCTTTCAGCTTGCAATTACCTGAAATGCAACTTTTATTTGATGTTACATTTAAAACCATCAAACTGATTAATGTTTACAAAGGTCTTAGACTACTTTTACATTTAAGGACTGTTTTGCCATCTAAACAAGTATATATATCTAAATTATGAAAACCTTACGTTAATGTATAATGCATTTGAATCATGAACAATAGGGAGCTGGTGTCTGCTGGCACGGGAGCAGGAAAAGCTGAATGGTTAATCAGACTTTAGTGGCTGCGATGTATTTAATGTAATAGGATGTAATACGTAGCTCATGTCCTGAGGCTTGCACTACCTGTTACTTGTATAGCTATTTGTTATGTCTGATCACTTTTGCACTGTTTGTACAACAATTGTAGAAAACTTCATAACCTCATAGTGTCGCAGAGATGTTGCCTCCTGGGCTATTACTCCCTCCCTTTTTTCCTTGTTAAATAACATTCAGTAATATTACTATATACAGTGGGGAAAAAAAGTATTTAGTCAGTCACCAATTGTGCAAGTTCTCCCACTTAAAAAGATGAGGCCGGCCTGTAATTGTCATCATAGGTAGACCTCAACTATGAGACACAAAATGAGAAAACAAATCCAGAAAATCACATTGTCTGTTTTAAGAGGGTGCGGCATGGCCGAAAGTTTTGGGGAGGCACAAAAATTATATTTCCCACGGCCGCGGCCCCCCGGGGTTTTGGGGGGGGGGGGGGGGTGTTTTTTCCAAAAAATTTCATTTGGGGGGGGGGGGGGGGGGGGGGGGGGGGGGGGAAAACAAAAAAAATCTGATATTTACAAAACACCTAAAGAGTGCTACAGTCATGGCCAAAAGTTTTGAGAATGACACAAATATTATATTTTCACATGATCTGCTGCCCTCTGGTTTTTATGTGTGTTTGTCAGATGTTTTTATCACATACAGAAATATAATTGCATTCATATTATGAGTAACAGAAGCTTATATTGACAGTTAGAATGAGTTAATGCAGCAAGTCAATATTTGCAGTGTTGACCCTTCTTCTTCAGGACCTCTGCAATTCTCCCTGGCATGCTCTCAATCAACTTCTGGGCCAAATCCTGACTGATAGCAGTCCATTCTTGCAGAATCAATGCTTTAATTTTGTCTGAATTTGTTGGTTTTTGTTTGTCCACCCGTTTCTTGATGATTGACCACAAGTTCTCAATGGGATTAAGATCTTGGGAGTTTCCAGGCCATGGACCCAAAATCTCTATGTTTTGTTCCCTGAGCCATTTAGTTATCACCTTTGCTTTATGGCAAGGTGCTCCATCATGCTGGAAAAGGCATTGTTGAGCGCCAAACTGCTCTTGGACGGTTGGGAGAAGTTGCTCTTGGAGGACATTCTGGTACCATTCTTTATTCATGGCTGTGTTTTTAGGCAAGACTGTGAGAGAGCCGATTCCCTTGGCTGAGAAGCAACCCCACACATGAATGGTTTCAGGATGCTTTACAGTTGGCATGAGACAAGACTGGTGGTAGCGCTCACCTCTTCTTCTCCGAATAAGCTGTTTTCCAGATGTTCCAAACAATCGAAAAGGGGATTCATCAGAGAAAATGACTTTACCCCAGTCCTCAGCAGTCCACTCCCTGTACCTTTTGCAGAATATCAGTCTGTCCCTGATGTTTTTTCTGGAGAGAAGTGGCTTCTTTGCTGCCCTCCTTGAGACTAGGCCTTGCTCCAAGAGTCTCCGCCTCACAGTGCGTGCAGATGCACTCACACCTGCCTGCTGCCATTCCTCAGCAAGCTCTGCACTGCTGGTAGCCCGATCCCGCAGCTGAAACACTTTTAAGAGACGGTCCTGCCGCTTGCTGGTCTTTCTTGGGCGCCCTGGAGCCTTTTTGGCACCAATGGAACCTCTCTCCTTGAAGTTCTTGATGATGCGATAGATTGTTGTCTGAGGTGCAATCTTTCTAGCTGCAATACTCTTCCCAGTTAGGCCATTTTTGTTCAGTGCAATGATGACTGCACGTGTTTCTTTAGAGATAACCATGGTTAACAGAAGAGAAACAATGATGGCAAGCACCAGCCTCCTTTTAAAGTGTCCAGTGGTGTCATTCTTACTTAATCATGACAGATTGATCTCCAGCCCTGTCCTCATCAACACCCACACCTGTGTTAATGGAGCAATCACTGAAACGATGTTAGGTGGTCCTTTTAAGGCAGGGCTGCAATGATGTTGAAATGTGTTTTGGGGGATAAAGTTCATTTTCTAGGCAAATATTGACTTTGCAAGTAATTGCTGTTAAGCTGATCACTCTTTATAACATTCTGGAGTATATGCAAATTGCCATTAGAAAAACTGAAGCAGTAGACTTTGTAAAAATTAATATTTGTATCATTCTCAAAACTTTTGGCCATGACTGTATTTGCAAATTATGGTGGAAAATAAGTATTTGGTCAATAACAAAAGTTCATCTGAATACTTTGTTATATATCCTTTGTTGGCAATGACAGAAGTCAAACGTTTTCTGTAAGTCTTCACAAGGTTGGCACAAACTGTTGCTGGTATGTTGTCCCATTACTCCATGCAGATCTCCTCTAGAGCAGTGATGTTTTGGGGCTGTCACTTTGCAACATGGACTTTCAACTCCCTCCAAAGGTTTTCTATGGGGTTGAGATCTGGAGACTGGCTAGGCCACTCCAGGACCTTGAAATGCTTCTTACAAAGCCACTCCTTCATTGCCCTGGCGGTGTGCTTGGGATCATTGTCATGCTGAAAGACCGAGCCAGGTTTCATCTTTAATGCCCATGCTGATGGAAGGAGGTTTGCACTCAAAATCTCACAATACATGGCCCCATTCATTCTTTCATGTACATGGATCAGTCGTCCTGATCCCTTTGCAGAGAAACAGCCCCAAAGCATGATGTTGCAACCCCCATGCTTCACAGTAGATATGGTGTTCTTTGGATGCAACTCAGCATTCACTCTCCTCCAAACACGACAAGTTGTGTTTCTACCAAACAGTTCTACTTTGGTTTCATCTGACGACATGACATTCTCCCAATACTCTTCTGGAACATTCAAATGCTCTCTAGCAAACTTCAGACTGGCCCGGATATGTACTGGCTAAAGCAGGGAGAGACGTCTGTCACTGCAGGATTTGAGTCCCTGGCGGCATAGTGTGTTACTGACGGTAGTAGCCTTTGTTACGTTAGTCCCAGCTTTCTGCAGGTCATTCACTAGGTCCCCCCGTGTGATTCTGGGATTTTTGCTCACCATTCTTGTGATCATTTTGACCCCCCAGGGTGAGATCTTGCGTGGAGCCCCTGATCGAGGGAGATTATCAGTGGTCTTGTATGTCTTCCATTTTCTAATTAATGCTCCCACAGTTGATTTCTTCACACCAAGCTGCTTGCCTATTGCAGATTCAGTCTTCCTAGCCTGGTACAGGTCTACAGTTTTGTTTCTGGTGTCCTTCCACAGCTCTTTGGTCTTCACCATAGTGGAGTTTGGAGTGTGACTGTTTGAGGTTGTGGACGGGTGTCTTTTATACTGATAACAATGTCAAACAGGAGCCATTACTACAGGTAATGAGTGGAGGACAGTGGAGGACAGAGGAGCCTTTTAAGAAGTTACAGGTCTTTGATAGCCAGAAATCTTGCTTGTTTGTAGGTGACCAAATACTTATTTTCCACCATAATTTGCAAATAAATTCTTAAAAAATCAGACAATGTGATTTTCTGGATTTGTTTTCTCATTTTGTGTCTCATAGTTGAGGTCTACCTATGATGTCAATTACAGGCCGGCCTCATCTTTTTAAGTGGGAGAACTTGCACATTTGGTGGCTGGCTAAATACTTTTTTTCCCCACTGTATTTTACTGATCTTAAAGCATACCTAAGCTTTTGGATGACTTTTCAGCATATGCTAGAAAATGCCTACATGGGACATACCAGGCCTTTATATAATTTGTATTCTCCGATTTTTAGATCTTTCATGTAATTTAATACTACAGTGAGCAGACAGTCTGTCTTGGGGGACCAAGATGAATTCAACTGAGATTTGAGAGTAGATGACCGTTTTTATGGGAGAGCTGAAAGAAGAAAAGGAGCCTGATATGTGGATCAAAAAGCCTCTTATATACTATTATATATATATATATATATATATATATATATATATATATAGTGACCATTTGGGGGGGACTAGTCTCAAATGGCGGCAGACTCCTGGTCCGGATAGCAGTGGTTCGTGGTACTGGGCGCCGGAGAGATAGCGTTCAGACGGTGCCAGTTTAAAACAAAATGGCTTTATTTCAGCTTGAGTGCAACATAACAAAACAAAAAAAAACCTACTCCACGCATAGGCCCTAACTGACTTCTTGAGTCCTATCTGGCCTCTGGGGCACCGAGCAGCCTGACTAGTGCTCAGCTCAAGCAAATGTACCCTGTGGACTCCAGCCCTTCTGGGACAGACTGCCTCTCTCTGTCCTTGGCTGGACCCACAGTTCCTGCTCCATGCAGGTTTCTCCAGCCTTCTGGAGATACGCCCCCACCCAAAGGTGTGGCTGAGGGCCTTTTCAGGGCTGGCCTTGGGTCCCTCAACAGCGCCCTCTGGGTTCACATACTCACTATATATATATATATATACAGTACAGACCAAAAGTTTGGACACACCTTCTCATTCCAAGAGTTTTCTGTATTTTCATGACTATAAAAATTGTAGATTCACATTGAAGGCATCAAAACTATGAATTAACACATGTGGAATTATATACTTAACAAAAAAGTGTGAAACAACTGAAAATATGTCTTATATTCTAGGTTCTTCAAAGTAGCCACCTTTTGCTTTCATTACTGCTTTGCACACTCTTGGCATTCTCTTGATGAGTTCAAGAGGTAGTCACCTGAAATGGTCTTCCAACAGTCTTGAAGGAGTTCCCAGAGATGCTTAGCACTCTTTGGCCCTTTTGCCTTCACTCTGTGGTCCAGCTCACCCCAAACCATCTCGATTGGGTTCAGGTCTGGTGACTGTGGAGGCCATGTCAACTGGCGTAGCACACCTCACTCTCCTTCTTGGTCAAATAGCCCTTACACAGCCTGGAGGTGTGTTTGGGGTCATTGTCCTGTTGAAAAATAAATGATGGTCCAACTAAACGCAAACCAGATGGAATAGCATGCCGCTGCAAGATGCTGTGGTAACCATGCTGACTCAGTATTCCTTCAATTTGAATAAATCCCCAACAGTGTCACCAGCAAAGCACCCCCACACCATCACACCTCCTCCTCCATGCTTCACGGTGGGAACCAGGCATGTAGAGTCCATTCGTTCACCTTTTCTGCGTCGCACAAAGACACGGTGGTTGGAACCAAAGATCTCAAATTTGGACTCATCAGACCAAAGCACAGATTTCCACAGGTCTAATGGCCATTCCTTGTGTTCTTTAGCCCAAACAAGTCTCTTCTGCTTGTTGTCTGTCCTTAGCAGTGGTTTTCTAGCAGCTATTTTACCATGAAGGCCTGCTGCACACAGTCTCCTCTTAACAGTTGTTGTAGAGATGTGTCTGCTGCTAGAACTCTGTGTGGCATTGACCTGGTCTCTAATCTGAGCTGCTGTTAACCTGCGATTTCTGAGGCTGGTGACTCGGATGAACTTATCCTCCGCAGCAGAGGTGACTCTTGGTCTTCCTTTCCTTGGGCGGTCCTCATGTGAGTCAGTTTCTTTGTAGCGCTTGATGGTTTTGGACACTGCACTTGGGGACACTTTCAAAGTTTTCCCAATTTTTCGGACTGACTGACCATCATTTCTTAAAGTAATGATGGCCACTCATTTTTCTTTACTTAGCTGCTTTTTTCTCGCCATAATACAAATTCTAATACTCCATTCAGTAGGACTATCAGCTGTGTATCCACCTGACTTCTGAACAACACAACTGATGGTCCCAACCCCATTTATAAGGCAAGAAATCCCACTTATTAAACCTGACAGGGCACACCTGTGAAGTGAAAACCATTTCAGGTGACTACCTCTTGAAGCTCATCAAGAGAATGCCAAGAGTGTACAAAGCAGTAATCAAAACAAAAGGTGGCTACTTTGAAGAACCTAGAATATAAGAAATATTTTCAGTCGTTTCACACTTTTTTGTTAAGTATATAATTCCACATGTGTTAATTCATAGTTTTGATGCCTTCAGTGTGAATCTACAATTTTTATAGTCATGAAAATACAGAAAACTCTTGGAATGAGAAGGTGTGTCCAAACTTTTGGTCTGTACTGTATATATATATATATATATATATATATATATATATATATATTTGTATTTGCTTATGCTATTGTGCTTTATAAGCAATGTGCATGAAAATAAATAATATATTTGCAATTTGGAAGATATTTTTCACTTTGCAGTGGCCTATTGACTACAGTGGTGCCAATATAATATCAGTACACATGTATTAGTAGTTGTTAATTTCACAAATTTTTCTGTCTGAGACCCTACATTACGGAAATGCAGTTTTTTTGTTGCAAATGTTGCTGCGTTTTTTTCAAAGTCAATAATGTCTACAAAAGGAATGGGAAATATATAGGAAGTTCTTCTGCTCAATCCCCTCCTGGCTTTGGCCCCCAAAAAATACAGCAAAATCTGCAATAAAAAAGGTGTATTTCATCCCACATTCATTTAAAGACTACATTAAAAAAAAATTTATGAAGATGTATTCCAGCTAAAAATATGTGAGAATGCACAGATGTCAGGTAATGGTCTCCTAACTGATATGATGTGTTTTTACAACTACTGAACTTTATTAGTCTTTAAATGGGATGAGATCCAGGGTTAGATCACTGTCAATAGAGACACTAAAAAAATAAAACTAAACAAACCTAACATGTAAAACATTTAAAAGTGAAACAGTTCACACTAGAATATGTTCAAGCAATGTCACCCACATTGAAACAACACAACTCTTTAGCTCCTGTGAGCTTTTTGTCACTTCATTTGGTTCAAACATAAGACTGTGATGCAAATCTGCAGAACACTGCAGCCCCTTTGTTTTTGGTATGAGGGATAGTGGGGGCTTGACATGTCATTTTTGAGATTGATGTCAAATTAGATGTTTCCTGTATAACTAGAGTCATGCTATAATCTAATGTAATCTAATCTAAATAAACAGTCAAATAAGGCATTGTAAATATAATATTCTTCTCTATCTTATTGGGATTTTTTTGTTTAGAATCTGCTTAGAAAATTTATAATACTGTATGTGAATGTAGTCAAAGAAGCCATCAGCCACTTAAGGCCTCTTGAAGACGACCGTCAATGAATAGGATTTGCGGAAGCACGGCTGCAAAACTGGACAGAAATAGGACTTGTCCTGAGTTTTGCGGCCCGAACAGACGGCCCACATAGTGATCCATGTAATACACGATCATGTGCATTGGCTGATAGAAAAGAATGGGTCAGTGTGCTATCCGGGTTTTTCTGCGGCACATAGCAAATGACTTAAAATTGTGACCATTTTCTAAAATGACAAGACATAGAAGTCACCAGAGCCACCTGAGTGGTAGAGACTGAGAATTAAAATGACATACTAGTAATGTGCCTAACAATATGAAATAGGAATGCATAGTTAAATTGAGAAAGAGCAGTCTTTAAATATAAACCCAGGCTCCCTATTGGGATGCTTTACTCAATTCTAGTTGTTTTCTTTTCTTTTTCATCCATTGGTGGAGAGAAGTTCATCATGATACCTCATAGGCAAGATAGTACAGGTATTACAATTTTGTCTTACACAGCTGTAGGCATTCTAGGTGCCATTGTATGACACCTGTGAACTTCAGAATTACTCTTAACTAGACACACAGCTTTTAAAAGGAGTCTGTAAGCAGGAAAATCAGTATCAAACTAGTGGCAGTACCTTATACACTTAACCAAAATGTATTTTTTATTCTGCATTGTAGCCCCATTTTCATGAAAATCAGCATTTTATTTGTATACATTTTAGCTGAAAAGGGCTTTAGGGGTGTGTCTTCTGCTGGGGATTCACTCTCTGCTGTAGATAATGGCTTCTAACCGCAGACCAAGTGGAAGACTTCATTCAAGCAGTAGGGGCGGAGCTGAGCAGCAGTTAGGAGTGGTTATCTACACCACATAGTGAAGTCCAAGCAGAAGAAGACACACCCCTAAAGCCCTTTTCAGCTAATTTTCATAAGAATAAAACAATTATTTTGATTAAAATAGAGCTGAAATGCAGAATAAAAATACATCTTTGGTCAGTGTAAAAGCCGCCCTAGAAGGTACTGTCATTAGTTTGATACTGATTTTCCTGCTGACAGACTCCCTTTAAGGCCACTTTCACATGGCAATATTTTTCGGAGTGTTTTGCCTCAGTCTTAGTAAGTCAAAGCTAGGAGCTGAACATATGCAGAAATAATGGAAACATTTGCTTCTGTTTTGTGTTTTGGATACATCACTGGTTTTGGCATACAAATACTGAGACCAAGTATGGCCCTGGCAAAGTGGCCTATGAAGGATTGTGTATAGGGCTAAACAAACATAAAAGGAAGAATATCTCTAGTACACTGTTTCCTCTGAACTGTGTTGCATCTGGGCCAAGCAGACTCCTTATGCACTTATGGTAGTAGTTTGTTGGAGAAAGGGAGCATGGGGTGCAGTCTGTAAAACAAGATGGAACATGGAGGGAAGCCTGTAACAGCTTTTCCACAGCTTGTTTTTTCCACAACTTGTGGATGAAATTATACAAAATCTCATTCTCTTTACTGGTAGTGTAAAACACAGTATTTTTAGAAGGAGCAGCGCCTAACTACTTTTCTCTCTATCTAAAAACTCTTACAGGGATGGGATATTGGCTCTGTATCATATCCTTTTTTTCTTGGATTCCTAAAGAATCTCCATATAATTGGCCACTGGAAAGAACAGGAATATATATTTGTGTGCATAAACCTTTAGGGAAACTGGAATTGCAGAAAAAGGAAACATCCTTCCCAATCTTTGGGCGAGTTCTGCCTCAATCTGCCATTACAGTGAATGTGAGTAGGACACCTTTCTGCCGACAGCAGGAAGGTTTCTGCAGCAGAGTTTGCATGGCGGATACCACTGGAATTTCTGCCATGTGAACTTAACCTTACACAAATTTTCCATTTGTTTAATTTGTCTTTAGAAAGACATTGAAGGCTAATTGCCTGGAAAGTGGAGATCTGGCCAACCTAAGACTAGGTTAAATCTGCAATCGATTTCTGCAAGCAGAACATTTCTTTCCACATTTTTCAGGCGGAAACTTAGCGGATCCCATTATAGTCTATGGGCTTTCCGCGGGTATCTAATTTTTAAGTGAATTGAGTTTCCGTTTTTCGCGTCCCCAAGCAGACCCGAAGAATGGAATCCCCAACGCAGGTGTAAACCTAGCGTTAGCTGCTCCTCACATGTCCTATAGTAGCTCTAAAAGCTGGCTCTTTGATACATCTTTGTTGAAATAAAGTCAGCTTTGCTGTAAACATGTCCTTTTCCAAACGTAGAGAACTGAAACTGTAAAAAATGAATTTTTTTATCCTTTTTTATAATTTTCACAAGAAAATACATTCTTCAGTCTGACCATAATGCAGCATGCTTGTAGTGTCAGTATTACTCACTTTTTTTGATAACTACTTCTGTTATTGTTTGCTTCATGTCTGTACACATTTAACATTTTAGTTCTATGAAATGTCTAAAAGTTAGATATGCATTGAAAATGTCTACTCAAACGTCCTTAGACAAAGCAAATTTCTGAACAAATGTTTCATTATAAAACCCAATGTAAAGTCTACTGTCAAAAACAAGAAAGCACTACATAATACAATTCTGTGGATTTTTTTTATTTTTATTAAGCAAAGAAAATAATTTGGTTCCAAACTTGCTTATGAAGCTTTGAGCTGATACATATAATATTATTGCCATCATTCATTGTAATCTGCATTCTGCCCATGGGGTCAACAGCTGTGGTTGAAAAAAATCTGATCTCTTTCAAACAATAAGTATCTAGTATTTCTTTATTTCTAGCATTTTAAAATGCAGCACTTCATGATGTGATCGCTGTGTTGTGATAAAAAAAAAAAAGGAAAAAATTATCCTGGAATTGTGCAATACAGTATGTTTTAGAGGAATAAAATGTACAATAACTCTAAGACGCAAAGTGAATGTCGAATTACCATTTTTATTGAAAAAAAATTTGCACTCTTTGTGATTTTTCTTTTTGACACATTAATTGCTCTTTTATATACAGGGAGAACAAAAGCAGCAGCATGCCATATTTATTCAATGAAAGTTTAGCCGCAGGGGTCATAGTACTTACTTGCTCCAACACCAGCCAAATTATCTCAGTGGCCAACTTTTAAGAGTCTGCAATAATACTTGATCATTTCAGAAGGCTGGTGGGCCAATGCATCATTTTAACAGCATGGTGGCAGATTCTGATCATCTTCATGTTTGAGAAACCTGGGGACAAGTGGCAGACACAGTAAATCATTCTCAAGGATTCCATTTGTCCACAGAGATCTTAAAATGACATGAAGCTGCTTCCAAAATCTATTTTTAAGCTAAGATTGTTTGTTTATGCTAGCAACCAATATTTATTTCTTAGAACTCTTAAGAGGTACCAACAGTATGACATAATTTCTATTTCTTAAAGGGAACCTGTCAGCTTTTTCCACTCTTAACTGGCTCCAGTATGTGTAGCATCATTAATTTAGTGTTGTTCTTTTCTTAAATAAATAAATAAAGATTATGGTTTAGCACATTTCTTAAGAGTATAGCAACAACAAACACAATGTGAACTGTAGGCATAGGCCCCATTCACCTGACGCAGTGAGATGCTTTGCATTAGTGTATGAGTGTATATGTGTGTGTGTGTGTGTGTGTGTGTGTATATATATATATATATATATATATATATATATATATACGCACACAGTATATATATTATATATAAACATGCAGTATGTATAGAATAGTGCAGTAATCAATGCCATTCTATACAGTTTTTCTCCTTTCTTTCTTTCTCTCTCTCTTACTTTCTTTCTTTCTTTCTTTCTTTCTTTCTTTCTTCCCTCCTTCCTTCCTTCCTCTCTCTCTCTCTCTCTCTCTCTCTCTCTATATATATTTATATAAGCCTGCTTTCCCTTAAGACTCAGTTATATACACTTTCATACACACTTTCTGGTGTTTCATGAACCGGTTTAGAGTTGCTGTAAGTTATGTTTGCCAAGGGCAAACCTGGTTATAACAAGTATAAGCCGTACAATACCTATTGAGTGCCTTACTACCTATAATACATAAAGATTGTCCATGTTTGGCTGACCCCCTTGGCAATTTATAATATATGTCCCCTGTCAGGGTTATCTTTTCTTGGGATTACATCATGAGGAGCCATTAGCCAGGTCAACATTGTTTCCACACTGCAGGTCGTATTCCACAGAGAGCAGTTCTTAAGCTAGTTTACAACATCAAATGTAAATTAAGTAAAATGTTTTTCTGAGCAAAATACAACATGCATCACAGAAACATGCATGCCCGTCTATCTAGTGTGTCAATTTACTGGTAATTCTTCAAGGGTTAAGTCTGCCTGCATCTGTTTCTAGGACTTTTTTATTCATTTGTTCCAAAGTAAATTGATCCTACTGCAAATGACTCCATTTGAGGCTATTAGGCACAGATGATACCACTCAGCAACTGATTGCAAGTCAGACATAAGTCAGCAAGAGTTTGTATACTGCAATGAGGCTTGTTTCTAAACAGTGGGAAAGTTTGTACACTTAGATGGCTTGTACATGCCATGTATCCTCTACATTTGCCTTGCATTAAATGGAGCTTCTTAGGCTATCGTTTAACCATTTCAGGACCAGGTTATTTTCCCTGGTTCAGGACTGGACACATTTTCAGGGTTTTCGTACATGCAGTTTTGAGGGCTATAACATTTTTTTTTTTCTTTTGAATTATTCAAATATTTTTTTCATTTAGTTTTTTTTATAACACATAGGGTTTTATTTTTCTTTTGCTTTTATTTTTGCACGTTTTTCCTTTATAGAAGATGTAAACAAAGGAAAACAAACCATTTTTTAGTAGCACTTTGTTTTTCACATTTTTCACATATGTGCTACTAAAAAATGTTTAAATAGTTTTTCCTCTGCCTTGTGGTCATATTTACAAAGGTGACATGTATTGTTGTCGCTGTTGGCAGCGCTAGAACCTGTAATGCGGTGTGACAATATTTTTTTTTTTTTGTTTTTTATAATAGAGCATTTTAACATTCCTTTTTTTCTGCTAATTTGACCTGTAACTGATACATTATAGGAATGCAGTCCCTATAGGACCCACAGCTCACACAGTTCCTGGCCCCTGGCAATCATATGACCACTGTCCTGGACCAGGTGGGCTTCTGTACAGCTACACAGGCTGCACTGTCACCTTAGCATCTATTGTCTATTAAATTGTGAGTATAAGCTAATGGACTTCATGGCTAACTATTGACGCTGCACAGTTAGAGAGATGTAAAAGGGTCCTCTGTCCTGAGAAGGGTCCCATAACTGCTCTTGTGCAGGGGATCTCAGCTGTCTGGGTTCATCCCTGCAAACAACATTTGCAGTGTGAAGCTGGGGCAATTTGCAATAAAATCTTGTATATTTTTTGACATGTGATTTTTGCCCAAGTAGGACAATATCACTATATTATAGATTAGTTTAAAAAAAAACTGACAGAAGGAAAATATGATAAAATAAAAAATAACCACTGAATTCCCCTGCATTTCCAGCAGTGAGGCTCGATCATAGCTTACTTTGCAGCAGTGATAGACCCATACATCCACATATCTGCTGCTGTCTATTGTGTTGTATAGTCATGCATCACCACTGTGGCCTTGATTGACTCTAATTCCTAAAGCTTAGCATATATTATATACATTAGATATATATTATATATTTTTTCTTCACCTACAGTAGCTTAACATTAGAAAATATTAAGCTTGATGTAATAATTTTTGCAACTGCTATATATAAAAGTGGATCTGTTAGGTTTCATATGCTAGAAGCATATGATAGAAGAAGTGATGCTGAGATAAATACTGAATTTCCTTTATAAGGTTGCATGTGAGTTGTGCTTGCAGCATTTGAACCATTTTCATATGTTAATACTTTATCAGTAAATTATATTCTTATGCAATCGCAACCAATAGTGAGGTAACAGAGCTAAAACCACTAGGAATCTCTAAGGTGAAGTTTAAATTTTCATTATTACAGGCTGTTACTCTTTATCCTCCATTGGTAATAGTATACAAACATAATAGAAGAAAGCTTCCATCATGCTTTTGACACTGGAGTGAAAGCAGGCAGAGGGGGCACATCTACATCAGTCATTGCAGCAGCATTTACGTTGGTTGCTCTCTTCCTATGATGTATGAAAGCAATGGACTGTAATAACAAAAATATGAACTTAGACGTACAATATAATGTATAAATAGGTTTTCGGAAATCTAATCTTTTGCTTTTGCGTATATTAACTTTTATTTTAAGCATTTTGCATATCCACCTTCCATATTTAAACCACTTATATTGCTTAAATGTATACTGTGTGCCGTCTATAGGACGGCCTTATAAATTCTACCTTCCATGAAGTACGTTTTTCTAACCAGTAAATTCTCTTTTACCTGCATTGTACAGTAGATTTCAGCATCAGAGCAGCAGGGGATCTTGAATGTTGAAATGATAGATGAAGTCACAACTCATTAATGATAGAGAAAGATGCACAAAAATCTTATCTGTATAATTAGTAGGAACCCTGCTTACTACAGGCTTTATTTCCAAGCATAATCATCATAGCATGATTAGAAATATTGTTTTCTTTTTCAGCAGAAGTCGCCAGGAGGTGTTGTACCAATCAAATCCTACTGTACTTCCTTGGCATGAAATAGCTCACATGATATGCTAATGTGAGTGATACACAAGTGATTCCATCAATCTGCTATTATTATTTGTAAATGTCAACTACCGCGGCCATTAACTCATTCTGTGTAAAGATTAACAAAAACAAAGGTGAAAGAGTATCCAAATGTCATAAACCATTTTATCAGCATCATAACTTTTAGTAAGAAAGGCAAACACTAATGCAAAATGTTTACAGGAAGCCGTCTGCAAAAATAAGTTACTGACATTTTAAAGACTTAAATGGACACTGTCATTTCAACAAACTTGGTAATATGTCTTATTAGAGAGTAATGCCTCCTTCTGCTCCTATCAGGCTGTTTCTCTGACCCCCCACCCCAAAAAAAAAAAATATATATATATTTAGACAGATTGCAGATCACATGACTCAATTTACTTCTGGCTATTGTGGAGAGGGGAGGAGTAGGAAGAGAAGAGAAGAAAGTGAGGTTTAAGCTACGGTCACACCTGCGTTGGGTGACCGTTCGGGGACTCAGTCCCCCATTACGCTTGAAAAATGCAGAGAGAAAAGTACTGCAACCAGGCAGACCCCATTATAGTCTAGTTTCCATGGGTAACCGATTTTTAGGCAGATTGAGTTTCCATTTTTCGGGATGAGAAACTTTTTATCACAACCAAATAATGTTTTCCAAATCAGTCATTCTTTGTATACGTTCTTCATGATCCTGGGGCTTTTTTTGATTGAGACAGACAGGTAAATTGTTGGCATTCTGGGACGAATGCAAACAATACATAAAGCCAGCGGAGGGGGGAACACTGCAAAATCGGCAGAGTATAAGTCATGTAATGACCAAAAATAGTGCTACTATTCATGTGCATACATAAAACAGGCTATCCTAAAAAGTCATCTAAAACAACAGCTACGAGTTAATAACACTTTTGTCATAAATTCTTTTACAAAGGAACTTTTAACACTTCACCGGATTTGGCAAAGTTGGATTTTTTTTTCTGTAGCCCCCATAGTTCCCAAGCAATCAATGCAGTTAGTTTTGGTGCCTGATATGCTGATTAGGCTCTGTTCTGTAGAGTTGGTGATCTTGGACCAGAGGTCCTAATTGTGCCCCTTGCCTACCCCTACCTGAGACCACCCACTTGACAGTAGAGAGAATTATTATATCAGTCACTGAAACTAACTACACTGATTGCTCAGAAATGATGGGAGCTAGAGAATTACTTTACCATGAAACAGTATACATACTGAAGTGGTAACCTATGTTATAATGCTTATTCCCCTTTCATATTGGGTTTGAAGAACCTGTGTAAGACTATTTTTTTTACTTAGGCACTACACCTTTAGCAAATAAATAAGTGCAGGATTGGCATAAGAGTCATAGAATAGGGTTGAGGCAAACAAATGCCAGGCTTCTCCTGTACTGGTTGCCATTACAAATCACCTTAACGGAATCTCTCTAGTAACCTTCATTTGGGGCTTAATTTCATGTTTGTATTCCACAGCTATCACAATCTTAAGGCATATTATTTCAGGACTTTCTATCCATGCTTGTACTTGATGGACATATGTCTTTTTTCAACAATTCTATGTTACTATGTTACATTTCTAAGGGTTCTTTATTCTTGGAGACAGAATATCTGTGTTATCTGCATTGATGGCAGTAAGTCACATTGTAATTACAATACAATATTCAGAAGATATATAGTTAAATTACTAGTGGGGTGATCCAGAAGAAGGAAAAATACATGTTTTAAATGTCCAAATTTACCATACAGTAGAAAAAAATTCTTCCTGATCCCTGCTGGCAACCAGACCGATCTCCTCTTATAAATATAGGTGAACCCCAAAATATTTATTTCACCCTGTGTTTGCTTCAAACTTGTTTGGATAGAACCAGAAGGAAGCATATTATACTCTGGGGTAAGATAGCGGGAGGCCCAGGGGAGATGACAAAAAAAAAAAATAAAATAAAGGAAAACATTTTATTCTCAACTTCCATTACCTGTTCTGTACTTCCTTGTGGTATTCGGTGCTCTGTATCTTTCTCCTCGTGGCATCTGGCACTCTTTTCTGACGTCATAAATGCCATATCACCGCTGAGGCCCATTCACAGGCTTCAGCGCTGTTCTGTGTTCATCCACCCAGAGGAGGAAGATTTGGCTTACTGGACACCGCGAGGAGGCCCAGAAAAGTTAACAAAGTGAGTATAAATGTGTTTCGTTTTTATTTTTTTTATTTTTGTCACCTTCCCTGGGCCTCCATCTATTATACTCTGGGGTCTGAAAAGACAGCAGAGTACAGTCATATGAAAAAGTTTGGGCACCCCTATTAATCTGAATCATTTTTAGTTCTAAATATTTGGGTGTTTGCAACAGCCATTTCAATTTGATATATCTAATAACTGATGGACACAGTAATATTTCAGGATTGAAATGAGGTTTATTGTACTAACAGAAAATGTGCAATATGCATTAAACCAAAATTTGACCGGTGCAAAAGTATGGGCACCTCAACAGAAAAGTGACATTAATATTTAGTAGATCCTCCTTTTGCAAAAATAACAGCCTCTAGTCGCTTCCTGTAGCTTTTAATCAGTTCCTGGATCCTGGATGAAGGTATTTTTGACCATTCCTCTTTACAAAACAATTCCAGTTCAGTTAAGTTTGATGGTCGCCAAGCATGGACAGCCCGCTTCAAATTATCCCACAGATGTTCAATGATATTCAGGTCTGGGGACTGGGATGGCCATTCCAGAACATTGTAATAGTTCCTCTGCATGAATGCCTGAGTAGATTTGGAGCTGTGTTTTGGATCATTGTCTTGCTGAAATATCCATCCCCGGCGTAACTTCAAATTCGTCTCTGATTCTTGTACATTATTCTCAAGAATCTGCTGATACTGAGTTGAATCCATGCGACCCTCAACTTTAACAAGATTCCCGGTGCCGGCATTGGCCACACAGCCCCAAAGCATGATGGAACCTCCACCAAATTTTACAGTGGGTAGCAAGTGTTTTTCTTGGAATGCTGTGTTTTTTGGACGCCATGCATAACGCCTTTTTGTATGACCAAACAACTCAATCTTTGTTTCATCAGTCCACAGGACCTTCTTTAAAAATGAAGCTGGCTTGTCCAAATGTGCTTTTGCATACCTCAGGCGACTCTGTTTGTGGCGTGCTTTCAGAAACGGCTTCTTTCACATCACTCTCCCATACAGCTTCTCCTTGTGCAAAGTGTGCTGTATTGTTGACCGATGCACAGTGACACCATCTGCAGCAAGATGATGCTGCAGCTCTTTGGAGGTGGTCTGTGGATTGTCCTTGACTGTTCTCACCATTCTTCTTCTCTGCCTTTCTGATATTTTTCTTGGCCTGCCACTTCTGGGCTTTACAAGAACTGTCCCTGTGGTCTTCCATTTCCTTACTATGTTCCTCACAGTGGAAACTGACAGGTTAAATCTCTGAGACAACTTTTTGTATCCTTCCCCTGAACAACTATGTTGAACAATCTTTGTTTTCAGATCATTTGAGAGTTGTTTTGAGGAGCCCATGATGCCACTCTTCAGAGGAGATTCAAATAGGAGAACAACTTGCAATTGGCCACCTTAAATACCTTTTCTCATGATTGGATACACCTGGCTATGAAGTTCAAAGCTCAGTGAGGTCACAAAACCAATTTTGTGCTTCAGTAAGTCAGTAAAAAGTAGTTAGGAGTATTCAAATCAATAAAATGATAAGGGTACCCAAATTTTTGCACCGGTCAAATTTTGGTTTAATGCATATTGCACATTTTCTGTTAGTACAATAAACCTCATTTCAATCCTGAAATATTACTGTGTCCATCAGTTATTAGATATATCAAATTGAAATGGCTGTTGCAAACACCCAAATATTTAGAACTAAAAATGATTAAGATTAATAGGGGTGCCCAAACTTTTTCATATGACTGTATAAGAATTTACCAGTGACTGCCATTTTAGTTCATCTGAGACGAATTTCAAGTTGTTCAGTTTTGTTAAAAACTTAACAATTTGGAATATACTGTAATGGTCGGACTCGTCCGGGTACGGATTGATTCGCCAATCTCTAAGTCAACATTTCTACATTAATACCAATAACCTTGTAGTTTGTGCTTTGCAAAGATAGCTAGCCCTTTCCAGAACTTTAGCAGCTGCAAATCATTTCCCTTTTTTTACAAATGAACAAGTGCTCATATATATTTCCATTTTACAGATCTGTATTGAGGTGTCTACACTGTAGCTTACTAAGAATCCATCGCATATCTTAGTGCACCTCCAATTTGGTACAAAGGCAGATAAAGGTTTTGTAAGAAACTACAAAAAAAATGTTGGACTGTTCCATTACATGCTTAGCTTTAGGTGACAATATGGTAGCCTAAGGAAGGATCAGCAAATGAAACACCAACAGGTACATAATAAGGACCTAATACGGTTAGACGTATACATTTCGTCCAAACAGCACCATCTTTTGAACCCCCCCAAAAGATGGTTTTTTTTGTTCAGATTACTGAAAGTTTTCCCAGTCACCATCTATCAGAAGGAAAGCTAATATAATCAGATTTGTTTAGCACATCAAGAAAGTAATATATGTGACAAAGCTTTTTATACAATATTTTGGCACTTGATAAATAAAACATCATATTAATTCCAAACACATACAAGAGCTACACCACAAAATATGAAATTGAGAATGGACTATGGCTTTAAAACAGGCTTTTAAGATTATAAATAAGTAAAAAGCCAAGCAGGCAGATAAAACCTAAATTACTAGGAGATTGAGAATGTGCATCCTGAAAATGGATACTAAAACCAAACCAGGAAAACACTATGAATAAGGAATGTATAATCTTCTTTTATAAAGATAATATGTACAAACAATTTGCTTTCTCATACTGCATACAATTTTTGCATCAATATTTATGTTTATGCTACTGTACTGTTGACTTGCATACCATTATTTATTTGTGCTTTGAAAGGTCCGGTTCATACATTCGATTTTGGTATGTTTTGAAATACAAAAATCCATAGCTCTGCTGAGCAATGCACCGTCCTCTATAAGATCAGCAAGGAATGAATATTCATATCTTTTCTACCAAAGACGATACATATTTTAAAACTTTTAAAGACAACATGAAATTTGTCAACTAAACAAAGGATATAAAACTTATTTAGCCAGTCTTGAAATAGTTGTATATACGGTACTAATTTTACTTTTTCTTTTAGAACACTTGATTCCCTTGAGAGAGCCTGAAATGTTATTAGACTAATGCACATTTTATATTTGGTAAAATCTTTATGATACTTTTAAATTTACGGGGAATTTTATTGAGTGAGGCACGTCCGATGTTATTTAAAGGAAACCTTTTATCAAGTTTAGTTCATTTGCAGTTTGCTGTATAGTGTGTGCTGTGCTGTATAGGAAGCAAAATTTATAGCGGAGACTGTAATTTCAATGTATTAATTGATAGTGGAGTCAAAATCGACAAGACCCATGTATTAACTCATTTGTCAGGCTTCAACTTCATTTATTATGACTTAGAAAAAACTGTAATCTCAACTGGATAGGGTTTTAGGAATAAAATGTTACTTTTTATACTTTACTACAAATAGTACAACTATAGGGATTTCATAGTTTGCAGTCACTGAAGCCTGGAGGGGGCCTAAAGATCTATTCTCTATATCAAGAAACTAGAACTATAAATGATTCTATAGGGAGAATCTGACCATATACTGTCCCCCTCCCCCACTCAGGATTGGTTTTTCACACGCATAGGTAAAATAGGCATATTATTTTAACTTAAAGGGAAACCTAACAATTTTCATATTGATGACTAGAGATGAGCCAATCGATTCTGCAGAAGTGGAATGCGATCCGAATTTCAGGAAATCTTCGATTCGCCACAATTCCGGATTTCCTGATGCTTCGCAGTAACGAATATTTAGTAAAGACCTTTGTGACATCAGATGGTCGCAAGATATTCTCTAGTGATGTGATTGGGTAGGCGTGTCTTTGCTTGTTAGCAGATCCTTCCACATGAATAAAAGTTGCCCGTGCTGGAGAGAGAGACATGACCGTGGCATCCAAGGGCTTCCGCCATTTTGCCGCCCACACAGGCTCTCTGCAGACAGGAAATAGCTGTTTATTCGCCGTGAAGTAATTCGGATCGAAGCAAATTTTTTTGGGAACTTAGAATCGAACTGCCGAATCGAACTTTTGAGAAATTCGGTCATCTCTACTGATGACTTATGCTTTGGATAAACCATCAGTATCTGACACCCAGACCATGCACCATTCTGCTGTTCCAGCTGCCTCTATATATCAGAAGCTTTATAGTGACCCTGTCGGAAGCAGAAGGCACAGTCCACTGTACAGCAGCCAGCTCTGCAGCTCTTGTTATAGTCAATAGGAGCAGAGCTGCAGTAACCCAGCAGAGGTGCAAGGGCTCAATAAACAGAGAAAGTGTGGAAACTCAAAGAGCAAACAGTATATGGGATGCTATGTTTTGCCATTGTATGAACGTCTAAAACTTTTTTGTGTTCTTTACATTATGAATATTGAGATCCCGCCTTGATAATTTGTGTCTTTCAACAGAAATAATAATGACTGTCAATGCATCCCTATAATAAATTATACAGTCGACAGTATGCACCATAAAAATCAGTACAACTCCAATTGAATTGCTAGTTCTTTAGTGGTAATGTATAGCTAAAACTGTCCAGAATCAGATACTGTACATCCATCTAACAGATGGGAATCTGCTTTGGAAGAGTGAAGAAATCAGTTGATACCTTTTAGAGTAGACTAGCTTCCTTCATCAGACATGGTGTTATACAAGAACTGAAAATTCACAGATTTTTTATACCCTATACACATGGTCTTCAATGGATTTTAGAGTCCTTAAAAAAAACCAAAACAAAATGCAATCTAAGTAGAGAACTTATTTACAACCGGTCAAAAAACAATCTGGAAAGTTGTGGTGCGTGACAGAGGGATCTGTTATCTGTTTGCTATCAGGAGGTGATTTGTGACCCTCACGGTTCATACATAGTGTGACATGAAGCTGGCATGAATATTAAGTCCAAATTGCAGAGTTTTAAATTTTTGCATAAACTTGTACTCCCATTGTTTCCTCTCCTCCTGCGTCTTTAAACTGTCCCATTAAAACCACAACCCGCAAATCTTCAAAAGAGTGTTTTTTTCCGGCGAAATGTGTGGCCACTGGGAGATCTGTTCTGCTGTTATTAATGTTGGATCTGTGTGAGTTCATTTGCTGACACAGTCTCTGCCCCGTTACCCCCACATAGAGGCCTGTGGTGGGACATTGCACACACATTATGAGATACACCACATTGGAAGACCTGCAGGAAAATGTCCCCTTAATTCTGTGCACCTGTTGTGACTGTGGGATAGGTACACTGTCAGCGGTGTGGATGTGCTTACAGGTCATGCACCTTTTTTGTAGGCAAGGTGAGGTGCCGTTTTCAGTTGGGGCCTTCAGGGCACCCTGGACAATAATACGCCTCAGGTTTGGTGGTTGTCGAAAGGAAAGGAGAGGGTGGGACTGGAAATATGTCCTTGAGTCTGTTGTCCCTATTTAGCACAGGTTGGAGTTCCTTGGCAATCCTTCGTAGGATTTCCAGCTGTGGGTTGTAGGTGATAACTAGGGGCACTCGGGCATCTTTCTGGGTCTCTCTATATGTGAGCAGACTGTCTCTGTTAATGGCTGCCGCTTTGTTTAATTGGTTGTCCGTCACTTTTGGTTTGTATCCCAATTGGAGAAATTTCATCCTCCGATCCAGTAGGTGCTTGTCCAGGTCTGCTTTGTCGGAGCAAATACAATTGTATCGTATAGTCTGGCTGTAGATAATAGATTGTCTTGTGTGCTTGGGGTGGAAGCTGTCGTTTCTCAGGTAGGCCGTTCTGTCTGTGGGTTTGTGGTATATCGATGTGAGTAGCCAGTGGTCTTTGATGTATATTGTGGTATCCAGAAAGTGAATTTCACTCCCTGAATAGCTAAGTTTAAGGTTGATGGTAGGGTGAAAGTCATTGAAGTCATTATGGAATTGAAGTAGGGCCTCCTCACCTGCAGTCCAGATGACAAGGATATCATTGATATAACGAAGGTAAATCATAGGTTTGGTGGCGCATGTTGATAAATATGTTCCTTCCAGTTCTGCCATAAAGAAATTTGCATACTGGGGTGCACATCTGGTCCCCATTGAAGTTCCTATTCGCCGTAGCTATAGATCCTCTCCAAAGGTAAAATGGTTGTGGCTAAGGATGAATTGTATGAGCTGCGTTACTGGTTCTGTTGGGAGGTTTTGTTTTGCCAGGTGTACCCGACATGCTGCAACTCCATCCTTGTGGGGAATGTTGGTATACAGGGATTCCACATCCATGGTGGCCAAAATGGTACCCTCAGGTAGAGGGCCCAGGGCATTCAGTTTGTTAAGAAGGTCAGTGGTGTCCTGGATATAGCTTGGAGTATCCCTGACAAGGGTTTTTTGGAGATTTTCCACCCAACCTGAGATGTTTTCTGTCAATGTCCCAATGCCAGAAATGATAGGCATCCCAGGGTTGCCATCTTTGTGTATCTTTGGGAGCATATAGAAGCAGCCCAGCCTGGAATCTTGTGGGATAAGTACTATTACCTGATTCTGGATCTGGATTGGAGACTTCTTGAACATACTCTTTAGTTCTTTCATATAGGCCTTTGTGGGATCACTTCCAAGTTTGGAGTAATGGATGGGATTTGAAAATTGTCTGTTTGCTTCCTGGATATAGTCTGAGGTGTTCAGTATGACTATTGTGCCCCCTTTGTCAGCTGGTTTTATTATTATATCCTGATTTTCTTTCAGTGAAGTAATAGCCTTCTGTTCCTGCAGGGTAAGGTTATGCACCTGTTTCTTTTGTTTCTCCAGGATTTCTGATTTTACTTTGCTTCTGAAACAGTCAATATATTTCTCCAGTGCTTTGTTAGTTCCAGGGTGTGTGGTCCAGGTAGATTTTTTGGTAGGATTCCTTATGGGCTGTTCCATCTCAGAGTCGCTGCTGTATGGAAGGTCTTTGTCATTAAAATATTCCCTCAATCTCATTTTTCTGAAAAACTCCTCCATATCATTGCAGAGTTTGATATGGTCAGTGTGTGCTGAGGGGAATCTGCTTTGACTGCTGAAAAGCAAATGCCCTCCACCCAATAAGGTGCCAAGCACAGACTCATCTGTATGTATGAAACAAAATCCACTTAACAGTCTCGTCTATATGGCGACTTTACTGTTCAGTCTGTATCGTTGTTGATTATCAGAATTGGATTCTTGTTCTTTTGTTCTGAGATAATGTCATAAGACTAATTGATAAAGAAGTCAAAGTGTTGCAATCCATGCATAAATTGAATTGTCAGATCTGGGTTTTCCTTGAATGGAGTTTAATCTTTTGTGATTTAGAATATACTGTACCTTTAGCCTTTCTCTCATTATCCTATATGAGGATTGTACTACAATCATTAAAAAATTGAGAAAGAGAAGATAGTTTAATCACATCAGTCACTGAAGGGAATGATGAAATGATCATCCAAGCAGAGTTCACTTAGATATTTTATATATCAAAGAGGGAAAATGAATGTGTTTGAACTTCATTTTATGAACGGAATTACAGTATTCACTCTATGCTCCTCTTTACATGAACTGAACTAAAGTACAGCACAGATCAGTATGTTTTTTTTTATTGGTCTACTCATGTGACAAATGTCTCGTAGTTCTGCCCATATCAGCTTAAATTGATTTCTGGTTTTAGCAACTCATGCTAATGGAAAGATTTAATATATTACCACTAATTCATGAAGATAATAGCCTCTTAGCAACGCCTTTTCAGACCCATAAATAACATTCTGCAAGTGTGCAAGTGGATTACACATATTGAAGTATGAACGGAAAAAGCCATGTTTTGGATTTTATTTAGTTCATACAGTAAATAAACTTTGTCCATATAAATCCTATTTATACTTCCATTTAAGCACATTAGAGGCATGTACTTATGTGTACAACAAGTGTTTAATGGCCATCAATATCTTATTTGGATCACTTTACAATGATCGTCTGTGGATTCAGTATTAAAGGGAGCCTGCCGCATAGAAAATGCAATGCAAGAGTAGCTAAGCAGATTCCTAGTTTTGTGGGAAAATATTAAGTATAACTTGTCATTTACACATTTTTACCTTTGTTCTCATGTATGCTTAGAAACAGTTATCTATGTCATGGGTGTAGTCCTATCTGTGATTGCCAGCTATCTTTGTATGCGCAGTGACACATAATAGGCAGTCAATCACTGATAGCACCGCCCCTATGACTAGGCAACTGTTTCTAAGTACTGTGCATAAAGAGCAAGATGTAAATAAATAAACGGCAAATTATACTGAATCTTTTCCACAAAACTATATATCTGCTCAACTCTTCCTGCTCTATAACATGCTGCCTGAAGATTACCATATATGTGACAGCTGCACCACCCTAATGATTAACTTTGTAGAGAGCAGTGGGGACAGGGAGTCTCATTCCTCAGTGTCCACTACTGACTCTTCAAGTCTCTGCTCTACTCTATCAAACTGCTGCTGGAGTAGAGTACAGTTGGTGATGTCATACAGAGCTGGAGCAGCAGCAAGGGAGGCTGCAGAATGAAACTTCATCCCCCCCCCCCCCGCTTTGCTCTACAAAGCTAATCAGTGGGGTCATCTGTTATATAGTAAGCATGTTTATACAGTACAGTGAATGCATTGAATATTTCAATATCTCTCCAACCTTAGATAACCTCTTTATGGTATTGTTTTGCATGGAGGTGCACAGAAATTTTTGGTGACTTCCTTGGAAATATATGTGGAAAATTTAGTTGACATTTTCTGCCACACACTGTATTACAATATGTTTCATAATGGTTCTAGGCTCTGTGACCATCAGACAGGATGCCTAAATTAATGAGCTTGTTATAAGGAAGGAGCAGGAACGGTTTACACCTCTTCACAACTAAACTGCAAAAAATATGCAATGTATATTTAAAGTTTCAATGGACAGACATACGGTATTATACAGGGGACTAGAAAGGGGCTCACACTTTAAAGGGGACTCTTCACATTGAAAATGCAGTCACAATCTATGAGAAGCATGTTATAGAGCAGGTAGAGATGAACAGATTTTATGTACCCAGGGCAAAAGTTAACCAAAGCAAAGTGGCTTCCTTTTGCCCCTCTCACATTCAGCACCATAGCCCTGCCACTTCCTTACTCCTCTTCAGATTGACAAATAATTTTGCAACAAAATATTTAGAAGATCTAGTAATTTATTCATTTAAACCTCTGCTGATTCTGGGCTTAAGAGTCAGGTAGGCGGCCCTACTCAGTGATAAATAGCCTTCTCTTTATAAGTATTCTTTCATCAATCACTGAGTAGATCCAGTCATCAGTTTTTAACTGTCAATGAGAAATAATGGTTACATTTTTTTGACCCAATCCACTGATCCATTTTAACTGATATAAAACAGTTGTCAATCTGTCTTACTTCCATTGAGAATAGATCCATTGATTCAGTGGCGTAACTAGGAATGGTTGGGTGCAGCAACCGCCCTCCCCCCGCACTAACTGCATTCCTGCACACACTATGCCCCATAGTGGCCCCTATAAACAGTATTATGCCCCATAGTGGCCCCTATACACAGTATTATGCCCCATAGTGGCCCCTGTACACAGTATGATGCCCCATAGTGGCCCCTTCTCATAGTATTATTCCCCATTGTGGACCACCCATGAACAATTATTATACTCTGGGGTCTTTTCAGACCCCAGAGTATAATGATCAGAGACCCAGGGGAGGATACAAACATAAAAAACAATGTTACTTACTTCTCCCTGGCTCCGGCGCACTTACCCGCTACTTTTGGTTCTGTTCCATGTTGGACCTGACGTCACCTGAGCCAGGCATGCGTCACGATGCATAATGATGTCGGCCGGCCCACCGACGTCTGGGACGTCACCAAGGAGGTCCAAATCCTGCTGGAGCGCAGGAGAGGTAAGTAACAGTGTTTTTTTTTGTGTTCCCTCATCTCCCCTGGGCCTCTGATCATTATACTCTGGGGTTTGAAAAGATCCCGGTGTATAATATTAGCAGTGTTTGTGGGGTTCGCGGTCCGGGGCCTTACTTAAGAATCCCCACTCACAGCCACCTCTGCAGAAGGGGAAGAGCAGGCGGCCATGAGCAGGAGCGGGTATCGGTAAGTAAATAGGGCCCATTACCTGCTGGTGTTACACCAGCAGGTAACGGCCTATTATCCCCTTCCCGCCGGAGGAATTTTTTGATTTTCATTTTTGACTCCCACCCCCCCCCTTCCAAACCCCATAACTTTTTTATTTTTCCGCTCTCAGAGCCATATGAGGTCTTAATGTTTGCAGGACAAATTTTTTTTTCATGATGCTACCATTTATTATTCTGTACAAAGTACTGGGAAGCTGGAAAAAAAATTTAGAATGGGGCGGATTTGAAGAAAAAGTGCATTTGTATGACTTTCTTATGGGCTTCGTTTTTACGGTATTCACTGTGCAGCCAAAATGACATGTCACCTGTATTCTATGTTTCAGTACAATTCCGGGGATACCAAATTTATATGGTTTTATTTACATTTTAACCCCTTAACAAAAATTCAAACCTGTGCAAAAAATTTTTTTTTTCTAAGTCGCCATATTCTGACACCCGTAACTT
The DNA here is from genome assembly GCA_947044405.1 of Leptodactylus fallax. Taxonomy (NCBI): domain Eukaryota; kingdom Metazoa; phylum Chordata; class Amphibia; order Anura; family Leptodactylidae; genus Leptodactylus; species Leptodactylus fallax. The sequence goes on from CAMRHE010000420.1 coordinate 876,481, forward strand.
TTTTATACTTCCGTGTACTGGGATGCATAGAGCGTCTTTTTTTTTGTGGGACCAGGTTTACTTTTTAGTTATACCATTTTGGGGAATTGCTATTGCTTTGATCACTTTTTATTCATTTTTTTTTATCAGAGCCAAAACAGTGAAAAACGGCGGTTTGGCACTTTTGATTTTTTTTTTCCCCGCTACAGCGTTTACGGTACGGAAAAAATATTTTTATGGATTTGTAGACCGGGCATTTTTGGACACAGGGATACCTAATGTGTATGTGTTTCACAGTATTTAAGTACTTTTATATGTGTTCTAGGGAAAAGGGGGTGATTTGAACTTATATATTTTTTTATTTTTTATATATTTTTTTTTTCTTTTTTTTTTTTTTTTGCATCTATTAGACCCCATTTTTTTCACTGTTGTGTGATTAAGGCCTTACTGTAACGTCTTTCTATGAGTGAATTATTGTCATAGCTACGTAATCACTTCCAACACTTTCCCCAGCAAAAAAGGAAAGTAGCATTGTGACCACAATTTTTTTTAAAAAGCTATTGTCTCAATTTTTGTTCTCATGTATATTTTGAAATATGACCTAAAGGTGCAAGCAAAAAACTTACAAGGCACAGGTGTATTAATGACAATGTGTTTCTTATATATATATATATATATATATATATATATATATATGTGTGTGTATAACTATGCATCGTAGCACAGTGTCTTTGAAATATAAATATTTCTGATTTTCTTTGATAGATAAATGGGTTAAAATCTAGTTAATTACATAAACATAAAAGCATTAAAATGACTTAATGTAAATATCACCACAAAAATTCACATTTTGTCAAAAGACAGTTTAAGGGCACTTGCTGCCTGAGATTAATAAATTTAGCATTTAAAATGACTTAAAATAACATACTAAACACTCATTAACCTCTTCAAAGCTTAAGAGGTCTATAAAGTTGTGCACAATTTAGTTACAGCGATTACTGTAAAGGTTATTAAATTATTATCACAAAGAAGAATCTTAAATCAAGAGGTAATTTGACATGGGTAATTAAAAACTAAGGAAAGCAAAGAAGAATAAATAAAGTCTTCAAAAAGTAATCACTGAAATATTTATGATGTAGCAGCTTCAAACAAGGCTTTTATTGTTGAAATACCAACATACTGTAAAATCAACACAGAGACCGGAGAAAAAAGTGACCGAAAAGCTAATCAAGGATTTGTTAAATTGCTCTAAGAATACTTCATCTGAAAGAAGACATAAATACTTAATAAAAGCACAAAATTTAATGTGACCAGTAATTTCTACTGCAATCATAATTCACTTATTATAGAAGCATGCAAAGATGGACTAAGAATTGTCTGGGCCCCCTAGGCATTAAGGGCCATAAGCCTCTAACAATCCATCAGTCATTAATTTTTACTGTCTCTATTTAAGGGAGTTTTCTGGGACTTACTTGATCAGTGTTTTACTAAATTAAAAAAAGTCAAGATGTTAAACTATAAAATTCTTAGTGTCATTCTTGCTACAATGACTATGCCACAGTCATGTGTCTATAGTAATTCAACAGCACTTAAAGGGGTTTTCTGAGCAAAAAAAAATTATTTTTCAAAAAAGGTCTGTTAGTGCTATTAATGGGTTAATAAGTGCAACCAAATTCCTTTAAGCAGTGTTTTGAGTGATTATTGGTGTTCTCAGTGAGCTTCTGATATCCTCTGCATTTGTTTACGTCCCTAACTTCCTGTGGTTTCTTTCCTACAAGTTCCATGATGCCTCACTTCTACTCCCTCTCTCACTCCTTTTCTCACCACTTCCCCTCCCTGTTTCCTTGTTCCAGCTACTGCCCATGCGCAAAGCAGAAGAAAAAATATATAAAAAAACATTGTAAGAGTGCGCAGCACCGCCCAAATGTTGGCCAATACCATCAATCCTCCATAGCGTCTCGTATACTCACTGAATGCAAGCAGTCTAGGATGGGAGAGAACGCCGGCTACTGCGCAAGCACAGTTCACGCGCAATTGCGCTAGGTGGCATCTCCCCAGCCTTCCCTATCATGCCAGCAAGGGCGGTCCTTCGTGGAGCCGGGCATGACGTCACTTCTGGAAGTGACATCATGGCTCCAGTCTGGTCAGCAGGGGAATAATGGTAAGGATAGTGTGCGGCTTCCCAGCCGCGTGCGTGGGGGCCGCATACGGAAGAGGAGAGACAGGGATGATGCATCTGCCCAGGTCTACAGGAAAAGGTAAGTACAAAGGGGCTAGCGGGGCAAAGGCCTTTTTCCTGACATAACGGGTCAGGATATGGATTATACCGATGACCCAATACGTCAGCGGAAAGGTTAAAAATGTATTATGTGTAGGTCACATGACCTTCAGTGCTGGCCAAAAGTATTGGCACCCCTGCAATTCTGTCAGATAATACTCAATTTCTTCCAGAAAATGATTGCAATCACAAATGCTTTGGTAATAAAATCTTCATTTAATTTGTCTTCAATGGAAAACCACAAAAAGAATTGTTAAAAAGCCAAATTGGATATAATTCCACACCAAACATAAAAAAGGGGGTGGACAAAATTGACACCCTTTGAAAAATCATGTGATGCTTCTCTAATTTGTGTAAGTAACAGCACCTGTTACTTCCCTGTGGCACATAACAGGTGGTGTCAATAACTAAATCACACTTACAGCCAGTTGAAATGGACTAAAGTTGACTCAACCTCTGTCCTGTGTCCTTGTGTGTACCACATTGAGCATGGAGAAAAGAAAGAAGACCAAAGAACTGTCTGAGGACTTGAGAAGCAAAATTGTGAGGAAGCATGAGCAATCTCAAGGCTACAAGTCCATCTCCAAAGACCTGAATGTTCCTGCGTCTACCGTGCGCAGTGTCATCAAGAAGTTTAAAGCCCATGGCACTGTGGCTAACCTCCCTAGATGTGGATGGAAAAGAAAAATTGACGAGAGATTTCAACGAAAGATTGTGCGGATGGTGGCTAAAGAACCTCGACTAACATCCAAACAAGTTCTAGCTGCCCTGCAGTCCGAGGGTACAACAGTGTCAACCCGTACTATCCGTCGGCGTCTGAATGAAAAGGGACTCTATGGTAGGATACCCAGGAAGACCCCACTTCTGACCCAGAGACATAAAAAAGCCAGGCTGGAGTTTGCCAAAACTTACCTGAGAAAGCCAAAAACTTTTTGGAAGAATGTTCTCTGGTCAGATGAGACAAAAGTAGAGCTTTTTGGGAAAAGGCATCAATATAGAGTTTACAGGAAAAAAAAGAGGCCTTCAAAGAAAAGAACACAGTCCCTACAGTCAAACATGACGGAGGTTCCCTGATGTTTTGGGGTTGCTTTGCTGCCTCTGGCACTGGACTGCTTGACCGTGTGCATGGCATTATGAAGTCTGAAGACTACCAACAAATTTTGCAGCATAATGTAGGGCCCAGTGTGAGAAAGCTGGGTCTCCCTCAGAGGTCATGGGTCTTCCAGCAGGACAATGACCCAAAACACACTTCAAAAAGCACTAGAAAATGGTTTGAGAGAAAGTACTGGAGACTTCTAAAGTGGCCAGCAATGAGTCCAGACCTGAATCCCATAGAACACCTGTGGAGAGATCTCAAAATGGCAGTTTGGAGAAGGCACCCTTCAAATCTCAGGGACCTGGAGAAATTTGCCAAAGAAGAATGGTCTAAAATTCCAGCAGAGCATTGTAAGAAACTCATTGATGGTTACTGGAAGCGGTTGTTCGCAGTTATTTTGTCTAAAGGTTGTGCTACCAAGTATTAGGCTGAGGGTGCCAATACTTTTGTCCAGTCCATTTTTGGAGTTTTGTGTAAAATGATCTGATTTGACTTTTTTTTTCATTCTCTTTTGTGTTTTTTCATTGCAAGCAAAATAAATGAAGATATTATTACCAAAGCATTTGTGATTGCAATCATTTTCTGGAAGAAATTGAGTATTATCTGACAGAATTGCAGGGGTGGCAATACTTTTGGCCAGCACTGTATATATATATTACTGTCAAAATATCCAATATGTTTAATAAACCTATATTAGAAAGTTGGAGGGGGGCGTGCATGGGGGGCTTAGTTTAAAACTATTGTTTTATACTGGACAACCCCTTTAAACATATGGTCCAGTGGCTATCTTCTGATGCTTTTGTCATAAATTTAATTTATTAAATTGTAGCTACATATAGCTGCCACAAGAGGAATCTTACAGTTCATTATAAGGGTCCCACTGAACTCAATGATTTATTTTTTCACATTTTAAATAATGTGATTTCACAATATATATTAACCCTCATATTTTTTTTTATTATATTCACTTGATATATATATTTTATTATATATTAAATTATATATTTTATTCATTGGATTGTATGTAATTTGTGCTTCTTTGGCAAAGTTATTATGAACTTAATGATAGTTGTACAGTATAAATCTGTGTGTGGTAAGCTGATTTTCAGAGGCTCCATTTATGATGAAATGCAGGAAATTTGGAGCTCACTATAAAAAATTGTGTAATTAGTGTCACGGTAAGAATATATATATATTTTTTAATCAGAATACATTGCAGTACTATACTGCGTCCATTTACCTCCTTTGATCCCCCTCTCTGGTCTTCCAATTCACTACTGCTCCCAGAATATATAGGTAATTAAAATCTAGAATTAGTTTATATCCACACCACCTACTAGGGAATCTTTCCCTTTGTGTTTTATTTTTCCTCATAAATAGATATTACTAAAATCAGTTTTTGCAGAGTGTTACCTAAATCGAAATATATAGGGGTGTTCTTCATTAATGCTCTTGACCATCATGCAGAGTGCCTTATTGTTAATGCCCAGTCCATCCTTACGATGGTGTTTTTTTTGCTTTATTTATATTGTTGATTTTTATCCACATTACTAAGTAGTATAAAGATGGGAGGCTTTCAAATTGGGTAAAATAAAATGTTTGCATAAAGAGGTCCTTTCCACACTGTTTCTCTAGTCCCTATAATTCCAGAGCAATAAGTGCTGTTAGTTTCAGTACAATTATACTGTCAGCTGGGCGGTGTCAGGCAAAGGCAGACAGGCAGGGGCCACCCAACTGACTGTAAAAAGCATAATTGTTAGTTGTGCTGAAAGTAATAGGAATAATTGCTTGTGACCAATAGGGGCTAGAGAGTTCCAACTGCGTCGGAATCGGTGGAGCTATGCCTATTAAATAAAGAAAAGAGTTTGAGTTGGTGGAGGAAATGAAAGGTCCTCTTTAAGTAATCCAAATATATTACTGTATGTGCCAATTTGGTTGTAGTTTGTGCCATTTTTGGAGACTTATAAATTCATATAATATCGATGAATCCCTGGCTCTAGCAATGGCTTTTCAACACCACTGTCTACAGTGATTAGCAAAAGCAGGAAGAAGTAAAAATATTGAGAGACTAGAAAATATCAGCATTAGAGCATAGGTATGATATTGAGCTATTAATAACGTACAGTGTTTTAATTTGTTTAATTGATAGGATTGATAGAGCACCCCTTTAAACTTCCACCGACCAATAAAGTGACGATAAGTCTAGGTGGTGAGTAAGCAGCTTAAACAGATAGCAGGTATACAGATAAATATTTATTAGAAATAGGAAATGTGCTGGGATGTGAACAATATGTGTGTTGAATCCTACTGTAATTCCTATTAGCAATTATCATTAGTTCATCAGATATGATGCAGTTTTATTTTAATGCTATTTTAACTCTTACCTGACCGTGCTATATAGCCCAGTAATGATGCAGATTCAGTAGCTGCATCTGTTCCTTCAGCAGCCAGTATTAGCTAAGTGGTTTATAGAGGGAGAGGGCTAGCTCCACCAAACCCCCCCCCCCCACTGACTCCACATTCTAACTATAGATACTATATGGCAGCCAGGGGCCTAAAATTGCCTATAGGTGTTTTTTATAAGTACTCCTTTTAGACTGGGCCTAATACTTTTATGTTCGAAAACAGTGAGAAATTCATAAAGAAACTATATATGAAATTTTTTTAACTTATAAAAAAACAATAACATTTGTCTGTCAATATTTCTCTGAAATTGAACTACTCCTTATTAGAAAAACACATCTTGCCATAAACATATAAGGAATAAAAAAAAAAGCACATAATTGGTAACTGATAGTGCATGATCACATTTAACCCATATGGTAAACTCCACCAATCTCGACAACTGAAGTGTTTTGCACCCAAATTATGACAAGGGCGCCTGGGTCGTACAGTGCTTGCTGCTCCATTCATTTGAATGGAGACTGCCAGAGATAGCTGGGTAAGCATTCAGCTATCCTATTCGGTAACTTAAATGCCCTCTCTGTCAAAAAAACAAACTCAGATGAAGATAAACAAAGTTATGAAATATGTTATGGCTCTTGTGGCTAAACAAAAATACATTTTGAATGCCTAGTGTCTGGGTTTTAGCACATCCATGTCTGCTCTTCAATAAAGTCTCAGGAGGCTTTATTTCCCCTTTATCACCCCTTCCCTAAATAATGTAATTTTTAAATACCTCTCAAATGTCTTTAATAACCCTATGGGGGCACAATATATAAAATAAAGAAAAAATAATACATTTTCACAGATATAAAAAAAAATACAGTGAAGTAAAAAATACATCAAACTATAACCTTATTTGTCAATGACAAAAAGGTGCAAAATTTAGAAATAAGGTTTCCTTTCTAGTACTACAAAAAATAATATATGGTCATTAACTAGGGAAAATGGCCCGATATTGAAATGGTTAAAGTGTATTTATGGAGCAAAATATACTAAAAGTAGTAAAGCACTACTTAATCTCTATAACCAAATTAACCTATAATCCATATTAAATGTTACACACAGTGAGTACAGTAAAAATGTGCCGAATTTCTGATTATTTCAACCATTCAAAAGAATTAACATTCTATAATTAGTTAGTTGTATGTTCAAGAAAATGGTTCCATTGCAGAATACTGTACAACCCATTACATATAAAATAAGCCCTCATAGGAATATTTTAATTGAAATATTAGAAAGTCATGATTCTCAGAAGGTAGGGTGGAAAATGCTCAAAAACATTTGCTGCATCATAAAGACCAAAACTGGCTATGGTGGGGCAGGGTGTAGAGTATGCGGTCACATCTGGGCCTAGGTCACATCTGGTCTTTAGGGCGCTCATAAGGTGTCTATACCCAAATAGAGGAGACCAATATAAACAGTAATGTAAACAGTACAGTACACTTACAGGGCCTGGTGCAGATTGTGGCATTCTAGCCCAGGAGTTTCATGTTAGACCTTTTGTGGTTAGGGGTTAAAGTTAAAAACATGTTGGGAAGACACCGTTTACTGTAGCTTGTCATTCCATTTTCCGTTTTGGATTTCTGAATTTCGGATTTATTATTGGCATTTTCAATTATTATGTTTTCAGTACTTGGAAAGGTAAAAGGCAGGGGGAGCCCTTACTCCTAGTTAAGCCTCATCAAAATAAATGTTCTTATAACTTGTAGTTTTGTCTAACCTTCTACGTAACCTAGACTGTGGATATAATAGACATGCTATTTATACTTAAGCATTTCATTAACATCTTGATGGGTCAATTCACTAGAATGTGTTTCAATTGATGAGACATAAACTGGTGATAATGTCAAGATGAGTATTGCCTTGACTGTTTAACTTGGTCCATATCAATACAGCTCATAATATAAAAAATATTGATTTGCAAACAAAATACATGTTCACTACAGTAATATGTAATCTCTTACATATATTGCTGTGTATAGTATGGATGCCCTGATGCAGTCTAACCCTGCATTCACACGACCGAATTTCAGCCATGAGACTCGGACCGTGTGTTGGTCGGGTTTACCAGCCTGAACAGTATGGTGGGAGAGGAACTCCTAGCATTATAGTTATCTATGCTTCTAGAAGTCCCTGACTCCCAGTGATATACTGTCTCATATTATAATTGATATGGGACAGTATGTCGCTGGAAGGCAAGGACTCATAGAAGCATACTGTTCAGGCTGGTAAATCCGACCAACACTCAGACTGATTTTCATGGCTGAAACTCAGTTGTGCCAATAAGAGCTTACAATGTTAGTTATGTTAAATGATTTTTCATGTCTAAAGTGTCACCCTTAAATAAAATCTGCTCTGATTTGCTTATACTTTATACCATATTTTTGTTTGTTTATACTCCATAAAGTGTAGAAAAAAATCTGTTGAAAGTGGAAAGCTGCCATTGACCAAGGTTAGGCATTCCCGTATGGTACAAATACTTACCAGAAAAATCTGACATGGCTGTGCCTCGGTTATCTGCTATAAAATTTTGCTGTTGGAACTGCTGCAGGTGTGCACAAAGATAACGTCCCATTTAATGGGACTAATCTGCATGTGGCCCCCACCAAAGTTTTTTTCACTTTTTCTACACTTAAACAGTGGGATTGATGGGTGGCAGTATGGGGAAGATAGAAAACATTTTTCACTGTGATTCCAGAAATTAAGTTAGAAATCTGAAATTATAGAGAGGCTTTATTGCATTAATAGCTTGTGTACAATACTATACACTGGAGCTCGTCTTATTAAAGGGAAGTCAGTCTGTAGGGAAATCCATATCAAATTAATGACAGTACCTTGTAGGGCTGCTTCTATACTTTTCAAAGTTATTCTGCATTGCAGCTCCATTTTAATGAAAGTCAGTGCTTTATTATTATGCAGATTAGCTAAAAAGAGCTTTGGAGTGTATTTCACTCCGTGTTCTTGATAACCTAACTGCTGCCCAGCTCTACCCACCCGTTGCTTTAGTGACATCTCTCACTTTGTCTACAGTTACAGGCAGTTAAATAGAGCGGAGAATGAAATCCTGCCGGAGAAGAAATGCCCCTAAAGCCCTTTTCAGCTAAATTGTATAAAAGGATAAAATGCTGATTTTCATGAAAATGGAGTTGTAATGCCGAATAAGAAAGGCACCTTTGGAAAGTGCAGAACAGTGGTGGCCATAGCAGCTGTAGCCTGGTTGACCCCATGCTGCCTCTTTTTTTTTTTTTTTAATAGGCCATTAGGCTATTCATTTATTGATACCCATTCCTGCCCACAGCTTTCTCCGTTTTCCCCTTCAGCCCTCCAAGGAACTCATGCGTCCCACATCATGTCGATGAAACTGAGCAGCATCAGGATGTCACTGACACTATTTGGTTTGGTGTATGGCACTTCTCCCTTCAGCCTTGAAGTGAATGCAGCCATGGGCAGGATTGGTGCTTGGTAAGTAGGTTGGTGGCACTGAGAGTATTTGTTGGGCGAGATTTATAATACAAGGTTCACCCGGCAGTTTAGTCTGAAACGGAACTCCTATTATTATACTCTGGGGTCTCTTCATACCCTAGAGCATAATGAGCTGAGGTCCTGGGGAGGTGATTGAAAATAACAGTATTACTCACCTCTCCTGGGCTCTGTCCTGGATCTTCAGACCTCCTGAATGATGTCAGAGACTGCTGAGGCCTGTGATTTGAGCCACATCTGTCACATGGGTCACGCTGGCATGATGATGCATAATGACACTGATGTAACCCATATGTTTCTGATGTAATTCAGGTGGCCCTAATACTAACACTATTATTAGTTATGCTTAATCACCTCCCCTGGGCCTCCTCCCATTTTACTCTGGCATCATTATACTGTGTGAAGGGGCTACTATCGGATAGTAAACTATGTGGAGAGGCCAATATGGAACATTATGTTATGTGGAGAGCTGCTTTGGGACATTATACTATGCACTATGGGAGTTATCCCTAAGGAGTTATAAAGGAATAGGACAAACTCCGGAGGGACTTGGGGCAGGAGGTAGCCTAAAGTTATGTAAAGAGGGCACTTAGTACATGGAGCACTAAAAGGGGCAGAATACTGTGTGAGGCTACTAAGGGGGAAATTACTATTTGAAGGCTAGTAAAGGAGGCAGCACACTGAATGGAGCCAATGAGGAGGTAATATATCATGTGGAAGCCAGTAAAGGGAGAGTTATACTGTGAGGGGCCAGTAAAGGGAGCATTATACCATGTGTGGGCAAGGAAAGTGATGTTATACTGTGTGGGGGATAGGAAATGGGACACTAAATCATGTTGGGGAGTGGTGCCCCAGTCAAAAGATTGCTATGGGGCCTAGTCTTTGCTACTTATACCCCTGGTGTAGAAGAGGTACTGTCATTAGTTTGATGGGCAGCAAGGTGGCTCAGTGGTTAGCACTGCAGCCTTACAGCGCTGGAGTCCTGGATTCGAATCCTACCACGGACAACATCTGCAAGGAGTTTGTATGTTCTCCCCGAGTTTGCATGGGTTTCCTATGGGTACTCTGGTTTCCTCCTAAATACTAATAGGGAATGTTGATTGTGAGCCCTATAAGGGACAGTGACTGACAATGTAAAAGCGCTGCAGAATATGATGGCGCTATACAAGTAAGCTAGATAAAAAAAAATTTTAAAATTACCTATTTTATTACAGACAGACTCTCTTTAACCAGTTCTGGACTGTCCATTAGCTTTATACCTCAGGGCGGTCCACTATTGAACCGTAAATTCTCGCAGTGTTAAGCAGCTGCTCAAAATCATGCAGCTGCAGATTTAGGAATCAGCTGTAACTACTATCGGAGCTCCTTTAGAGAAGAGAGGAATGGCTTATTACCATCCCTGCCTTCCTGATCGCTGTATACACAGTGCTCATGTAATCTACTGGGGACTAGAAACTGTAAGAGCTGCTGGACCCAGAGGTTAGGAGGCTGCATTTCTCCACCAACTGGGGCTTAATGTTTCAGGCCTAGTTACAGGGAAAATCAGCCACCCCCCCCAAAAAAATCTAAGTTAAAAGTAACATTAAAAAAAACACCAATACTATGCTCACATCACAGGTTCAAGCCCTGCCCCCAGCTTCATAACACTAAATAACAATTACCGTAACGGAGAGGGAAAACTATTTTAGGCTAAAGCCCCACATTGTGGAAACACTGCTTTTTTGTTGCAGATTTTGTTGCCGTTATTTGAGCCAAAGTCAGGTGTGGATTGAGCAGAAAGGAGAAGTAGAAGTACTTTCTTTTGTAGCCACTCCTGGCTTTGACTCAAAAAATGCAACAAAAAAAGCAACTTTTCCGCAATGTGGGGCCTTAGCCTTAAAAAGTTTTTTTTGTAGAACTTTGTGCTATTAAAAAAAACTGTGAAACGTGAAAACCAGACACATTTGTTTACATTTTCCTGGATATAAAGAGAAAACAAGCAAAAATAAAAATAGCATAAAAATAATGTTCATGTGTCACTGAAAAAAGACGAAAACATTTGAATAACTCAACCTAAAAAAATGTTATAGCCTTCAAAACCATATGAAAAAAAACTGAAAATGTGTCTGGTTCTGAAGCCGGGAAATTGTCCTGGTCAATAAGTGGTTAATCAGTAAACAGTAATCATTTGGCTATTACAGCTCAATTACAATATAGCAAATTCATATTAAACAACACATATTAAATAAGAATAACAGATTTATTAATAGAAGCTTGATGATTGTTTCTAGATAACAGATGCTTTTCTATACTGCGCAGAATTAAAATAAAAAAAGGAAAAAACCTATAAAAAGTAATAATAGAAAGAAATAATAGACACCCCCTATAGTCCCCCCCCCTTTTCTTAACCTGATTTACTAGATTTTGTACTAAATTTGTACAGTCCTGCTTTTGTTGTAACTCTATGATATTAGCTGTTCCTGCTGCGCCAGGACTATCCTTTCCTGTAATTGTAACAGTTTTATTTGGTTCTCTGTTCTGCACATAACTTGTAAACATCTTTAAAGGGATTCTATCATTAAAAAAACACGTTTTGAACTAAGAGCACGTAGGAATAGCCTTTACAAAGGCGATTCATCTCTTACCTTTATCTTGAAGGTCCGCACTGCCGTTTTTGAATTTTTATTCATTCTTCATTGTGCTGAGAAGGCACAGGGGGACGTTCCCCCTGTGTTCAAAATGCACAGGAGGCATTACCCCTGTGCTCTGAGCAGGGCGTTGTCACCCAATCCAGCGCCGCCTTTCTTCTGCTCCGTAGTCATTCACCTCCTTTTCTTACAGGAGACCACCGCAAAATGGTCGACGGAACAGCCGACTGGCTGGTGGTCTCTCAGCACAATGAAGAATGAATAAAAATTCAAAAACGGCAGCGCGGACCTTCAAGATACCTACGTGCTCTTAGTTTAAAACGTGTTTTTTAATGATAGAATCCCTTTAATAAAGATATAATGTTAAAAAAAAAAAAAAAAGAAAAGTACAGTATATGTTTTAAATAGCTAAGCTTTTACATGTGTTGACTATATGGCCAATGTTAAGGAAAAGTGTAATATATTTGATATGGTCATAAATACTGCCCTAATTGCATAAATAGGCTTATGGTTCTTTGAATATTCTTCTTCCAAGTCCACTTTCTTGATAAATTGTTGAAGCACACTTGGAGGAGTCTTGGGCTAGAGGATTCATCGCTGTTCAAGGGATTCTTTACTTGGTAACTTTGCTGTGGTTTGATAAGATCTGGAACCTTAGCCTACGGCCCCACATAGTGAAACATAGCAGAAACTCACCTTTTTCTCTGCAGCATTTTGTTGTTGCATTTTCGCTTAGTTTATTGTACCTATAGGGAAAATGCCAGTGTGTACGCAGATAAAATTGACATGCTGCTATATTCAAAAACGAGGGCGTTTTTATAAACACAGCTTTTCCACTGCAGACTTTTTCCGGCAATGTGTGGATGGGATTGGACAGAATTGGCTAATTGCAGATACTATAAAACTCAAATTTTTTTTTGCTGTGGCGTTTCTGCAGCGTTAAAAACGCTGTGATTTTGCTACATGGGGCTTCAGTCTCAAAATAATAACAAAAAAGTACTGAAATTGCCTATACATATTAGATATTTATCTGATGAAAATAATGATTTTGATGGGTTTAGCCAACAATATAATCTCTATGGCGTGTCCTAACTCTTCCTCAGTGACAAATGTCAGGAGAGATAAGGATAGGACATTCCTTTCAAAAAGAATATAAATGACTGTTATAAAATACAGAAAGGATTAGGTTGCCAACTTCAAGTTATTGAACTATCTTTAGGGAGATAGTTCAAGGGTTGCAAAAAATCCAGAGCCTGAGCCATATTCTCAATAGTGACATACCCTGGGTGTTTCTTTCATAGACAACAGTACTAATCGGATACTTTCTCATATATACATATGATACATATACATATAATACATATATGGATGTAAAATACATATATTTTACATCCAATAACTCAAAGGTGATATCTCCTCTGATTGTAAAAATATTGTTTTCTCATCTCCATTTGCCCCAGATGGCCAAGAACACTTCTTCCAACCACAAGTTTTGTTTTAGTTTTTTTTTTTTTTTTTTGTTTTCTTTTTTTACAGCGTTTGCCACACAGACCTCTTGGGTTCCTCACTTTTTCATCATCCTCTCCCTCCTGTGTTCTAACAGTCATCCTTCTGCCCCAACTAACACTTAGCTCCTAAATTCTGTAATAGTTTGATGCAGGGTGTTGTCCTGAAGATAACAGTTACACACAGATGGTGCGCCCCACAGTAACTAGTGTCACACTGAGCGCACCCTACAGGAATTAGTTTAACACATAATGCACCCTCCAGTAATTGGGTTTACACATTATGCCAAGCAAATAATGAGATCCTTAGTAATATTACTTCCTCAGTGTTCCCCCCCTTCCACCAAAAATGCCCAGTAGTTCTCCTATAGTAAGTATGTTCCACCAGTGTGATTCACATTGTAATTGTTAGATATAAAGAAAATATAGAAATACCTCACTTGTATTCTAACCACCTTCTGTGACATGGTGCAGGCCACAGGCTTCCAATGGCTTTTGGCCTGAACTGTTGCTTCCTGCCTGTGCCACTGATTCACTCCCACATAGGTTCCAGTCCTAAATTGGCTTGTAGCCTATAAAGCTAATTAGTGGGGCAGGGAACCATCGACTCCCATGCCACCTCATAGTAGTCAACTGTATTGGAGGATGCTAATAAAAGTTAATTGTGAGTTTTGGGGACATTGGAGGCACTAAATAAAAGATCTAGGTTCCATGCTCCAGATCTTTTGTACTAAAGACCCAGAGAAATTTTAACAGTGTTCAATATTGAATCACTTGGTGAACTATGACTAATTGATGTCATGTCTTCCAGAGGCATTGTTGTGATCTGAAAATAGTCTAAGTACCGTGCATGCTTGAAACATCAAATCATTATACACAACACAGAGAAAATATACCATAAAATACCAGTATATTATAGATTACCGTATTTCTCCAAGCAATTTTCTCTGAAAAAATGGCTACGGCTTATTTTCACGGTAGGTCTTATTTTTCAGGCACCGGAGCGAATAAGAATCTTATCTGATTCGCGCTGGACTAATCTTGTAAAATGGTTAGGGTTGTGGTTAGTAACCCTAACTTACATTCACAATTGATGGTGCAGTGTCAGTGGATCTTACACAAAATTACTGGCATCTCTCTCTCTCTCTCTCTGTCTCTAAACACTTTGTGTGGCACTGTGCCCTCTCTATCTCCTCTCATTTACGCTAAGGGTGAGGTGCTGTAGTGGAGTGGATGCGCTGTGGGAGCGATCAGGGGTGGCACCTGACTTCTGGTCACATAGGTAGCCAAGCCCACGGCATAGTAGCAGACAGGAAGTGGCACTCGGAAGACGAGCTCAGGAGGCAGGACTCTGGAGCGGGTGAGCAGATTTTGCCCTGACGTGGCGGGAGGTAGCAAGGAACTTGTCCAGGATGGTTGCGAGCTACAGTATGCTTATTCTTCGCCTCTATGTCAACTCCTTGAAGTTCTTGATGATGCGATAGATTGTTGACTGAGGTGCAATCTTTCTAGCTGCAATACTCTTCCCAGTTAGGCCATTTTTGTGCAGTGCAATGATGACTGCACGTGTTTCTTTAGAGATAACCATGGTTAACAGAAGAGAAACAATGATGGCAAGCACCAGCCTCCTTTTAAAGTGTCCAGTGGTGTCATTCTTACTTAATCATGACAGATTGATCTCCAGCCCTGTCCTCATCAACACCCACACCTGTGTTAATGGAGCAATCACTGAAACGATGTTAGGTGGTCCTTTTAAGGCAGGGCTGCAATGATGTTGAAATGTGTTTTGGGGGATAAAGTTCATTTTCTAGGCAAATATTGACTTTGCAAGTAATTGCTGTTAAGCTGATCACTCTTTATAACATTCTGGAGTATATGCAAATTGCCATTAGAAAAACTGAAGCAGTAGACTTTGTAAAAATTTATATTTGTATCATTCTCAAAACTTTTGGCCATGACTGTACTACAGAAACCCTGCAAAATCAAGCTAGGGCTTATTTTCGTGGTAGGGCTTATTTTTTGGAGAAACAGGGTAATATAACCAGACACCAACATACCATGACTTAATAGTTCCACAATATAATACTGAATCATAATAACACCATACAATGGCTGAATTACTGTATTCAGGCAAAAAGCAACTGAATAATACCAAGGCAAAGTAAGTAAATAAGACCTTCATTCAATGAGTAAACAGTGGACAAAATGCCTTACATGATGTTTGCAGGTCAATATTACACTATAAACTAGACAACAAAATAAAAGTCAAAATGCAATGACTGACACTTGATAATTCACTAATAGCCATTGCCATTCTTTATTGCCTGGTCTTTCTGGTCACTATCCAGCTATCCGTTTACTACATGGATATTGTTGACATCTCTCCCAATCCTTCCATATCCTTTTGCAGTAAATCCTGAACCATTGTAGAAGCACAGACCATCACTGTCTGGTAACACAACATTTATAGTTAGAATTTTTATATCAAATGGACATGATACTCTACTGTGAAAAATAAGTTTTAATGGTTGCAGATTATTACTGGTATGTACAGTATAGCTTTATCATTGCTTGTAACCTTCATAATCTGGGTTACTGAACAATATATTTTGAAGGGGTTTTTTTGGTTTCTAAGGTAACAAAGCAGTTACAAAACTAATATAAAAAAAGTGTTTCTGTAAATAAAGGTATTGATTGTTCAAACCCTGTCATTTCTAGACAAAAGCATAAAACTACAATTAGTAAAGCTTATTTCACTGGCAACATAGACATAAAGCACAACACTTATAGCTGTTTTGCGCATTGTAGGCAAATCATCTCCCTGCTCCGATATTGTTTTCTCTTTGACATCACAGAGCTGCTCATGTGTAGTGCAATGCATAAAATAGAATCTTTTTATGCCAGAAAAATGCCTGCAACAGGCATTGTTAAAGCTGCCTTCACTCCTATTTCCATTCCAATATAAAGAACTGCCATATGATGTACTCATAGTGGTTATTCTGCTGCATATTTGAATATATCTATGGTATGAAATATGAATGCTTTTGTTCTTCATTGTAGAAGCTGTTTATCTTAATCTCTTCTCTCCCAATTGCTGGCAGAGAGTTATTGGTTTATATTAGATCTTCTTCCAAGTGTAAATATCAATCATAATTCATAAGACATGACATGAATTTCAAGACCACTTACTGGCCACTAGCCACAGTTTATACTTATTAAGTCTGTACGAAGCATAGTCTTAAATGCCTAACTTCAGATAGTGTTTCTCTTCCCAAGTGACTTCACGCTACACCGGTCTGTATTTGAAAAACTATGGACATATAAGTTACTCATATCATATTATCCTTCATTTTTGTAATTGACTGATCTGGGTGAGTTGAAGCAAACCCACTGGGGAATATGCACCAACCCTTAATACTACACGGTGTAGCCCAAACAACATATTGTTTCTCAGATGCTTGGAACACAACATACATTTAAAAGGAGTTTGTTACCATTAAAGCTTGCTAGCAAACCAGCCACAGGTCATGTAAGTGGTATTATATTGAGCATCCTCATCATATAGTACCTTTAGATAGTCCAGTTGATGCACATTTCTTTGAAAAGACCATTTTAGAACCATGCAAATGAGGCTCAAGTGCAATGGCGGTGCCAGAGGCTCTGCAGTTCGAGCCTGAATACAGAGCCCTTGGAGGCTCTAGCAAACCCCATTGGACTTGAGCCTCATTTGAATAGTTCTAAAATGGTCTTTTAAAAGAAATATATTTCTAAGAATGTCTTTTTCAAGGAAATGGTGCATCTATTGTACTATCTAAAGCATAACGTCCCCTAAATTGCACTGTGTCTGGTTTGATATAGAATTTCCTGGTCACCGACTTGCTTTAAAAAGTACTTGTAAGGCCCATCCTAGTAATCCAACAAGGGGTCTGATCACCTGAACTAATAGCATCATAAGGACCTATAAAGCTGTTATATTAGGTCATTACTGTAGACCCACTGTTGGAATAAGATTTGCATCCATATCCAGGGCATTAAAATAAACCCATATTAAGATGCTTGACCTGTGTTTTAAATATATTCAATATGCTTGTCATATATATAATATTTCATATTTCTTCTCACTAGTTATATGATATACATTTTAATCAAGCATCTGTTGTAAATGCTATTTTTTTGGCCACATTAACATTCTTATCTCTGTCGGTGACTGTTACAAGATATACTAATTACCAAGATGAATCCTATATGTAGCTTAATTACCAAGTTATTCCTTATCACTGATTTGCAATGATGTGATGACCTTCATTATGGTATGGGGAAGATTACACTTTTATTTAGATGTCCTATTTAACTCAATACTTTGATTTTCTATTTTAAATAGACCATTAAAGGGTATTACATTTTGATACACCATATGAGATTAAATTATGCTTAAATTATTTTAGCGATGACACTTACAAATGTGCTTTCTGAGCTATTTTCTTTCTCTAATACCTTATAATGTGATAACCACTGCTTGCTAAGGACCGTTTACATGGGCCAATGATTGAGCGAATAAACAGGGCAACGATCAGCCAACAAGCAAGGATTAATTTGGTGGTTGATCATCTTTTATTAAGTCTATTATGGGGGTTAGTGGTCATATAAATGATCACTTTTCTCTATACAGTTTGCAGCAGGCCATGTAAAGGCCCTTTAAAGGAGCACTTATCAACTTGTTACTTATATCAATGAACAGCACTAGCTACAGTCATGAAATTGGGCTGTGTGAAAGTCACTTTTGAAACCTCAAATTAGATGCTATGTCCTGGTATACTGCACAGTATTAACACTGGACTTTGTGAACACCAGTTAAACACTATCTAGGTCTATGTTTATCACTTCATCTGGTTCTAGCTTAAATATACATGGACCTGTTGAACAGCATATGTGGAGTATTCATGCGTATTAGTACATGTATCAGGCCTATAGGAGAACAGATAGATCATAGATGAAAATAGCAGTTTGCATATAAAACTATGCAGGCATTAAAGAGACATTTGTGGCATATCCACAGGATAGTGACCCGCACTTATCTATAGAAATGACCCCCGTCAAACCCATCTTGCCTCATCCAATCCCATTGAGAATCAAATCCAGGGTACTATTGATAGGTTTTTAGAAACAGTGGATTGAAGTTATAGAAACAATGGAGCTACACTGTTTCTATAACTTCCATAGAAGTAGATAGGAGTTAAGGAAAGTATAGTACACTGTGCTATGCTGTTTCTGCATCTCACAAGCATCATGTTATCATAGCTCAAGGTGCTATGTTCTTTCTTTAAATCTGTATCAAAATGTAGTAAAATCTCATTAGCGAGGCTATTGGCTATATCTGACTTGTACTATTACTACCTTATCCTTTTATCCTACAGGTGCATCTCAATAAATTAGAATATCTTTCAAGTGTTTTATTTCTGTAAATGTTGATTATGGATTACAGGTAATGAAAACTCAAATCTAAGAAAATTAGAATATTGTAAAAAAGTTCAGTATAGTAAATTCAGTGTGTCACCTGCCAAGGTTTCCTAAGCCTTTAAATGGTCCCTCAGTCTGGTTCAGTAGGACACATAATCATGGAAGACGCTGATTATGAATTGTATTACTGAATCACTGAAATGAATGAACGTTTCAAAAATATTCTAATGTATTGAGATGCTCCTGTATTTTGTACTTGGCTTACTTTAGTTCAAGATAATTACTGTAATACAAGCCTATTTGGAAGATACCTACCTATAGTTTCTATAACATTGTAACTTGAGGCACCTCACGTTATAGTTTTGATCCTTTTTGAGTCTGATTTATTAATAAAAAAGTAAATAACTTACTATGAAGGTAAAAATGGCATTTATATTTCATTACCATGTGCATAGTTATTTTGACTGAAATTTATTTTATATATATATATATATATATATATATATATATATATACAGTACAGACCAAAAGTTTGGACACACCTTCTCATTCCAAGAGTTTTCTGTATTTTCATGACTATAAAAATTGTAGATTCACACTGAAGGCATCAAATCTATGAATTAACACATGTGGAATTATATACTTAACAAAAAAGTGTGAAACAACTGAAAATATGTCTTATATTCTAGGTTCTTCAAAGTAGCCACCTTTTGCTTTGATTACTGCTTTGCACAGTCTTGGCATTCTCTTGATGAGCTTCAAGAGGTAATCACCTGAAATGGTTTTCACTTCACAGGTGTGCCCTGTCAGGTTTAATAAATGGGATTTCTTGCCTTATAAATGGGGTTGGGACCATCAGTTGTGTTGTTCAGAAGTCAGGTGGATACACAGCTGATAGTCCTACTGAATGGAGTGTTAGAATTTGTATTATGGCAAGAAAAAAGCAGCTAAGTAAAGAAAAATGAGTGACCATCATTACTTTAAGAAATGAAGGTCAGTCAGTCCGAAAAATTGGGAAAACTTTGAAAGTGTCCCCAAGTGCAGTGGCCAAAACCATCAAGCGCTACAAAAATACTGGCTTACATGAGGACCGCCCCAGGAAAGGAAGACCAAGAGTCACCTCTGCTGCAGAAGATAAGTTCATCCGAGTCACCAGCCTCAAAAATCGCAGGTTAACAGCAACTCAGATTAGAGACCAGGTCAATTCCACACAGAGTTCTAGCAGCAGACACATCTCTACAACAACTGTTAAGAGGAGACTGTGTGCAGCAGGCCTTCATGGTAAAATATCTGCTAGGAAACCACTGCTAAGGACAGGCAACAAGCAGAAGAGACTTGTTTGGGCTAAATAACACAAGGAATGGACATTAGACCTGTGGAAATCTGTGCTTTGGTCTGATGAGTCCAAATTTGAGATCTTTGGTTCCAACCACCTTGTCTTTGTGCGATGCAGAAAAGGTGAACGAATGGACTCTACATGCCTGGTTCCCACCATGAAGCATGGAGGAGGAGGTGTGGGGGTGCTTTGCTGGTGACACTGTTGGGGATTTATTCAAAACTGAAGGAATACTGAACCAGCATGGTAACCACAGCATCTTGCAGCGGCATGCTATTCCATCCGGTTTGCGTTTAGTTGGAGCATCATTTATTTTTCAACAGGACAATGACCCCAAACACACCTCCAGACTGTGTAAGGGCTATTTGACCAAGAAGGAGAGTGATGGGGTGCTACGCCAGATAACCTGGCCTCCACAGTCACCAGACCTGAACCCAATCGAGATGGTTTGGGGTGAGCTGGACCGCAGAGTGAAGGCAAAAGGGCCAACAAGTGCTAAGCATCTCTGGGAACTCCTTCAAGACTGTTGGAAGACCATTTCAGGTGACTATCTCTTGAAGCTCATCAAGAGAATGCCAAGAGTGTGCAAAGCAGTAATCAAAGCAAAAGGTGGCTACTTTGAAGAACCTAGAATATAAGACATATTTTCAGTTGTTTCACACTTTTTTGTTAAGTATATAATTTCACATGTGTTAATTCATAGTTTTGATGCCTTCAGTGTGAATCTACAATTTTTATAGTCATGAAAATACAGAAAACTCTTGGAATGAGAAGGTGTGTCCAAACTTTTGGTCTGTACTGTTATATATATATATATATACAGTATATATATACAGTATATATTCATGTACAGTAGCTTGCACAGCATGTTTGTATCCAAATTGCAAACTACTGTTCATGCAATTTATTTTAGTTCCACAGATATCTATATATATAAAGTTATATAGGCTTGATGAGCTGCACTGTAAATATGTGCCTTTTTGGGACACACTGTATGTTTGAGCTTTATTTATATCAATTTTATTTGGTAGAAATGCTTAAAAAGCTATTTTCCAACACTTTATTATTATTTTATTATTATTATTATTATTATTATTATTTGTTTCTACCTTACACTCATCATAAAGGATATTAAACATTTATTGTACAGACTTTTACTGCTGGGGATAACAAATATCAATATATTATTTGATATTTTTGTTATATTTAGCCCTTCCCATTACACACTTTTTTTGTTTTTGTGTGTTAGTTTATAACTCCCAGTTTATATATGAACTAGAGAAATGGGAAAACTTAGAGTGTTTATGTATTTTTTATGTCATCACAGACACTGCTGTGGTGCCCACTCAGGAAAACCATATTAAAACTAGTGATACATGGCAAATTTGGTCGCAACTCCCATTGTGCGACAACAGATCTCTGGGTCGCCTTGCAACTCTTTCACTATTGTTAGTCAATGGAGTGACATTGCGACCCCGAGGGTCCCGCTTCACCCTTGCAGCCTTTCACTAACATTAGTGAAAGAGTTTCAGGCAACCTTGCGATCTTTGGTCGCGCAATGGGAGCTGTGACCAAATCTTATTAAGCAATTAGTTATTTTAATGTACCCCTCTTTACAGTTTGGCAACTGTTTTTGACATTGACATTATCTGTATGAGGACTTGCTTTATGGAAGAGAAATTGCACTATAAAGTAATCCATCTTTGCTTTCTGGTCCCCTTTCTGAATAACATTACTGGATTATTGAGAAACTCCATATCCAACGCATAATTCTGCTAATATTGCTATACTTAGTTGCCATATTGCTTTCAATTTAAAAATTGAAGGGATCCTTCTCTTTAGTGGGATCACGTGATCTCTTTCTTACCTGACATGAATAACATGTCTGTCTGTGTAATCCAAAAGTCACAATCTCACTTGATGTATGATGCATTATTCCAGACAAGACAAAAAGAAATATCCAGGGTGGAGGTAATAAAATTAAAAGTCCATTGGTTGATCCAACATTAAAAACTCATGATGTGCATGACATAAAAAACATTTGGGGCCGTTGTCCAACATCAAACATTCCTCTCCGTTCTGATGTGTTTCAATTTGGATCCTTGAGTCCTCTATTGTGTTGCTTGTTTGGTTACATATATTATGGAGGACTCGTTATATTTTTGAGAACACATGTGATTTGATTCCAATTTAGAGTTTTCAGGTGAGCTATTGTATATTAGATCATTGTCAGCTCTTACGCCACACTCTTTGATTAAGAACTGGAGGATCCAGTTCGATCACGTCAGAGAGATGAGGGGTCGCTGTCACAAAATGAGTTTTTAATGTTGGATCAACAAATGGACCTTTAATTTTTATTACCTCCATGCTGGATATTTTTTACCTGTCTGGAACTCTGCATCATATAGGAAGTCAGATTGTGACTTTTGGATTACACAGAAAGACATGTTATTCATGTCAGGGAAGACACTAAATATCTGAAATATCCCTTGAAGTTTCATATAGAAAGCAATATGGCAACACTAGCAGAATTATTTTTTGGATATATCGGTATATAATGATAGACAAGAAAAATATCCGAGTATGATATTCTGTCATTGCCCAATATATATTCATACTCTGCACTTTTTTAAAAATTGTGGCAAAGCCATGGCATTTGTTTTCCATTTGGCAAACTTTTTGCCAACAATGATGAACTTGACCGCATTGTGTGAACAGATCTGTAGGCTTTGACAAGAAGCAGCTCACGTTGTTCTAGATATGATAGTGGCAAAATGAGAAACAAAGGTATTACTATAAAATGTCTATACATTTTGTTCTTAGTGAATTAACAGGCTAAATGTAACAAGAGAAAAAAAAATTTCCTCATAAAGCAATAAAACTCAACGGCTTTCAATAAAGGTTCATGTCATTAACAAATACCTAAAATAAAGGATTGAAGACTTTTAATGATATTGTGTACATACAAAAATACTTTTATCACTTTCAAAAGAATGAAACCATTAGCTCTGCTGCAGTTTAATATTAGTATTTTGACCTTTTTCCCAAGGACTTTCCTTGTGCTTGTGCCTAATGTATATATAGTATACCCAATGATCTATCGATCAGGAAAATGAATGCACCTTGAGCATCAACCAATTCCCATGGAAATAAAAAAAAAAAAAAAAAAGACAGTAAATCTAGTTCATGTCCCATAGGAACTAACATAAGGATACTCTGGTATTCTTAGAATTCCTTTGTTATGCAACCCCACTTGGATCTTGTACTAGCTATAACAATATATTAGTATCTTCCAGGATGTCCATATAAGTTCTGACTCCATATTGTATTATATTGTAGTGTTTAGTCTGTAATTTGGAACAAATAAAATGTGTTCCTATCTATTCCTGTGCCAAACTGTTCCTTATACAACTCAGTGTACCTTTCTGCCAGCTATGCAGTATGCATTGAGATCTCCACAGCATCCTCCTTGCAGGTATATGAATTGCAAACAAAGATTTTGAAGAACATATAAAACGTTCAAAAAATGGAATTTAATGTTATTTCTTTACTTAAAGATATATTCAAGATATTTAATAAAAACAATTTGACTTGGAGGGGAGATTTCTGACTTTAGTGTATACTGATATAGTGGTAACTTACTGCATATTTTAACAAATGCAAAAGGAACTGTTATCTAAATGTATCATTAAGATAACACACACCTAACAAAGTATGTACATAGACAAATATACATATGAAAGCAGTAAACACATAATTAAAATAGTATATTAAAAAACATACAGCATGATAAATGGAGCACCTAAGGTTGACAATAATTATAAACCCCAAAACCGCCATGTACCAAAATGTTTTACTTTTATCATACATTTTACACCAGAAACTGCCATAAAATAGGATAAATCTGTCCTTTGTCTGACAGATCCTGTTTGTTTAAAGTTCATCAGGGTTTTGTAAGGAATTTATAATGGAGACACCTAACACAGCCTCCAAACTAGCCAATGTTGTAAGATCAGCTTTTGTAAAGGGGCAGGTTTTAGGCTGTGTTCAGGGTTCTTAAGGTTGGGGTAGGTATGCTAGTTTTGAGTCCATAGCCTAGACCTATGTAGAATTCTACCTTCCATCACAGAAACAATGAACACACAAACAGTATGGCACCTTAATTTAACATTTGGTTATTATTCGGCCAGTGTATTCTGTCTGTTGCCAAGGAAACACTTTAGCTGATAGGTGTATAAATATTTCATATATAAATATATATACCATATGTGTGTGTGGTTCTAGCATTATTTTATCCATACTAAACTTTATAATGTTAGGTAACATTTCCATGCTACAAATGATATATTTTCTGTTACATTTGTAAGTAAGATGTGTCACACATTGCTAATTCTAATTACTTCATTATGCTCTTGCAGTTACTTTCCGTACATCATAGCCTCACCATTTACATTATGATGTCTCTCTAGTTATCCACGTGTTAATCAGGCATGAAATGTTTCTGCTTTTGACACTACTGTTGTCCTTTGATGTCTGCCTTATATAATTATACACCAACACAACAGTTTTTTCCCACACATCAACATGTAAGGAATATATTATAATCTGTATTTTAATTGAAATACTTTATTTTACTCATAACACAGTACTCTCTTAACCATTTTTCACTTTTGTTTTCTTCTCACCTTCCAAGAGCTATAACTTTTTTACTTCTCCATCAATTTAGTTCCTAGCTGTCATGACAACCGAAGAGCATCTCCTATGATATTGTGGGGGTGCCAGATGACAAGAGATTGGCCCAATGACCAGTATACAACCCTGTAGGTAGTGCAGTTGCAATAAACTACAACATCTAGAGGTTTAACAGCCACAAGCAGTACTATCACTGTTCACAGCTGTTAACACTGAGTGTTGGCTGAATAATACTGCCATCACTCGTGCAGTATGGCACGGGCTCAGTCCCTGTGCCTGTGCTATATTCTCTTTTTATCCCACCCACCATATATTTACACTGGGCTGTCACAAAAGGGTTAAAATTAAAATTTGTCAATCCAGTACTCTGGAAATCCTACTAATATAATAGCATTAATATAAAAATTAATATTATATGTCCAGGCATCATCCGCACATAAATAGACACTGACTGGTGACGGCTCATGCAGAGTAATTTATACATGTAATGAAAATAACCTTTATCACAAAAATGGCTGGGCCACTATATAAGCAATTCTACCTCCTATGCCGCCCCTGCTACCTCTTGTGTTACCCCCTCTACCTCATAGATTGTAAGCTCTTGCCCTCAGTCCTATTGTGCGAATTGACTTATTACTCTGTAATGTCTCATTTTGTCTGTACTTGAACCCTACAATTTGTAAAGTGCTGAGGAATATGTTGGCTCTATATAAATAACATTTATTATTATTATTATTATTATTATTATTATTATTATACCATGTTAAACAATGGTCTGTATATTCTACTAATATGACAACATGCTTGAGTAATGGGAAAATGACCTGCCAATATTGAAATGTTACAATATTGAATTCACTTTGTTTTGGAAGAAATTAGAGTTCTTAACTCATTAGATATAAGGTAAGAGTATCTATATCTGCAGCCAACACAAGCTAAAAGGTAATTATAGTGTACATTATAAATACATTTGATTTGGGCATGAAATGTGTATATGTAATGGTCATATTTCAATAGTTCTGAAATTTTAACACTGGTGGTCTCTAGGATGTTGGATATTTTACTCTAATAGAATTTACAAATTTTAAAGTATATTTTTCTAATTTAAGGAAGCTTTGCGGTTATGACAGTCCATGACTTCCATTAGAACTATACCCAAACTATCTATTTGAATCAATGTGGCATTTTAGAATACAATGTCCTTTTACTGTTCCAGAAACAAAACTCTTCAAGGTATCATTGACATTGTACAAAGTGCTTGTTATATGCAACAATACAGTGAATTAACAATCCACAGCAAAGAAAGCTTTCTCTTAATGGAAAAGATGCACATACTGGATTTTTGTTATTGTCTAGCATTCAATGTATACAGTGTGAAGCATTCATAAAGCAATCAGGGCTTCTTTGTCCTTCTTTACAGTTCTCACTTTACAATGTAATAAACAAAACAATCACATAATAAAATACTAGTTGAGTGGTATTATAATACATCAAGCTTGTGTAACCTCCATATACACACCTCAGATATTTGTTCATTCTCCCCATTACCCTACTTTGAGCATATCTTCAAGGTAAAGACCCAGTTCTTTTTACTTCCCAAAGTGTATTACAATGCTATTAACATATTTTGGTTTTTGTACCTAACAATGTTCTTTGTAACAATATTGTACACTGTAAATTTTGACAATAAGTGTCCACACTTATTGTCAAAATCCAAATTTCTTAAGTCAGTATTTTGTGGCTTCAGAGAATCTATCCAGATACCATGTGATGTCATACGCTTTCTAGATGAACTATACTCTATGAACAGGGGTACTTTATTTAAATGGCATATATGTACCCAACACCACTAATTGAAATATGTTCATGATCATAATAATAATAATAATATGGGAAATTCTGCCCTGAAGCATTATTATTAAGATTGAAGTAGGAGATAACTAGTAAAATTAATTCAACATTGCTTTTTTAAAAAACACAAAAACAAAGCAAAATTGCCATTTGACGGCATAGTCTGAATAAACCCTTAAGCTTCCAGCTTTCCAATACTAGGCAGCTACTTAGGCTGGGTTCACATCTGTGTTGGTGTTTCCACACCCAAACAGTTTTTGTGATCTGTCAAAAGATCATAAAAACTGATTAGAACGAGTCATTTAAAAAAACCAATGGGTATGCGTTTGGAGCATTTCTGCCATGTATCTGCTCTTTTGGAGGGAGGCAAAAGTCGGACTTGCAGCACTTTTGCTCTGCTTAAAAAAAATTAGGATACACGACAGACTGAAATGGATCCATTTTTTAACATTGAGGTCTTTGGAAGGCAGACATAATAGGATTACCAATGGATGGTAATCCATTTGTGTCAATTTTTCAATTGATTTTCCCTATTCACAATTCTGTGCGCATGCTCAGAATGGAGAATGAAGATGGGGGAGGGGATTTAGGGAATGGATCCTCCAAAAAACGGACACAAATGAACAGAAAGTTACGCTATTTGACAGATGCCCATTGATGGATACGTGTGTGCTGTGTAACAGTTGGTCTGTTTTTTTTTCATGAATCTGTTGTTTTTTTTAGACAGATTCGCAGCAGCGGAAACCAGGCGCAGATGTGAACATAGCGTTAGGGTAGGTTTGATGTTGTGCATGACAAAGGCTGAAATATGCAGCAAGCCTGTAACAAATTTGCATTAAATTGTGTTTCTATTATAAAACATAAAAAATATCCCATTTATGAATCCATCCTAATAGGCTCAATTATATTTTTCAAAATTTAGAAGCCATAGGTAGTAGGAAGTATCACAATCTGTACAACATAACCCTAATGGTCCATATAATGAAATCTGCCTTTAAAAAAAAAAAAAAGTAGAAATTCTTACTGAAATCCAGTACTGGGGTCCACCACAAGAAATTCCAGATTATACTCTCCCCTCAGGAACAATAGCAATTGCTGCAAAACCTTCCTTTACAAGTGATTCAAAGTAACTGTGGGAGAAAAATAAATTGAAAATACATTTACAGTAAATTGGAACTAGTAGGCATAAAGATTATAAATATCTGTTGTGCAGATATTCATGCTAATACTTTTAACATATACTGTACACTAGAGAAACGGAACTTAATCTCAGTAGATGTGCAAAAACAAATGTTGCATGAACACGAATTCTATGCTCTGATAGGACTAGAATCAGTTTGTGAAATTAACCAGAGGGAATTGTAACGTGCCCTTTTTTACTTTGCAATTTACTAATAATTGAACAAGGACAGAGAGATGCTGGTGGATAATCAAACATCTAGCATGCACAAGGATGCATCTTTAGAAGGGATGTATTGTGTACAGGTTTTTAGAATTAACATATTTTTATCTTAGTTTTAAATAATGCACTATGTACCACTGTGAAAACTAAATAGCTTATTTAGCACATTCCATACATTTAACCCCTTCCTGACATGACTTTTAATTTTCGTTTTCTACTTGCTTCCTTCCAAAACTTTTTAAAAATGTTATATAGTGCTTTCTAACTAAATCATTTAACCTCTTCCAGCACCTTGATGTAACTGAATGTTGAGGTGGCAAGGTATTTAAACTTAGTGGTGTAAGTGCAGCTGTAGTAGCAGCCACAGGGCTGTTATTTGCTGGTGTAACCCAAGCAGGTAATGCTCCCTATTGCAGATGGCCAAAAGCAGTAGGGAGTGCCCCGGAGACCAGGAGAGGTAAGTAACACTGGTGTGTATTAGTCACCTTCCCTGAGCCTCTGATCATTATACTCTGGGGTCTAAAAAGACCCCACAGTATAATAGTTAGTTGGTCGTCCACTATGAGGCATAATACTGTGTGGAGGGGCCACTATGGGACATTACAATGTGTGGAGGGGATGCTATGGGACATTATTCTGTCTAGAGGCCACTTTGGGACATTATAGTGTGTGTAAATGGGGCATTATACTATATGGGGGCCAGGAAAGGGGGCGCTATGCCGTGGGGGGGCCCCAAGTCAAAAGTTTTCTATGGGACCCAGTCTTTTTTCTAGTTACGCCCCTGTTTAAACTGAACCTTAACTTTCAAGCAAGTTGTAATTTTCTGACAGAATTTGTGTCATTGATACATTTTGTAATATATTTTATTAACAAATTTTGACTCCTTTCTACAAAATTCCATACTGGAATCTAATTTTTGGCTCTTCGTTATGCTCCACTGTTTCTCTGTTGCAGTAGTTCAGATGTGTCCTCCATAACTTGTCCTCTTGGATGGACATATCAATATATTTGCATCACATCATATTTCATATAAAATTACTTTGGCAAATATCACTGTCACCCATTGAAAGCAAATAGAAAAAGTGTATATGTCACTTTAAAAAGCCCAATGAAATACCCATTTCCCTACCAATGTTTGAGCACTGTTTCCAATGAATGAAACCTGTAGTCCATCTTCATTATCTTCATAGCTGCTTATAAAGACCAGTGCTACATAACCATGCATGTGTCATCTACTAAGAACTGTCCAGTCTGGCCATTGCAAGCTGAAAATGTAATAGTGCAATTGGTGTGCAGATCTTGAAAGAAAGGGCAGTAGGTGAGTGAATTCACAGGTACAGTGGTGGTGATTTGCCCACATGGTTGTTAAAGTTTTAAAAAACTTGTATGTTTGGAAAACCCCTTTAAAAGGTACCTGAGTTTTTATGAAAAGTTGAAATATGTGCAGGGTCTTGCAGGGCAGTCTGTTCTACGACTGTATAAGCCTTCATACATGATGTCCTATTAATTTGTTCTGCTAATAATCAAATTATTGTTGAAACACATTTTGCATTTGTCTCTCCGCCATGAGGTGTGTACATTAAGGAGCAATGTGAAAAGCTGTGAAAAGCACAACTGACCACACTGTAGGAGATCCAGGAACACTAGACTGTAAACACAGAACAAATACGGTGCAAATACATGCAACCAAGCAGACAAAACACAAGAAAAAATCTGAGCACAGTCAGTAAAGCTGTGAGGTTTGAGGATCCTCAGACTTTTGCACACAGCAACAGTTTACAGACCTGTCTGTGCAGACTGTGAGCAGAATCAACCCCTCCTTCCTCCATTCACTGTGTGAAGAGAGAAAAGGACTGCCCTCTAAATTCACTGAGATAGGGAAGACCAGAATAGAATATATCTATGGACAGACTTCCTTAACAACAAAAGAGTGAACTGTAAATTATTTAGGCAGAAAGCAGCCACGTTTTTAATTAAAGTGCATAACATTTTGGTCCAGAATCACATGCTTTATGAAATGAGACTAAATTGTCTGAAAAGTTAGACATTTAATTATCCTTTCTAAACACAACCTAGCTTATCGCAAAGTAGTACACTAACTATTCTTTTTGTGTCTATGTTTGACCATCCAGTTGTGGAAGTGAATTGCAGCCTTTTAAGGTTTTTGCTAGCATGATATGATATTGTATTTAATTGGTTTCAAGACAAATTGAAATCTTTAAGCAAGTTGGAAATCACCTAACTGCACATGGCAGCTGTAGTTTCTATTACAACCTTTTTGAGGTCTGTGCGACTGAACATTTTCATTCAATATTTTGAGAGATGATGTCGTCAATTCAGGCTTTTTTATTTTTTATAGCTCCTTTATTTTCAGACACAGTGATATCAATGTTGTTTGTTTTATTTTATTTGATAAATAGGGGATGTGAATTTTAAGTACTATATATATCACCCGGGGAAACCAGGGTGGAACAGAAAAAACTCTGTAAAGTTGGGTGTTACATTTGGTTTGCAGACAAGTTGGTTATTAATGAGGTTAATTATCAGCCAGGTGGAGGCTCTACAAGTAAGGTGACAACCTTTTCCATAATGCTCCCTGTCTGGGGAAGACGGGCTGTGCCAAGACCTGTGGGAGCCAGTGTAGATTCAAAACCCAGATCTCTTGAATAAATACACTTAAATAATTTCTGTCATATCAGCAGACATAAAGGGGTTAACGTTTAGCCTCTTCCAGACCGCCTATAGACTATATACATCCAAGAGGTCCCTCTCTTGTTCTGCAAGGATGTACCGGTACGTCCTTGCAATTTTAAGAGCTCCCCTAGAGAAGGCAGGGAAGGTTTATTACCATCCCTGTCTTCCGAATCGCTGTGTACACAGCGCTCAATGAGAAACATATGTTTCTCATAGGGCATATTCAAATGGTGCAGTTAAAACCACATAATCACATCTGTAAAACCACATGCATTTTAATGCATTTTTGTTGCATTTTAGACTGGTGAAATACCTTTCGTTAACACATTTCACCTGTAAAATCAAAAACAGCACCAAAAATGGCAGGTTTTTTTTTGGATGTAGTTTTCACTGAATACACTTTTAGGCTAAAACCCCATGTTGTGAAAACACAGCATTTTATAATACCTGCAAAGTGCATGGGATTCTATTTAATCCCATTCACATATTGCAAAAAAAAAAATCTGCAGTAAAAAGCGCCCACGTTTTTTAAAGTTGCAGCATGTCCTTATATCTGTGGAAACGCTGGCGTGTTCCCTATAAGTATAATATGGACAGAAAGTTCGCAGAGAAACTTAGTGAAAACACTATAAAAAAAACTCTGCGGAAAAAAGTAATGTTTCTGCTGCGTTTTTTCTGCAGTTTTTTTTTGTTTGCTGCATTTCGCTACGTGGGGCCTTATCTTTAGGGTATGCTTCCTCATTTAGGTTTTTGCCTGCAGATATTCTAGCCACAACCAGTGTTGATTTATCAAGTGAATGAATGGACTTGTGCTATTTCTTTTTTTTTTTCCATTCTACTCCTGGTTTTGGCATCAAAAACCTGTATGTTCTCTGTCTTCTTTGGCATTTCCTTCGAAAGGTTTATGTTAAAGGTTCGACTTTCATACAGAAGACATAGCATTTCTTGGTGATTAACTAATCAAGTATCCTTGATTAGTTGCACCTGCCTCTAATTACCTTCTAAACTGATATGGAAGCAGACAAGGTGCACCTAATTTTTCACACATGGCATCTTCACATTGGTTTATTTTTATTGAATAAATGATGACAAAGAAGAATCTGTTATGTGTTATTTTTCAGTTGAGAGCAAATTTAATCTAATTTTAGAATTTAATGTGCAGTAGATGAGTTAATAATGTTCTGATATGTAAATCCTCAAATTTCAAAGAGGGTACACATTTTTTTAATATGACTGTATATATAGTTTAATGGGTTTTTACAATGTTAAATAGGATCCAGGAAGAAAAGAGTACTGTTGAATAATTCACAAAGAATTCCTATTGTTCACTTGGTTTCAGTGCCTGAAGGTGATATCCAGAGGTCATTCATAAGATCAGAAACTGTTTTAAAGTCTCTTCCTTTTCAGATTTATCACCACATCCCGCAATACTGAAGTTAAATTCCCGATGAACCGTAATCCCTTCTACACATATGCAAATTAAAATGCTGAGCACAATCCCAGTTAATATTCTTAAGGTTTGGAAATTCTATATGAATTTTGTAAATTTTTCTATAAACATCATATATCTCTTAGTTTCCCATTGCATTTCTTTAGTATTTATTCACACTTTGATCATCCAGTCTCTTCAGTACACTTTAAAGGCAGATTGTAAGGTGAGAGGAGATAACAAAGAGGGTTTTTCTTAGACTTTTAAGAATTTAATGAGAATCTCTGGGACTATGATCTTTTTAAATAGGTAATTTTAACTGTAAAAGCTGACACCTTCATCTATTATATGTTATTTATTGGTGTTATTTCCAAAAAGGATACAAATCTATTATTAAATAATGTCTGAGAACATTATCAGGGATAAAAGGTTCATTATGTCATTCATACATAATGGATAATCATAAGATAGCAGAATACAGATAGCATCAGAAGTATGATAATGCCAGAATTATGATTCACTATTTCACATTCCTTAGCCAATTCTTCTGTGTTAGCTCATTGCAAATGATATTGCACTCAGTATAGCGGTCTACAGTGTAGTATAAATGACTGTAATCAACAATCACACTGAAACTTGATCACTGCAAATCAGTGTCTGTTATGTCTCTGACATAGAGTAGCACAGAACTGTTTTTACTTCTATGAGCGAGAGATTTTTCTGAGAAAGTGTTTCTTCAGCTTCATTGACATTCTTTGACTTTGTTGACTATGCTAATAGAGTTATACTTCCAGTACTTAATACAACTAAAAACATATATACAATCTAGGATCCAAGCAAAGCCTCACTTATAAAGTGTAATAAAAACTACATAATAGATTGAAGTTTCTGTATTTTTTGGCTGACTCCATTTAAAGTTATTTGTTTAAAGTTTATTTACCTATATAAATGGTTTTAAGACTCTGGTCCACTAGAGTCATGACTTTGGTTTTAACGGGGATCTATGGCTAATATAACTATTCAATATCATTAATGTATTATGATCCATAATGATTTCTATGATATGTCCATTCCATCCAACAATGAATATGTGAAACCACAGATATAAGGCAACAAACTCACTCCAAAATAAGGTTGGCTTTAACTCTTTCTTTGCTTGATATCTTGTAAAAATGCAACAGAAATATCATTGAATAGATACAGAGCTGTATGTGCTCACACTTGTGCTATATTGTGCTGCACTGGTATATATTTTCTTAGAGATGGATTACTCCATGGGTAATTTTCCTTCCCTTGTTTCTTCTTATGTGAAATCTCACTCTGTGGTTGTACATGCACTTATTGGGGCTCCTGTCACTCATTCTGGATAGCTCTTTTTGTCCACATGTACCATGGTCCAATGACCACACTTCTCTGGGCTGCAGGTATTGGGATTTTCTGTTATCCCTTTCTGGGAAATGACCTTCTCTGCTTCAGTTGGGTGACTGTAGGTGACTTAATGTCCCTGGTCTGCCCAACCATTTAATCATTCATTTAAAACCAGCTCCTGTTTTCTCCTACTGTAACTCTAGATGTCTGTCTGTCCCAGATACATAATACATGAGCTATCTGTCCACCGCTAAACTCATTCCCCTGAAGACTCCTTCTTAGATTCCACCCCCCCTCCCCCAGTTCTGGTGAAAACTCTAATTTAATGCCATGCTTATAACTAGTTAAGGGCCCACAAATGAGTTTCATGAGTGTATTTATGTTGATATACATAGACCAGAATTGTCTTGTCTGCAAAGAAATCTTAACTGGTACACATGGCACTGAAGTTTGCACTAGCTTTTTCATTATGGTTAAGTCAACCATGTAAGCATTTGACACGTCCAAGTTTTATTTTTCATTTTTATTTACTGTATTCTAAGAGCTAAGTAGTCTTTATTTTTCCTTCTATAGTACAAAACTTCACAATGCTCTCAACTGCCATGAAAACCTTATGAGAGCTGTTTTATAGGGCGAGCTGTATTTTTTTGATGGTACCATTAAATGTTATATACAATGTATTGGGAAGCGGTGAAAAAAAAATGTTGATAGAATGGGAAAAAATGCAATTCCACCTTCATTTTTTGAGTGTTGTTTTAAAGGCATCACATAGCCAGGAAGCATTGTGGGGGATATTATGCTAAGTATGATCATAAACTTAGAATGGTTGAATAAATGCATAATTGATTTGAAAAAAAAGTAATACAACTCAAGTGAAATGAGGACATACCAAAGCCACCAAGGGCATCATCTCCAAATGTAAATAATTGTCTCTGTACATTGGATTGATAGCTGCTTCTTATCTACAGCTATCATGCTGCTTTATGAATTCCTGCACATGCATCTGCTATTTCCCAGCTGGTGCTCGGAGCTTTTTCCAATGTTAAACTTATATGTTTACACTTTATTCTGCATTCTAGTTCATTTCCATTACTACAAAATATATATGTAGTTTTATTCTGCTCTATTACTTAAATAAATAAATCTCTTTTTTTCAAACAATTGCATTGCCAAATTCTTGCACCCATAACTTTTTTTATATTTTTGTCTACAAAGCTGTAGACTTGTGTTTGCTTGTATTTTGCAGGCTGAGTTTGTATTTATTGGTACCATTGTGGAATACAGTGCATGGAACTTCTTGATCATTTTTCTTTTCTTTTTTTTTTTGGGGGGGGGGGGGGTGGCCAAATTAAGTTTTTTTTTTTTGTGTGTTACAACATTCACTACATGAGATAAATATTTTTTTATATTTTAAAAGTTCAAATATTTTTGTAATTAGATACCCATTATGTTTAATTTTTTCTTTATACTGTATATGTAAAATTGAAAAACTGTTTTAAATTTAAAATTATTTTCTTTTTTATAATTTTGCAGACTTTATACTATTATTATACTTTCATTTTCAGTCTCTTCTATAATAAGCTGCAATACTTTAAGCTGCCATGACAGGATATCTAAGTCAGAGGGATCCCCCTTCCTCTTACTGACCACTCAGATGCTACAAGCAAATTGAAAATAAAATCCAGCATCAAAAGACCAAAATAAAATAAAAAAATAACTTTTAATGCATTATCTTCAAAAAAGAATATTACAAAAATAAAAAGGGTTTGTAGATAGCATCTGTTTTGTCACAGGAAGCAGTTAGTACATACAAAATGGAACCGTGGATCATTCGGAATACCAAGTAAGACGCTATAGAGTTTTTTTCTTTTTTTTTTTGTGTAGTTGCGTATTTTGGCACTTATGTTTATTTTTTCATGTTGAATACATGTATATATAGAATGTACCATATTTTTGGAAATGCTATGGTGTCGTCATATATATATATTGCTGATAGAATGATATGTTATATTGATATCATGCATTTCTACTACAATAGTTTCATGTTAGAATAACATCTTAAAATTGATATATCCCAAACAACAATGTATGTTTAAAAATTAATATACTTAATGAAATTACAACTGGGTGTGGTTAGTTGTTTTTAAGTGTTCAGGCTGACTTTGTGATACATATATACGTAAGAGTCACATGGTCTCGAAACGCGTAAGCGATGCTATCTACAAACCCTTTTTATTTTAGTAATCTTTTTTGAAGATAATGCATTAAAAGTTATTTTTTATTTAATTTAATTTTGGTCTATTTGATGCTGGATTTTATTTTCAATTCGCTTGTAAATTTCAAAACCTTAGAGTTCAGGTTTTCTTTGTCAGTGCATCCAGAGGAGCATAATCAATAACATTGATGCCAAAGGGTGAACTGGAAACAAAATGCTTTTTTTCCTGTTGACTCAGATGGTACAGTCACTATAAACTGTGGCATCTTAGGGGTTTAATGTCAGTGATCTGAGTTATTTCTAATGAAAGAATCAGCCAGTGAATGTAACATAGCCACCACCCACTTCATGTGGTTCATTTCCTGAGCCTTTATGGGGGGGGGGAGTTTTATAATTCAACAGCACTCTTTCATGCACTATCAAGTAGAACATTTTAGAACACTTCAATTGTTTTATTCTGGATATTTATTTTTTTTACAGCAAATAATGTGGAATGGTTGAAATGGTTCAAAAGTACAGTAAGTTATTATTATTGTTATATAGAAAATTTTTTAAACTTAAATGCAACAATAGTCTGAATTTAGGATTTTAACCAAAGGGTTTCAGGGAGAACATTAAGACATTATTGAAAAAATAAAAAAAGACTTGCCTGGGCCAAGCAGTTGCCTCCAGTGGATTACAGAAAAATGGAAGAAGGTCTTATGGACTGATTGATCAAAATTTGACATCATTGGTACATCACACTGGGTTGTAGAGTAGGTGAAAGATGATCCTTCAGTGTTTGTCACCAACTGTCAAACATGGAGGAGGAAACATGTTGGTTTGGGGCTCTTTTGCTGGATCTAGAGCTAGCAACTTTTACAGGGTGTCTGGCACTCTGAACAACAATTACTACCACAGCAGTTGGTCAGGGTTTCATTTTACAGCAAGACAATAATCCACAACATACTTCTAGGTTTTGTCAGAACTACCTAACATGACAAGAAGAAGCTGGTTGTCTTCAAAGAATGGAATGGCCTGCACAGTTTCCAGACCTAATAGAGCTTGTTTGGGATGATCTGGATAGAAGGGTGAAAGCAATGCAACTTACAGATTCAGCACATTTGTGGGAACTTACAATAAAAATTCTGCCTCAATAGTGTGAAGCTGCTATATCAGCTAGAGGTGGCTACTTTAAAGAGTCAATATCTAGATTTAATTTGTTGAATATATTGTTTTTTTATTTCTCATTTCTTCTACGATGTCATTTCAAAGTACATTTGAAACATTAAACTGTGTAAATATCAAGAAAAACTGAAAAAAATTGAGGTGTTCTAAAATTTTTGACAGGTAGTGTTTAGCTTCACAATCTTTTTGGAAATGCAAAGCAAAAATCAATTCTGCCATTGTTTTGTGATTTTTGGGGATTTAAAATATGCATAGTTTATTATAAAAGCATGATTTTTTTTTTGCTCTTTTATAACAACTTATAAAGCATTATTTATCTTTTTACGCGTGCATTTTGATTTTTATTACATAATGCGCTAGAATACCTCTGTACTGTATATGAAGCTAGTTTAAATTTGGATGCATACCTGTGTGAGCTGCACATAGCCTATATCTTGTATCAGACTTTCATCAATATTGCATCCATATTATATAAATTTTTCAAAGGGTCTGTCTCATGTAATTCAATATCCTTAGAAGAAGACTTCCTAGATCTGTAATATTGATGCCCTACTGATTTGACTTTATCCGTAATATATCCGTATTGTGAATTCATATTTATATGATAAATGTGTGTAATAACTGATACATAAGATGACATAATATTGAGCTGCTGCTTTCAGACATTCCTCTACCTTTACACTATTAACATTCAAATGATTGTGTTCTCACATAAGTAATGATTAATATTGTAGTTTTGAATAATTAAATAATTAGATGTACTTGAATGTACTAGCTACGTCTTAAAATATTGCAACATACATTGCAAGCATAGGGATTTCTTTGCAAATTTCTTTTAATTACAAAACATACAATACAAATAATAAATTATTTAAAACAGGGCACAATGCTTACAAATAAAGTTGAGCTACGTTATGACATCAGACACAAAACAAAAACAGGAAACTACACAGTTCCTACATCAAGCATACCAGTGCTCGAGTATTAGTGAGAAATACCAGGGCGTTGGAGAGGTTTCACTTGAGTGAGCCTATCAAGATGGAGAGACAAAGGTTTTATTGGGGGAGTGACCTTATTCAAGAGTTCCCATTACACAAGTGTCAGCTCAGACATGTAAGCACAAATTACTGAATTTAATGGGATGAGAAATTTGGCTTTCTATTTGCCATAAATCTTAGCCAAAGTTCCCAGATATTAAAAAAGACAATAAAACTCCTCCATCCAACAGATAGGTGGAGAACAATAATTTAGCTATGGTTAACTGGGTAGTTAGATCAACTTTTTTGGGTTGAAAAGAGTCAATATTTAGCTATAAAACATTGAATGATGCCAACAATTAAATTAATTTTCCACCAGTTTTATAAGTACAGATGGCTGAACTTCTCAGGATTCGCTTTGCTTCAAATTCGGGCAGCTTGAGTCCAGGATTCGGTTTTAACCACTTAATCACACCTTAAAATGGCTTACAACATAGTGTAGAACACTCTCAAGTCTACTAGAAGTCTATCAATTTTTAGCTCTTAAATGCAAACGCAGCCTACGTTATGTCAAAGTGAAAGCGTCATTATTATATAACATGTAGAGGCCCACAGCAGGTAAAAAAAAAAAACAAAAATAAACATTCATGCTCACTTTCCATTATCTCTTTTGGGCCTCCTCGTGGAGTTTGGCGCTCTCCTAGTGTCATATGCCCAGAGTCATTGCTGAGTGGGGCCACCAGCGATCACACGACCATGCCAAGCTTTATGACCCTCGGCATGCCCATGTCGCTGTTAAACTCTTTTGGGCCTCCTTGTGGCATCCTCTCTCCACCTCCTTGATGATCTCATGCCCGAGGTCATAAAGATTGGTATTCCCATGTGATCGCTGGTGGCCCCCCCTCAGCAGTGATCCCGGGCACATGACACTAGGAGAGCGCCGGATGCCACAAGGATGCCCAAAAGAGGTAATGGAAGGTGAGTATAAATTTTTTTTTATTTTTGTAATATCCCCATGGACCTCCACCTATTATACTCTGGGGTCTGAAGAAACCCCAGAGTAAAATGGGAAAGCCATTTTAATTCACCTGAGATGAATCTCCATTTGTTTGGTTTAATAAAAAAAAAACAAAAAAAAAAACCAATAATTCGGAATATTCAGGTCAAACTCAACTCGGTACAAGTCGGTTCACACATCTCCACTTAAAGGCTAACCTCTGCCGCAGAGTCTATGCTATGTGGGGCCCCAGCCTTATAGTTATCCCTTCTGCTCAGTTCACTCAGTTCAAATACACAGCAAAATCTCCAATAAAAAGCATTTCAGCAATGTGGGGCCTTAGTCTAAACCAGTGGAGGGATGGTGGGAAAGATACTAAACTTCTGTATTGCAGACTACAGACGGGCGAACCTCTCAATATTTGTTTTGTGTTCAGACGCACAGGTCCTTGGTTCATTTCGGGACAAACAAGTTTGGTACGAACCACACTTTAAATTGGCTTAAAACATAGTGTAGAACACTCTTAAATTGCAAAGAGGCTTACAGCAATGATTTTGTAGAAAAAAATTAGCCCCTTTTGAAGGCTTATAAGTGCTATAGGGGCTTATTGTTATTTGGGAGACAAACTTGGCTGTGTGCCACTTGAAAAGTGGTGTAGAATTGGCTTTTGAAAAAAATAAGGCACCAAAAATTATCCTGTGATGGGAGCAGATGTGAAATCATTTTTTTTTTTTATACCAACTCTATGGTAATGGCACCAACAGTGAGCTATAGTGGAACATGATGGTGGACCAGGCCACAGGACATGTCCGCCTGAGTGGTTTCTGTGGTGGTAGGCACTAGGACTAGGCAGCTGTGGTACTATGTGTGGCAGTGCAGCAGGGCATAATATGATGGACCAGGGAGTGGAGTGGTGGCAGTGGTGGTACTGGTAGCTATTTAGGAGTAGCATCAATGGCACTACACTAAATGGAAGATGATGATAAAGGAGAAGGTGATTATATTCTGATTATATTCTAATTTTTCTTCCCTTTTGGAAGCAGGGAAGAATTCCCTCATTTTGTCTATATAGCGAGGGTCTAAGAGCACTGCCATCTGGTATTCATCCCTCTACTTGATGTTTATAATACGCTTGCCACTGTGTAAGCAGTAGAGCATGCAGCCTGCCATGCTTGCCAGTGTATGTGCAAACCCAGGGGCCTGCCAACATTGGTGTTCTTGGCCAGCATGGTCATCATCATCGTCGTCATCTTCTTCTTGAAAGAGATAAGGGTCAGCCTCCTTTCCTGGCTGTACCTGTGACATATCAAGGGCCCCTTTGCATCCAAAGGAGAGTTTTCTTCCTCTTCCAGTTTAGGAGACCCAGTTCCTCTACCATGATCCTGACCCGGATCCTCATCCTTCTCCATCAAAACAGGGTGATGACATTGACTGACTAAGGGATCTGTGTCAGTGAAGAAGACACAGTTGACAGTCCAGAAAAGTCCTGCAGTAAATTAAGTGTTCAGTGGCTATGGCTACTACAGGGCCCGCTACCTTACTTAATGATCTCTGCTGCTACTCACAGCTGCCCCTGCTTCCCTTTCTGCCCTCCAAGGGACCCCATGCATCCCATATCACGTCGCTGACATGTTCGTCTCGCAAAGTTCGCTTGGTGGTTCCATTCAGACCAAATACGTCCAAACTGAAATTGCTATTATTATACTCCAGGGTCTCTCCCAGAGTATCATGATTGGATTCCCAGGGGAGGTGAACAAACATTAAAAATCAGTGTTACTTAACTCTACTGTGTCTCCCGGCTGTCTTCGGGCCTCTTTAGCGAAGGGGGTCTAAAAAGGCCCCCGAGTATAACAATAGTTCGTACTATGTGAGGGGGCCGTTATGTGACATTATATTGTGTGAAGGGGTCACTATGAGACATTATACTGTTTGGAAGGTTCACTATAGAACATTGTACTCTGTGGAGGGACTGCTATGGGATATTTATAGTGTCTGGAGGCCACTTAGGGATATTAAAGTGTGTGTAAATGGGGCATTATACCGTATGAGGGTCAGGAAATGGGGTGTTATACTGTGTTTGGGGGGAGGGGCGCAAGTCAAAAGTTTGCTATGGGGCCCAGTCTTTGCTAGTTATGCCCCTGTAGTGTTATATAGGAGGAGGAGCAACACACAGAAGCCTGACTCAAGATCATATCACTTCATCAACATTCTCAGGAAGTACAACAATTCTGCAGCTCCTGGTGGTTCCACCAAAATCAGAAGCAGTGTTGCTCTTGCCACCCATATTCTTATTGTTGGTGGTAGTAGTAGTAGTAGTACTTGCAAGAGTGTTTCAGTCTTCCGTCCTTTTGTCTGTTGTCTGCCCTGTTTTTTTTTCCACTCATGTATTTATTGCATGCTGTGCTTAATTGTTAACCCAAAAAAACACTGAAATAACGGAGATGTCACACACAAGGGAATGATGCACTACTAGTAGTACCGTGGCCACCACTACTACTTTACTATTTGGTGTTATATATATCTACAATTACATATGTGCACCCAATGCATTTGCGCATACAAACGCTTAAAATATTTTAGCAGACACCAAACCAGAGCGGGAAAAAAACATGAAATTCCTATTCCTAAATGTGTTTTGTAAGATTATAGCAGCCTAGACTGTATTGGGTAAATAATACACCAAAAAATGCCAAAATAATGGATATACTTATTTTTACATTAGAGAAGGAATACTAGTAGTACCACAGCCGCCACTACTACTTTTGTACTACTATTGTGCGTGATGTATATCTAGAATTACAGTTGTGCTAAAAAGTTTACATACCCCGGCAGATTTTTTTGTTTTTTGGTCTTTATTCAGAGAATATGAATAACACAAAAACTTTTTCTCCACTCATGGTTAGTGGTTGGTTGAAGCCATTTATTGTCAAACTTCTGTGTTTTCTCTTTTTAAATCATAATGACAACCAAAAACATCAAAATGACCCTGTTCAAAAGTTCACATACCCTGGTGATTTTGGCCTGATAACATGCCCAGAAGTTGACACAAAGGGGATTGAATGGCTACTAAAGGTAACATCCTCACCTGTGACCTGTTTTCTTGTAATCAATGTGTGTGCATAAAAGCTGAGTGACTTTCTGGGATATAGACAGGCTGTTGCATCTTTCCTCCAGCCACTGACATTTCTGGATTGTGAGTCATGGGGAAAGTAAAAGAATTGTCCACGGATCTACAGGAAAAGGTAGTTGAACTGTATAAAACAGGAAAGGGATACAAAAAGATATCCAAGGAATTGATAATGCCAGTCAGCAGTGTTCAAACTGTGATTAACTAATGGAAACTCAGGGGCTCTGTGAAAACAAAACCACAGTCAGGTAGACCAACCAAAATTTTGGCCACAACTACCCGGAAAATTGTTCGGAATGCAAAGAAAAACCCACACGTAACATCAGCTGAAATACAGGACTCTCTGAAAACTGTCTGTGTGGCCGTTTCAAGATGCACAATAAGGAGGCACTTGAAGAAAAATGGGCTGCATGGTCGAGTTGCCAGAAGAAAGCCATTACTGCGCAAATACCACAAAGAATCTCGCCTTCAATACGCCAAACAGCACAGAGTCAAGCCTCAAAACTTCTGGAACAAGGTAATTTGGAACGATGAGATAAAAATCGAACTTTTTGGCCACATCCATAAACGATACTTTTGGATAGGTGTCAACAAGGTCTATGATGAAAGGAACACCATTCCTACTGTAAAGCACGGAGGTGGATCACTGATGATGTGGGGATGTGTGAGCTTCAAAGGCACAGGAAACTTGGTCAAAGTTGATGGAAAGATGAATGCAGCACGTTATCAGCAAATACTGGAGGCAAATCAGCCAGGAAGCTGCGCATGGGACGTACATGGACATTGCAACATGACAACGATCCAAAACACAAGGCCAAATCAACCTGTTATTGGCTACAGCAGAAGAAAGTGAAGGTTCTGGAGTGGTCA
The DNA here is from genome assembly GCA_947044405.1 of Leptodactylus fallax. Lineage (NCBI taxonomy): Eukaryota > Metazoa > Chordata > Amphibia > Anura > Leptodactylidae > Leptodactylus > Leptodactylus fallax. Next base: position 919,473 of record CAMRHE010000420.1, read on the forward strand.
TCTCAGTCTCCTGACCTCAATATCATTGAGCCACTCTGGAGAGATCTCAAGTGCGCAGTACATGCAAGACAGCCCAGGAATTTAAAGGAACTGGAGACTTTTTGCCAAGAGGAATGGGCAGTTTTACCACAAAAGACTACTACCACAAAAGACTTCAAGCTGTCATTGATGTTAGAGGGGGCAATACACTGTATTAAGAACTGGGGTATGTGAACTTTTGAACAGGGTCATTTTGATGTTTTTGGTTGTCATTATGATTTAAAAAGAGAAAACACAGAAGTTTGACAATAAATGGCTTCAACCAACCGCTAACCATGAGTGGAGAAAAAGTTTTTGTGTTAGCATTCATATTCTCTGAAAAAAGGCCAAAAAAAACAAAAAAAATCTGCTGTGGTATGTAAACTTTTTAGCACAACTGTACATATGTGCATGCAGTGCACTTGGGCATACAGAGAAAAGATGAAAATATTCTGTTTGGATTTACAATGCGAGAAGGAATGTGTTATGAGTACAGAGAAGAGATGAAATTGTTCTATTGCAAATACTGTCAGACAAAATAGATTATTGCCCAGCAATGAAAGGGTTAATGGTCTGCACTGCACTGCACTGACTGAACCTGTCCAATGTCTGTATATTTGATTTTATTCTAGCACTGCACTACTAATCTGCCTGTTTATTGCTTGATTCTCTCTAAGTACTCCTATAACTTTTGTTGAGTTTTCTGACTTGTGCTGCCTATACCCTAGCTAATAGGATTGCTTTAAGATGCAGTGAAAGAGAACGCTAATGTCTTTGCATGTTAACCATTACATCAACTGAAGCTGATCACGAGTGCAGAAGCTTTTTATACCATGTGACATCAGCACTGTGAGGTCCACCTACTACTGTCTATAGGCTGATAGGCTGTCAGATGTTACTATCACGTGATGTGTGCATCACTACACACATGACATTGTCTGCTCTGTGTTTCCTGGACTAACGTGGCGGTAGCCATTTTCCCGTAAAGCGGCCAATTTTGTTTGTCCAAAGCAAATAGCCATTTGTTTGCTTTTCGTTAAAAAACGAACAATTTGGAATATTCAGAATGAACTCTGCTTGTTACAAACCATTATACCCATCTCTATTGCAGACCTGTCTGATATGCTGAAGTCTAAAATATGTAGAGCCTTTTAGGTATCAGCATAGAGGAGGTGATGAAAAAGGGAAAGATCAATCTGTGAGAGGTTTGAGGATGGTGAGTTTAGTGATTCTAAGTCTTAGACAGAGGAGATATGGTGATACATGGAGATATGGTGCCTTCAAACAGGTGAAGAGCAGATTCTCTGAATTTTCAAAATATGTTGTCACAGACGTGAGGAGAAAACAGGTCGCAAATTATATGCCTGGGATTGGGTTTACTATGGGCTTTCACTTATAATTTTGTATTAATAGTTTTCCTCCAGAAGAGAAATAAAGATTTGCTTCACATTTGCGAGAAGTGTGTCAGGCAGAATTGTCTCATGTACTCCTTTTACTCTGATGCTGGTGAAGTCCTTTATTATCTTAGTCCTCCAGCCAGTCTATTATCTTATTGAAGTGGATATCAGATGTGAGAGGGGGGCATGGTGAAGCCTCTGTGTAGGTCACCAGCTGTGTTTGCGTGTTCTGTAGCTGTTCAACCTGACTGCCAATTTGTCTTCTTGTTTACTGGTGTACTTGTGTCAGTTCTTGATACAAAGCTTTGGTTAAGGCCCTGCTAATAAAAAGCCTGGAATGACCATGACAAACATTTGTAATGCACTTTTCTTAAACAAGGGGCTCAAAGGGAGCGTTTTGAAGATCGTTGCTTTTGTACAGGCACTCATCTCCAGCACCCACAAGTGTCAGTTGTTTCATGGGTAGCAGTATATTTTTGGCATGTGGGAGAAAACCTACGCACATGAGGAGAACATAAAGCTCAATACAGATGTGATGTTACCTTAGCGCTGCATGCAGGGCTGGTTTTAGACAAAGTGTGGCACAGGACAGAATTAAAAGTGGGGCTCAAAATACTGATATACAAAGACCACCATCGTCTTCCAGTGGCAACCCCTTTAATAATGCCTCCCTTCTGCCCCCCAGAACAAAAATAACAAGCCCCATTTTCCCCCACACAATTCAAATGACCGCCTTTCTACCGCCTAATAGATTTTTGCACCCAGTCATCAGTTATTTTAGTGCCTCCTTAAAAATAATAGTCCCTGCTTATAAATAGGGCCCTGTAACAGTAATAGCCCCCCTTATCTGTAATAGTTCCCCCTTATCAGTAACAGTTACCCCTTAAAAATAACACTGCTCCCTTATAAATAGTTTCCCCTTATTAATAGCCCTCTCATAAATAATAGTTACTCTTATAAATAATAGCTCTCCCTTATAATGCCTTATATATCATAGTTTCCCCCTTTTATAGGCCTCTTATTAGTTCCTCCCTTATGAATAATAGCTCACCTTATAAATAATAATTTAGCCTCATAAAATCCCCCATACGTAATTTCCCTTTATAATAGTCCCCTTATATATAAGTTCCCTCCTTTTATATATAATAACCCACCCTTATATTTAATAGTTCCTCCCTTATGAATAAGAGCCATTATATATAATTGTTCCCCCTTATACAGTGTTGGACCGAAGGGCCTATGACCCACCAGAGGAGTTTGTTCTGGGGACCCACCCAAAAGCTTCCTGCTAATATCCTACACTGCAGTTCCTTCACTGAAATCTTGCATATTTGCTGACTATCCGGCAATGCTGAGTATGTTCCCTGCATCGTCATCCCCTATAGTACTGTGAAGGTCCCAATAGCTGGTTCCTGCACAGGACTGTTAGGGGAATGACTTGGCCATGGAGCGCTACACGTATGTTCAAGATTATAGTGAGGGAGCTATGATGCAGACTTAGCACACAGGGCTGACAGCCGGCGTTTTGAGTCCCCCACCCACAGTAAAATGCTCCCCAGTGGCCCCACACAATATAATATGCCCCACACAGTATAAAAGGCTCCCCACAGCCCCCCCCAGTATAATGCAACACAGTGGCCCCACAGAGTAATATGCTTCTGAGAAGCCACACACAATATCATAATATAATATGCTCCACAGTGGCCCCTACACAATATAAAATGCTCTTCAGAGGGGCCCCCTGAGTATAATGCTCCACAGCGGTCCCACACAATATAATATATTCCCCAGAGCTTCGAGTTGCTTCAGGCATTTTGACGAATATTTGTGAGGTTTGCCATTCGCTTCAGTGCTATTATTATACTCTGGGGTATAACAAACTGTTATACTCACCTTGCCTTACCTCTCCTTGACATCCTCCCACTGCTTCGTGTCTGCTTCGGCTTCTTCTGCTCTCTGGCTGAGGTAAAGCATTCTGGATGTCACCACTCAGGCCTGTGATTGGGCCTTAGCGGTCCTGTGGGGCACGCTGACATTATGATGCCAGCATGCCCTATGTAACCCATGAGACCAGGTCACAGGCCTCAGCGGTGACGTGCGGAATGTATGACGTGAGCTACAAGCCAGAAATGGCAAGAAGTTTACGCAGGATGGCCAGGAGAGGTGAGTATCGATGTGGCCGGGCCTGACTCTGGGATCCAGATCCCGGATCTCAGGGGACCTCTTTGGGGACTGGGGCCCTGGGCTATTGTCCAGTCTGCCCTCTCCCTAATGCTGGCCCTGGCTGCATGCTAACAGTGCTACCCACTGAGCCACCACTACAATTAGCCCGAGTATGGCACTTGAAAACTAAGGGGTGCAATTACTGGTAAAGTACAAATGAGAGAAAATCTATAAAACTCATAGGTTAACTTTTGATGGTGTTGTGGTGACGATGTAGGTATAAAAACATCAAGAAAACTTTAAATGCCACAGCAATTATTGTTGGCTGCATCTGAGGAGTTAAACTACCACAAATTGTATTATCATTACTTGCAGCTATTAGGCAGGTTGTCAGGTGTGTGTTAAATGTCCAACAGAATAATATGTTGGTTTGTCTTGAACTATCATTCTTATCTCTGTCCCTGAAACGGCAGAGAACAGCACAGAGTGGTGAGGTACTTACTGTATGTAATTTCTTTTCCTTCATTGCTTGTTGTCTAAATCAGAACTTTTTACTGTTAGAAATGCTGTAGCACATAAAGGACTTTCCCTCCGAGAAGCAAAATGAAAGCCTTTGTCCAGCCTAAATTATATTTCTGCATCTTTGAGGATACATTTTAGGTTATATTTTGGTTTTGGTTTTAATTTTTACTTTGTTAAAAAAATGTTGTAAATAACATGTTAGCTTTATTCTGTGGGTTAGTAGTATTTTTCTGGGAAACTGGAAATAAATTCGAATAGGGTGGAATTGGAGAAAATTTGTGACTTTTTCTTACAGACTTTGCTTTTACTGTGCAGTCAAAATGACATGTCACCTGTATTCTATAGGTCAGTATGGTGATACCAAATTTATATATATTATATATATTTTTTAAGTTTTAACATAAATCCAAAACTTTGCAAAAAATAATCTTGGTCTTTCCATATTTCCATGTATGGGGTTGCATAAAGCATCTTTTTTCTGGGGCCAGATATACATTTTATTTATAACAATTTGAGGAATGTCTATTGCTTTGATATTTTTTTACTCACATTTTTATAGGAGGCGAGAAGGCAAAAAAAAAAGTTAGTTTTGCGCTCTTAATTTTTTCTTCTGGGAGTTAACCTGTGTTCTGGGGAGGGGGGGGAATTAATGCTCCTAACCATGATTGTGGGCATTGCTGTCAGTTCTCTGCTGTATAATACAGTGGAGACTGAGCGGATGTTGGGAAAGGGTTAATCTGGGATCACTTGTATAATACTCTGCATTACTTTTGTACTGCAGGGTATTATGTATGTCAGTGTTACTCTGACATACTCCTATGACGGAAGACAGGGAGTGTGAACGGTAGTGTGAGCTTCCCCTAGACTTGATTTAAGTATCCCTTAATCTAACACATTATAATAAAATCTACTGCAGTGACATATTAAAAAAAAAAAAAAAAAACATCTAAATAATTTTGTAAAAAACTTAATTATTTTTTTTATTTTTTATTTTCATTAGTTCCTTGTTCAATGGGGTATCATTTTTATTTTACTCTGTCTTTCTTATACATTTTTATTTCTCATCTTGTGCACACCTCAAGATGTTTTGGAGGTCATTTCAACATTAATAATAATAATAATATTATTATTATTATTATTATTATTTTATTTTTTATTGCTGATTTCCCCTGTAACTGGGGCATTTTAGCCATAGTGACATGCACTTAATAGCTGATTTGGGTCTGCTAAGACCCAGCAGCTTCTGCAGTTACTTGGTCACTTGGAGACACAGGCTGTGTAATCTGTGTACACAGTGTTCAGGAAGTTAGGTACAATACCTTGTGAAATGATTTGCCCTATTATATTTAAAGACAATTAAATAATAATTATTAAGTCATTCATCCCACTGACCCTGTAGACCACCAACTCCTCCTCACTATGCTCCATTCTATTGGCCTCAGGGATAACGCTCTCTCTTGGTTTTCTCCCTATCTCTCTGACCGCTCATTTAGTGTATCATTTGCTGGTGCTATTTCTTCTCCTCTTCCCCTTGCGGTTGGGGTTCCTCAAGGCTCGGTCCTAGGTCCCCTCCTCTTCTCTCTGTACATAGCCCCAGTTGCACAAACCATTCACAAATTTGGCTTTCAAGACCATCTTTATGCAGATGATACCCAACTATATACCTCATCCCATGACATCACCCCTGCACTACTACAGAACACCAGTGACTGTCTCTCTGCAGTCTCTAACATCATGTCTTCTCTTTACAGTATCTGAAATTGAATCTTTCAAAAACTGAACTTCTTGTGTTCCCTCCATCTACTAACCGACCTAACCTTATATCTCCATTTCTGTCTGTGGCCTTACTATTACCCCGAGGCGGCATGCCCGCTGTCTGGGGGTTGTATTTGATTAAGATCTCACCTTTACCTCACATATTCAGACACTTGCATGCTCTTGCCACCTGCACCTTAAAAACGTCTCTAGAATTTGCCCTTTTCTCACCGTGGAAACATCAAAAACCCTCATTGTTGCTCTGATTCTCTCTCGTCTTCACTATTGCAATTCTCTAATAATTGGGCTTCCTCTTACTAAACTCTCCCCACTGCAATCTGTCCTGAATGCAGCCACCAGACTCCTCTTTCTGTCAACCGGTACACAGACGCATCTACCTTGTGTCAGTCGCTGGTTGCCCATCCATCACATAATACATTATAAAATTATCACACTGACCCACAAATCCATCCATAGCGCTGCACCGCCCTATATCTCCTCTCCCGTCACTGTCTACCGCCTTAACCGTCCTCTCCTTTCTGCCAATGACCCTAAACTTGCGTCCTCTGTTATCCGATCATCCCAATCCTGTCTCCTAGACTTTTCTAGAGCTGAACCTGTGCTCTGGAGTGCTTTACCCCAGACAATCTGATTAATCCCCAACTACAGCAGCTTCAAAACTGCCCTAAAATCACATCTGTATGGTCAGTCTTATCACGTGACTTGATCACAGTGTAGTGTGCAGAGGTGCAGAACATTAACACCTTTTATCTTTCCTCCTCTGTTCCTCAGATCCTGACCCCTCCATCTAGAAGTTACACTGCACTCTTCACACTTAGTATCTGTTTATTCATAGATACAGGCTGGTGACGGGTTCATACAGCTTCAGTTACACAACCTTTTTTTTTATTAAAAGATGGCTGGACCATGGTAGCAAACAAGCCCTCTGACCTCTTGTGTCCCCTATCTCCTCATACAATGTAAGCTCTTGCGAGCAGGGCCCTCACTCCTATTGTTTGATAGGTTTATTTCTTTGTCACATCTTAATGTCTCATGTGTCCACTGATTTGTAAAGTGCTACGGAATATGTTGGCGCTATAGAAATAAAGTTGTTGTTGTTGTTATTGTTATTATTATTATCCCAGGTATAGATTATTACATTTGGACCCAAAAGGTTGGAGAACTACTACAAACCAATAGATAGATACATAGGGTACTATAGTAAATAATTCAATGCTATTTTGGTGATGAATAAGATAGAATAATGTGAACACTGATATATTACCTTCAGTTTATTTAAAATAATTTATTTTAAGTAAAGGCGTATAATTTACGTGTATTTAGAGTTTAGCTTTTGGCATCACACTTACTTTCAAGTTGAAGTACCATCTGCTGGCCCCATAGCTGAGTCATAATGATATGCCAGCAAGCTGGCTGTTTTATGCATAGGGGTTTCATAAATCTTAAGAAATGACAGAAACCTGTGAGTGAGAATACTTAATATCCCATCTAAACTATTGCAAAAAATGCATACCAGGAATGGCATACAGATTTAAAAGTACAGAAGAACTAAGGAAATCTGATGACTTAATTTGTAAAAGTGATGTCTAAAATAAGCTTTATATCTTAAGCAAAGACCATGGGCCAAATTTACTGCTGTTGTTGCACCAGAATTTTAACATTAGCTGTGCAACAATTTTGGCGCAATTCATTTTATCATTGATGTGCAATCTAAAGGACAGATGTTGAGGCTTTGTTAGACATTTTCCCAAAGTGTCTAGTAAAGGGTGTACAAGTGTCAGTTTGAAAACATTACTGGTGTGCAAAGTATTGATCTAAAGTACCACCCCAGAAATGGCCTAAAAATTAAATCAAATCTTACATGTGCCGAATTTTTCAACCTGTGATAGATTTAGCACATCTTTGACTGCCCAATAACCAATTATGTTAGAATTAACAAATCTGCCCCAACTGTTCTACAGTTAATAAACAGATTACAATCGCTTGGAGTAAATCTAAATATGTACAGTGAAAACTCCCTAGAAGGCCACCTCTTTAAGAAGATCGGTTCCTTACCCAGACCACATTTTCTGTGGTCTGGGTGGACTGTGATGGATTTTCAGTTTTCCATACTAGTCATCTTCTTTGAGAAGACCATCTCCCTAGAAGACCACTAAGCAATTTTGGGTGAGGTTTCACTGCAGTTTAGCAAAGGCATGCCAAGCAGAACAAATGTTATTCTACTTGCTCCATAGTCAGCATTAAATGTTAGCAGCAGTCAACAGACTAGATTTATGGCTCAAAGACCAGCTAAATCCAGGAACGCTATGGCTATCTCCATGGGTATTATAAAGACAAGGGAAGAGGCCATAGCAAACACAGTCTCTATCAAAAAATGGTATTGTGCAGTATTATATGTATAGTGAGGGTGTTATATCCCCTTAAATGCCAAACTGAACAGATGTGTTTTGAGTCTTAATTTAAAATTGCATAAAATAAGACTAATATGCCAGCCCAGCCTATAAACATCTCAAAAGGATGATTCCAATACCAATTAACAGGTATCTAGTGGATATTTGTTAATCCATGTAAACCAGTAGCTAAAACCATTGTTTCATAACCATGAAACTTGAAGAATTATTAATCTCATTCATGTTGCTGGGTGTGGAAACGGTGTTCAATCAAGTACATTGAGGATATATACTTTCATTCAAAGATCTTTATATTGTTTTTTCCCAATATACGTCTTAGAAGAAATTTGGCATGTCAGTTGTCTCTATAAGGCTTATAAGTACAAGACAGCAGACAGCAACAACATAGATCTTAAAACAGTCAGTATATTCAAGCAGTTTTAACTAAATTTATATTTTCAGCTGCTTCGCTAATGCTGATAATACCTGTCGGCTAAATGTTTGCTCACCTCTGGCAATGGCTTATCTCCCTAAGAACAATAGGAAATCAAATATGCCCAAACCTTCTTTCCCCTGACATCTGCTTTCTGGGGAGAACTGTGAGGCTCTCATACACAATACATGATTAGAGTTGTCTTGGTTGTCTTACTCCTCACCAACAGCAATTATTTATAGAGTACATTAGGATTTATCTCTCACTCGTTTGTGCACAGTACTTGTCAAAGGTGCCCACTGTCACTCTTAATATTTACTATGATCATCGACCAACTTGGCGTTTTGTAGACCTCATCCAGACATTATAGGTATGAAGGCAACTGATGCAGAACACAAGATTTTCTTGCACATTACATAATGCTAATTCTATTCAACCTTACTATAGTCCTACCAGGGGAAATGTAAATCTAGGAGAACTATTTTCTATTACACACTCAATATGGCCAAAATGCAAGATTCTCATTTTTTAAATGACTTCACCGTTCCCTAAACAATGAAGACTCTACTAAACTCCCTTTCACAACCAAAGCATTTTCCTGACGAGTAAATTTTAATACTTCTCTATATACGTTCTGCATGTTCATGGGGCTGTTTCTGAATGAGAGAGAGTTATATAGCAGATTCTCCTGTACTCACTGTGTGCATTGTATGGCAGCTAGTCTCCATCCACCAGCCCAGAGAGAAATGACAACTATAGATACAGCATTCAAAGAGGGAAACTGCCAAATAATGAAACCTGCAAATTGTATAATGTCCAAACAACAACTTTTAACTGTTTATTAGACAAATATCCTAGTTGAATATTCTAAGTTTGTATCGGTCATCTATTTAGTTATTCAATTGATATATTCATCTTATAAGTTATTATCTATTATGTGACATTACTCATACAATCTATTTTATGTGAAATGTATATAATTTCACAGCATATAAAATAAAGGGAGATAAGAGAAGTTAAATGTGCACTAAAAAGATGGCTTAATTTGTAGCAGAAAACTGACTTCCATGTTTTGCACCATATTAATTTGTTTCAGACATGTTTTGCAGCTCGCTCTACAAGGAGGATGACTTAGGCCTTATGCACTTGACCGTGTGTCGCATATGGGTCAGTGAGAAATTAAACAGATGACATACACAATGCATCTGTGTGCTGTCTGTGTTCTCCATGTCCCTATTCAGTAGAATGAATGATTAGGGGGCTTCCGGAACTGTAATCTCCAGTACTTCCCTCAGCCCCATAGAAGTGAATGGAGTATGAAGCTCCATTCACATGGAGGCTTTAGGAGGACTTATGATCACTGGGGGACCTGGCATTCTGTTCCCGCAGCGAACAGAAACTTATCCTCTATCCACAGGAAAAGTTTCACAGGATAAGTGTCCATATCCGCACAATCCCTTTAAGACCCCATCTCTTTATTTCCAAATCAGACTTGTCATTTTATGCAGGATTAACTTTTTAATGCAGTTATTTGTTGAAGTGAATTTTGGTCATGTGTTGTGTTTATTTTTTTAAATATGTTGAATTTACAGAACATTTTCAAAATCTCTATTTTTGTCCTTGTAAGACATAGTCATATCACATAAATTAGTTAATAATTAAAATGTAAAATATATCTGTATTGTAATGCTGCCATTATTTAACATCTTCAAGCCAGCATTTTCTTTTTCTTCTTCATTTCAAACGCTATACTGCTTTTATTTAACCAGCAACGTACTTGTCTAAAGGCTTGTTTTTCATGTGACAAATTCAATTTTTCTATGCCACCATATAGAGGTACATGCATTGTTTTGCTTCACTTTTGCAAATGTTTATTCATTTTTAGAATGTTTTTCATTACAATTATGTCAATATCAAATGTACATAGTTTTTCTATTTTTTTCTTTACTGTTTATTGGTACAATTTCTGGGTACATATGACTTTTTGATTTACTTTTTATTCATTTCATTGGGGGAGGCAGGGTGAGCAATAAACATATTTGGTATTGATTGAGTTCACAGATCATCTTTGAGGCTAAGGCCTGACATAGTGGGCTGTGGGAAAATCTGCTGTGGGAAAAGCCATGTCGGCAACGCAGCATAATCTGTCCACTGAGCATATTTTTCCTCAATGTGTGGATGGCATTTGCTAGCATCACATCCGCTTCACAGGGAATGTAAAATGCTGCGGTTTTTATGCCACTTGGGGCCCCGGCCTAAAAGTGTTTGCTGCTCTTAGGTAATAAAAAAGGACATTGTACTGAACTTCTCAGAACATCTAACCTCCTTCCGAGGTCTTCCCCTTATCAGTGCATGCATCCTTCTGTTATTCAGATGCTAGCGCCTTATTAACATATAATTCGTATTCACCTGTACCCATCCCCATGCCAGCTATAGGTGCAGTACGTATAGGTAAATTTAGCTATGATTAGGCTATTTTTAGCAAAATGTATAGCAGGTTTGGGAAAAGTTACAGGACAAGAATAAAACGTTTACCTTTTTGGCATATTATGCGTTTGTAGAGTTTACCAGTTTTTGACACAATCAGTCACTCATTGACCAATATCTACAAAGATTTTGAACAACAATAATTCAATTTCTCTAACTTACAGTATATACTCGAAAAAAGAAACAGCTGCTAAATCCTGGTTTTCAAAAGTTTTCAACTTTGGCCATACTTCTTTTCAATGAAACTGCATGAAAGCTAACATTTCAAATATTTAATTTAACCATTCAGTACTACTTTTCACATTGATCCATAATACAGACCGAGAAGGAGAAAAAGAATATGATTATGACATTTGAAGGCAATAAGAACTTATAAATTACATTCTAGTATATGTCTGACTGAAAGCACCTCTAATGCTAAGTGTAGCATTTAGGAAATAATACGCGCAAGGATTGGCTATAATAGGTTATAAAACTCCCCAGCTGGGTCATTATTTAGTCAATCATAAGTAAAAATGCAAGGTGTTATTGCTATTTTTTGTCATTAAAAATCAAAAGCAAAAAAATAAGTAAATATATTTTTTCCCTTTACTTTCTGTTTCTCCTTTTTCTCTTTTGCTCAGCAGGTACCTAGAACGATTTGAGCCTTTTATTTTTCTGTCATTAGCAAAACACTTTTCAGTCCAACAGGTTTATGACTTGTTCTGTACATATCTACATTTTATAAAATAAGTCTATGAATTCTTCTGTGAAGAGAACCAAGAAATAACCTTATAAATAATGCAAAAGATGTGTACAATGCTATTTTTTCACATCCATCACCCTTTGTTATGATTAATAGGGGTGCCCAAACTTTTTCATATGACTGTATATAGTAAGCACTGACTGAGAATTGTGGACTTAGCAGGTATTACTCAAAATGCTTTCTAGTGTCAGGAGATCAGTATTTAATTTCATTTAGATTTAGAGGTATGAGAAAAGCAATGTAAACTCTGTTTGAATTCTATGATTTTACATGTCATACAAACTGGTCCTTAGAAGGTCTTAAGATTAGGTAAATACAACTTCAGATTCCATTATTTTTTTGTTCGCTGATGTACCCTAAACGACCACGGACATAGTATATCCTGGCCACCTGGGCCTTAACACAAATGGACGTACTGTTATACTATTACACCCCTGGCCGGCCACTCACTCGCTATCTGAGCGAGTGGCATTGGGATCGCGTGTTAGCTGTAACTGACAACTAACATCTGCTCCATTAACCCCCGGTCGGAGTTGAGCATCGATCGAGGGTTTTAATCGAATGCTTGAAAGCAGCATCCAAGCGGTTCTGACATGTAACTGGTGGCGAGGGGACTACGTTATGTATTTTCTGCATCCCAGGGTCTAGCCAATGACCCCAGGCTGCTTGGAGCCCCCAGTACCTGGTTGATCCTGCCAAGATTTGAGGAAGCCGTTCAGGTCCCCTAGTGGGACATCACTAAACAGTAAAAACAAAACAAAACAAAAAATTATAAATGAATAAAGCCCCAAAATGTCCCTTTCCTATATAAATGAATTATATAAAAGAAAACCCTAAAAATTTATAAAAACAATACATATTTGGTATTAGCATGCCCGTAACAGTCCATAGAATAAAACTGAAACTTTATTTAACCCTCGTCCGGCTGAGTAGGTACAATTGTACCTATTCCTATGCAGCCTGTTAATGTTGTAAAATTATGCAGCCTGACGAAGGTTAACCTGCACAGTAAATGTTGGTGGAAAAAAACTTAAAAAAATGTTGTAAATAATGATTTTTTGCCATCTCACCTTATAAAAAAAAAATGCTATAAAAAGTGATCAAAAAGTCACATGTACGCCAAAATAGCACCAATAAAAAGCACAGGTTGTCCCGCAAAACATAAGCCCTCAACCAACTCTGTCAACTGAAAAATAAAAATTTTATACATCTCAGATCATGGTGATGCAAAAAAAAAAAAAATAGATTTTTGTCCCCAATGGGGTTTTGTTCTTCAAAATCAGTAACACATAAAAAAAACAATATGAACTTAGGTATCAACATAATTGCACCGACCCACAGAATAAATTTAACATGTTACTTATGCTGTATGCTTTGTGGGGAAAAAAATTTTTAAAGTTAAAAAGCTATGCCAGAATTGATGTGTTTTTTTAATCCACCATGTAAGAGTTAATAAAATTTAGTCAATAAGTTATAGGCACCCAAAAATTGTCATTACAAATTAATCTCATACCACAAAAAACAAGCCCTCATATGGCTAGATCACCAGAAAAATAAAAAAAATAGCTTGTACAGTGTAAAGGCAAAAAAAAAAAACAAATCGCCAAATCATTAGAACACAACTGGCTGCAGCAGGAAGGGAATGTATAAGCTGTACGAGAATATATTGGGGTACACCCCAAATTTAGAGCTTACAAGGGAAAAGAAACCAGAAGTGACCCCCACCCCCAAATCATAGTAGCTACTGGGTTGAAATAATTGGGAATTTGCTGTTCCCAATGCACTCCGCACAGTTTAAATATTCACTTTTTACCATCCATTGTGGATTCATGTCTGGGATACAATTGCTCACTAAATCCCTTGATAAATTCTTTCAGGGGTGCATTTTTCAAAATGGGGTCACTTCCTAGGGGATTCTACTTTTCTGGTACCCTTAGAGGCTCTGAAAACATGACATGGCGTCCAGATCCCAAACATCTAAATCTGCACACCAAAAGCCACATAGCGCTCCTTCCCTTCTGCGCCCTGCTGTGTGCCCAAACTGCAGTTTATGGCCACATGTATGGTACTGTTTTACCCAGGATAACGTACTTAATGTCATATGTAGTTTAAACTGCTATTTGGGCACACAGCTGGGCACAGAAGGGAAGGAGCGCCAGGTAGTTTTTGAAGGACAGACTTATACTGTTTGTTTTTTGGACGTCATGCCACTTTTGCAGAGCTCCTGGAAAGTCAATAAAGTGGAAACCCTTGACATGTGACCAGATTTTGGAAACTACACACCTGAAGGATTTTATCCCCCAAGTGATGTATTCATTTATCCGCAAATGAATACACAGTGATGGTGAAAGGTGAAAATGTCAATTTTCCCAGGAATATGTAATTTCGGTGCGTAATGTGTTGTGCCCAGCTTCTACCAGAGACAAACGCTCCAAAAGCTGTTGTGCCTGGGATAGCCACTTAACACAAACTGGGCCCAACATATCAGGCACTGAAATTACGTATCTCTGGAAAAATTGCAATTTTCACTTTTCATTATCAGCTGCACATTAATTTCTGGAAATTAAATTAATGCAACACTCAAAGGTTAAAAATGCATCAGGGTGCAGATGTGAAGGAGCGCTATGTGCCTTTGGAGTGCATATTTAAATTGTTGGTTTTTGGACGCCGTGTCACATTTGCAGAGACCCAAAAATTGCCCCTACAAAATGGAGTCACTTCTTGAGGAATTCCAGTTAACTGGCACCTCCAGGGCTCTGCAAAAACAACATGGCGTCCAGAAAGTCCCTCTAAATCTATACTCCAAAAGCTAAAAAGCACAGTCTTCCTTCCCTTCTGAGCCCTGCTGTGAGCCAAACAGCAGTTTACACCCACATATATAACTATTTGTCCCCTGAATAGCCCACAATAGTTTTAGGAGTGCATGTCTCTGATGCCTCAAAGTGAACACAACATATTGGGAACTGAAATTGCATATTTCTTTAAAAATTTAAATTTTCACTTTGTACATTGATTTTTGGGAAGCACTCTTAGGCTCAGATTGATAATACCCCTTGAGAAATTCTTGAGGGACGTAGTTTCTAAAATGGGGTCACTTTTGAGGGGTTTCTATTGTACTGGTACTATAGGGGCTTTGCAAATGTGACATGGCACCTGAAAACCATTCCAGCAAAATCTGCCCTCCAAAAGCCAAATAGCACTCTTTCCATTCTGAGCTCACCATGTACCCATATAGCAGATTATGGTCACATATGCGGCATTGCCGTGTCCACGAGCAATTGTTTAACAACCTGTGGGGTGCTTTTTCTACTTTAACCCCTTGTGAAAATGATAACTTTAGGGATAAAGTGACGTTTTAGTAATTTTCCATTTACACATCCCAATGTCAGTAAAATCTGTGTAATGACTGTGGGGTCAAAATGCTCACTATACCCCTTGATGAATTCTGTGAGGGGTGTAGTTTACAAAATGTGGTCACTTTTGGGGGGTTTCCATTGTATAGGGGCTCTGCAAATGAGACATGGAACATGAAAACTATTCCAGCAAAATCTGCTTTTCAAATGTCCAGCGGTGCTCCTTCCCACAGGTGTGCTTCCGTGAGCCCAAACATCAGTTTACACCCACATGTGGGGTATTTCTGTGCTCAGGAGAAATTGCAAACAAACTGTGAGATGCATTTTCTCCTTTAATCCTTTGTGAATGTGTTAATTTTAGGGCTAAATGAATGTAATCTTGAATGTAAAAAAAAATGAAATTTCTAACTTTAACCTCCATATTGTTTTAATTGCCATGAAATACTTAAAGGGTTAACAAACTTCTCAAATGCTGTTTTGAATTATTTGAGGGGTTCAGTTTTGAAAATGGGGTGATTTACTGGGGCTTTCTAATATATAGGCCTTTATAATCTCCTTCAGAACTGAAGTGGTCCCTAAAAAATTAGTTTGGGAAATTTTCTTGTAAATCTTGAAAATTGCTGTTATACTTGTAAGCCTCCTAACGGCCAAAGTAAATGAAAGGAGGATTAAAAGATGTTTCCGATATTAAGCAGAGATATGGTAGATGATATTAATGTATTTGGGTGGTATGACTCTGTCTGAAAAGCAGAGCATTTCACATTTTAAAAATAGAGGTTTTTTTTTTTTGTATAGGTAAATTTCCATCAAATTTTCTATTTTTTTTATAAATAAATACAAAAATATTGATCAGTGTTTACCACATGAAGTACAATGTGTCATGAAAAATCAATCTCAAAATCACTTATGTAAGTTGAAGCATCTCAAAGTTATTGCCATATAAAGGGACACATGTCAGTTTTGAAAAATGTGGTTAAGGAATAACTCCAGTTATAAACAACATTTCATAAATGAATAGTCCATGTAAGTATAACAAACTTAGTAATATATCTTAAGGAAATGTGTTTCCTTTACCACTTAAGCTGTTCTCCTCCTCGTTACAGTCCTTCAGACTGTTTTTTTTGTATAATATTCCATCTCTGCATCCAGCCTCAAGCACAGAACTCCATGGAGGTGGTGTGTAGAATAGGAGGCTGCTGCCAGCTAGATAATTGATTTATTGCCTAATTTTGTGCACTGGTAGTCTCTTATGTACAACCTAGCAGTGTTAAAAGAGCACAGAATAGCAGAGTGTAGCAGCAACAATTACTGGAATGTCTTTTCTTGGAGCTTCTTCATAGACTAGTATGTAGAAAGTAATAAAGCATTAAAAGTAGAGAAGAAAACATGTTTCTTTAATAAGATACATTTACAAAGTTTCTTACATACACTAGTACAATTCATTTATGCAAAGTTGCTTATAACTGGAGGCATGATTTAAGGTCCCAGCATTTCAATTGCATTAAGGTCTAAATTTTGACTAGGCCAATGCAATACATTGACTCTCTTATTTTTCCATTGTTTTGTTATAGATTTGCTATTCTGCTATTGCGTTTGTTTTGTTGCAGGATTCAGTTCTTTTAAAATCACATTTTCTTTATTGAATTTTTAACAGGTTAATTAAAACACCAAGAAAGCAAGTTTTCTGGGGGAGACAGTTAAATCTAGTGCAGTGCTTAGCCATGATTTAGCTTTTTTAACTCTAGAATACTTTGATATAAGGACAAATTCATGGTAGATTCAATGAATACAAGGAACCCAGGTCCTGTCAATGCAAAACAAACCCAAATAATTATCCCTCCACCACCACCACCATGCTTGACAAGTGGTATTAGGCATTTGTGCTGATATGCTGTGTTTGATGTCTGGTAAACGTGGCTCTGTGTATTGTGGGCAAACATTTCCACTTTGGTCTAGTCTGTTCCAGAAGTCTTGCAATTTGTTCTACTTTAAGGGGTTTTCTGGGTTACAATTATTGAACACCAGTCCTAAGGATAGACCATCATTGTCAGATTGGTATGGATCAGGAAGCAGACATCTTTGTTCTAATCTCATCTGCAATGCTCTGGCCTAACCACTACATAGAACAGAGCTGTCTGCTTCCTGCACCATTCTCTGTGTATCAGCTGTTGACTGGTGGGGGATGCCAGGTGTGGGACCCTCGCCATTCTGATATTGATAACATATCCTTAGGATAAGTCATCAATATTTTTAGCCTGGAAAACTCCTTTTTTTTTTTTTTTTTTTTTTAAAGACGTTTTACCATGTTCTTATTAGAAAGAAGAGGCTTTTTCCTGGCAGCTTTTTAAAACAAGCCATACTTGTTAAGTCTATTTCTAATTATACTGTCATGAACTTGAACATTTAACTTATTCACTGAGGTCTGTAGAGGTTGCTCTTGGGTTTTTTGCAATTTCTCTGGCCATTGCACAGCCTGACCTTTGGGTGAATTTTCTGTGATGTCCAATCCTAGGAAAATTGCAAACTGTCTTGAATATTTTCCATTTTTTCTAAATAGTCTTTTTCATTGTGGAAAGATGGACTTAAAGTTGTAAATTGTCCTTATATTCCAGCTTGATATGAACAATTGCTTTTCTATCATCATTGCTGATGTCTTTCCACCTCAGCACTGTGTTAAAACCCACTGAAATGCTCCAGACCAGTAAACTGCCATAACTTCTGCATTTATAGACTTCCTGAAGATCAATTAATCAAGGGCATTTATTTATCAGCACCTGGCTGTTACCTAATTCTTGTGGAAGCAGTAAGACCTTATTCACACGTCCACATTTGTTAATCACAGAAAGCACATGACCCTGATTATTTTTGGGTTATGTGCTGTTTGTGATTAATCTATTTTTCACATCCATGAAACTTGCTGACTTTGAGAGGACCTTATGTGATTGGGTCTTATTGTGTTGGGGGAATGAAGGACTGAGCATGTTGAATTTCAAAGCGCAAATCCTTTTATTCTCAAAGAGGATAAGTCACTACCAGATGTGTCTGGCAGCTGTTTCCTATGCTCTTACTATGGCACGCCATGTAAGACAACCTTACACTGTCTGTCTTTCGCAGTTCATTCTGGACAGCAGTGGTATTATACATCTACATATAGCTAATATTTAGCAAAAATGTCACACTCACTGTGCTTGAAGAAATCTATGTGGGTGTTAAACAATAACCCTATTCAGATTCATGGAATGGCAATTCTTTATGGCTATACGCCAAGATTTTTGCTATGTAGATCTAATTTGTAGTGCCACTTTCCTCATATTATAATATACTTGTAGGGATGGCCTGGTCATGCAATAGCGGTTGTTTAAATCTTTATTTCGACAATAGTGAGATGACTGATGATGAAATGTCTGGTCAGCCTTTTAAATCAATATAGAGATGTGTAAATATCTATACAATCTATCAGAACAGCTCCTTGGATCTAAGTATGGTGATACTACACATTTCACCTACAAAAAAATAAACTTAGTGTCTGAGGTTAGGTCAGGTAGTGAGAATTTACTTTTTCAAAAATTACTTGGTTAGAATCATTTTCATTGCCTACCGTTGAATGAAGTTTAAATATTGCTATTTATGCTATTTGCACATTGAGGTTTTCTCTTGCATTTATTTTGCATATTGTTTACAGTATTTTGTGCATGCATAGTGTTTTTTCCCCCTTACCCATGCTGTGTCCTGATATAACACCGTACAAGTAAATAAATGCATTGAAATTTGAAAACAAGACAAAAAACACAATGTAAGTAAATTTTGTTTAAATTTGCAAAAACTGTGGCATTTTTAGCAAAAAGGGAAAAAAAATTGCAAATATGCCCAAAATACCTAAGTATGCAAACAGTCTTCGGCCAGGGAGACACATGACAAGCAAAAGTAGGAGTAGCTAACCAGCTGTGATGTACAGTAGCATTGTAGTGGATGAAATTTAAACTAAGGATTAAAAATCTCATCACCACAATCGAGAGAAAAACGTAAACATAGCAAAAAAAAAAAAAAAAACAGCATATTTGGGCTGTTTTTTAATGTGACCAGATACATCTTGCAAAAATCCAGATGCGTGTATTATTAGCCTTATATGGGCTTAACAGGAGTTAAATGTGGATATATAAAATTTATAAAAAATAGATCAATTTATAGTTTTAAGAGATATACAGTACAGACCAAAAGTTTGGACACACCTTCTCATTCCAAGAGTTTTCTGTATTTTCATGACTATAAAAATTGTAGATTCACACTGAAGGCATCAAAACTATGAATTAACACATGTGGAATTATATACTTAACAAAAAAGTGTGAAACAACTGAAAATATGTCTTATATTCTAGGTTCTTCAAAGTAGCCACTTTTTGCTTTGATTACTACTTTGCACACTCTTGGCATTCTCTTGATGAGCTTCAAGAGGTAGTCAACTGAAATGGTTTTCACTTCACAGGTGTGCCCTGTCAAGTTTAAGAAGTGGGATTTCTTGCCTTATAAATGGGGTTGGGACCATCAGTTGTGTTGTTCAGAAGTCAGGTGGATACACAGCTGATAGTCCTACTGAATGGAGTGTTAGAATTTGTATTATGGCAAGAAAAAAGCAGCTAAGTAAAGAAAACCGAGTGGCCATCATTACTTTAAGAAATGAAGGTCAGTCAGTTCGAAAAATTGGGAAAACTTTGAAAGTGTCCCCAAGTGCAGTGGCCAAAACCATCAAGCGCTACAAAGAAACTGGCTCACATGAGGACCGCCCCAGGAAAGGAAGACCAAGAGTTACCTCTGCTGCGGAGGATAAGTTCATCCGAGTCACCAGCCTCAGAATTCGCAGGTTAACAGCAGCTCAGATTAGAGACCAGGTCAATGCCACACAGAGTTCTAGCAGCAGACACATCTCTACAACTGTTAAGAGGAGACTGTGTGCAGCAGGCCTTTATGGTAAGATAGCTGCTAGGAAAGCACTGCTAAGGACAGGCAACAAGCAGAAGAGACTTGCTTGGGCTAAAGAACACAAGGAATGGACATTAGACCTGTGGAAATCTGTTCTTTGGTCTGATGAGTCCAAATTTGAGATCTTTGGTTCCAACCACGCAGAAAAGGTGAACGAATGGACTCTACATGCCTGGTTCCCACCGTGAAGCATGGAGGAGGAGGTGTGATGGTGTGGGGGTGCTTTGCTGGTGACACTGTTGGGGATTTATTCAAAATTGAAGGAATACTGAATCAGCATGGTTACCACAGCATCTTGCAGTGGCATGCTATTCCATCCGGTTTGCGTTTAGTTGGACCATCATTTATTTTTCAACAGGACAATGACCCCAAACACACCTCCAGACTGTGTAAGGGCTATTTGACCAAGAAGGAGAGTGATGGGGTGCTACGCCAGATGACCTGGCCTCCACAGTCTCCAGACCTGAACCCAATCGAGATGGTTTGGGGTGAGCTGGACCGCAGAGTGAAGGCAAAGGGCCAACAAGTGCTAAGCATCTCTGGGAACTCCTTCAAGACTGTTGGAAGACCATTTCAGGTGACTAACTCTTGAAGCTCATCAAGAGAATGCCAAGAGTGTGCAAAGCAGTAATCAAAGCAAAAGGTGGCTACTTTGAAGAACCTAGAATATAAGACATATTTTCAGTTGTTTCACACTTTTTTGTTAAGTATATAATTCCACATGTGTTAATTCATAGTTTTGATGCCTTCAGTATGAATCTACAATTTTTATAGTCATGAAAATACAGAAAACTCTTGGAATGAGAAGGTGTGTCCAAACTTTTGGTCTGTACTGTACATCATACATCAAAATGCATACATACATCAAAAAAAGTGGCCTACATGTTTCAGATCTCTCCTTAAAGAAAAACAATACATAAACACCATACAGTATATATGTTAATTGAACATATTTTGACCGTTTTTGTTGCAATTAGGTCATAACTGGAATTAAATGTGTATAAATAAAAATAGATAAACTTATAGTTTTTCATTATAAATCAGTTACATTATAAGTAAAATGGCATCTAATATATTTAAAGCTGTTGTCAGAAAATGGACTGAATTTTAGCAAAGGTAGATAAGAGTACGAATATACAAATAAAGCATTATTTATAAATTGTATCCACCGACATTTTAGCCTGGTGTCACCAACACTGGTCTTAGTTTATCGGGCTACAGCAATGATGTGACAATGACAACATGTGGCCAATGCACCAAATCCCTAGCCTCAAAGGTGTACTGCTTTGTTATTTTGTACCCTTGCCGGCCTGTCTGATCATGGAGATTCCCTATAAAATTTATATATGACAAATAGTAAAAGTATGGCAAAGTATACAATTAGAAAATGGATGTATCACGGCTAATCAGGTAGGAGGAATTGAAGGAAGAAGAGACGGTAATGATTTTTGTCAGTAATATCTGCTATTTTTCAACAATATTCGTTTATGAAATGACTTTTCTGTCTTTATGATGATCTGTCAATTCAAGTTAGTCGTATAGTCTTCACTTTGACCAATAACAGCAAATGCCATGACCACCAGCAATACAATGCCTGATGCTTTTCTGACACTGCAAATAGAAAATTCAACAGTTCATGCAAACCTGAGCTATTACAGTAAATATGTGAACTAAACTCACAGGTGAACCATAATGTCTCAACAACCTGTCACATTTTTCCTCTTGCAATGTGAGATAAAATTTAGCTGAAAGATCTATGACTTATCACACCTCACTGTCTGCTCCTTACTGTCCTTAACTTTGTATAAGATTGACACAAGTTCAGTATTAAGACAGCTTTATCCAACGTCTACATTTTCTTTCTTAAATATGTTAGACACCTATATTTCCTATTAAGAAGATACAGTTTTTGGCAGAAAGTAAATATCTAGAAAGCTGAATATCTAGAAAAGATGTAAAGGAAATATTTATTTTGATATAGCCATTTAAAGCCACGAGAAATCTTACAATTTTGATCTCATTTATGCATTTAGATATTAAATAAACTGAATAAATGTCATCTTTGTAGTGTGACTTCATACAGTATTCCTAGTGTGTGTATGTACTGAGAAAAGTAGACTCTGCACTTGACTGCAGAATAATAATTATGAAAAATTTATATATAACCTTTTAAATTTTTTTTAAAATGTTAGTTAACCAGAACTATGTAGACTAGGGACCGTTTAGAACAGGTTTTGACCTGAAATTTCCAACATTTTTGGGTTTGCCTAAATACAAAACGTTTGGGGTTTGTCACCTATGAAACACTATTATACTTTGTGTAGGGAGACACTTTTTCAAAATCACAACTTCCTAATGATACAGTAGTTCTGACTATATGTGGCCGAGCTAAAAGCACCCTTTTAGCTGAAGGAGAATTTCAGGCATTCAAGATGAAGGCATACCTAGTTCGCTTCAAACAATACTGTTATAATGGTATTTTTATGTGTTTTAGTTTTGAAAATGTACCTAAAATTGGTATTGACTGCATTTCCATATATAGTCTACAATGCCGTTTGCAGCAGAAAGTAGGGACTATAGTGGTCCTTATAATATTTTAAACTTGCAAAAAATATTGTACAACTGTAAACCACATTCATTATACAACCTTATCCATAATGCATGAGAGTGACTTGAAACTTCATTCTATAAGACTAAGCATTTCATCAGTAGGGATTTATTTGCACATCAGTGTTTTGCAAAACACTATATAAAAAAACTCCGCTTTTCCATTTATTTTAGGCTGGAAGTGTCTGTGTTTGTTTCCCTCTCACTAGACTCCTCATCCTTCCCCTCCCATCTTCATGCAATTTTGGGACTGTCGAACCTCAGCAAATGAACTCTTTATACAATACTGTGGCTCCTGGGACTGTTACAAGCCTGAAGCTCCAGTGTTTGAACACTGTCTTTATTTTTAACAACTGTCATTTGCATTGCAATGGTGACCAATAGAAACATATGGGACACAGGCACTATAAAAAAGATGACATGTAAGTAATGCCTCTCTCAGCATGTAAACAATTGCCTGGATCATAGTCCCATGAAAACAGATACTTCATGGGAGTCCCAAAAGTCAGATTTTGACTGATGAAAAATTGAAGGATCTATCTCAATGATAGGCACATGAATGCCTATCATGAGCAAGAGGAAAAAGAGACAGAATGTATCTACATCAAATAGTGTACCCTAGAGTCTGTAGTGTGAGTTAGGGAAGAAAAATTCTGTCAAAAATCTATCAGTTGCTGCTCCAATATAGGGCTATGTCTCTGAAAAGCCAGAGGAATCATGGTAAATGTAGGCAGTAAGAGAAGCCATATCCGAGAGAACATAGAACAAATATGGCAGAAAACACAAAAATGGAACTATGGAACGTGGAGTAGAAGTCCCTCTGCAAAAGGCCATCACATCACCACCCACTTAAAAAAGTATAATACAAATGCAATTGGGAAAAGGAACATGGAGAGACCACGGGGCACAGGGAAACAGACAAGAGAAAATGTAGAACAAGGATGGGGGAGGACACACAGGAGGAAGAAGGAAAGAAAGGGGAGGAAGGGATTTATGTCAAATTCTTTTACGCATTTTAACATTTAAAACGCTCCATAAATTACCCTTTTTTGGGGGAAAAGGTGCTTGCCCATGTTTTTTATGTATATACAAACTTGGCAGTTATATTACAAAAAGCAATGCTTTTATATATAAATGTGCCCATTTTGGTGACTTTTAAGTGCTACAGGCTTGTTATTTTGAAGATATTTGTGGCTGTGTTCCTTGTTGAAAAGTCCAGACCAAAAGTTTGGACACACCTTCTCATTCCAAGAGTTTTCTGTATTTTCATGACTATAAAAATTGTAGATTCACACTGAAGGCATCAAAACTATGAATTAACACATGTGGAATTATATACTTAACAAAAAGTGTGAAACAACTGAAAATATGTCTTATATTCTAGGTTCTTCAAAGTAACCACCTTTTGCTTTAATTGCTGCTTTGTACACTCTTGGCATTCTCTTGATGAGCTTCAAGAGGAAGTCACCTGAAATGGTCTGCCAACAGTCTTGAAGGAGTTCCCAGAGATGCTAGCACTTGTTGGCCCTTGCCTCACTCTGCAGTCCAGCCACCCCAAACCATCTCGACTGGGTTCAGGTCTGGTGACTGTGGAGGCCAGGTCATCTGGCGTAGCACCCCATCACTCTCCTCTTGGTCAAATAGCCCTTACACAGTCTGGAGGTGTGTTTGGGGTCATTGTCCTGTTGAAAAATAAATGATGGTCCAACTAAACGCAAACCGGATGGAATAGCATGCCGCTGCAAGATGCTATGGTAACCATGCTGGTTCAGTATTCCTCAATTTTGAATAATCCCCAACAGTGTCACCAGCAAAGCACCATCACACCTCCTCCTCCATGCTTACGGTGGGAACCAGGCATGTGAGTCCATTCGTTCACCTTTTCTCCGTCCACAAAGACACGGTGGTTGGAACCAAAGATCTCAAATTTGGACTCATCAGACCAAAGCACAGATTTCCACAGGTCTAATGTCCATTCCTTGTGTTCTTTAGCCCAAGCAAGTCTCTTCTGCTTGTTGCCTGTCCTTAGCAGTGGTTTCCTAGCAGCTATTTTACCATGAAGGCTTGCTGCACACAGTCTCCTCTTAACAGTTGTTGTAGAGATGTATCTGCTGCTAGAACTCTGTGTGGCATTGACCTGGTCTCTAATCTGAGCTGCTGTTAACCTGCGATTTCTGAGGTTGGTGACTCGTATGAACTTATCCTCCGCAGCAGAGGGGGCCCGGGGGGGGGAGAGGTACTACCGCGCCCCCTCTCGGGGGGGGGCCCCCCTGTGGCCGGTAGGCTCTTTAGCGCTGGGATGTGGCTGGCCACTGCACTTGGGGACACTTTCAAAGTTTTCCCAATTTTTCGAACTGACTGACCTTCATTTCTTAAAGTAATGATGGCCACTCGTTTTTCTTTATTTAGCTGCTTTTTTCTTACCATAATACAAATTCTAACACTTCATTCAGTAGGACTATCAGCTGTGTATCCACCTGACTTCTGAACAACACAACTGATGGTCCCAACCCCATTTATAAGGCAAGAAATCCCACTTATTAAACCTGACAGGGCACACCTTTGAAGAGAGAACCATTTCAGGTGACTACCTCTTGAAGCGCATCAAGAGAATGTTAAGAGTGTGCAAAGCAGTAATCAAAGCAAAAGGTGGCTACTTTGAAGAACCTAGAATATAAGACATATTTTCAGTTTTTTCACACTTTTTTGTTATGTATAAAATTCCACATGTGTTAATTCATAGTTTTGATGGAATGAGAAGGTGTGTCCAAACTTTTGGTCTGTACTGTATGTAAGGGCTCATGTTTATTCTAAATGACCGGTACTGTAAATATCAAACCTGTGACCAATATTCTAAAACTATACAAGGAAATTACAGACAAATTACAATGTAACAAACTATATGGGTAAATAAATGTTTAGAATCTCATGCTGAAAGATCAGAACCGGTTTATTGGGACACCTCTCGACAAATGAATCCGATAAAAGTACAATCAATGGTCCACAATACTGTACAGTAGCTCCAGCACTCCTTTCAATAAAATCCATAGTATTGCAAATATGTTGCCAACATAAAACAGTTAACAATACTTATATTAATGCTTAGGCATTTCAAACATAATCTGTTCTTTGTCAAAGCATGTATCACACTAGTATTACAGGAAATTTAAAATGCCAATGGCACAGCATCTTGAGTGTATTGAGAAAGAGTCCCTCAACTCATTTGGTGCTATCAAACATTTTATAGAACTACATAGAAGAAGTTATCACTTTATTTTCTTTTTTTGGGCCTGAAAAGAGTTAAGAAGCTCAGAACGGAAGGACACAAGGAAGTCAGAGAATTCTCCTGGATTCTGCACCTCAGCAAGAGTTATCCAGGAGGGCTTAACTGGAGTTTGAATTTTCTATACTTCTACTAAATGTTTTCTTGTTGTGAAAGTTATTTGTAAATGTAAGATTTTTTTTTTAACCCCTTCCTACTCCCCGGCTTGCAAACCCCATAACTTTTTTTAGTTTTTTTTCACAGAGCCATGTGAGAGCTAATTGTTAGCAGAACAAATTGTACTTCGTAATAGTACCATTTAAATATTCTTTAAGATGTACTGGGAAGCTGTACAACAATCCAGAATGGGGTGGAATTGAGGAAAAACAGCATTTGTGCAACTTTCTTACTGGCTTTGTTTTTACGGAGTTTACTGTGCAGCCAAAATTAAATATCACCTGTATTCTAACTTTAAGTACAGTTTGGGAGATACCAAATTTATATAGTGTTTTTTTTTTTTTTTAATTTTTAAAACCTTAAAAAAAAAAAAACGCTGCAAAAAAAAAAATAAAAAATCCTTCGCCATATTCATACACCTCTAACTTTTTTATATTTCCGTGTACAAGGATGCAGAAGACATGTTTTTTTTGCGGGGCAAAATGTACTTTTTAGTTATGACTGATGTTTGATTGCTTTTTATTCACATTTTTATAGGAATAGAAATGGTAAGAAAATGTCGGTTTGGCACTTTTGATTTTTTTTTTTTTATCCGCTACTGTGGAAAAATATTTGTATATATTTGTAGACCGGGTGTTTTCAAACATGGGGATGTATAATTTTTTTATGATTGTTTCTATTTCAAATCAAGAGGAAGGGGGAGATTAGAATTTTTGTTTTGGTTTTTTTTTATTTTTTATATCTTTTAAATCTTTTATTTTTTCATCTTAGTAGCCCCCCTAGGGGGCTTGAACCTGCAATGTTTTGATTGCATGTCCCATAGACTGCAATAAAGCTGTATTGCAATCTATGGGACCTAAGCTATATAGCTGATCGCAGACATTAGCTCCAGGTCTCCATTGTGAAATACAGCGTAGATGTGGTGGCTATGGTGGCCACTCTGCTCCATAGCGGATGCCATCTTTAAAAACCTGTCATTTGCCGTACTATTACTGCAGATGTCAGGAAGGAGTTAAATTGGTTTGTTTTTCTGACATCTACCATAACAGTTAAGGGGGACTTCAAATATGGAGCCCACTCAGGAGCTGAGCTATTTTATACTGGTGGAAATGCCCACAATCAGAGAATATCTGACTGAAGGCATTTTACTCTTAAGATGCCTTAGTCAACAGCAACAGAATAATTTGGAGAGTAGTGGAACATGGGCATTGTCATATTGCTTGAGATCACCACCCACGGAACATGATTAGTTACTATGACAGACAGGAGCCTAATGAAAGTGCTCAGGCCTGTTGTTATTTCACTAATATTGCATGCTGCCAGAAGCAGCATGTAATAGAAGTGAAGAGATTTGACAATATACTGCAATACTGTAATATTTAAGTATGCTGTATAGGCAATCAGACTCCTTAGGATTCTAATCCTCTAGGGGATTTAAAATAAAAAATAAAAAAGCTTCCCCTTATTAAATACAAATATATATATATATATATATATATATATATATATATATGTATATATATATAGTGACAATTTTGGGGGATTAATCTCAATGGCGGCAGACTCCTGGACCCGACAGCAGTGGTTGTGGTACTGGGTGCCGGAGAGACAGCGTTCAGACGGTGCCAATTCAAAACAAAATGGCTTTTATTCACCTTGGGAAACATACACAAAATAACAAATGACCTAGGCCACACACAGGCCCTAACTCACGGCTTGCTCCCTGACTGATCTCTGGGGCAACAAGCAGCCTGGCTCAGTAAGTCCTCTCAGGACCCCAGCCCTCTGGGAACAGACCGCCTTGTCTGTCTTTGGCTGGGTCCACGACTTCCTGCTTCCTGCAGGTTTCCCCCAGCCCTCTGGAGTTACGCCCCCACCCATAGGTGTGGCTGAGGACCTTTTCAGGCCTGGCACTGGGTCGCTCCCTAGCGCCCTTTAGGTTCATACTCTCACATTAAATATATATATATATATATATATATATATATATATATATATATATAAACCTGGACACATAAGGTATGCCCCTTTCAAAAATGAATGAAGTATAAACATAAAAATATTTATTCTGAATTTTTTTTCTAGTTTCTCAGTACATTGTATGAATAATTAAAAAGTGCCATTATATTGTAGTATTTGTCCCACAAAAAATAAGCTCTCATATGACACTGTGAATGGCAAAATAAAAAAAAAAAATGATGGCTTTTGGAAGGTAGAGTGTAAAAAGCACAAATGCAAAAATAAAGAATGGCTGCTGCGGCAGGAATGTACATCAAGATCTGTTCAGATGTCTGTTGTTCATTCACCTTTCTATCAGTGGCACTATCTAAGGTGTGTGTCGCACACTTTCATTGCTTTATCATGTTTTAAAATTTAATTTTAGGTTTTGGTCTAAATGAATTCACCTGGTTCCAATTTTTAAAGTACAAAACACTTTCAATGACCAGCCAAATATAAAAAAGAAAATACAACTTATCAGTTTTGCAATATTTCATTTCAAACGTATAAAAAAGTTCCTTTTTCCTTTTAATTATCATATTAATAATTGATATAAACCATTCAGATATGTATGATCTTTATGACTAATTAAGCCCTTGCATATTAAAGTAACATATCATTTTAATGGATTTTATGTAAAGTATACTTTGCCTTTATATCCCGCTCTGAGTTAAAGCTTCAGCAGTACAGCAAGCTTTGAAATAACTGAGCACTGTTGATCTTTTTTGATCCAACACATATAGAGAATAACAGTTTGTAAAGTGTAAAACATCCCCAAATTAGTCACTTTCTGCATATATTTTGGAATAGTAAATTAAGCTGGGGCTACATGGAGACTTTTTCTAACTTGACATTACATTTTTAACATTGAGCTGCAGTCCAGATGAAGTTTGTTACTACTACTTTAAGATCATGTTTTCCAACAGCACTGTAGACTTCATACTAAGAATAATCTACTTGTGTTTGTCTTCCCATCACTTCACTCATCAATGTGAAGAAATGTCATGCCAAGTTTGTGCTGGCCCAAACCCAACTGATTAAATAATTTCTAACAGAGAAAACATAGCACTTTATTTTAAAAACAGATTAACACGGCTTTATACATTATTGCTGTCAATACAAGCTTTGTTGTTTTTTATATTTACAGTAACCCTACACTTTATATAGAATTGCAATGATATGGGCAGAGATGTCTAAAAGAATCCATAGGCACAGATCTGTGTTACAGATTTTGTATTGGGGTCAGTATCCTCAAGTTTATATATAAAATATTTAGGATTTTACATGACATTTTAGTCAAAATTTGACAAAAAAATAATGGATATGACACAAGCAATGTACATCCATGTGCTGACTGTGTCCGCAGACCCATTCATTTACTCTGGACCGCAAAATGGACAGGAATAGGACCTATGCTTTGTTTTGCCCCAGGTTCACTGCCACATACAAGCCAATGATAATATATGGCCATGTGTAATGGAAATTCATTATAGAGACGAATGGAAGACATCACTAGCACACTGACAAAACACTCGGTCATCTCCATAGAGGCTAAGCTTTATTACTAATATACAGTACTGTACAACCCAGTTCCTTGGAGTCCAGTTTAATACCTATGTGGAGGGTAGCTGTGGAGGGTGGAACTTCAATTTCGCTGACTCTGTTACATGACTGATTCCACTATACTTAATGGTCCAGTGGCCAGAGTAGAATTCAGAGAAGAGAGTTAAGTCAGTGAGATTTGGAACTGCAGCAGGGGGAGGCAAGAGAACAAGAGTTTTGGCCTTCCCATCTGTCTTTTGTGCAGGTAATAAATGGGGGTTTGAGGGACCAGGATGTACAGTATTTGTAATAAAGCTTAGTTAGTGCAGGAAATGTACTAGTAAGCTTAATTTTTCCCTGGATAACACATTTAAATGAACCCATAAGCATCACAATAAAACCCCAAGTCAACTTAACGTCATGTATATCATTCTGTCCAGCTGGGAAGCATAATCAATTGGTTAAGGGGTTTTCCAGACCCCCAGGCATTTCTCATAATGATGGTATATCTTAGTGGTATATCCTGGAAGGGTCGCAGAAACCTCAGCTTGACAAACAATGGTACCCTGACTGCTGTTAGGTACAGAACTTATGATGGTGTAGTTGGCCTTGGGTTCCTCCTGGTACAGGACATTGCCTGGTCTCATATAGCCTGTGTGTGTAGGCAGTTAATGGAGGCATTGATGGCATTCAGTGCACCCTCACATTTTGCAGACCTGAATCCAATTGAAAACCTATTGGACATTCTGAATTGGTGCATCCGACACCTCCAAATGGCACCACAGACTGTCCAGTTTCCTGATGCCATGATCCCTATCAGGGAGGAGATCCCAGTTCATCTATCTTCTCATCAGGAATATGCTCAGATGTTGTTGGTGGTGCATACAGGTAAGTAGGAGCCTATTATGAGTTGTTTTGATGAAATGTAATGCAAATTGGACCCCCTTTTAGATTTATTTTTTTTGGAGTGTTTTAGGGAATCGGGTATAAACAGTTGATCACCTACAGGGAAAAAGAATCATGCACTTCAAATCCAATATGGTTAATAATTAACAGTATTGTTAATGTGTTAAGTGTGATTTTAAATTTTGCTACATCTGTATAGCTAAATTTGGATAATACAATTAATGCGTATTAGATAAAAAGTGGATCCTGTAGACCCGTAACAGTGATACAATATATGATAGTGACACTGTTTGTGGGAAGGGAGACGTCTAATGTTTGTCTTAGGATCACTAGCAACATTGTGGTCAGCATTTGCTTTATAAAACAAAATGGGAAAAACCGCTAGAGGGGGGGGCCGGGGCGGCCCCGCCGGGGGCCGGGGCGGGGGGGGGCCGGGGGGGGGCCCCCCCCCCAGTATCTGTAAGACAATCCAAAACCTACAGTACAATATACCTTTTCTATGTTTTGGACCCCATCCCGACTTTGGGCTACAAATACTGTAGTTGCAATAAAAACAAAATATATAAGTGTGACAGAGTGTGAATTAATGGCTTACATATAGGCAACAAAATTTGTATGTAAAACCAAAGGCAAATTGTACATTCGCAGATATGTTCACTATCATACAGATGTTTCTCAATGCACAAATTTAACAGTGAATGTTTGCAGGTATTAGAGGGTCTCATGGTCCACCATGTAGGTTCATCTGCTCTACTGTAGGCCAGTGTAAGACTATGAAAATACCACAGTGATGGTCAGTCTTCTTAGCTGTACAACAAAATTTTTGTAAAAGAAGCTCCCATTCTAGTGGAGCTATTGATATACAGCCATTCATCTGAATAACCGCCATGTAACAAGTAATAAAAGGTTGCAATTTACCCTCCCCCACTAGGCAGTTACACATAAAAATAGGATACTTTACATGTCATTTTGTGATAACTTGGCACAAGACCATGCTGTGTTTAGGAAAGATGCCCGATTTGTGATCTACATATCTGGACATGTCCAGCAAAGAGGATCGGTAAGGAAGAACACATCTTTACAATAGAGAAGGATTTGTAAATTTCTAATTTGTCGCATGCAAAACAATACATAGTGAAGAAATGCTGAAAGGAATATTCCAAAGTACTATTTTACCAGCCTCTCCTCCTTTTCTTTTCTTTTGACTAAATATTTTCATATTACACTTTATATATATATATATATATATATATATATCATACATTGTTTGTGTGTGTTTCTCAGATGCTCAGCTATGTCTTTCCCTTTCTCTGCATTGTCCTGTGTCTGGCTGTAAGACAACTGGCTGTGGCAATAGCTTTGCTGCCGTGTCCTATTTGCAGTAGGTCAAAATGACTATGCCACACCCCATTTTGGTAAGCCTTAGACATCAGCCAGTCTCTATCTGAATAGATCAACAGAAGGTTAACTTAGAATCTCTGGAGAACCTCTACTGTTTCAGCAACTTACAGACTGGTAAGCAGTGTAGCAGAGTGTGCAAGTGTTTATTTGTATTGTTCAGTCCTGGGTTTAGTGATGCTTTAATGAATGGGACAAAAAAACAGACAATTTTATTAGGTTTAATTACTATGTGTCTAGCATTACAATCAAACATCTAGACTAAACTTGTGAGACCAAAATGAGCATTTTAACTATCACTATGAACTCAACCATTATATTCTGTATAAATTGCTGACTGATATTTTCTCTTTAGTTTCTTGCTGGTGGCAGCTATAATCAGACTTCATATGACAAGAGATCTATTTCAGGTTTATGGTGATGCTTGACCTATTGGCATGCCTGTCTTACCCTGTGTGCTCATCATATCCAGCCTATTAACCTGAATGTTGCCAGAGGCTCAAGGCCACCTAAGAGACATCAATGGCTTATAAGTCCTTGATATTCACATTGAAATTTGTAGTACACACGTTCTATACCTGAGCATTTGAAGAATTGTTTCCATACTCTATGGAATAAGGAATCACAATGATAAAGAACTGTTTATTTTCTAAGAAATATACATTTTCGGAAACTGTGTATTCACTGGAAAGTATTAAAAATATTTTATGTTCAAATATATCATATTGATAGTAAGACTGATGTTGGAAGTAGTTCTGAAGGATTTGTTTATGCAAACATAAATGGTGTAAAAATCTTATTAAGTAAGTGATATTAACAAACTATTGGCAGATTCAGTAGTTCATTTCCTCTATATATCACTATAATACAAACAAGAGAATAAAAGCATGTACAATTAAAAAATTCTGTACATTAGGTTTCCATAATAAACTGTGAAATTGCCAGAGAATGTATAATTTAAAGAAGGTTTTAATTTTAGACAGTTTAGTTAAACATTTTTACAAATGCAAGTAAATGAAATTTTGCAGAATTTGAAAGATTTTCTCTAACCACCTTAATGATGACAGTCTTTTGTCTACAAATATGGTTTGTCCGAAAACCCAGTCATGATTTCCCTATTGTGGATGGTTTATCAGGCAGGGACACTACATGATTTCCTGGCCACAATAAGGAAATCACGGTTGGGTTTCTGACAATTCTATTATCTATGCCACAATGAAAGAGGTAACTAGATATTAGGACTGTGTCGAACACCAGATGAGTTGTGGAATCACGTAAGGTGCCTAGCAGTAGGCTTGAGTTTATCCACCAATAAATCTGAATGAGCTCAAAGTAGAGGTCAGCACAGCATGAGCAAGTGAATATGAGCCAGGGTGGATCTCTGCGCTGTCAAATTATTTTTTTCAGAGTAATACTTTGATATTTGGCTCTCACTGAAAACAATGGCAGGCAGATTCAGGATGGAATTTGGCACTGATTTTGTGGTGGAATATGTGAATATACCCTAACAGAGAACAATTATTGTTGCCCAAAACCAGAACACCCCTTTAAATATGCTGTTCATTTTAACTAGTGAAAATCACTATGGAACAGAGAAAATACACACTATCTTTTCTGATCTTTCTCTTTTGTCTATATCCACATAATTGGTTTTAACTACCAAGCCATAAGACAGTATTTCAGTTATATGTACTAGAGGATCTTAGTAACTAAGTGCATGAATGCTTAGGAATTGTTTCTTAAGAAACAGATGTCACAATCTTTCATTAAAGAAAATTATTATGATTATTATATTTTAAATTCTGCATTTTTACTGCATGTTTTAAAAACTAAGAACTCTACCACCCAGGATGATTTACTATGGCAAAAAAGCTTAATACACAGTACTTTACACCATTTTTCTCAAAGTCACATTTACTATAAGTATACCTGTAGAGAATCTATTTTAATTTATGGCAGCACCTCCTGAGAAGCTGTTAAGTAACCAACTATAGCACAAGCAGTGTGGATGGTAATATGTTGTTGTGTTCCAGACATGCTTATAAACCCATTTAGAACAGCATGTGTTGACTAGTCATAGAACAAGAAGTTTTCAGAAAATGAAAGCCTTTATTTGCTTGAAAGTATCAGCAATGTTTCACATTCGCGCTTTTATCAGTTCATAAATCTCAATTTACATTTACATTATCTTTTAATGTGATGATTCGGACTTTAAAGATTCTATAACTGGCCACATAAGCAATTATATTTTTCTTATCCAAGTTTTTATCACAGATGATTTATACCTCTATTTCTTCTTTATGTGAAATATAATCAGTTCAAAAACCCAGAAATGGAAGTTTATGTGTATAAGAAGAAACAGTATAATGTAGCTGAGAACTACTAGTCACGAATGTAGGAAATAGAAATATCATCATGCCTGGATATATCATTGCTAGGTGGATAAAGTGAATAGAGAGATGAACCAGGTTCTACTAACAAGGAACCCGGGAGGGGCAGAGCAATCGAGATATGAATGTTAGATAAAGAAGACTGTCAAGGTTCAAGTTGGGCAGTAACAAGATTTTTCTGTCTCTGTCAAGGTGTACACCTCCTCTGGATCTAGCAAACTAGGACTATTTAATATAGTCTAATACTTGTGCTTAATAGTTAAATGGGTCAAACGATGTGTAACTGCAGGTAAAGCTTGCTTTATATATTACACTAGTATATCAGTAGTAGCTGTCAGCTGAATGCTTGTTCAGACAACAGTTATCTTACCTTACTTATACACACACATGAACTCTCAGCTGATAGTGCATATATTCTGATGATGAGAGAGGACTAAGCCACTGCTAGACTCCTCTCTACTCAGCTTATCGACCATATTAAAAAATGATTCAGTTGCCAGATCCTGCAGCATAGTGATCTAACCAATGAATGTGATCAGAGGACATAGAGCTCTTTCTGAAAGAAAGCAGTTAGGTTTTCTAATTCTAGATAATGCCCTTAATTCATCTCCCACTAGAGGAGAGCTGGGATACCATATGTATATAACAGATGATTGCTGGTCCTAACTAAATTTGCGGGTTTGGTCAACATACATTTAATGTTGTGGTCAGGTATGTAGCGGTGCACAGAAGCTGGGGAAGGCTCAATTGAGAGATAGTTGAGAATCCCAGACATTTATGGCATATCTATCAGATATTTATGGCTTATCCTTAGGATAGGTCATAAAAGTCTTTGTGGGCAAAATCCCTTTTAATATATAAATACTATAGGCCAGGGGTCAGCAACCTTCGGCACTCCAGCTGTTGTGAAACTACAACTCCCAACATGCTCCATTCATTTCCATAGAAGTTCCAAGAACAGCAGAGCAAGTATTCATGTTGGGAGTTGTAGTTTTACAACAGCTGGCGTGCCTAAGGTTGCTGTAGTTTTGTCGCTTACATTGTGGCGTTATTTAAATCATAGACTTTTTTTTAGAACTGTGTCTAAACAAAACTGCATTGCCATACAAAGCATAATTGTAATATGGTAAGTTTACAAAAAAAAGTATAATACCATACCTACGTGTCAATTGGCAGAAGGATATTTTTTGGCATTGTTGGTCTCATAAGAATCTGTGGACCTGTTTAGTGCATATGCAGGGAGCACTTACCAGCACATATTAGGGTTTTTGATGCCTGCATATTGATGGCCTGCCCTTGCGTAATATCTGGCTGCTGTGTTTGATGATCTACTGCTTTCTTTGCAGACCTAGCTTATTTGTGACCTCTTTATTTATTAATTTTGTGCCTGCTAACATCCTAACACCTATTCTTTTTTGTCTGTTTAAAGATTTGTCTTTAGTCCTTTTCTGGCTGAGCAATGTGTTGAATTCTGTTCCATTCATGCATTTTATCCTGGTGCATGTTCTGTTTGTTATGTGGATTCTGATTTCTGTTTGTATGCATGGCACTCAGTTGTTTTTATGCCAGAGTTTTTGTCTGCCTTGTTTTTATGTTTGCCCTTTTGTGTTTGTTTTCATCCATGTTTTAGCCTTGGGCTTTCTGCAAATTATCCCACTACCTGTCTGTCCTGTTTTTAGCCTCAATTCGCATTGTATTTTTTCTTCTGTTCTGTGGTGCTCAGTACCACAGTTCTGTCTTGCATAGTCAGTTGCTACCAAATTGGGACCACCTCAGGAGGTAGAAACCTGGTGAACCTCCTGCAGTGATGAGCAGATCCCTATATCGGAGTTAAAGGGGGAAGACCAGTAAATCTGCTGGGATTACGTCAATAAAGGTGGCCCCAAGCAGATAACCGTTAACAAGAGGTGGGTCCACAATCCACTGCCCATGACACATACGGTAGGCCATGAATCGCAGATCAGTGGGGGGGTCAGACACTCCGCATCCCACTGATTATCTGTTCCCAGCACAGCGTACAGAGCCAGAAACAGAGGGCTTGGTATTCCTTATAGTGGCCATTCTATGCTATGGTAATTCACCCAACATTAACCTGACTCATATGCTTTCAGCTCTCTACACGTTGGTGAGGGTTTAACACTCCTACACCAAGCAGTAGTTCTCAGCAAACTGATAATGACTAATCCTAAAGTTAGGCAATTAATATCAAGACTTGTGCAACCAATCTAACAGGGCAGTACACAGTGCACATGGTGTTATCATAGCCTTGGTTAACCAATCTAAATAGTAGTCTATACAGACTTATGCAAACACCTCTTCAAATCCCAAATATTTATTAAACACACAAATACTTAATATTGTAATACCATATATTATGGCCCATAACATAATACAGTTGTTAATTCAGCTTCCTCCTGGTGTGGGAGGAAGTACGATTAATAATAGTTATCCAGCATTACAAAGTTACCTTGTAAATGGAGCTTGTACAAATGTATTATTGTGATATAGTATACCTCTACCTCTGCTTTTGCAATCAATGTGCCAAATAAGGGTGGGTTCACACCTGCGCTTGGTGTCCGTCCGTCGCCAATCCAGTGAAAATCTCGGCGAACTGGATTGGCGTCGGATACAGACCGGTCAGCGGCGCATTGGTTAAAAACCCATTCATTTGA
The DNA here is from genome assembly GCA_947044405.1 of Leptodactylus fallax. NCBI lineage: Eukaryota > Metazoa > Chordata > Amphibia > Anura > Leptodactylidae > Leptodactylus > Leptodactylus fallax. Next base: position 956,686 of record CAMRHE010000420.1, read on the forward strand.
ATGGGTTTTTAAAGCAGTGCGCGGGTGTGCGCTTACACCCTCTGCGCTGCGAATCCTTTTTTTTTCGTCGGACACGAAGTCCTGCATGTCTGACTTTGTTTCCGACGAAAAAAAAAGGATTCGCAGCGCAGAGAGTGTAAGCGCACACCCGCACACTGCTTTAAAAACCCATTCAAATGAATGGGTTTTTAACCAATGCGCCGCTGACCGGTCTGTATCCGACGCCAATCCAGTTCGCCGAGATTTTCACTGGATTGGCGACGGACGGACAGCAAGCGCAGGTGTGAACGAAGCATAAGTTAAAATGTATAGGATATCCCAATATTCTTTGTTTCATTGACATCATTACTTGATGCTATTATATTTGTAAAGTCTACAGTTAACCTTCAGATTATTCCAGGGCATGAAGCTTTCTTATATTTTGGTTTGTTAATGCCCTACAAATCATATGAGTATAAATCCTCTAAGCAGGATTACTAGCTTCCATTCAGTTTAATCTTGAAATCTTAGAAGCAGGTTTCTTTAGTGTCTACGGTGTGTGCTTTCAAACAGAGGAGCCTGACTCGTCACTTCATCAATACATGTAATATTATCAGATGTGAAGATAATCCCTGTCTCCTTCACAGGCCACCATGCAGGTCATTTTAGGATTTGCATTGCAGTCTGTAAAAATCCAATATTTACATTGCATTGCAGGTTTAGGTACTGCGGACAGATAGAAAATTAGGATATTCCATTTCTAACTACTAGATTTCTTCAGGCAGCAAATGTGTGCTGATTCCCAGAAACATCTGTTTCCTTACCAGCTTGAAACAATTTACTTTTATTACACTTATACAATTATTTATACAACTTTTTTTATGCAGGTTGAATTTTTTTTTATGACTGGTTTGTAAATTCTCACAATATATGCCTTCAAAACAATCCATATGTTGTTAAAGGCTTTTCCAGGATTTTTTTTTACTTTATTGTAGATATGTAATACAATGCAGTAGAACTGTATCAAACAGCAGCAAACTAAGTGGCAACGATTTCTTTGTACAGAGCCTTAGGAGCTCGCTGTACAGTTCCTGAGTACACAACATTACCCTATTTATGAGCCCTTAGCAATGAAGGCTTGAATCACATCATGTCTGTGTTGCACGGTCACTGTCTAACTTGAGCATAATGCTCATGTAGAGTAGTATGATGTCTATAAGTTGATATGTGCTATATTTGCGTATAGAAAAGCCAGTCGACTGGTGGTAAATGACCTTTAGTTGCATATATTTGCTAGAGATACAGCAGAGTTTAACTTACAATGATAACTTGCTATTCTATTACATAGTACAGCAGAGGACAGCTGTACATCTGTATTTGTGTTGGATGTTTGTACCTGTGTCCATCACGTGACCATAGACTCTCCATCATGTGACCGTGGCCTGATTTTTATCCTCTGAAACTAAGCAGAATGAATGATAGCAAGCAGACATCTAGAAAACCATGAGGAATTGATAAAGTATATTGGAAAATTGTATAAGTTTTCATTATATATACAATAACAATTATATTATACAATAACAATTGTCTCTCAGTATTAGTTTGAAACGGGTCAACCCCTATAGTTCTATTTTTTACCCATTATTTTTTGTTTGCCTGCCTGTCTATCAGAAACAATCTACATAGACTTAGTGTAAACTTAGACAGACATTCTGAAAATACGCAGCATCCCAGTGGACACTTATAAATAAACTGCATTATATATTGCCTGTTTTATTGTGTTTGGCCACTGCATTGTATATAGTTTGCATACTTAGATGTTAGGGTTATTTCCCTTGGGATGGTGGTTTACCCCTCCTTTAGGGAGAGCCATGGTCCATGGCTGGCCGGGGTAAGGTCAGGAGACTTTGAGTCACCTCATATCAGCCCATTCTAGCCACAAGTGAGTGAGGACACGTATGGAGATCTCTGAGAGCCATTGTCCATCTCCAGTACAGCTACAGATCTGAGACAGGAAAGAATTGATGCCAACAGCCATATAGAAAGGAGATTTGAGAGCAATTCCTGAGAGACAGAGGAGAAGCTAAGGTTTCTTAGAGCTTCATAGATTGGACCCTGCATCCCTCAGGTAGACGTTATCCATGGGACCTATTTATATTTTGATACTCCCTTACTGAATAACTATTACCTGGCCCATACCAGATCATACAGTAGAACTCCCATTGCACCCCTGCACTTATCTGGAAGTTGCATCTGTTGTTGTTGACTGACTTCAGTAAAGTCCCACAATTTGTTAAACTGCAACTGTTGTCTCCTGAGTCATAACCACCATCATCTGGCTCAGTGAGGCTGAGAACTACCAACAACTAGAAGCACCCTGGGGGAACTACCACCAACATCAGATGCCCTGCAGTTATAAAGACTTAAAGAGGAACTTTCATGTCCTCATGCACATGTGGCACCGATATCTCCAGCCCCGGGGCCCATAACGGGAAAGCTGACAGTGCGCTGAATTCAGCGCACTGTCGACTTTCTAGCTGTATATAAAACCACATGTGCCTGAGGACATGAAAGGTCCTCTTTAAGGGGGTTCAATGTGCTTCTCAATGGTGTTTCTAATAAAGCTGATAAGGGTGGGTTCACACTTGCGCCGGAGTCCGTCCGCCGCCACGAATCCGACTGAAAATCTCGGGAAACTGTATAGGGACTGGATAGCGAAAGGTTAGCGACGTATTGCTTAAAAATGCATTCATTTGAATGGGTTTTTAAAGCAATGCGCGGGTGTGCGCTTACACCCTCTGTGCCGCGAATCCAGTTTTTTTTGCTGGAAACAAAGTCCTGCATGTCCGTCTTTGTTTCCAGCAAAAAAAAAACTGGATTCGCGGCGTAGAGGGTGTAAGCGCACACCCGCGCATTGCTTTAAAAACCCATTCAAACGAATGGGTTTTTAAGCAATGCGTCGCTAACCTTTCGCTATCCAGTCCCTATACAGTTTCCCGAGATTTTCAGTCGGATTTGCGGCGGCGGACGGACTCCGGCGCAAGTGTGAACTCACCCTAATAGGTAGTTTGACAATGAAATGGGGTTAGTAAGGGCTCTCTTATAGTCTACAGCTATATAACTTCATATGCAGCTAGATGTGATGTACACTGTGTTCTACATCTTTGTAATATTCAATAGTTAATGTTTTCTAAATTTGTGCAGTAACAGTAACTCTTCTAAGGGAGAAGACCAAATAAATATGCTCTCATTTCCCATGATTGGCAATGACATTGTTGGCTATATTCTTCACTGTTGCATGATTGGGCAGGGGAGATGTTCATTCACTATTTACACTGTGCCTGTGGTTGTTCAGAGGCTCCATCTTGGCACAGTGTGATATAGTGAGGTATGCTCAGGGTTCATGGATGCAAAGGTATATTACATTTATGCTGTATTCATAAGTGTTGCAATATATGACTTTTGTTGTGCATTTTGTATTGAATTGGTGAGTATATTTCACTTTATCTGGTTCAGGTCATTGTACAGTTAGTGCTCTGGAGGTTTCTAGAAGCTAGATCGTGCAATGGTTCTTGATAGGTGGAACTGTGTTGCGCTTATGAATTGCACTGGGAAGATGTTGACTGTTAACCCCCCATGGTGCAAATTACTGACAACAGAAGTTTTGGAGGCTATGCAGGGTGGAAAACATGTACTATTTAAATGCCCACTCCCACACTTTGAGTCAGAGAGTTCCACTTTTTCCATGTTAAAGAATGTGAGTTCCTTATTCCACCAGTGGGAAGTTTGAGGGGGCAATATGCAAAGAGGTTGTGTGACTGGACAACTGCTATGTGAGGGGTGATGGAATAAGCCGTATGTCAGGCTCAGTCTGGTGAGTACCAAGTTGCCACTATACCCCAGTTGCTGGTCCTCAGACTATGTCGATAACAACCCTTGGACGCCAATCACTCTAATACTGGTTCACCAGTTGTCATTTCTTGGCCTGCTTTTGGTAGTTAGTAACCACTGCACACTGAGGAAAAAACACAAGGTTGTCTGCTTTGGAGTTGCTGAAACACTGTAATATTGCCATTACAATTGGCCCTGTCAGTGTCTCTCAGATTCATCTCCGTTTGCATCAATTTGCATATGTTTTTTATAGAGTAGGCATTTCCATTATTTTATGTTGTTAAAAAATGGACAAACTAGAAAAAACTTTTGCCATCTGTTTTTTCTACAACTCTGTGTGTCATTTGCACACATTAGTTCTTAAACTCCTTCCTGCTGCAGACTTTTTTTTTTTTTTGTTCGATTTTTGTCTTCCCATCTATGAAAAGTCATAACTTTTTTTACTTCTCCATTCACAGAGCGATGTGGCATTTAATTTCTGCAGAACAAATTTTGCTTCATAATGGTACAATTTAATATTCCAAATGATGTGCTGGGAAGATGGGGAAAAAAATTCAGAATCTGGTAGAATTGGAGAAAAACTGTCGGTCTGTGCTCCATTTTTACAGCATTCACTGTGTAGCCAAAATGACATGTCACCTGTATTCTATGGGTCAGTATGATTCCAGAGATAACAAATTTATATATTTTTTTTATATTGTAACCCCTTAAAAAAAATCGTCTTATTCTGACACCCGTAATTTTTTTAAATATTTCCATGTATGGAGATGCATAAGGTATCTTTTTTTTTTTGCAAGGCCAGATGCAATTTTTATTTATCTAATTTTGGAGAATGTCTATTGATTTGATTGTTTTCTATTAAGAGGCGAAACAGTGAAAAAACGGCAGTTTGGCTCTTTTTATTTTTATTTTTTTCCCCGCTATGTCATTCTAGGTTCCCAGCTTCCATTGGAATGGATCAGTGGCCACAGATCTCACTCTCGAGCCTGCGATCCACTCCAAAATGGCAGCACCCTTGTACTGCTGGGATAATGACACCTGGATCATGCATACTGATCAGGGTCATTGCTGCTGGGTCTCTGATGTAGAATACAGCGCAGTCATGGTGGCTATGGCAGCTACTCAGCAGCAGCCATATTTAAATACTCAACATCCACCATAATAGAGCAGAGGATGACAGTAAAGGGTTAATTTATCTGAGTAAAAATACATGCTTTTAAATGAATTGAACATAGTTCAAAAACAGCCTAAGGCTAAGGCCCACCTTGTGGTAACACAACATTTTTGACTATTGTGGAAACACAGTGGAAAAAAAAAAAGTTTTTTTTACTATACCATAATAATAATACATTTTATTTATATAGTGCCAACATATTCCACAGCACTGTACAATTTGTAGGGTTCAAGTACAGACAAAAAAGATACATTACAAAGAAATAGTCAATTCACACACTGGGACTGAGGACCCTGCTCACAAGAGCTTACAATCTATGAGGTAGAGGGGGTGACACAAGAGGTAGCAGGAGCGGCATCAGACGTAGCATTGTTTGTACAATGGTCAGACAATTCTGTAATGGAGGTTACTGTCATTACACATATATAAAGCTGTATGAGCTGTCACCAGTCGTATCTTTTAACGTGCAGATGGTGCCTGGACATATAAAGTTAGTCTAATACGGCATCATATCCTGTGTGGTAATGTGAGAGCGTGAACAGAGGGTACATTTTAGGGATTCTAACTACGGAAGGGTTTACATTAGGAGTTGTGATAGACCTGTCTGAAAAGATATGTCTTTAGTTTGCGCTTGAAGCTGTGGAAATTGGAGGTTAATCTAATAGTCTGGGATAGAGCATTCCAGAGAAGTGGTGCAACTCGGGAGAAGTCTTGTATACGAGCGTGGGAGGTTCTGATAATAGAGGATGTTAGTCTTAGGTCATTGAGTGAATGGAGAGCACGGGTTGGGCGATAGACAGAGATGAGTGAGGAAATGTAGGGAGGTGCAGCATTATGGAGAGCCTTGTGAATGAGGGTGATAAGTTTATATTGTATCCTGTGTTGAATAGGCAGCCAATGGTAGTGACTGACAGAGACCAGAGGCATCGGTATAGCGTCTAGACTGATAGATGAGCCTGGCCGCTGCATTCAGAATAGATTGTAGAGGGGAGAGTTTAGTAAGGGGAAGACCGATTAGAAGGGAGTTACAGTGGTCAAGGCGAGAGTGAATCAGGGCAACAATAAGTGTCTTTAGTGTATCTGTGGTAAGGAAAGGGCAGATTCTGGAGATGTTTTTGAGGTGGAGATGACATGATCGTGTGAGTGATTGGATATGGGGGGTGAAGGAAAGGTCTGAGTCAAACAAAACCCCGAGGCAGCGGGCATACTGCCTAGGAGTTATGGTAAGGCCGGAGACTGCAATGGAGATATCAGGGACAGATCTATTAGATGGTGGAAACAGCAATACCATCAAAGTGAATAAGACTTTGATTAATCTCAACCACGTAGAAAAAAAAAGTTGCAGAAAAGCTAAGTTTTTTTTCAAAGTGCTTTTGAAAAACACAGAAGCACAATTGTTTTCTCTTTAGATTGAATAAGAGAAGATAAGCAGCAAAAACTAATTTTGCTGCATATTTTCTGTAGCATGTTTTAGCTGTGCATTGCTATGTGGGGTCTTAGCCTAAAAGTTAGGTTATGTTCCCATTTGCATTGGAGTTTACATCTTGGAGTCTCTGTAGCAAATTCCATCAAAAATAATGGACAAAAAAAATATAAGACTTATTCATCTGTAAAATAACACAACTGATACCCGACACATGCCTTTATAATCAATGGGGGGCCTTCAGGATCCTTTTTTGTTCATCACATGAGTGTTCTCTCCCTATCAGAATTACTGGTTTCCACAATGGCGATGTGAACACATATATGTTTCTTTTTCTTTTTTTTTTTTCCAGTGGTGTGTTTAGTTACTATACTATCAGTAGTTATTATGTTTTGCTTCTTTTTCTTAATTTCTGAAAAATAGAAAGGCTCCTCTTTTAACATATTTTCATATGTTTTCATGTAAATGTGTAGCTGCAGTCAGACATATCATTAGGTATTTGTGACAATAACATTTGTTTGTAATTGCTATGGGAATTGTTTGTTAGACCACATATCCTGTATTGCTTTAGTTGTATCTAGCGATAAGGGAAGGGATTAAATGTTCAGGAACTCTATATAAACAGAGTAAATTGCTATGACAGAATGCCCATTTCAAAGGCATCTAGCAGGTGGTCACTGCAAAGAAGCTGTGATAGGAAGATTATTCTTAATCTCTTTTGAAAAACCAATGTCAGTACTTTCTGTGATGCAGTACATAGACCTACTCACGGAACAGTTGATGAGAGACAAAGCAAAATGCATTTATGTGCAGTCTGGATATTTAAACCCTTTACTGATGGGAGGTTCATTGCATTGTTGGGCTTGAAACAATCTCAAAACAGCATTAGGACTAAGAATAGATGAAAATGAAAATAAGAACTAGTCACATAGGGGATTCATGTATTCCTTTCTGTAAAATGCTACACATAATACAACATTTATGTGCATTTATTGTAAAATTATAATAAACTAAGAACTTGATCAGACTGTTCAGCTGTTTCTCATACGCTGCATATTACATATAGTATTGAGCAAACGTCAGACAATTTTTTTTAATTTACATTAAAAAGTCATTCGGTGCAAGTTTACTTGCATTCACCCACTCACTTTTGTTCACTGTAATTTTACTCTCTGCCTTTTTACCTATTTATTTATTGCAGTATGTATGTAATTTACTTCTAAATGAATAGGATCCATCATGGGCAGCTCAAACATATTACAGCTCTATCACCCCAGAAGTATGTACAGGTAATTGTAATGTAATTGCCACTTAAGCAATTTCCCAGTAATGGAATTGCTGATTAAGCAGTTTCAAAATACACTGCTTCAACAGTTAGATCAAGCTACCAATAATCCTACACCAGTCTGACTGGTAGAGTTTAAGGTTAGCCTTGAGGACTTCACCATTACCCGCCGCAAGGTAGTATAGTTGGTAATAATCATAAAACATATATGTACATACCTATTTTAAATAACAAATAGCTAAAAATGGGATACATCCCCCTGGAAGTGTCCCTAGTTCAGGGTAAACATATCTCAAACATGGTATTACAGCTCTTACACTTATATAAAAATATCTTATATAGTGATACATACCCATATAGGGTATAAATTGATGAGAAAATGCTTAATATAAATTATAGAGAGTGGTGATCGCGGCGCTGATAATATCAGCATCTGTGTGGTGTTATCTGCACATGTGTGGCTAAAACTGCCACCAATTAGCTGAGTTTTGACAGCTCGGTTTGCATGCACATGGGCCGCCCAGCATGCACAGACAGTGACAGAAAATCGGTGCACTTGCAGAGATAGACCAGACCAGTAAACCTACAGAGAGAAACCTACAAGCTGAGTCAAAACCAGGAGAGCAGAGGAGTATTCAAATCAGTAGCAGAACAGTGTCCAAGCCAAGGGCGAGTCCACGGAAAAAGCCAAAAAAAAAAAAAACTGGAAAACCAAAAAAAAAAAAAAAAAAAAAAAAAAAAAAAAAAAAAAAAAAAAAACCCCCCTTTTTTTCTCCGAAAATAAGACAGGGTCTTATATTATTTTTTTGCTCTGAAAAAAGGGCTAGGGCTTATTTTCGGGGTAGGTCTTAATTTTTTCCGTGAAGAACAATCACACATTTGATCGCTTTTTAATTCAACTTTTATCAGACGTGAAACAGCGAAAAAACAGCAGTTTGGCACTTTTGATCTTTTTTTTTCACTATGGCATTCACTATAGAGGTAAAATATTTTTATAACTTTGTAGACTGGGAGTTTTCGGACACAGGGATACCTAATGTGCATGTGTTTCACAGTAATATTTTATTTTTATATGTATTCTAGTGAAAGTGGGAGGGGCTTGAACTTATTATTTTGTGTTTTTTATATTTTTTGACTTTTTTTTTTACTATTAACCCCTCCTAGGGGGCTTGAACCTGCAATCATCCCATAGACTGCAATACAACCTATTGCAGTCTATGGGAGATTATCTACATTACTATTGAGGCAATAGTAATATTCCTATGACAGGCCTGGGAGCCTTCATAAGGCTCCCGGCTGTCAAAGGAACAGGTCGGCTCCCTGCGATCTCACCCACGGGAGCTGGCCTGCAACTTCAAAGGTACGGGGCAAGGAGGACCGCCCCTGGGGCTGGTGTGCATCCTGGGTTGGTGTGTTCGGTGATTTGGAGGGGGGGCGCGGAGACCCGGTACGGAAGCTATGGTAGCTGCTCAGCAGCAGAGCGGCCGCCATCTTTAAGGACCCGGCATCCGCTGTAATCACACGGCAGATGTCGGGAAGGGGTTAAAAATAGCTAGGGCTTATTTTTGGAGTAGGGCTTATATTTCAAGCCTACTCCAAAATACCTGGAAAACGTAGCTAGGGCTTATTTTTGGGGTAGGTCTTATTTTTGGAGAAACACGGTAAGTTATGAAAGCACAAACCTAGCTACAATCAATAACAGGCACCTCATTATCCTCAATACTGAGAGTTTAAATACCCCGCCTCAAGTCAGGATAGACCAATGAGGCAGCACTCTGATTGGCTCAGTGTCTCAGAGCTCTGATTGGCTGCAGACCCAGCCAGAGTTTCACTTGTATGCATAGCAAACTTAAAACGACAGCTATGAGCAGTGCTGCACTGAAAAGCATCAAGGGCACCAGTATGATTACAGACATGGAAATACCTAGCATATCCTTAACATACAGATGTGTCTTCCCTTAGTTGTTTTCTTGTTTCATGACAAGTTATCTCAAAGTGATAGGATAGTAAGCATATCTGTGTGTACATGTGACCACCCAGTGGGCATAGGGTGAATTGCAGCCTTTCAAGGTTTTTGTTATTATGTTCTGATATTGTGTCGAATTGGTTTCAAAACAAATTGGAATGTTTAAATTTGAGATCAGTTGAGTAGTATTATCCTAACACTAATCCCTATGCACATACATGTGCATCTCAATAAATTAGAATATTTTTGAAACATTCATTCATTTCAGTAATTCAGTAATACAATCCATAATCAGCGTCTTCCATGACTGTGTGTCCTACTGAACCAGACTGAGGGACCATTTAAAGGCTTAGGAAACCTTGGCAGGTAACACACTGAATTTACAATACTGAACTTTTTTACAATATTCAAATTTTCTTAGATTTTGGTTCTCATTACCTGTAATCCATAATCAACATTTACAGAAATAAAACACTTGAAATAGAACACTCTGTGTGTAAAGACTCTAGAAAATATAGAAGGTCACTTTTTTAATTTAATTACTGAAAGAAATGAACGTTTCAAAGATATTCTAATTTATTGAGATGAACCTGTAACAGTATATAACTGCTCTCTCTTATGTATAGATACATTAATGGGTTCTCTCTTTAAGTGCGTGCATGGTATCACTACTGTACCTCTTTATTTCTTGTCTTGTGCTCCCAAGCTCTATACAAATCATTGAAAAGAAACTACGTGTGCTTTATGTACAGAATAGATGGTCTCCGTGCAATGACATACAGGTTTCATGCTCAAGGCTTTCCCTTGTGCATGGAACCTAACATTCACACAAACAGCTTCTTAAATGTAGCTTAGCTGCCTTACTAGGTTCTTTGTAATGTGGATATAAGATGACTGAAGAAGGACTCTCTGAACAGTGAAGGAGAATATATTCAAAATGATACTTCATATGAAAGATGGAAATGTGACTTCTAATATTCATTCAAGACTTGGTAGTCCAGAAAAAAAACGTTATCATCAGATAAACAGAACTTAACTGCTTAATATTGGCCATAATTGACTTAACCACTTCAGTACCGGGCCAATTTCTGGTCCAGGACCAGACACATTTTCAGGTTTTTTTGTATGTGCGGTTTTGAGGGCTATAACATTTTTATCATATGCGTTGTTCAACTAATTTCTGCGTCTTTATTCGGTGACACATAGGACTTTATTTTTATGTTCTTTTTATTTTTGCATGTGTTTTTAATTTTTTTTTTATATCTGGGAAAATATAAACAAAAGAGTAGGGAAAACGCCTGTTTTTCACTTTTTATTTTTTTTAAATTTAATAACACAAAGTGCTACTAAAAACTTTATAAAATAGTTTTCCTCTCCGTTATGGTAATTTTTATTGTTTATAGTGTCATCGGGGGTGGGGCTATAACCTGTAATAAGGGCATTTTGTTGGCGCATTATTTTATTTTTTTTTTTATTTTTTTTACTTTTTTTATTTATTTACTCATTCTTTTTTGTGTCCCTATAAGGTCATAATAGACCTTTAGGTGACATCTGATTACTTTTTTTTTTTTGTTGGGGAGGCTGATTTCCTCTGTAACTGGGGCAGGTATGTTTAGCCCCAGTTGCAGGAGGAATACAGCCTCCTGCACATTACTTCAACAATACTATGGAGCTGCTCTGGGTCCTGTAGGACCCAGCAGTTTTGTAGACGCTGCACACGGCGGATCACATGTCCGCCAGGTCAGAGGGCGGCCACAAGATAGCGGCACCCATAGCGCTGTATAAAGCACTCATTGAGCGCTGTATACACAGCGATTGGGAAGGTATGGAAAGTAATAAACCTTCCCTGGCTTCTCTCTGGGAGCTCCGGCTGAAGTTACAGCTGGCTCTCAGTTTCAGTAGCTGCGCAATTTCGTGCACCTACTGAGTTCTGCTTGGACATACCGGTACGTCCTTGCAGAACTAGGCAACCACCCACTGGGCGTATGTAGTCTATGGGCAGTACAGAAGTAGTTAAAGGGGTTAACCTATCTAATAGACATGGGTCCCACCACTGGGATCTGCACCTATATTAAGATAAGGGTACTGTAATGGAGATTTATATGGGAGTTATGAATACAACCAAGTAAGTGAGCTTAGCTGTGTTCAGAACTCACACTTGCACTGTACTTAAACCTGATAGGGACATTATTAATCTTAATATTAATAGTAATAGTTCTTTTTGACTCCTTCTCGTCACCTTTTGAACTGGGCATGGGAGTCATTTATTTTTCCTGTTTATACTGTGGATTGCATTTGCGTTTGTAAACATAGTATGTTTTGTAGGAGTATGCCTTTGATATCCCTGAAAAACATCATCCTTTTAATAAAACAGGCTTTTTTTTAACTTATGAAAACTTTGGATACAGAAGCCACACGAGTATAATTTTATATGTAATTTTTTTTTTATTGCATAACAATAGCAAAACATTTTAGAAAAGCTATATAGATTTGGTATCTCCATAATTCTTCAGATCTGAAGAAGAAACGTAGCAAGTTATTTATACCATACAGTGAACTGCAAAAAATTTAGCATTAAAATGCTAGAATTGATGTTTCCCCCACTCCAAAACAGTTAATAAAATTAGAATACAATTTAGTAAGCAATAGTCTCACTAAATTGATTCCATCGATAAATACAACTTGTCTCAAAAAATAAATAATTCCCAAAACCTACATAAGCAGAAAGTGAAAATGAATAAAGCAAAAAAGTCTCCATGTTCTGAAGGCCAAATCCATGTCCTTAAGGATTTAAAGACAAGAATGTAAAAAAGAACTCTACGAACAATGTATTATCCAGTTTCCCCTGTACAGAACTTTTGCAGAATATATTTGACTGTAAATGTTCAATATTGGTAGTATGCTCTCCATGTTCTGCAGTTTAGAGATGTCCAAAAAAATAATATAATATACACTAAAACAAATATAAAACATCCACTACCAGCAGAGGTCTTCAGTCTTTTGTAGGTTGCTAGAGTCTTGCAACTGTGACCTTGAATAATACAAATAAATAAAGCTTATTGCATACTGCCAGTGCATGGTTCTCATTTTACTGTCATTTTCTAGTAATGTTATGATACTTCAGGTGCCACTATTGTGTAATAGCTATTGTAGTTGAGTAACCAGGGGAATGTCTGCTCCAGTAAGAAGGAGGATAGGAGTGCAGATTAGACTAGACAGGTGCTGGTAGTGGGGGATTCAATTATTAGGGGGACAGACAGGGCAATCTGTCACAAAGACCGGGTTCGTCATACGATGTGTTGCCTTACTGGCGTTCGAGTTCGACACATCGCGGATCAGGTTGATAGATTACTGGGTGGGGCTGGTGTGGATCCAGCGGTCATGGTGCACGTTGGCACAAATGACAAAGCTAGCGGTAGGTGGAAGGTCCTTAAAAATGATTTCAGGGATCTAGGGAGAAAGCTGAAGGCAAGGACCTCCAAGGTAGTATTTTCAGAAATACTATCTGTACCGCGAGCCACACAGGAAAGGCAGCGGGAGATTAAGGAGGTAAACAAGTGGCTCAAGAGCTGGTGTAGGAAGGAGGGGTTTGGGTTCCTGGAGAACTGAGCCGACTTTGCTGTGGGCTACAGGTTCTATGGTAGGGATGGACTGCATCTCAATGGGGAGGGTGCAGCTGTGCTGGGGCAGAAGATAGCTAGATGGTTGGAGGAGTGTTTAAACTAGGGACTGGGGGGGAGGGTAACAGATGTAGAGGGCAAGATAGTGTAAAAATAGAGGGCTAAATAATGTAACTGGGGGTGTGGAGCGGGGGGTGGGGTTAGAACAGTCAGTAGGCAGTGGAAGAGCAGGGATAATGATAAGTATGTATACTAATGCCAGAAGTCTCACTAACAAGATGGAGGAACTGGAAGTGATAATGTTGGAAGAGAAATATGACATGGTGGGGATAAGTGAGACATGGCTGGATTCTAGCTATGACTGGGCTGTAAATATACAGGGGTACAGTATGTTTAGAAAGGAGCGTACCGATAGGAAAGGGGGAGGGGTTTGCTTATACGTAAAATCCTGCCTTAAGCCAGTTCTGCGTGAGGACATCTGGGAGGAAAATGAATATGTGGAGTCCTTATGGGTGGAAATTAAGGGAGGAACAAAGAATAATAAAATACTGATAGGGGTTTGTTATAAATCTCCAAATGTAATGGAAGAAGCTGAAAATGTACTAATAAAACAAATACATGAGGCCACAAAGCACAATGAAGTCATTATTATAGGGGATTTCAACTACCCAAATATAAACTGGGAGGCAGAAACCTGCAGGTCCAACAAAAGGAACAGGTTTTTGTCAGTAATAAAAGACAATTACCTATCGCAACTAGTGCAGGACCCAACAAGAGGTGAGGCACTTTTAGACCTAATTTTAACAAATGAACCTGTCACATTGTCAAAAGTGGAGGTTGGGGGTCATCTTGGTAATAGTGACCACAACGTTATAAGTTTTCTTGTACACATTAAAAAAAATGTTCAGTAGAGGAGGAACAAAAACACTAAACTTCAGGAAGGCCAATTTTAACCAGCTGAGAGAGGAGATTAGCAACATAAACTGGGACAATGTTCTCAAAGTGACTGGAACACAAACAGAATGGGACATTTTCAAAAGCCTTCTAAATAGGACCACTAAAAAACATATCCCTTATGGGAATAAGCGGGCCAGAAATCATAGAAAACCAATATAGCTAAGTAAAACGGTAAGGAGTGCAATGAGGGATAAAAAGGAAGCATTTAAAGGGCTAAAAAAAAGAAAGTAGTGACACAGCATTAAAAAACTATAAAGAGAAAAATTGTGTAAAAGACAAATAAAGGAGGCAAAGATCGAGGCTGAGAAAAAAATTGCCAAGGAAAGTAAAAATAATCCAAAATTATTCTTCAATTACATAAATAACATAACATAACATAAAACTGACAATGTGGGCCCTCTCAAAAATAATCTGGGTGTAATGGTGGAGGAGGATGAGGAAAAAGCACAACTATTAAATGCCTATTTCTCTACGGTATTTACACAAGAAAATCCAATAGACAGCAACATGATTAGGGGTAATGTTAACTCGCCATTAAATGTCACCTGTTTAACCCAGAAGGAAGTGTGGTCCCGCCTTCAAAACACTAAAATAGAGAAATCGCCAGGTCCAGATGGCATACACCCCCGAGTTCTGAGGGAATTATGCACGGTGATAGACAGACCCTTATATCTAATATTTAAGGATTCAGTAATGACTGGGTCTGTTCCACTTGATTGGCGCATAGCAAATGTGGTGCCAATTTTCAAAAAGGGGTCTAAAAGTGAGCCTGGAAACTATAGGCCAGTAAGTTTGACTTCTGTGGTGGGTAAGATATTTGAGGGTTTTCTAAGAGATGCTATCCTGGAGTACCTCAATGTAAATAATGTTATCACAACCAATCAGCATGGGTTTATGAGGAATCGGTCCTGTCAGACTAATCTGATCAGCTTCTATGAAGAGGTCATTTCAAGACTGGGTAATGCAGTGGACGTGGTGTATCTGGAATTTTCAAAGGCTTTTGATACTGTACCACATAAAAGGTTGGTATGCAAAATGAGAATGTTGGGACTAGGGGAAAACATATGCATTTGGGTTCGCAACTGGCTCACTGATAGGAAACAGAGGGTGCTTGTTAATGGTAAATATTCAGACTGGGTCACAGTCACCAGTGGGGTGCCACAGGGGTCAGTATTGGGCCCTCTCCTGTTTAATATCTTTATTAATGACCTGGTAGACGGTTTGCATAGCAGGGTGTCCATATTTGCAGATGATACTAAACTTTGCAAGGTAATCAAAAATGAGGAGGATAATAGAAAATTACAAGGGGATCTAAGGAAGCTGGAAGCATGGGCCGAGACTTGGCAAATGAAGTTTAATATTGACAAATGTAAGGTTATGCATTTTGGTCAACGAAATAAAATGTACGATTATGTACTTAATAGTAAATTACTGGGTAAGACTGCCAATGAATAAGACTTGGGGATTTTGGTGGACAGTAAGCTTACCTTTAGTGACTAGTGCCAGGCAGCTGCTGCCAAATAAAATTATGGGATGCATCAAAAGAGGTATAGATTCTCATGACAAGAACATAGTTATGCCTCTATACAAATCACTGGTACAGCCACACTTAGACTATTGTGCACAATTCTGGGCCCCAGTATACAAGACAGACGTAATCGAACTAGAAAGAGTGCAGAGAGGGGCAACCAAAATTATTAGAGGAATGGGTGGATTGGAGTACAACGATAGATTAACAAACTTGGGGTTATTCAGTTTAGAGAAAAGATGTCTATGGGGAGATCTAATAACAATGTACAAATACATGAAGGGACAGCACAAAGAGCTTTCTAATGATCTTTTTACCCCTAGGCCAGTGACAGTGACAAGGGGACATCCTCTACGACTGGAGGAGAGAAAGTTTCACCAGCAACATAGAAGAGGATTCTTTACAGTAAGAACAACAAGGCTATGGAACTCTCTGCCCCAGGAAGTGGTGATGGTGGATTCATTGAACAAGTTCAAAGAGGGCTTGGATGCCTTTCTCAAACAGAACAACATTACGGGTTATGGGTTGTAGCTTTAAGGGCACATTGATCCAGGGTTTTATACTGATTGCCAGATTGGAGTCGGGAAGGAATTTTTTCCCATGAAATGGGGCAATTGGCATAAGCCTCATGGGGGTTTTTTGCCTTCCAACACTGTAGTGGACTGAAGGGTTATAGGTTGGACTTGATGGACTGATGTCTTCATCCAACCTCATCTACTATGTAACTATGTAACCAGATATTAGTTTGCCATAAAGCAGTTTGTGACTCCTAGTCTTTGAAGTCATGGGTTATGGAACACCAGGCTAGGGTTCTACAGATGTGTCCTGTCTTACCTTTCCTCTTAACTGGACATGTCAAAGACATGACTAGCCTTAAAAACAATGTGATGATTCAGCATTGTGTCAAAAAAGTGATATGCTATGCATGGCCACCCATTGGTTGATATCATGTTACAACAGTGTATTGATTTTATTGAATGGGTTTCATGAAAAACTGAAGTTATTAACCAAATTAAAGCCAAGGATAGCATGAAACATGCTGGGGCAGGTTTATGGCTTATACACTGTTTTGCACAAAAAAATTTGACTTTTTAAAACTGTGTACTGCCTTCACCTCTTTGTGAAAATCTGGCCCCAGCAGATTTATTGCCATTTATGCCAGAAGACTCTGCCCCACTGATGATATTTTTTTCAGAGACAAACTGCACCTATCAGCACTCATTCTGCACCAGACCAATGCAAAACACGCTGGATTGTTCTCCTGGATTATACTTTCATTGTTGTGCCTGCTGCACAGCCCTTATTACACTGGACAATGTGCTCCTGTGAACAATGATTTTTTTTTTCTTTTGAAATCAACAATTACCCAATGAATGGCCAAGTGTGATCGGCTGCACTATTAGACAGGGCAGGTAGTGGGATCGAGCACTCTTTGCTAATAATATCCTTGAAAATCTGGCTGTCTAATAGTCTTACATTGCTGTTATGGTAAACTGCTGCAATATTTTGCAGACTTTTTAGGTGGTGTTTTGTGTAACTTGTATAGCTTTAACATCAGTCTTACCTTTTTTTAAGATATCAAGTTCATATCAATGAGCATTTTGTACGACATATGCTAGATTTCAAATTTTTCTGAAGATAATTTTCTAACATGGGATTATATTTGCATGAGTCTTTTTATTATTTATGTAGTTCATATGCATTTTTATGTTGCTAAGGACATTACAATTTTAATCCTTTGCCCGCAACAGCTGTCATTTTTACCACACAGAGAATGCTGTAAAAATGAAACTTGTAAGAAAATGGTGCAAATGCAGTTTTTCTCTTATTGCACCCAATTCTGAGGGTTTTTTTTTCCAGCTTCCAGTACATCACATGTAATTTTAAATGGTAGAAAGTAGAATTTGTCCGTCAAAAAATAAGCCCTAATATGGCTCTATGAACGGAAAAATAAAAAAAGAGAAATGGCTATGGAGGGAAGGGTATATTATTTATTTATTATTATTAAGGCTTCACGCACATGTGTTTTCATGGCTAGCACCACTAATCCATTATACTCTAATGGCCGCGTACATACAGTACAGACCAAAAGTTTGGACACACCTTCTCATTCCAAGAGTTTTCTGTATTTTCATGACTATAAAAATTGTAGATTCACACTGAAGGCATCAAAACTAAGAATTAACACATATACTTAACAAAAAAGTGTGAAACAACTGAAAATATGTCTTATATTCTAGGTTCTTCAAAGTAGCCACCTTTTGCTCTGATTACTGCTTTGCACATTCTTGGCATTCTCTTGATGAGCTTCAAGAGGTAGTCACCTGAAATGGTTTTCACTTCACAGGTGTGCCCTGTCAGGTTTAATAAGTGGGATTTCTTGCCTTATAAATGGGGTTGGGACCATCAGTTGTGTTGTTCAGAAGTCAGGTGGATGCACAGCTGATAGTCCTACTGAATAGAGTGTTAGAATTTGTATTATGGCAAGAAAAAAGCAGCTAAGTAAAGAAAAACGAGTGGCCATCATTACTTTAAGAAATGAAGGTCAGTCAGTCCGAAAAATTGGGAAAACTTTGAAAGTGTCCCCAAGTGCAGTGGCCAAAACCATCAAGCGCTACAAAGAAACTGGCTCACATGAGGACTGCCCCAGGAAAGGAAGACCAAGAGTCACCTCTGCTGCGGAAGATAAGTTCATCCGAGTCACCAGCCTCAGAAATCGCAGGTTAACAGCAGCTCAGATTAGAGACCAGGTCAATGCCACACAGAGTTCTAGCAGCAGACACATCTCTACAACAACTGTTAAGAGGAGACTGTGTGCAGCAGGCCTTCATGGCAAAATAGCTGCTAGGAAACCACTGCTAAGGACAGGCAACAAGCAGAAGAGACTTGTTTGGGCTAAAGAACACAAGGAATGGACATTAGACCGATGAGTCCAAATTTGAGATCTTTGGTTCCAACCACCGTGTCTTTGTGCGACGCGGAAAAGGTGAGCAAATGGACTCTACATGCCTGGTTCCCACCATGAAGCATGGAGGAGGAGGTGTGATGGTGTGGGGGTGCTTTGCTGGTGACACTGTTGGGGATTTATTCAAAATTGAAGGAATACTGAACCAGCATGGTTACCACAGCATTTTGCAGTTTGCGTTTAGTTGGACCATCATTTATTTTTCAACAGGACAATGACCCCAAACACACCTCCAGACTGTGTAAGGGCTATTTGACCAAGAAGGAGAGTGATGGGATGCTACGCCAGATGACATGGCCTCCACAGTCACCAGACCTGAACCCAATCGAGATGGTTTGGGGTGAGCTGGACCGCAGAGTGAAGGCAAAAGGGTCAACAAGTGCTAAGCATCTCTGGGAACTCCTTCAAGGCTGTTGGAAGACCATTTCAGGTGACTACCTCTTGAAGCTCATCAAGAGAATGCCAAGAGTGTGCAAAGCAGTAATCAAAGCAAAAGGTGGCTACTTTGAAGAACCTAGAATATAAGACATATTTTCAGTTGTTTCACACTTTTTTGTTAAGAATATAATTCCACATGTGTTAATTCATAGTTTTGATGCCTTCAGTGTGAATCTACAATTTTTATAGTCATGAAAATACAGAAAACTCTTGGAATGAGAAGGTGTGTCCAAACTTTTGGTCTGTACTGTACATACAATAATTATTATAGGTGTTTGTATAGGACTGTGAGCCAGAGGCAAAACTCAGAGCAAATAATATACCTGTCCATTTTGTGGCCTGGGCTCACTAAAGTGAATTAATGGGTCCGTGGAGGCACAGTGCATGTGTTTGTGTGCATGTAGCCTAATATGCACAGCACGTTAAAACTTTTATATAGCGTGTAAGATCTATTTATATTTTGTTTGCTATAATGAATTTATTTATTTTTCCTTATTGCATGTTGATGTACAGAACATTCTTTAGCTTTAAAAGAAAACATTTTTCTTGCTATTTGCTCACAGATGGTTTATTATATATTAAATAGATTGCTTTAAAATATTTGACCATGTATCTGGCGTGTTTGCCAACTTTGACTTAATTTACAATTTGGCACAAGTTTTATATTAACATACAGAATGAATCAAATAAAAAGTTTTGTTTTAAATTACAGAACATGTACTATATTACAATCAGTATCGCTCAATTATATGAATTCCATTAAAATCAGCAGCAAAACATAGATCAATGTTTCCAATAAAATCTAGTGTGTCGTTATTTTGGCACATTTTGGGGCTCATAAAAAAATCTCTTGCAGGGCTTTTTTTTAAAGTAATTAAAATATCACACTTATTTTTGATAACATACGGGTAAGATTCTTAAAACTACAGTATGTTTTGCGGTAAGCAATCTTTGTAGCAGCAAATTTTTTTTATCTACAGTAATGAAATGCCCATTGACTATATATGTCTGGGCAGCGGCTTTTTAACTCTTCAAGGATGTACCTATAATTTCAAGCTATATACCTAATACGTTGATCCAGGGGAAGGCAAAAAAACATCCATGAACCTGATACCGATTTCCCCATCAAATGAAAAAAATTCCTTCCCAACTCCAAATATAGCACTTGTAGCAAGTCAACAAGATAGGGAATCAACATCCTATCCCAAAAATTTCTATGCCATAACCTATGATATTTTTACTTTCAATAAAGACACCCAGGCCAATCTTGAACTGGCATAAGTTACTACGGTAAAATCACATGTATGCATTGTGCAACTAACTATATTATAGGCCTTTTCCGAGCTAGATGGCATGAGAATAATTTTTTCAGTTAGACTCTATGTTATGTCGGTTGTGGATTGTGTTTGTATAATAAATTATTTTATTATTATTATTATTAGTTCCAATTATCACTGGTAGAGTAAATATATACAAATTGTTTTCCGCTAAGCTAGGAAAAAAATATTTCTATTCTGATGCAAAAGCTGTCAGAGCTGTGGATAATAGTGAGACAAATATTTAAGGTTCTGAACCTTTCATCCAGTGAACAAAGCACTAGTAATGATAAAGTGCATCTGACAAACAGAAAAACATAATGATGATGCACAAGGTTATTCACTGCCAACAGAGCTAGTTTAAAATACTAAAGGTGCATTCCACTTTCTATAAAATATATATTTTTCTTGATCATGTCATTTGTTTGGTATTATTTTATTTTTTGTAGCAGTTTTTTTCCTTTATTTTTGCTCTCTTGCTAAAATGTGTCTGAACAAACATTTCAACTATCTAACTTGATAACATGTTCTTCCCAACAGAATAATGATCTAATGGATTTGATTCATCTGTCTGCTAATAGATAAGGAAACAAATATGTATCACAGCTTTGCAATGTTTCTCCTGTGAAGAAAAAACAGAACAAAACAAAACATTGCAATGGCCTTTGCTGTATGACCTGCAATAGGACATACCCTTGGAAATTTCTAGATTGTGGTGCTCAGAGTTGCTGGATTGCTTCAAAGCTACAGAGTGAGTGAAATTCAGTAGACAAAGGTATAAGTCGTACAAGAGAAGCAAGCACATTTGAGAAGCTGGCAAGATGAGGAGCCTTGATCAGATAACAGAAACATAACCAGGAGTACATAATATACATCAGATGAAATATGCAAAGAAAGAAGGCTAGAGACAAGCAAAGACTCTCAGGAAAGAAAAAAAAATGTATACATATGAGTTTAAACAGAAGTTGTATTGCTTTGCCAACACTTATGCTTTGTTTTCCAAATGTTTCAAGGTCAAGAAGTGGGAGGAGTAGGAACCTATGGACAGCTACTGTAGCTGAGGAAGCACTACTTTAACATCTTGATGCAACATAACTTTTTCCAGATTCATAGTGGATGGGAACACAATAAGTAGATTGATAATGCATCCAGAATATAAGGATCTTCTGGTAAATATGGGCAAACAAAAAGGTAAGTCCTCAGATTGCAGATGTTAATAGGCTTAAGTGATCTCCAGGTTTGTTAATGTATGAAACACAGATCAATACAATATCAAAATATCCACCTACAGAGTGGCCACACAAAGGCACAAATATGATAGTTAGCTTATCCCTTTGTGCAGCCAATTGCATATTCAAGTCCCATTTTGGGACAAATAAAAAGTGATTTAAAAACCTACTCTGTAACTGTAGCAAGGTATACTGAAAAGTTATTTTATTTAAGCCTCAGAGTGAATGCCATATAAAATAATAATCAAAACCTACGTCAAAATGCATAGCTTGGCAGCTGAGATCACAATACATGGCCTGAGCATTTACTTTACAACCTAGCCTTTAGACTATTACTGCTTAATTTTACAAGGACAAGAAAAGCCATGAGAAGCAAGGGAAGCTAGACTTTTACTAAGAGCGGGACGAAAATAGCTCTGGAGTGAGCACCTCTTACTGTTTTAGAGTCTGAGGACAAGTAATTCCAGTACCTCAGCTCATTAACTCTGCAGAATCACAGGATGGACAGGGCGAGCTCAGGAAGGATGTGCCCCATGGGAAGACTATCGATACCATCAGGCCCCTAAGCTTTGCACCACCCCAGAAGGAGGAGTTGGTTAAGTCATCTAGCCATTGTAACACCTCCCCCGAACAGGTCGCTGAACCGTTACCATATTGCTCACGTAAGAAAAAATTGCCTAAACAATTAGGCTTTTCCATGAAACTCGTCATATCTTACTGCAGTTTTTTTGTTGTTTTTTTTTTTTATCCTAGCTAGTCTTTAGATCAGTGATTCCCAAAGTGGTCCAGGTGGACCCCCAGGAGTCCACGGGAGACTCAACGGGGGTCTACGTTAGATCTAATCTTCACATTTTTTGACGAGTTTTGGGAATATGGTAGAAATGTAGCAGCAGGGGGTCCACCGAAACCAGTAAAATTTTGAAAGTGGTCTACGAGAAAAAAAAGTTTGGGAATCTCTGCTTTAGATGATGGCAAAAAGCTGCTATAAGTAAAACTTTTCATCTGTACCATGGATGTCCCCCAAGCATGAGATTTACAAATAAAGGCTTCACATGCTACTGAATACTGCTAAACTAGTGTGAAAATCAAGAGAAAATACTGACTATCCCTAACATGATGAACAATTTATAAAGATATGGTTCTCTTCTTTATGTTTTTGTGACTCTAGCATAAAGGTGCCATTTTATGTTCTAATATGTTTTATAACTGTTTTGTACCAGATTATGCATGCACTTGCATATCAGACATGTTTGTTGACCACTGCTACTACAATGGACCCCACATTGCATATGGAGATCAATGGGTGCAACACCTTAGCAGAAACTACAAGACTAATAGTTCAAGACTAATGCATCTCAAAAGTTAATGGGGTTCAACAGCCCTAGAAAGATAGCATTGATGTGAAACAAGTGATATAGTCTGACCCAGGAGACTCATATCCAAAAAGATACTAACAGAGTTAATGTAACAGATTTGTTTCTTAAGAGATTGCCAGTAATGGAACTTCTGTTTAACCACTTTTCCAAATATACTTTAGTAAAAGGCAGATCAGATAGCAAACTACTTAAAACTGCTCCACCCCTGATGTTTTTCTTTAGAACCCACTACAGAATCAGGACCCAGGTTAGCACACTCACAGACAAAGATCAGACCAGCAAACTTAGGGCCGGTTCACATCTGCGTTCTGCTTTCTGTTCGGGGAGTCCCCATAGACTATAATGGGGTCCGTGTGTTTTCCGCACGAAACATGTGGAGAGAAAAGTGTCGCTTGCAGCACTTTTCTCTCCGCTTGCTTCGTGCGGAAGCTGAACGGAAACCACACGGACCCCATTTTAGTCTATGGGGTCCGCGGGTTTCCTTAGGCAATTGCTTTTCTATGCGTATAGGTTTCCGTTCGGGGGTTCCCAAGTGGACTCCCCAAATGAAAAGCCAAACGCAGATGTGAATCGGCCTTTACAACAGATAGTAAACATAGAAGTAGGGTCAAAAGCAGAAGAGAACAGGAGTATCCAAATCGTTTGCAGAAGAATAAATGTGTCCAAGCCAGGTAAAGTCCAGAAGTTCACAGACAAAGCCAAATAAGTAAAATGGACAACAGGAAAACAAGCCAAAAACAGTAACCAGGGAATCAGTACAGTAGATAAATGGGTAACTTCAGAGTTCACAAACCTAACTACAATCAAGAGCAGGCACCTGACTAACTAAAAGCTAAGTTTAAATACACTGACATTTCTCAGGATGGGAGAATGAGGCAGCATAATGGTATGTTCAGTGTGTCGGAGCTCTGGCTACAGACCCAGCCAAAGCTTCAAATGTATGCATAGCAACCTTAAGGTGACAGCTGCAAGCAGTGCTGCACTGAAAAGTATGATGGCTGCAAGTAGGATAACACACAATTCCCTCATGTAATACAATCCCATTATAAGAGGAAAAAAACAAAAAAAAACTATTTGGAGTTTTAATTGCAATTAGAAACAAAGTGGCTTATAGTACCATTTATACTTTCACAAGCTATCTAGGCAGAGAGGATATTCTAATGTGCTCCATAAATAATTTTATCTATACTATGGTCGGGGTATATACTCCTAATAAACTTCAAATCAGCTACTTACAAAAACTGTTAAAAAAAAAAAAAAAGTTGATAGGTATAGCATCAGCTAATTCTTTATTACCCCTTCTTACTACTGAAGACCTTTTAAGATATCTGTCATATACAACATGATTTGCAGAGTGGCTATACATATGGCATAATCACACATAGACTTTTCTTTGTCACAAGAACATTGCTACATCAGGTCAAAGAGTCCATTATAGAAATCATTAAGTGGTCAGTTCATGCTGCAGTTGCCTTCATCATAGAAAAAGCACCCTGTGTCCTAAAAACCCTTTACTCTTAGCACATACAAAATACTGAGAGCTGGAAGTCACGCTCAAAGACGCTCAAAGAATGCACTCAGTCAAAGACCCTTTCACATTATGGGATGTGCATAATGCATTCATCAGGGGGATCTTCATTAAATTGGGCCATAGTGTGAAGAAGGAAAGAGAACAGTTATTTCCTGTGAAATTTTAGCTGACATCTGAAAAATAGACACATAAGGTAAAACCTACTCGCTCTATAGCTGAGATCCCTATGTAACAAGCTTGAAGGCTGTCCTATGAAAAGGACTTGAAAAAGCTAAAAGCCAAAGATGAGAGAACCAATTCAGACTGAAACAGATTCAACACAAATTTTTATAAAAGCTTCAGGTTCAACCCAAACCTATAACTTTTGGGTTTCATAACCCACATGGGGATGCTCCAATGTAATGATGCTTACATGCAAATGTCATGACGTCCGTGCACTACATGACTGCTGAGGCCCAATAACAGGCCTCAATGGTGACCCCAGGGCTCATGACTGCAGTAGACATGCAGAGATACAACCAGACACCAGGAAAATGCACAGGAGAGGTGAAGCAAGGCAAACCTAATGGTTTATTAGATTTCATTCCTCCAATGGGCCTCCACTTATTATACAGAGTACAATATTGGCACTTCTGGTGCATGCTGAACAAGTTCAGCCTGAAACAAACCAGAAAACCTCACCTCAGAATTCACTCAAACAAATCTTGTGAGGTTTGTCAAATTTTACTGAAATCTTGACACCATGCCCAAAAAAGTAAGACAAGCAAGTTCAATGCACTTATCAATGCCCCACATCTTGCTCCCAGAACCTCTGCATGCCATGATTGCTATTGATCCAGGCGGTTAATCCCCTGGAGTCTGAATATCTTCAGACGTCGGCGTCTGGTTTTGGCCCTCAGCTGTGTAACACAGCCAAACGCCGGAACTAATGCCCCTGGCACAGCTTCTGTGCCCGTGGCATTACAGCACTCACTGAATGAGAGCAGATTGACAGGAGTTTGGGGTGCCAGATCCCTGATAATCAATAATTACGCGTGGAAAAAAAATATCCTTTTAATGATCAGATAAAGTGATTAAACTATTATCATAAAGAATGAATGCATTTTTAGTCTACTTATTGTTTTATATTGTATATTAGCTTTGTCTGATCAAAAACAAGTATATCAAACCTATTTTTCAATTATTGCTTGAAAGTCCCCTGCTGAGGGTTTTTCATGCGCAAAATTGTCATAAAATTAGCTCCATTAAAATTGAATCAACAGTGTGAAAAAAATCTGTCAGTACAGTATCTAATAGTTTTTTTTATTTTTGGATGACCTGTAATAAGCAAATTTATATGTATTTTGTCACTATGCACATGCCTATAGCTGTACATTCATTATATAAAAAAATAAGCATTTATACAGTGGAAAGTTAAATATTTTCATATACTTAATTGGGACCACTTAAAATAACACACTTAATCCATCTAACCTTCCATACTTCAATCACTTAATATGGTTATCTGGTGGTCCTCCAATGTCCTCTTCAGGCCTCTTGCTGACAACAGATGCTGGGGGTCATTGCTGAGGTCTGTGAATGGGTCTCACTGATCACATGGGGTGCTCGGACAGCATTATAGTTTAACCTAGTGTCGTGATTGGACTTCAGTGGTGACCCTGGAGCATGAGATGTCAACCAGTGGCCAGAAGAGGACACCGGGGAACTACCAGTCAACCAGTAGAGGTGAGGCAAGGTGAGTATTAGTTTTTGTTATTTATTCTCACCCCCAGACCTCCAGAAATTATACTCTGGGGTCCGAGGAGACCAAGAGAATCATCTGCTAATAACAGAACCACTTGGCTAGAAGTACCATATAGACTCTCATAACACTTTTGTGCCCCAATAATTGTTAAAACTGTCATCACTTGTGCCTCTTGACCTTTCAGGTTATTGGCGTCTGTAACTGGAATACAGCAAACATTTAAATGGAAATTTGTAGGACTTTTCAGTGTGTTCAAAGGCACCTGCTGAAGCCTGAGAAGAATGTGGATAAATACTGTAGGTTTCTTCCAACAGATTTCACTCCTTCACAAGAAAGATTTAGAAACTTAATAATGATGTATTTTTAGACAGCTTTATGTTCAGTATTACAATATAGCTAAATATAGTATAAAGCATGCAAACCCTAGCAAATTGCTGATAAGATTCTTGAAACGAGTGCTGATGTGCATCATTTGTGAAGCAGCAGACATTACAATGTGCAGCATTCCTAGTCTTCCAGTAATACTTACTGTAAATGCTCTTATGAATCATGATATATATATATATATATATATATATATATATATATATATATCTCTATCAGAAGATAAAATTTTATCATTGCTATCCCCATTTCCTGATTGCTGGTGTTCCTCTATATACATCATTTCCCCAACTGTAAATGCAGATCTGAATAAAGCCCACTTAGGTAGTGCACTTTTATGTTCTTTTATATGGCAAAATCATTAAGAACCAGATTTCTTAGATGAACAAAAGGTGTTGACAACTAGTCTCTGCAAAGGTATTCATCCTCTTAGCAGGTTTGCTAAATTATGCTGTAGTTGCCTAAATGTGTAACAAAATCCTGTATAACCTTTAGAGTGATTTGTCGCCTTTACATAAATAGTAATTTCCTAACCTTTTCCCTAGCTTTCAAAAAACTCCAGTTACTTTTGGAAATGTGTTGATATAAACCTGCAGGACTGAAGTAAATTTCAAATGTACTGTTGTTAGGAAGCAGACCCAAACCATATGGAAAACCCCTGTGTTTATTTTTCCCCCATTGGACAGCTGATCCATATTCACTCCATGATTTATTTTTATTCATTCATTAAGTACCCATTACGTCAATATATATCACTCAGCTAATATTACCTTATTTATTTATTACTTTCAGTCTGAAAATTTAGTGTCTTTTTCTTCCCATTTGGGTCATGTAATCTTAGGATGACCCCCTGACAATAACATAGCTTTCTCTGCTCTCATGGGGGTCACCATCTAAGTCTACATTCATATCTGGAGGCTGCGATGCAGTGTCCACTGAAAATCGGCAGAATAAAAGGTCCTGCACGGAGGACTTTTTCCTGAGTCGGTTTCTATTTAAAGACGATGGACACCCAATGGACCCCATTAAGGTCAATGAGGTTCATCAGGCTCTGTGTGTAACCGTTGTTTTATTAGTCCACCTCTCCATTTTTAGGTACCCTGACTGACTCGGACAAGGGAGAGACAGTGCTAGTGTGAATCTAGGGTCAGGCAACAGACCTTTCTGTATGATTCCAACAGCAAGGATTGTACCACACAGGCTGTTCATTGGGGACAATATCTGCTATCACTAGCTATGGCTGATATAAGACAGCTGGTGTCACACATCTATAATGGAGGAGATCATGGTGCAGCCTCCCTGACTCTCTATTTTTGGCCTTTTTGATTATTTGAAAGAACATGTAAAGAAAAGGATAATTCCATTGTCCCTCAGCAGCAGTGATAGTACAATCCTCTAGCTGCGCATGTGATGCTGAAGCATCATGGGATTGATAACAGGGCAAAGGGAGAGAAATATAAAAGTCAAGATGGAGTCTGATCAGGAGATGAGGAGAAGTTGGATTGTCGGGATAAGATTGCAGAAAAGAAGTACATGAAAGAAGACTGGAGGATGAGGGGGTGCAGGGGTGGAAAAAAGTTTTTTGCCTGGAGTGCTTCTTTAAAGAGGATCACACTCTCAGCTCCAGTTCCTTGCATTTTTAATAGGCACAGCTCCTTTGATTGTGGCACAGTTGGAATTTTTTTCCACTGTATGAACCATAAGCATATAGTACAACAAAAGTAACAATACTGATTTGAATTTTAACTGTGTTGGAATAAGTGAAGTGATATCTACTGAAGAATGCAAAGACTTGGAGTTCATGGAGGTGGTGAATGGTCCACTTTAAGAAGTTTGGTGTAGATAAAACATTTTATAACTTTTATATTTTGCTTGAGATTTGTTGCCTGCTTACTCTGCCCCATGCCAAGCAGCTTGGAACTGGATAAAATCAATTTACTAATAAACTTGCTTCTGCCATCTTGAAAACCTTGACCGCATCCCAAATGATCCCATGATTCTATAGAATCCTGGTTGGGAATCGGTGGCCTGTTTAATTTACTTAAGTGGCCAGTTGCATTTCAAATCATAAATAAACAGTACATGTCAATACAAGAAACTTTGTAATATATCTTAAAAATATATATCTTTTTACACTTATCAAAGTGATTTCCTGCCCCCTCCCTTCTTTCTAAACTGACCTTCACTCCAAAATTGCTGTTATATCCATTTTGAGATGGACTGCAGGTCACGTGTCAGATTACACATGTCCTATGAAGAGGAGTGAGCAGGTGCTAAATTAGAAATAAGCCAAAGTTTGGGCTGTGATAGATACTTTCTCTTTATTAGTGATAGATACTTCTGCATTATCAGTAAACGTTAGGGAGCAGATTCTCCTCTACTCACTGTGAACACTATATAATAGATAGTCTCTACCCACCAGCTCAGGGAGACTATAGAGGGAAAAATTGCTAAAACAAATGCATAATGGCCATACATAGTGTTACTCCACATGTACACAGTTAGCAGCTTTATGATATATGTCTATATAATTTTCATTATCAAGATAAAAAAGCCATCAAAAATTGGCAATATAATATCTTATTACTTTTATTTCACATTACTATTCTGTTTAATCAGTCAATGTATTCAACATATATTTGCAGTTCTGCAGTTTTGTTCTGTTTTTTACCTAAAACTGCTACACAAGCAGTTAATTTTGTCATGAACTATAGCAAGTTCAAAGAGATGGTACTGAAAGGGAAACTGGCTGTACAGAATAAACATGGTGTCTAAAAAGTTTTACTGATCTAGCTAATGTCAGGTGTTAGTTAGTGCATCGGGAATGAAAGCATTATTGTTTTATAGGAAAAAGTATTTGCCTTATGGATGAACAAGAGATTATTATACTGAATTTCTCTAATGATAAAACTACATAATGACAAGGTGTTTTTCTCTTGACTAGCATTTATAAAATGTAGTGGCAGGAATTAAATATTGTTAAGAATCGAATTATAAAAGACTTAGTATTTTTGCATTATTAAATTATTTGTATGCCTGCAAGTACACTGCAGTTAGCTGAGATGTGCCAGAGATAATCACTGGACTGCACATATGTCGGAAAAGAGACACAGCATGCAGGCCAAGAATTTCAAGAGTGAGGTGTGTAGGCATGGAGGATGTTCATGAACGTCAATCATAGTTACGTGGGCATTCTTAGGCAGTGGCAGGTGGCGATTCAGGACTGGAAGACTGAGCACTTATGGCCACTGTAACACCCCAAGTAGCACTTGCAGCCTCAGTAGAATATTTCTAAAAGGTAATTTTCTCAATTTTGAACGGTTTGCCATAATAAAGGTGTGAATGGCTCTACATAGTCATGTGTGTCATTTTTATATGAAGTTTGCTGCTGACAGATTCTCTTTAAGGGAACCTATCCAGGAATAAACTCATAACATTGCAAAGTCATTGCAGATTTCTGAAGGGCTGGTCATGTTTTTCCATTGTGATTAAATGGATTTTGGATTAAAAATGTCTTCCTACATAAAAAAAATACAACTTAAAATTTGAATGTAACTTTGAAGAGGTTGTTAAGCAAATGAATATTACTTTTACACCAGCCAACAGTCATATACAATATTAAAGAGCAGCTTTCACATCACGGATCCCCCACCACTCCCTATGCAATGATTTACCTTCTCCCTTATCAGTCTTTGCTGCTTGGCCTCTCTTGACACAGGAAATAATTGCTTAGAAAGTCTCTGGTTACAGCAACAACCCCCTTTAGCCAATGATTGTCTGAGCCACATTTTCTATGTGTCACGAGGGACCTGGAAGTGGAAACTAAAAAAAATAGAAGAAAATGGATGCACAGAGCAGACCATAGTGTATTATCATCAGTGGTACTAGAGAATTGTAAAGATAGATATATGCTCATCTGAGGAGATTGTGATTTGGAACAACTCCCAAAACCAGCATATCAGCCACAAGGGCTCAGGGTATCCAGCAGAAGCAGAATCCAAAATCGCCTAGGCACAGCATCATGGAAGTATACAGTGAAAGGCCCACGTGTGATATCCAATATGGATGACAACTTAAAGGGATACCGTGCTTACCCCAGAATGGTTTAAAATAAGAAATTTACTGTACACACAAAGGCATAAAACACACTACGTGTTTCGGGGACCTCTGCCCCTTTATCAAGTGTGAAGATGCTACTATAGCTGAATCTAAAACAGCCCTGACATATATAAAGTCACAAGTAAAGGTAGATTACCATTAATTTTGACTTTATATATGTCAGTGCTGTTTTAGATTCAGCTTCAGATTCATCCCTTTAAGTTGACATCCATATTGGATATCAAACGTGGTCCTTTCACTGTATACTGGAAGTGGAAACTGTCAGAGCACCTGGTGAAGCATCAGAATGAAAGTGATGTAGAATCGGTGAGGTTAATATGCTTATTTTTATTTTTTTGAATATGAGATTTTTTTTTTTTTTTTTAGTTACTGGACAACCCCTTTAAAGATAGGAAATGGATTTAATTTGATTAATTTTTATCTGCCTATTTAGATTGAATTACAGTTAGAAGTTGGGTGGTCCTAGTTCTTTTCAGTATAACTACAGGTAATACTTTTATAACTATTATTATTACATATACAGTACAGACCAAAAGTTTAGACACACCTTCTCATTCCAAGATTTTTCTGTATTTTCATGACTATAAAAATTGTAGATTCACACTGAAGGCATCAAAACTATGAATTAACACATGTGGAATTATATACTTAACAAAAAAGTGTGAAACGACTGAAAATATGTCTTATATTCTAGGTTCTTCAAAGTAGCCACCTTTTGTTTTGATTACTGCTTTGCACACTCTTGGCATTCTCTTGATGAGCTTCAAGAGGTAGTCACCTGAAATGGTCTTCCAACAGTCTTGAAGGAGTTCCCAGAGATGCTAAGCACTTGTTGGCCCTTTTGTCTTCACTCTGCGGTCCAGCTCACCCCAAACCATCTCGATTGGGTTCAGGTCTGGTGACTGTGGAGGCCAGGTCATCTGGCGTAGCACCCCATCACTCTCCTTCTTGGTCAAATAGCCCTTTCACAGTCTGGAGGTGTGTTTCGGGTCATTGTCCTGTTGAAAAGTAAATGATGGTCCAACTAAACGCAAACCGGATGGAATAGCATGCCGCTGCAAGATGCTGTGGTAACCATGCTGGTTCAGTATTCCTTCAATTTTGAATAAATCCCCAACAGTGTCACCAGCAAAGCATCCCCACACCATCACACCTCCTCCTCCATGCTTCACGGTGGGAACCAGGCATGTAGAGTCCATTCATTCACCTTTTCTGCGTTGCTCAAAGACACGGTGGTTGGAACCAAAGATCTCAAATTTGGACTCATCAGACCAAAGCACAGATTTCCACAGGTCTAATGTCCATTCCTTGTGTTCTTTAGCCCAAACAAGTCTCTTCTGCTTGTTGCCTGTCCTTAGCAGTGGTTTCCTGGTAGCTATTTTACCATGAAGGCCTGCTGCACACAGTCTCCTCTTAACAGTTGTTGTAGAGATGTGTCTGCTGCTAGAACTCTGTGTGGCATTGACCTGGTCTCTAATCTGAGCTGCTGTTAACCTGTGATTTCTGAGGCTGGTGACTCGGATGAAATTATCCTCCGCAGAAGAGGTGACTCTTGGTCTTCCTTTCCTGGGGTGGTCCTCATGTGAGCCATTTTCTTTGTAGCGCTTGATGGTTTTGGCCACTGCACTTGGGGACCCTTTCAAAGTTTTCCCAATTTTTCGGACTGACTGACCTTCATTTCTTAAAGTAATGATGGCCACTCGTTTTTCTTTACTTAGCTGCTTTTTTCTTGCCATAATACAAATTCTAACACTCCATTCAGTAGGACTATCAGCTGTGTATCCACCTGACTTCTGAACAACACAACTGATGGTCCCAACCCCATTTATAAGGCAAGAAATCCCACTTATTAAACCTGACAGGGCACACCTGTGAAGTGAAAACCATTTCAGGTGACTACCTCTTGAAGCTCAACAAGAGAATGCCAAGAGTGTGCAAAGCAGTAATCAAAGCAAAAGGTGGCTACTTTGAAGAACCTAGAATATAAGACATATTTTCAGTTGTTTAACACTTTTTTAAGTATATAATTCCACATGTGTTAATTCATAGTTTTGATGCCTTCAGTGTGAATCTACAATTTTTATAGTCATGAAAATACCGAAAATTCTTGGAATGAGAAAGTGTGTCCAAGCTTTTGGTCTGTACTGTATGTTGTTCCCTATTGCAGTATAATGTTTGGTAGGCTCTTACTCATATTCATTTACGTATCACAGCTTAAGGTATTCCAGGCACACTCTCAGAATGACTTGAAAAGAGCAAAAAGACTAGTTAGCATGTATATAACCTGAGGGTTACTCAATTGATGACCTCAACATTGTAAAAATATTCAGTGCATGATCTCAAGAAACAGGGCATTATGATTCTGTTAATAGAGTTATAATATACTGATGCCATTTACTTACATAAAACGGCAGGTGTGATGCTCTCTGCAGTGAAAGAGAACATGATCAATTTCTTAAAGATTCATTAAAGTCCAGCATAGTTCTGAGGGATATTTACAGCTTTGAAAAAGGAGAAGGCATTGTAGATTGAATAATATCATCGACTCTTATGTCAGGTACTCAAGAGAAAACAAAATTAATTAATGTAAATGTAACAACATTTCAAGTATAAAAGATAACCCTTAAAGCATACCTAACCTTTTGGATGATTTTTCAGGATGAGGTGCCTTGTGAATCCATTATATAGCTGACCATTATACATGACTTGTATTGGTAATTTTCTCTCTTGCGGGCTCTTTTTCTAATTCTTAACAGTGCCTGAACTAATAAATAGAAACTAGCTGCTATGAAGTTTCCCATGGCAAATGGAAAAAGCATGAAATTCTGCTCCCTAATTGACTCTCACTAAAGAGCATCATAGACTACATTCTAAGGAAGTGCTGAACAATAGTGTGAACAGAGCATTTAGGGTGAGACAGAAAACTTACCATTTAGCTACAGAAGCCCTTCTGCCTGTGCCTGCCCTTGTCCTTCCTTATGTCTCTACCTTCTCCTCCTCCCCTCTCTATGAATGGAGAACTGCAGTTCATCTTGTGAGACCAAATCAGAATTGAGAACAGACTTAAGAGTAAAATTTAGTTTATAAAGAAGGAAAAGTGCCTGGTATAGTATGTGTAAAATATTGTTCTCTGATAACATGTACAGTATTTTAAGTATCATATTCACTACTACTGACTTATGTAAACGTTCCTAAAAATTTAGTGACCATGTTTTGACCTTCAGTACCTTAAGGGCTCATGTACACTGACTTGGAGCCTGTAAAATTGTAAACAGGGGCAATTCTTTACAAGAGATTTCCTCGACACTGAGTTCAATGAGGAATGCCGCAATTTTTTTTTTTTTTTTCTGTTGGATAAAATTAGATCATATAATGATAAATTAGAAGGATCGAGTACCTCTACGAAGTCCAAACATGGCTCTGTGCAAAATTAAACTATAATATGTGCTTTAGTATTTATACCATAGCACAGGGGCTTAACCACCGGGGTAGCAGTGGTAGCAGCTGCCACAGGGCCCGGAACATTACGGGGCCCTGCGGGCCCCCAATGCTTTTTTTTTTTTTTTTTCTTAATAGGCCATTACCCCAGCAGGTAACGAGCCCTATATACTTACCGATCCCCAGGGTCCCGCTCACGGCCGCCTACGCTTCCGATTCTGCGGAGGTTGCTGTGAGCAGGAGCGGGGATCGGTATGTGAGGCCGCGGGCCGAACACCACAATCTCTGCTATCATTATACTCCGGGGTCTTTGAAAAGACCCCGAAGTATAATAATCGGAGGCCCAGGGGAGGTGAGGGAACATAAAAAACAATGTACTTACCTCTCCTGCGCTTCTCCAGGCTTCGGGCCTGTTTGGTGACGTCCTAGACGTTAGCGGACGTCGTTTTGCGTCACGACGCCGGCCCGCATCACGTGACGCCGGCCTGGTCCAACATTGAAGAAGGCCGAAGTAGCAGCGACTGGACCGGTCCGAGGAACAGGTAAGCAACGTTGTTTTTTTATGTTTCTATCCTCCCCTGGGTCTCCGATCATTATACTCTGGGGTCTGAAAAGACCCCAGAGTATAATAATTGTTCGTGGGTGATCCACAATGGGATATATAATAGTGTGTGCAGGGGCCACTATGGGGCAAAATACTCAGTTCAGGGGCCACTATGGGGCAAAATACTCAGTGCAGGGGCCACTATGGGACATGATACTGTGTGCAGGGGCCACTATGGGACATGATACTGTGTGCAGGGGCCACTATGGGACATGATACTGTGTGCAGGGGCCACTATGGGGCATGATACTGTGTGCAGGGGCCACTATGGCACATAATAGTGTGCGCAAGAATGCGTCTTTTTTTGGGGGGGGGGTTGGAGGGGGCGGTCCGGGGGGGGGGCGATTGGGGGCAGCGGTTCGGAGGGGGGGGCCATGTCAAATGTTCGCCTTGGGGCCCAGCCATTGCTAGTTACGCCACTGCCATAGCATATATAGATAGGTGTAACTATGACATTTTATCTATGATATTGGTCTCCTGTGGAGCCCATTCAGGCTGCAGGCTTCAGGCTTCAGATGTGTCCACAATCCCTATAGCTACATCTAACATTTCTCAGATTAATCTACTTGTATAGGACTCTATGTATATTTGTTTTCATGTTTGTGTTATTTTAGATATTTGTGAAGTGCCCTAACAAAACTTGTTGACATACTGACAATTGATCTGATCACCATGCAAATATATGGTAATACAATAATCTTACGAAAACAAAATTTTTATTAAAGAAAGGAAGAGTAATATGTTTTGACAAATTGGCTTTAGATTTGAAAGTTTTGAGGACTCTTATAATGTTTGACTATAATCTTATTATAATTATGTTCATATTTCAAGGTCATTATATCATGTGGGATTTTTTTCTTGCCCAATGAATATTTCATTGAAGCATACACTATACATGAAAAAATGTATTTCAAATCAGTATCTGTCATGTGTCTAATCAGAAAGTCTCTGATGTAAAATATATTATCATAAGAATACCGTTACCTTTGTTATAAAAACTGAAACATACTTAAACAGAGAATAATACTGTAAAAATATAGTAAAGCTTAATGTCAAGTAAAATAGTTGACCGTTATATAATCCCTTTTTTGACCCTTAAAAGACTGTTTTGCTAATAGAGAATTTAGGAATACTACTTGTAATGCCTTCGGTCTGTGTGAGTCACTACATTGGCTGCCTGTAAAATACAGAATACAATATAAACGTATCACCCTCATCCACAAGGCTTTCCATAATGCTGCACCTCCCTACATTTCCTCCCTCATCTCTCTCTATCGCCCAAACCTTACTCTCTGTTCACTCAATGACCTAAGACTAACATCCTCTATTATCAGAACCTCCCACTCCCATATCCAAGACTTCTCCCGAGTTGCACCACTGCTCTGGAATGTTCTACCCCGGACAATCAGATTAACTCCCAATTTCTACAGCTTCATGTGCAAACTAAAGACACATCTTTTCAGACAGGCCTATTACAATTCCTAATGTAAACCCTTCCGCAGTTAGAATCCCTAAAATGTACACTCCTCTAATCACACTCCCGCATTACCCCACAGGTTATGATGCCGTTTCAGACTAACTTTATATGTCCAGGCACCATCTGCACTTTAAAGGACAAGGCTCATACAAGCTTTATATATGTGTAATGAAAGTCACCTCTATTACAGAAACGGCTGGACCACTGTATAAGCAATGCTACCTCTGATGCTGCCCCTGCTACCTCTTGTGTCACCCCTTCTACCTCATAGATTGTAGGCTCTTGCGAGCAGGGCCCTCAGTCCCATTGTGTGAATTGACTATTTCTTTGTAATGTATCTTTTTTTGTCTGTACTTGAACTATACATATTGTATAGTGCTGCAGAATATGTTGGCGCTATATAAATAATTTATTATTATTATTATTTATTATTATTTGAATACATTGTGGGAGAATAGCTTGGTAGCAGCAGCAGCGTGGACACATACAGTCCGAGAGGGACACACAGTCTGGTGAAAACAGGTTTTAGCCTTTTCCATTTATTAACAAAACAGCAAAATAAAATAAACCTTACCTTAGGTACAAAACCGGTAAACAAAAAACCTGCTCGTCTGAGCACTAACTAAACAAATCTAGTCCTAAATATATGTGTGACTTGCTTTAGCCACACGAACAAATGAAATGGCACACAGATCTCTCTCACCAGACTCTAGTACTCCAGGACAGACCCAGATACCTCCTCTCACTCTCAGGATATGCCCTGAAGTGCATGTACTCCAGCCTCTTATGTGCCAGTAATGAACTCAACCTCTCCCAGCATTACTGCAGCAGTACCAATAGCCGTCCCGGACCCTACATACGTGAGAAACCT
Source organism: Leptodactylus fallax (assembly GCA_947044405.1). Lineage (NCBI taxonomy): Eukaryota > Metazoa > Chordata > Amphibia > Anura > Leptodactylidae > Leptodactylus > Leptodactylus fallax. The sequence goes on from CAMRHE010000420.1 coordinate 994,001, forward strand.
GGGGAATATGTACTGACCCTCCAGCATCCTGCCTGTCAACTTCTCACAAGATATATGTTATCTTCAGGTCAGAATAATATACAGGGTTTTCACTGCATTATATTATAGGGGATTTTTCCAGACTTTTAAATTGATAACCTATCCTTATGACAGGTCATCAATTAAAGATCTGTGGGGTCCGACCCCTGGAACCCCCATGGATCAGCTGCTACTGCTTCACAGGCCATGTGACATCACGTTCCTCAGTCATGAAGTGGTTAACCAAAGTTGTATTTTGCACTTATGTTTGTTAACCTACTGAATATAGATAGGTAAGAAAAGGAGGATAATGAAAACAGGATAACTGATTATATCTTCTACAACTGTAGACAAAAAATGGTAGGAAATTTTTAATCAAAACTATTTGAATCTTATTTCATTTTAGATATATTGGAGCAATATTAATAAAGAAGGTTGAAAACATGAACATAGCCTTTCACCGGAATATAGTTTTGTTTTACTAAATCAAACCAGATACTGAGACAAAGTGGCAGATTTGTTGCATTCGATACATCTGAATGGGTTGATGTTGCAGCAAGGACATGGATTTCTCCAAACTCCATTCAGAAAATCTGTTACATGTGATTATACCATTAGAGCTTTTGTCACTGTAACCTACTTGTTATTATAATGGAGTGCCAATAATGGAGTGCCAATTTATGAAAACATAAGGCATTGCTATTTCAACTTACATATTAGAAAAGAGCAAAACCGTTCATTTCAAACCATGTTTGTTAAAATTTTTGGAAAATGATCTGGTCATTTTGCGGTTCAATTCATATGAATCATCTAAATTGTTAGCCATTATGGGAAAAGCGTAGACAAATGGAGAACATGACCTCAAAGACCAGGAACACTCACTCTCAATGCTTTGCATGGAGCCCTTGTGACAGGGAACAGCCTGTCGTGAGAGACTATAGGTCTAGAGTCACTCATGACTTATCAGTATAAAAAACCTAGGCAGAAAGTGAAGATGTCCATAATTTGTTGGAAGATTAGACACATAGGGTCTCAGATAGTAAAAATTAAATAAATAGGAAAAAATACACTGATGATACAAAGTGGGGGTTTTGGGGATTAGTGTACTTAATACTGGAGAAGAATTATTTTTAGGTGATAGGTGTCACTGTAGGCACATACTGTGTGGAAAAATTTCTCTATATTGCCACCCTAGAAGTCACAGTGTGCCAGATTTTCAGGCAAAAAAGTAAGCCATGGTCATCCAAACACAGAAGTCTGAGGTTTAGGAACTTTGACTCTCTGCACATGTACCTGCAACACAAGGTGCTATGAGAAAAAATAAATGGCAGTGGTGGAAGTGGGCATGGCAAGTAATGTGAGCTAGACTGTCCTCCTTCTACTCCCCACCATTCTTGTAGCCAGGCCACAGCCACTACTAGTACATGTTTGTCTGTCTCATCATCATTACCAGCACTATACTTCCTACCATTCAAAGTCGATTCCACTGCCTTTAGGAAACTGATGGAATGTGCTCAGCTTTGATGGAGGATACCTAGACACTATTCTTTCTCTAAGAAATATAACCATGGAATTAGGTCATGTAACACATGTTTAAAAGAGTTTTGGCTTAAACTGCTATGTACAGAAAGGTAACATATACAGTCATATGAAAAAGTTTGGGCACCCCTATTAATCTTAATCATTTTTAGTTCTAAATATTTGGGTGTTTGCAACAGCCATTTCAATTTGATATATCTAATAACTGATGGACACAGTAATATTTCAGGATTGAAATGAGGTTTATTGTACTAACAGAAAATGTGCAATATGCATTAAACCAAAATTTGACCGGTGCAAAAATTTGGGTACCCTTATCATTTTATTGATTTGAATACTCCTAACTACTTTTTACTGACTTACTGAAGCACAAAATTGGTTTTGTAACCTCACTGAGCTTTGAACTTCATAGCCAGGTGTATCCAATCATGAGAAAAGGTATTTAAGGTGGCCAATTGCAAGTTGTTCTCCTATTTGAATCTCCTCTGAAGAGTGGCATCATGGGCTCCTCAAAACAACTCTCAAATGATCTGAAAACAAAGATTGTTCAACATAGTTGTTCAGGGGAAGGATACAAAAAGTTGTCTCAGAGATTTAACCTGTCAGTTTCCACTGTGAGGAACATAGTAAGGAAATGGAAGACCACAGGGACAGTTCTTGTTAAGCCCAGAAGTGGCAGGCCAAGAAAAATATCAGAAAGGCAGAGAAGAAGAATGGTGAGAACAGTCAAGGACAATCCACAGACCACCTCCAAAGAGCTGCATCATCTTGCTGCAGATGGTGTCACTGTGCATCGGTCAACAATACAGCACACTTTGCACAAGGAGAAGCTGTATGGGAGAGTGATGCGAAAGAAGCCGTTTCTGAAAGCACGCCACAAACAGAGTCGCCTGAGGTATGCAAAAGCACATTTGGACAAGCCAGCTTCATTTTGGAAGAAGGTCCTGTGGACTGATGAAACAAAGATTGAGTTGTTTGGTCATACAAAAAGGCGTTATGCATGGCGTCAAAAAAACACAGCATTCCAAGAAAAACACTTGCTACCCACTGTAAAATTTGGTGGAGGTTCTATCATGCTTTGGGGCTGTGTGGCCAATGCCGGCACCGGGAATCTTGTTAAAGTTGAGGGTCGCATGGATTCAACTCAGTATCAGCAGATTCTTGAGAATAATGTACAAGAATCAGTGACGAATTTGAAGTTACGCCGGGGATGGATATTTCAGCAAGACAATGATCCAAAACACAGCTCCAAATCTACTCAGGCATTCATGCAGAGGAACAATTACAATGTTCTGGAATGGCCATCCCAGTCCCCAGACCTGAATATCATTGAACATCTGTGGGATAATTTGAAGCGGGCTGTCCATGCTCGGTGACCATCAAACTTAACTGAACTGGAATTGTTTTGTAAAGAGGAATGGTCAAAAATACCTTCATCCAGGATCCAGGAACTGATTAAAAGCTACAGGAAGCGACTAGAGGCTGTTATTTTTGCAAAAGGAGGATCTACTAAATATTAATGTCACTTTTCTGTTGAGGTGCCCATACTTTTGCAGCGGTCAAATTTTGGTTTAATGCATATTGCACATTTTCTGTTAGTACAATAAACCTCATTTCAATCCTGAAATATTACTGTGTCCATCAGTTATTAGATATATCAAATTGAAATGGCTGTTGCAAACACCCAAATATTTAGAACTAAAAATGATTAAGATTAATAGGGGTACCCAAACTTTTTCATATGACTGTAGCTGATAGGGCCAAAGCACCCCATCTGTCACGTGCCATTTATAATACTGGTATCTCTATGTGTCAAAGTTGCCTTTGGGCTACTTTCGATACCATGGCCTGAGCCAGATAACTCTCTACCCCCATAATTCCACTAGTTTTTCCCTAGTCGTCCTGTGTAGAATGCACAGGGCATTCAGTTGTATATTTAATACTCAGATTCAATTCTGGCTACTAATGTAAAAGTTTTAATAAGGATTGTATTTTATTGGTCAAGGGCAGATGCAATTTTACATTTACACATGTTTCTGATTTAGGTGAAGCCAAATTCTAAGAGTACATAAATCATGATCAAATAGAACTCCATAATGGAAGACAAAATCTCAACTAATGTACATTACCTACAAAATTTGATAAACTGATTTCAAATGAGTCTGTTGTGAAACCAACTGCTACAGGATGTGGTTTTACAACAAATACAACAAACAGATTTCATCATATCAACCTACTGTAGCGTTAGACTGATATATAAAGCTTAGGTCTTTTTCACAGAATTCTTAGGTTGTTTTTGATAGCTGAAAACACTGCAGGTAGGTAATGGCTTTTAGTCTATAGAACATGAACCGTTTTAACAAATCAAATTTTGTTATGTGATGTTTTTATTGCCATCATAGTTAGTATCTTTATTTTTCAGTGCCGTATACTTTGGCTATGAGTTTTTCATGGCATTTTGTTCCATAGATCATAGATTTTTTTAAAAATGCATATGCAAGATGTCAAGAAAAAACACATTACTGAACAAAAACACCACTTAAAACATAATAAAAATGACCATAATTTTTTTTTAAGTCAGTTCAAAACCCACAGAACAAGCTGAAATAAAAAGCTTAACTGTATTTGGTTGCTAGGGACACAAAATCCAGTTTTCTTTTAGACAATTGCAAGCCCAAAGCCGCTTTCACACTACAGTCTTCTGGTCAGTATTTTGTTTCAGTATTTGTAAGTCAAAACTTTCAATGAAACATAAGCAGAGAAGTATAATGGAAATATTTGCATCTCTTCTATGCTTTAGAGCTATTCCTGATTTTTCATTACAAATACTGTTGCAAAATACTGCCATGTGAAAGTGGTCTTACTCGTCTTTAAGATCTAAAAAGGAACCACAACATAATTGAATATGTTTGAGAGGGTAACAAAGTTTTAAACTTTTTGCTTTTCCAGTTCCAAAACTCTCCATCAACTACACCTTCAAATGTGAGACTACCATAATTTTATTGACAATCATCTTTGCTATTTCATATATAAATTTGGCTTGAAACTATTTAGCATATGATTAGTTATACAGATCATTGTCATGTAACTGCATTGTTACTGTTTTACTCCTGGTGGTGGAAAAAATTTTTTTCTTCTTGTATACTACAAATGAAACTGTTGTCACATTCCCTAATACCTCAGCGTTTTATTAGGTTGATTTCCGAGTGAAAGGTCACTGATTCAAATCAAGGATCAGCTGAAGACGAAAAGAGAAACGGCATCATCCAGCTCAATAGCGGTGTCTCTTGGCCAAGAAACTTGTGAGTTCCATGACAGTTGGAAGAATATGAAATGAAGTCCTTCCATCCATTTAAAAGCCAAGAGGTGGATGTACAGGCAAAATATCAACAAGTTGGCTCATCACAAGGTATGGCAGTGGAGGTGGTTCGTATGCTTCGTAATAGTAAAATCATAGGCATCCATGCAAGCAGTGTGTGAGGCGTATTACACAAGACTGGAATGGTGACCCAAAAAAAAGGTGAAGAAGCCTTGACTTCATTATTGTCATCAGCGTCGGCTTGAGTTTGTAAAAAACTACGACAAATGAAAAGTAGAAGATTGAAAATGGGTGATTTTGAGCAATGTGGCGAAAGTCAATAGACTGGGCTTTGATGGGTGCAAATAGGTCTGAATGAAACAAGGGAAAAGGGGGCTAATGGATAGAGAAATTGAAGGAACTTTCAAGTTTAGTGGAGGAAGCCTAATGATACGGGATTGTTTTACAGCCAAAGGTCTTGGTTACTTGACCAGAATCAATGGTGGTCTCAATGCTGGGCTATATGTGAGTATCCTACAAAATTAGTTACTTCGTGCACTTGGGTAGAAAAGGACGACATAGTGTTCCAGCAGGACCACGACCCACGGCATATGTCGAGATTAGCAAAGAAATTGTTCATTGACAATGAAGTAGAGGTACTGGATTGGCCGCCACAGCGCACAGACCTCAACTCATTTGCACACTTGTGGTTAGAGTTGAAGAAAAAACTGTATTTGTACCCAAGTGAGTCAACCAGTATTCACCAACATTGGGAACGTATAGAAGAGACCTGGGATCAGAGTTCAGTCAAGACATGTGTTGAATCTGATCAAGAACATGCCCAGAAGGATTCAGGCAGTGTTGAAAGCCAAAGGTGGATTTACAAAATACTAACAAAATAATAAAAATTTAGATTTTTAGGAGCAAAACAGTAACAATGCAGTTACATGACAAGAATCTGCTAACCTAAACATATGCTAAATGCTAAATAGTCGCAAGTCAAATTTATGTATATATATATACTGTATATATACTATATGTATTCAATATATATAAAACTCATTCTACTTCATGCCAATATCAATGTTATCTATATAGTATGTACTTAGTGTATATTTTCATTCAAGTCAGGAGTCTTTTCATCTGGAACAATTCCTTCTGTAGCATTAGAACATGTTAAATTATTATACAGAGTAGTTCTTGTGTCAAAATATTCATGAAATGTCATCAATGTTCTAAAGAACAAATCTAAGGTGTTTTAAAGAGTCTTACGATAGAGCGGAATTTCTGTTTTGATTATACTGTGAACAATCAAACTGACAGCTAATAATAATCTACATGGGCATTTAGCTGATTTCTAACACTCAAACATTCTAGATTTACTTTAAAATTCATCCTTTTTGTCAATGATAATGTAAGTCCTGTCATCCCACTCTTGACACTATAAAAACCTTCTGCTACTGAAAGTCAAGTTCAGGAAAAATGTATTTCATGACTTTGAAATTTTTGCATACAGTACATCTAAAACCCAGACTTCATAGTTACAATTGACTTTTGTTCTTTATTTTTATGCACAATGCATATATGTCAATAAAGTTGTCAGCTGTCACATGCACTGACATTTTGACACTTGTAACATTGCAAAGACTGGACAATAAAATAAGTAGTACCCACGGCATAGTAAGTAAGCTGAGACTAAAGCCAAGTGGTGTAGTAGACCTCTTATGAAATCTATGTAATCTATATACACCAATATGCCATAGTATTCAAACCTACCATTGCGCAGGTTTCCCTTATGCTATCAAACAGCTCTCATGTATTGAGAAATGGACTCCATAAGACCTACATAATTTTGTTTTTCAGCAGGTATCTATCATTAAATGGGTTTTCCTGAACTATGATATTGATAACATACCTTTACAATAGGTCATTAATACCAGATTTGTGAGTTATGGCAGCCAACACCCCCACATATAAGATGTTGAAAGGAGGTTCACCATATGAACAAACTCTGCAGACTCCTCACATCTATACATTGTATTCTGACTGTTCTTGGTATTGCATCTCAATCCCATTAATGTGATGAACAGACACAATGTCACTGGCCTGAGAAAAGGAGGTGCTCCAGGGCTGCTTCAAACAGCTGGTCAGTATCGTTTCTGGGTATCAGAACCCCACTATATAATATTTATGACCTATCCGAGGGATAACTCATAAATTGTGTAGGAAAACCCCTTTAACTTTTTCAGCAGTAGCTGGGATTGGACCAGATGGGCTAGCCTTCACACCTGTTGCCAATTTACTAGTTGTCCTTCTTCTGACCACTTTGGTAGGTACTAATCATTGCATCCTGGGAACAACCTCCAAGACCTGCCATTTTGACCATGCTCTAGTCATTACAATTTGGCTCTTTTCATAGTCACTCAGATCTTTACACTCGTCCATTTTTCCTGCTTCCAATGCTTCATGAGCTAATTGATAGGTTACTGCCTAATTCGTCCCACACCTTGATGGGTGCCATTGTCTCAGTAATCACTGCCATTCACTTCCCCTGTCAGTTGTAATGTTATGGCTTATTGGTTTACAATAACTTTGTTTTATGTCTTCACACTGTTGTGAATACGTTTGTTATAAGTAATTTGTGCAAGACACCAGCTTCACTTATCTGCAGGGAGCAATGGCAATGTTTATCAGGGAATATTCTCCAGTGCAAAGGAACCTAGCACTACAGAAGTGGCAAAGGCAGAGAGTGAAGTTAGGAATGTTTAATCTATCTCCTGCACAGTTGACCATGTATGAAGCAATCTGAGACCCCATCCTCCCCAAGAACAGCTTGGATAATCTGTATGAGAAAAGAAATAACAAAGTTGATTTCAGTTTACCAAGTAACACATTCACTTTTCAAGTCTCTCCTGTGATTTACTTTCATATTGTCCTGTGTTTGAGCTGATGCTGCATGAGGATCGCTTATGGGTCCCATAAGTGGATTTCTCCGAGGCTTTCGTGACAGAGCTGAAAAAACTATTTTGATTGAATAAAGCTTTTATTATACAACCAGTCTCAATGCAAAAATTACAAAGGTACTGCGACGCAGCGCAACTGAGTTACAATACCACAATTTTGACTAAATCTTTCATCCTTAAGGGATGCGGTGCAAAAAAACTATTAGCCTATCAGAGGACCTAATGCCAAATGACTGTACAAGGTCTTTCAAAGAATTGTTCATCACACTTTTATAAAGTACCTTATCCCTTTACTTAAAGTGAGTCTGTCACTAGAATCCAGAATTTCAATTAAACCCCTGGTTGTTTGATTCAGGTGACTCTAATCTACGTTTTCCCCTTGTGAATCTGTTCCTCCATTGCGCTCATATTGCATTTTTAGTCAATGCTTACCTCTTTGAAGCAACAGTAATGCCCTCCTTGTTCCAAAGTGCTCATTTGCATATTGACAAAAACAGCAATATCTGGGCAATGGAGGCATCGATTTACAAGATGGAAAACTGTGTTTGATTCAGGTGGCCCTTATCTATCTATCTGTGGGGCTGGACTCTGGTGATTGACACCCTGTTTTTATTTATTTATTTATTTAGATTGACACTATTCAGCTGTCAGGAATTTATTATGAGAAATAGTATTACAAATTCTAGACAAATTTTGAAATTTTAACTTTTGACACCCTCAGAATTTCATTTGATTATATGTAGCTTAAAAAGAAACCTCACCCTGCTGTCTAATGTGCAGGCCACATGTTACACGAGGTGCCAAACACATTAATATATAGTTTTGCACAGACAGGACCATTCTCTGAACTCAATGACTCATTCTAAACATAGAAAGAACAGAGAAATAAATGAATAAAATACAAGTTATACTGAATCTTTTCCCACAAAACTATATATAAATCTGCTTAGCTCCTGTTCATCACATCATCTCTGCATATTAGACTGCAGATTCCTAAAAACCTGAATATGCTATGGCAATGGAGCCAATATCCACATATGTGATAAATGCAATCCCAGGGAAGAAGCTGCACTCCAAAACTGTAAGGGTTTATTCATATGATAATGCTTTTCAAGGACTTAGCATTTATGAAAAATGGCCGAGTTGGTCCAGTGAAGCCCATTAGAGGGGCTTATTCATATATTCATATGACAGTGAATAATGGCCATGTGAAGGCTGCTTTTTGAATGGCTGTTTTAAAACTCATGAAAGTCTATGGGTCTTGAAAAATGGACAAAAATAGAGCCCGTAAAAAAACAAATAAACAAACGGACAGGTGAATAAAACCATAGAGATCCATGGTTTAAAAAACATCTGATCAATGGCCGCTTTTCTCGGTAGTATGCATAAGGGCTTAAAGTATAAACGTTTATTGAGCAAGTGTAGAACAACATTTCAGGTCCTCTATGGACTCATTTTCAAAGCTTGAATATGGTTCCATAGAGGAAATGAAATATTGTATTACACTAAGTGAGTAAAGATTTAGAATTTGACGGTAAGTTCACATGGTGGAATTTGTACAAGCTGAAAAATTCAGCTTCAGGAATTTGAAGCTGAATTTTTCTACTTGACCAAATTCCACCATGGAGTCTGCCACCCGTTAGGCAGAATTTTTCTGCCTCCCAATCACTAAAGTGGGAGTTATCGGGCAAAGTCCACCTGACTGTTGATCATGCAGGAAAAAAAATCAGCATTGAAATGAATAGGTAGCAGATTTCATGCAGAATATGGACCTTCTTTTAAGTCATATGCCTCAAATTTAGCCATGTCAGCATACCCTTACAATTTTGGAGTACTACTTCTTCTCTGGGTTAGCATTTATCACAAATATGGGTATTGATTATAAAAAATACTTTACAGATTGTATCTAGATCTGAATAACCCCTTAACCCCTACCCACTGCCAATCTGTAGATACTGTATTAAGCTTTTAGTAACAATGGTGGACAATTTAGAATAAAATGGAGCCTTTGTTCTCAGGTGTTTAAAGAAACAATATGTGCAAGATAAAGCACATATATTTAGTATTGCTATACATGTGAGAATAATAGGATTATGTTTCTTATAAAAGAAAAAAATTTGCCTTTTTTCATATTTTCCTATATAAAACAAAAAACATAAAATACACTGGGTATACTGTGGCACAATATTAAAACACATGCAGTCTGTTATTCCAAAAGGTGAAATTTTGCTAGACTTTCCGTCATCAGAAGATCGTAGTCTAATGGGTTAACACAGAACCCTTTCTTCTTTGGCCCTCTTTGCTAACCCCTTGAAGAAGCTAAGTTTTAACCCAAAAATGTCACATCATAGGCTGACAAGAACCTACCATGCTATTGTAGTATTTACCGCTGACTAAGGCCGGTTGCAGACGATCGTGCTGTGGGTCAGTGTGCTCTCCGTGTATTTCACGGAGAGCACACTGACCCATTCTTTTCTATGGGCCTGCACACACGACTGTGATTTTCATGTCCTATTCCTGTCCTATTTTGCGTCCTGTGCTTCCATGGATCTTATTCATTTAATGAAAGGAGCCGCGGAAGCACGGCCCGTGCACGGGCAGCACATGGGACATCCCCATGTCCCCCGTGTGCAGCCCATGTTTTTAAATCGTGGCAGGCCGGTTGCAACACGGTCGTCTGCAACTGGCCTAAGCTACAGAACTTATGATGTCAATATGGAATCTCTATGGTTACTATGGTGTGATATTTATGATCATATCATGCACACAATTCGATTTTCATGAAATTTCTATAATGCTTACCATATCTGTGACACACAGAGCTACATTGCAGTCTGAATGCCACTGTAGGCTTCTGTACATAAGTTCTGAAAAACTCAATGTTCACATTTTGACTAACAAGGAAGCTTTTCAAAAAGTTTGCCGATCCTGCCCTCCAAGTATGCATTTCTCTTGGCTAGTTGTGACACAGTGTCCACCTGTTCATATTATGCCTTGTTTACTGTACTGTATATGCATCAGTATGACAGATAACTGCTATGGGATCTGGAGCCTAATGGTCTCACTATCTTTTGGTATAACTTATAGAAAATGTATTGGGCCATGAGACACCACTTTTAAAGTCATTCATTTTTGCACGAAAATGGCTTGTAACAAAACTGGTGCAAAGTCCTTGCTATATCTCCCCTATAGATCTGTGAAAAGGGCTGGTCATCTCTGAAGAGATGACCAGCCTTATTGATTTACATTAATGGATTTTATCCTTTCATAATTTTCGTGACTCAATGTCTATAATCTCTTCTTTGTAAACTGTATCTCATTTTCTGTTTCCCCAGGTTAACATATACCACACTTTATTGTCCAAATTGCTATGTATATTGAAGACATAATGGTTGCTTGCATATGGAAAAAACTTCAATAAAACCTTGAAGAGAGATTATTGTATTGATTTCTGTTATAAATATTGAGCCAAAGAATGCATCAACTTACTAAAACGGAGTTTATGATATGACTTCTAATGGAAAACCTGACAACTTCCTGACTTTATATGTCTCCCTGGGTGGACACAAAAAAAAAATAACTAAAGCACTGAAAGTACATTTTTATAGAGAGATTCCATTTACAGTTCAATTGTAAAAAAAAAAAAAAAAAAAAAAAAAGATACAATTGCACATTGATGTTATGTTTTTACAATTACTATATATTCACATATTATAAGGAGAGTAAAGTAAAGATGCTATCTTAATTTTATAAAGTCAGCATAAATAGCACACACACAGGTTGTGACTGAAACCTTGTTCCAAACATGTGAATGGAGTCGTTTCTGCAGTACATGCACAGATTTCTACAAACTCCATTTATAGATCTATTTCCCTGTCTTTACTTTTGACTCACCCTATATGGAAATGGGTGTCATGAGATGGCCAACTTTTTGAAAAAAAAAACAAAAACAAATACATAATTTTGCAATATTGTGTCAGGAGAGTCTATGTGTGGCTATGTTATTGTTGTTAGGTGGGTTACAGACTGTCTTGTGTTTTCTAGTGTGTCACAATATTGTTTGGAAGTGGTTTAATGAGAAATTGTTTTTAACCAATGTTGAGCTCAGGTAATGGTGAACACATCTGTAGATAACTGTCAGTTGCTGAAATTCCTGGAACATACTGTATCTCCCACTTGTGTAGATACCATAAAGAGGTCCACAGTGCCTAGTTGACTTCACACTATATATAGTGCATTGTGAGCTGCAGTATTATAGAGATGTTCTCTCAATCAGAGGAATATAAAGGACCTTATAGAAGTCAGTAGGTGCTATATTGCTGCCTTGTACAACTCTGGTTGTATGGACTCATTGTATGCCTGTGCACATAAGGCCTAAATCCTAAGGCTTTGTTCACATGACATACAGTACTTTATATGCTTGAAATATGCATCTAATTTTCTGATTTTCAGCACTTTTTTTTAGTTTTTATTTATGCATTGAAGTGTTTTACATCACTGTATTACCAGTTGATATATTAAAACTTAAACTTTTAATTTTTATATCAATAAAATCCACACATAAATGTATAGACATACTGTAAATAGATTATCCAATATTCAAGATAAATTTAACAATAATCAGATAACTCACTTTTTGATGATCCCTACCAGGGAAGCGGATACAGGGTCACAAACCCAGTCAGCCAATGTTTCCTAGTTCCTATTATTCAACTCTATTTGATAATACATAGGCATCACTGACTTGGTTTACTGGTCCATTTCTCTTGCATCTCCAGTCAGGAGAGTTTACATGGTCCGGTTTGGATGTCTTCAAAAAGACATAAAAATGGATATTGCTAAAAACTTCCCAAGGAGATTCCCATCATATATTCACTTAGGTTCTTCAGAGGACTTTCATACAAGCCCTCATGATATAAGCAGTCATGGCATCCCTGGACACCACTATCAAATACAAATGGGCACAAAACTGTCAGTATGTGGTAACTTAAATAATTTTAGCCATACATTACTAAAAACAATCAATAGTGATTCCTCCTACCACACTACCAACTGGATCGCACATCCGAGGGTGCAGTTGCCACTTCCAAGAGCACCACGCCTCCATGTCTGATGTTTGGTGTATTTTCATGGTTAGTGCACCTGCACTCAACGTATACATGCTGATATTTTATCTCAAGCATCATGCGCTCTAGGCACAAGATCTAAAGCATCCTTGGCAGCTCCAATTGAAATAAGGATAAGGCTGCGCATGCTTGGTGGATTTTTCTGCGCATGCGTATCCTTGTCAACATCTATTATTGCCAACTTTCAAAGAGACTTCCTTATCTTGCATACAGATAGCTAAACATGCTATGGTATCATTAGCAAAAAAAAAAAAAAGACAAAAAAAACCTCGATGGATTTAACAGGAAATGCAGAATAATGTATCAGAAATATAAGAAACGGTAAACAAAGAGTGCAGATAAGAAAGGGTTAATGAATACTCTATTAAGTTACATTTAAATAAGGTGTACTCAACAAATTCATCTACATATAATGAGTATTTATGTAAGTCACCCAAATGTCTCCTAATACTGATCATTAACTGATTGATTATGGTGTCATTGTCTTCACAGAAATCACTGCCAAACTAAGTTCTACTGAGGCAGAAGATCATTAGGAATGTTAAATTGCACAAGGCTATGATGTTCTCAGAATACAATTGGCAATGTGAGCTAAAATTTGTCAATCTCACGCCGCACGAATACTGCTTGATTATACTTCTATGTTGTTCCCTGCCAAGTGCCAACTTATTTCTTCTCCACAATGGGACATACAGTTTAGGATTAATTCATGCAATATAACAAGGTAAAATGTGCAATTTATCATTATAATTTTTATTTCTTATGCAATTTTTGTGGTACACTCCCTACCGAGTAAATGAGTTGCAATAGTCTCTTTGATTCATATTCTAATACGCTACACAGGTTTAATTTTTAGAGTTCTCAAATTCAATTATATCAAATTTAACACAATATATAATAATATTTCTATGCTTTATTCATGTTTTATATAAACATTTATTTATTTCAAAGCTTTTCTAGTGGAAATTGCATTTGCAGTCTACTTACACTAAGAATTATTATTATCTTTTATTACTATTGCACCTATCTGTGTCTGCCTGTATTATAAAAGATCAGGCATGCTATTAGAAATAGATGTGCCCTCTTGGGCAAATGATTGGGGTCTCTAAACACCCTATTACTTCTATTAATCTCCATCTTGTACTCTATAGCATAGAGTTGGAGGGCATCTGGGCAAGGCTGTTATACTTAGGCATGCAGTGATTCATTGCATTTTTGCAATCTTTGATGCCCATATCATATATTTTTTTTTTAAGTCTGGGGAGGGGTGGATGGGTTGGGAACTTTTTATTTCACATTATTTTAGTAATATGTTAAGGAAAAGTCATATGTACCCCTTCAGGCCATATATGCTCGCGCTGCCTTTGGTTGTAGCCCCCATCCTTCCTAGCAAATAAAGCTGATCACTTCCAGACCTTGCAGAATTAAATAAACTCTATCCTGCATAGTAAAGGAAACCTCTCATTTGCTAATACAGCCTCCTGTCATAGCTTGAAACAGGGAGCACTTTCCTTTACTACATAGGAAACTGCTCATTGGTTAACCCTAATGAACAATTCTCTTATAGTTAAAAAAGTGTCCAAGGACCAACTAAACTTATCATTTAAAAGTATTCTCTAATTCTCCCTGGTAATAATATATAATATAATGTCTAAAAACGTGCACTTCACCTGGCAGTCATTACAGCCAAAAACAACTTAGATTGTAAGGGTCTGTCTGTTGTGAATAACTGCAAGACATCCTTCACTGGCACCCTGAAAGGGAGTGCTGGAATATTACAAATTTGTAGATCAATGAAAGCCATGACAGAGTGCGGAAGAAGACTTGAACCTCCTTTTACTAATACAAATAACATAATATACCATATCACTACAAACAATTTTTTTCTTAGTAAGTCTAAGAGGCAAGAGGTACTGTGCTATACATGTAAACATTGAAGGACAGAATTATGGTTATTTTTTGTGGTGTGGGAGACATTTTTCATGATGTGAGCAGCATTGCGCACAGTACAGTTGTTTTATGCAGGATATTTGATTAAAATAATAAGAAAAGGAAAATGTTTGCTTCTGAAATAAGATTTTTTTTTTTCTAATATAAATTAAATCAATAATTGTTTCAGCACCCAATATGCTAATTAGACTATTCATGGCGAGGTGGGCGGTTCTGGGTTGGATCAGGCATACAGGAACCACCTACTTGACAGAAGAGTAAGTGTAATTATCAGATTGGGTGTCGTCACTACCTGCATTGATTTTTCGGGAATGGCAGGGGTTACAGCAAAAATTTCCTACCTTTACCTTTTTTACCTAGAAAACCCCTTTAATTCATGTGAAATGGATTAATCATACAAAGCTTAAAAATAGTATTCAGAATTTGTGCTGTAGCGCTACATTGCTAGTAATTATATTGTTCCTTTGACGTCTTATTTTAAAGGAATCGTACATAAAAAATAATATGACATGGATAAGGACAATGCTTCAAATAACTCTTTTTCCATTACTTTCCAAATTCCATAATACATTTACTCTGTAATAATTGTAAACCACAAATCACACTGTATAACTTAATACATCAAACAGGCAAATTCTGTAATTTCTTGCCAAAGCAAAATCTAATTTAAAAGGGATGAAATTGTATTTCCATCCTATAAGTCACGTGACTGATAGGATAAAAAGAAGAAAAGATTATCACCCACTAAGACAGCGAAATATACATAATCACAGGCTGTTTTTATTTTTTCTAATACTGTTTCCTGTTGTGCTGATACAATAGTTTGTTTTTTACTTAAAAGATCGTTTTAACTGAAGGTGAAAAATACATTAACGTTTGCAGGCAATACTGGAAATTACCGATAAAATTGAACTAATCTTCTTACAAAGATAACAAGGGTAACGTCACAAAACATGTATTGTTGTTAGCAGGCAAAGTAAATATAATCTTTCATATGTATATGAATGTTCAGGCCAGACAAGCAGAAGGGTTCTAGCAATTGTATTAGTACCTCTGCATGAAAGACTCACAGACAAACAAATCTGTAATTCCTATGGCATTACACCTTCATCCTTCTAAACATTACAGATTATGCATCAAAGTCAATTCATTTGGTGGTTTTGATAAAGAACCTGCCATGCCATGGGAATCTGCTGTTTAACAAAAAAAATCTGTCAAATCTGTTTATATTGACGTAAGAGAATACAGGCAATATAAGGACAGCACTTAGTAAATGCTCAATTGCAAATCTTGAACAAGGTGCAAACCTACAGTAAATAAACAAGGAATCAATATAAGAGAAATGGTGCAATTTTCCTAAGAAAGCTTCTAAAATCTTGCCAAAACATTACCAGGACATTATGCAGAGAAAGTCTAGTGAATTTCTTACATTTCAATGACTATTCAGCTAACCGCAAAATTGTGGTTTGATGGATCTGTTGGAGGTCTAGCCATGGTTGCTAAATATGAGAAAAAAAATGCTTGAGGGGAACATAGTTCAAATGTGAGAGTTCTTTTTTACTCGTATCCTAAGTAGAAATCGATAAAGCATATAGATATTAGAGCCATTCCTTAGTTGGATGGGTAAGGAAGATGAGTAATGTAGTCTATAGGTTTCTGACAGACCCACCTTTTGATCTTTATCACACCCTCCCAATAAGATTGGATTTTTGGATACAGCCACCAAATAGGCAGATAGGAGCTTAAGTCTGACAGTGTTGACAATGGTTTAATTTTATGGAACTACCCATGGTTCTCACATGTTCTAGTGTAATGCACCCTCAGGTGCTGAGTGAGTGTGTGTGTGTGTGTGTCATGGTAGTGGTGTTACTACATTCATGGAAAGGTGAGAGCAGTGTCAACGGTGTCAGATTTTTTTCAATAATTTGCCCATTTATTTATAAAAGTGACATCAGTTTGCACTATATCTTCAAGCCATGAAGATCAGAGAGGATTTCCATGTTTGAAAAAAATGCTCTAGAAAAACCAATTCAGAAAAACACTGGGATGATGGGCACAAGGTGGTAGAGGTCAGATCAAGAAAGTCAAGAAGTTTCACTAAATAAGATGAAAACTGACTAATTTGCATAGTTTTGTTGATGTTATCACCAAAAATGTTAACCAGTTGAGATGCTTGATTTACAATCCTGAGGTGTGACAGTTATTAGAGCCGACTGAAGATGATACCCGGGTAAATCCTGCATGAGATTAAATCAATGGGCACATATTGTACAGTGCAGTTTGCATCAGTTCTAGAAAGATAAAATGTCCAATAGTATTTGTGCAGACCCTCTATATTAACCCCTTCCTGCCACAGGCAATTTTTGATTTTCTTTTCTGACTCCCAATTTTCCAAACCCCATTTTTTTTTTTTTTTTTTCCGTTCAAATAACCATATAAGGACATAATGGTTGTACTTCATAATGGTACCTTTTTTTCCAAATTATGTGCTAGGAAGCTGGAAAATATTCAAAATGGGATGAAATTGGATAAAAACTGCGTTTCTGCAACTTTCTTACTGGCTTTGTTTTTATGGCTTTCACTGTGCAGCCAAGATAACATGTCACCTGTCACCAGATTTTTTTTTTTTTTACGTTTTAACCCCTTAAAAATATCAGAAATTTGAAAAAAAAAAAACCTTGGATTTGCCATATTTTGACATCCATAACTTTTTTATATTTTGGTATATGGGGATGCATAAGGTGTCTTTTTTGCGGGGCCAGATGTACTTATACAAATTTATACAAATTTGGGGAATGTCTATTGCTTTGATTTGATATTTATCCAAATTTTTAGAGGAGGCAAAAGAGCAAAAAAAAAAACTGCATTTTAGCACCTTTTTTTTGGGAGGGGTGTTTCCCCTCTTTCATAGTATGAGAAAAATTCAGACACAGGTATACCTAATGTGTATGTGCTTCACTTTTTTTTTTTTTTACTTTTATATGTGTTCTAGGGAAAGGGGATAATTTGAATTTTTAATTCTTTTTATTTTTTTTTACTGTAATTTAGTGTAATTATTAAAGAAAAACAATAAATTGATCAGAGGAGCAGCAAGACTCAAATGAGGTTTGGCATTTAGCATTTTCTACTTATCATCTTTAAAGAAATTGTAAACTTTTCAAAAATGCAACCTTAGTATGACAAGGAATTTCTGACCAATATTAGAAACTGATGCATTTTTAAGGTCAGATATATAATGCATGGCTGTTTAGGCAAGAGTGAAATAAAGATCACCTTCTTAACATTTTAACCCCCGCTGTGTTACAAGTGGAAAATTCTGCTCTATATAAATTTCACAGATTTGCTCATTTCTATACATGGTTTATGGGAGATGAGCTGTAAATCAAATTACAGAAATTACATATTTTGGAATACCTACATAAATGAACCCCCTAAAATAGCTCAGAAATTGTCAGGATTATTGCATTTTAAATGGTAACAATTGGAAAGGGTGCTTGCTGAAAAATGACATGCCAATATATTGTACATATTCACCATAGATTACTCCTGATGTAAGCCTACACAAAACAGAAAAAGTTATGAATTTTCAGATGGTTCCAAATGTTCTTATTAATAAACATTTTAGTATAATAGATAATAATCTAGTCTCTATGGGTCACCGCTACAGGGTGTCCACCAGAATGATATACTGCAGATCCTAACCCTTCCTCACAATAAACAGTAGGATGTGCTTAAAACTAGAGCTCAGCCACAAATGGGAGACAGACTGTGTTCATGTCAAAACACACTGAGAACACTCAAATGTAATAACACAAATAACTACATGTTCTAGACAAATGAGGAATCTTAATAAAAAGTAATTAGAGAAATTAATCACATTTTCTATGACATGTTGGATATTGTAATAGCAATGAAGTATTTTTAGTGCCATATATTATATTTGTATGTAGGACTAGAGAAAGGCAAACTTCATGGGATTGATTTCAATGTATATCCTTGAGGTTCAGCCTGGGGCGTGAATCAGAAGTGCTGTTATTACCTCCTTAGACCCCAAAGTATAATTGGAGGCCTAGGGGAGGTGATTAAACATAAAAAGCAGTTACACTGACCTTGCTTCACCTCTCCTGGGCATCAACCTAGGAGATTTTGATTTCCATATTCTACAAAAGGAAGCCCAATGGATCTTCCGTATGTACAGTGTCAAACCAATTGGGTTGCGCAATTGGATTTCATGCACGTTTCATTGACTAAGGTGATTGTACCCTATCTTAGTAGCCTTGTTATTTATCAATAGATCAAAATAACGGTACCATACAACATACAGACTATTTACTTTTATACATGTAATCCTTGGTGCTCTTTACTATCTAAGTGTCAGGTTAAACTTTGCTACAACTTTAGGTTGCCTAATTGTAATGTTTCACCCTTGTCTGTGCAAAAATTTAAGGCACGTATAGAAAGATGCTGGAAAAAAAAGAAGGCGAAGGGTGGTCACAGCAAATATTTATTTGAGTTATTTATCTTTTGTTCTTTCACTTAATTTTGTTAATTGGCAAAAATAAAAAATTTCCAATATACATAAATAAATGTAGGTATATATGTAAGAATATGTTACAAATGGAACAGCTCTAACTTCCCAGAAGCTGATGGAGCTACGGTATATAAATCTGAATATTTCTGCTTCATTTCCTCTAGCCTAATTATATTTTATCCCATAGGATATTATGACAAAGGACAAAGTTTAAACTCATTTTATTTTTCAATTTGTACATTTTAAGGTACAGGAAACATAATTGGCCTTGCTGTTTTATAGCCAATGTGTTTGTGGCTGGAGCTATCACAGGCACTTTTCATTTTAGAATTCTTTTAATAAAGTGAACAGTATAGAAAGTAAAGCTGGCTCTCTCTAGATGGTAGATGTCATGACAATAAGGATAGGACAGTTGTATTTCAGTTGCTCGATCATTATGTTCACAGGCTGTACAGTATTTTTCAGACTGTAAGATGTATTTTTGTACATCTACCTGTATATTTACCTTTGTGTGTACCTTTTAGTGGAACTACACAATGTGGTGACCCATGTGGCCCTAACAAAGCATAGCATACCCCAGTAGCACCCAAACTGTATAATGTCCCCTTTTGTAGCACCCATATAATGTCACCCCTTGTGGCCCCCACACAGTACAATCTTCCCTTGTGGCCACCACACAGTGCACTGTTGCCTTGTGAAACCCCACACAGTATAATGTCCCCCAGTGGCCCCCCACAGTAAAATACAAAAAAAAAAAACTTAGATTGTCCAGTTCCCCTAAAGACCACTCCAGTCTCTGCTCTATGCAACTTGGAACAGTAGAGACGATGTAAGTCTAGAGGACACAGATTGGACATAAAACTTACCACCCCAGACAGCTCCTGAAAACTTTAATAGAAAGATAAAAACAACAACACCGAGTGGCACATAGCATAATATTGTTGGGATAAAATAAATAAATAGCAATAAAAGTTGTGCTGGAAAAATCGATTGAGTGACTAGGACTTGTCCACTATAGAGGGTTAAGAGTTGGTGAGAAAGGTGGAGTGTGGGTTCACTGTAGGCGAGTGTACAACTAACAGGGTCTGGTGTTAACCAATACCCCTTCAGCTGTTCAACTCACAGGTTGATACTTGTATGGAAGGTGCCCCTTGTATGGATGTGCTCTCACCTTATAATGCTGTGTACAATCACAGATGGCATAGTGGGCAGGTCCAGTATATGTCACAGTAGGTAGATGCTGCGAGACCTCTGGGCGTCAGGATCTCCTGGATCCAGACGGCATAATTACCTCTAATGCGCAGGCGCATATTTGACGCTTAGCGTCAGCACGCAATAGTATTTATTTGCGCATGCGCACATCATAATCCCCACTTCCCGACATACTAAGCAATATGAGCGGGAATTTACGGTGCGCACGCGCAGTAACATCAATCAGACGCCACCGCGTTCATTTATTTGTTTTATACAGCTGTCATTTTAATATTAACTGCATTTATTTGTATATTTGATTAAGAACAAATGCCCTTACACACTCATATTCAGTCCACTATCTAATTCCCTATGTGAATTTTTATCTATATATCCTAACTCCTCCCTTCCTTTATATACCCTCCAACTAGTAACCATTCATTACACTTCAGCTTACCCAGCCCACCGATTCAGGCTGGTAAGTACCAATTACCATTTACTCATGTCCTTTTATCTTTACTACTAATTCATTTTAGCATGAGGTTGTTTTTCCAACACAACTTTCTCTTTTTAAGTGTTTTTATTTGTATATGATCATGATTGTCAGTGTTTATATATATATATATATATATATATTCCTAATCCTCCCCCTTTTTTGTATGTATTTCTTGTTGATAATTTTTTAGATATGCCCCCTATTTGTAAAAGTTTTTTGTTATGTATGATTATTGTTTTATTACATTGACTTACATTTATTTGTTTTTTATATTTAGTCTCATATACACTTGATAAAGGGGACCATTGTTCCTCGAAACGCGTTGTGTTTTTCAGTATAATAAAGCATCTTTGGTGAAGCGCGATCCCTACACCTCTCTTTCTTTGGAGTTTCTCCTACCCCTCCTGAAGCCCTTGAAAACTGAGACTGTCCCTCTGAATCAGGGCAAATGGGAGGTATGATGTATTGTTTATGAAATAGTCTCTGTGTATAAATGTACTCTGCACATAGTAGAGCCTTATTTGGTCTCTTATACCCACAAGCATTATTTTTTTTTATTTACCCTTTTATTTTATTAGGATGATACAGGTGTATACTGTACAGTTGTCATAATCATAATGGTCTTTTTTTTAGAGATTACCTTCTATGGTTTACTAGCTTCTTTGCAAATATAGAATCATAGACAGAAAGGCAACGTTCAAATGGATTTAAATTCCAAAGTACAGCAAAGAATCTTAGTTATATTGTTACTTTACAGAATAGAGGATTAGACTCTAGGTAATCTTAGGTCATATTGATCTAACACGTTCAGTATGTACTTTGCAATCCACATAAAAATTTATGTTTTTCTATCAGCAAAAAAAACCTAGAAAAGAGAAAATTATTTAAAGTTATTAGCAGATAACTATTTCTCCCATACAGACACATGCTCTGTTCACACAGCGTGCATGAGTTTTCAATGAGAAAAGACGTGAGTCACTGCCAGAAACCTTGATCGGCAGCATATCTCCACGGAGAATAAAGATTTGGGCATGCTGATTCTTCTTTGCCCTGACATGACCTGTAGAAAGAGAGACAGGACACAGCTACAGATGGATCCTTCATTCCCTGTCCTCTTGGCTGGGCATATCCACATATGTATGTCATAAGTTAAGTTAAGCTATTTTTCTCACAATAATATGATCTTGTGACAAATTATGACAAAGTGATATGTTAATAATTCTATTTGTGCCTGTGTGTGATCACCTAGTGGGGGAGGGCGCGTTGCAGCCTTTCAGTACTTTTGATAGCTTGTTGTGATATTGTGTTCACCTGGTTTCAAGACATACTGGAATCTTTAACCAAATTGGAGTTAAGTCTAGATATACCTTTATACAGATAAGATAGTTGACCAGAACTACCAAATGATCAGGTTTGGCTGAATTTGTGCCTACACCTCCTTTACTTGTCATATGTTAATACAAAGGCATATGCTGACAACTGTATTTGTGTCTCTGTCTGGCCACTGTGTGAAATCGGTGTCTATGTAGCTCAACATGAGAGTTGTATGGCCACACGTGCAAGATTTGTGAGCATTAAGAGCATGCTTACAGAAGAGTTGTAGGGTTGCATTCAGATATTTTGTAGCCCACGGACTTTACCCTGGTTCTGCTGATCCAGCTGGATTGCCAGAACCAGGGAGAAAAGAACCCTTAACCTGGTTCCAATCCTTTACAACTCTGTAGACTGTAGGCCACATTAGACCTACATACTGCAAGTTCTTGTCAGCTTCGCTGTAGTAACTACCTCTCCACTCCTCTGCTCCTCCACTCCTTACAGCTACGGGCGCACTGTGAATATATGTACAGTACAGTACAGGTGAGGCCCATTAGAGTTATCTGAAGTTTTAAATAAAATGTAATCATTACACTTAAATCATTAAACTGTATGGGGCCACTGCTGGGGGACATTATACGTCATGGGGCCACTACTGGGGACATCAAACGTCATGGGGTCACTGCTGGGGGACATTAAACGTCTTGGGGCAATTGCTGGGGGACATTAAACTATATGAGACCACTGTTTGGGGGCATTAAACTGTATTGGGCCATAACTAAATTTAGATTGTATAGCTTTTGAAAGGGTTGCAGTCCTTCATCTTCAATTTTTTTCTATGTGCGGACCATTTTCCCAGCCAAGCTTGAGACCCCTGTTACAGGAGATCTAAAAGTTAAGCTTGTATTGAACACAACACTATTGGTTATGTTCACACATTATTAACCTACATGCAGGATGTTATTTGTTTAGTTTTTTGCTTGCTTTGGAATTTGTAGAGATGTGTTTTTCTACCCTTAACTTGACTCAAATTTGGTTAAGTGCGTCAGTTTCTCATAAATCTAATTCAGCACAATATCACAACATGGCAACTAAACACTTGAAAGGCTGCAATTCACAACACAACAATTTGTGGCCATCACTTTGTTTCTGATACAGTAATTTCACAATGTCCTTTTATTGTTAAAAGCTATCTAGCTTTATAATACACATATCTAAGCATGTCCAGCCAAGAGAAAAGTTAAGGGAGGAAACATTTGTACAGTTCAGTTAAGGACCGAATGCAAGGCTGTGCATTGTTTTTGGATGAGGGTTGTTATTCTGTGAGTGATGGTATTATGTGAACATAATGTTGTATGCAGATACTGATACTATTCCAATTAAGTTTAATGTGAGAAGCGCAATTTTGTGCAAGCGTTACAGTGTCCACTTCAATTTCATTTGGATTCAAAATCAAGGTTGTTCTGCCAATTGATGTTTCAATGATTACAAAAAAATAACAAACCTCAATCAAATCTACAAATCCACTAGATGAAAAGCAGTAAGAGTAGTCAGTAGCAAATACTGTTCAGGAATGTATGACTTTATCAAAGACTAAAATGTATACAATTATTGCCAGCTACATAATAATGAATGAAACTGCTAATCATCATATTATTTCATTTCAGAAGAATCTTGTATCATAAAATAGATTTAGCATTTTACATTAGGTTACAAGTGTGCAGGCAAAGTTAAAACAGTGTAAAGTAGTTAAGTTGTTAGCTCACCAATAAAACTTTAAGAGGCATAAAGTATATTGATGGAACAAATGAGTAAAAGAATGCCTTAGTGAGAACATACCTTCTATTCACCGCAGCATTGGCTTCATTAACTCTTCCCCCAACAGTCAAGTTCTATCACTTTTAAAAATGTTTTAAAGATTTTGTGGATGTGATTTTATGTTGGCCCTTAGTTGGTGATACAATATAAGAGAATAAACATTAATGCATATTGTACTGGGTCATCATTTTGCAATACGGGTTGTTGCACACTTTTCATTTACAATTTTCTTAATTTCTCTTTAAACAGATTGTTCAAATCCGTCCAAACGTCCAAAGGGGCTCATCATTCTAATCTCTGCTCAGACACACATACTAAAGCCAGTTAAAGCTGAGGTCACACGTTGTAGAAAAGTTGCATTGAAGCCTAGAGTGGCTTCAGAAGTAATGGCGTTTATAAAGGAAGCACTTATACTTCTCCCATCTGCTGAATCTGCTCCTGGCTTTGGCTCAAAAAAACAAAAACATAGCAAAATCTGCAGCATAAAGTGTAGCTTTTCAGGAACGTGTGGCCTCAGCCTAAAGGGGTTCTCAAAGCTTGTGGGATTGATGATCTATCTTTTGGACTAAACAGTGACTAAAACATCAGGTAGAAACTAAAGCAAACATAAATTCTTCTTCTTCTTCTTTTTCTTCTTCTTCTTATTAATAATAATAATAATCCTTTAATAGTCCCACCATGGGGAAATTCAGTGTGTTACAGCAGCAAAGATAAGCAGATACAAATACGAATACAACATGTACAGGAATGTTCCAAGATAGAGGCTTTTCATTGATAGTAGACAGACAGATAAAGGGGGGGGGGGGGGGGTTGGTGTTGGTTGTACAGCCTGACTGCAGTGGGGAGGAAAGACTTCCGATAGCGCTCCATACGCTAGGTTCACACCTGTGTTGGGGTTTCCATTCTTCGGATCCGCTTGAGGAAACCCAATCCAATTAAAAAGTGGTTACCCATGGACTCCATAGACTATAATGGGGTCCGCTTGGATTCCGTCCAAAAAATGCAGAGAGAAAAGTCCTGCATTTTTCAAGCGGAATGGGGGATGGAATTTCCCAAACTGTAATCGAACACAGATGTGAAACTAGCCTCACAAAGTTATCATGTTCCCTTGAGGCTACTGTGCAGTAACTATTGCTGCACTGCTGATCTTTTCTGAGCGACAGAGGCAGTAAACATATGGTCAAGAAATTATATCATTCAGAGTGAAGTGAAAAAAAAATTCTGCTGTTGTATTAGATTTTCAATGAACAGAAAGGAGATTTACAATACAAATGGAAATTGTCACTACATCTGTTATATATTGTACAAGAACAAATATGGTGTATAAATTCAGATTCACAAGTTTTTGAAAATCAGGCACATTTAGGTCTTATTCACCTGTCTGCTTTTAACAGATGTGCGCTGTCTGTGACCATCGTGGACAGCACAAGGACCCTTTGATTTTTCATCGGCAATACAGATGTCAGCTTTTTTTTCGCATGGGCAACTAATTAGGTCCGCTTTTTGCGTACCAAACAGGGTGTAATAGATTGTAAGCTCAGACGAACAGGGCCTTTGTTCCTATTGTTTGATATGGTAATTATTTTGTTACACTATAATGTCTGATATCATCTGTTCTGTTTTGTATCAAAGATGCACATTTAAGTCTATTGGTCTGTGATGCAATGGGACTACTGTCCGTCTTCCACGGTTCAAAATCCATAAAAAAACCCAGAAAATTTACTTTGATAAAAGCTTGATACATTTTTTCCCATAAAATCAGGATAAGCAGGATCCTACAGCCAAACTACATAGCATTTTTTATACAATTGTGTCAAAATTATACATATAAGTATGTTAAACTATATACACCAAATGATCCTGTTGACAATAAACAACAAACAGTGTGAATTTAATCTAAATCTGGCCATACACCTCCAACAGTTCCCATCTGAATAACTTTCAGCTGATAGCCATTCTCTTCACTTCCCTTAAACACATGCACACCCAGTTGCAATGTGAAGAGGAGAGTAAACCACTGATAGACACCTTTGGCAGTTTATCTTGGTTGTGAATGAATGGTCGGGCATGTTGCTATTCAACATGACTGATTCCTTTCCCCTCTGTTATCATCAGTGGGGGAAATATCCCCTTAAATAACATAGTTGGCTGGTTCTGACTTTGCTCTTATGGACACCTTAAGAATTATCAAATGTAATAAAGTTGTTTCTAACTAATTGTTTAGTTATCTATTCCATTGTTGTCTTATCAGGATCTTCATTAAGTATTGTAATACACAAAACAAAGAACGACCTTTACTTTGAAAAGCAGACACATCTATAAAATATACAATACCCTCAACACTAGCAAGAAAAGAGAGAGCAGCACTGCTGCATATAAATAAGTTTGATTCTAATAATTGCAATAAAAAGTAGTCTATCCAATTAATTTTACAAACGACAAACAAATTAATTAGTTATTCATTTTTCAGTCTTCACCTCATTAGACAAACCAAGGGTGAAACCCCCTTATGTCTGACACAAAATGTTTAACATAGTGTCTGAAATGATTCAGCTTTGCGATTATATCTCTTACCTCTTTATTAATATGTGAATTTGTTCTAAAAGATCAATTACACATCTAAACACCAGCTGAAAGCTATTTTGGCACCGCATTTCAATAAATAGCTTATACACTTGTATAGAAAGGTATCGCTGAACAAAAGTGTTATGAGAATACTCATTGTAATAGAATTGGCTATGTTTAATTCCCATAATCTCATAGCAAGTTCAAAAAATTAACCATCCACATCTGTTCACTTCAGGCAGCAGGAAACAACCTTTTTTCTTTTTTTTATTGTTTATTGTATTATGTTTTTTTGTTTCTCTGTGATGTTATTTTATTACCATAGAGAGCTAACAGCTTTACCTGTCTAAGGGCAAATATGTTCTGTATTTACTCCCTCGTCTATCTCTTTTTTTAACAAGGCGACTATGATGTTTCCTGTTTGGTATTAAAGCCCAAATTTACTACAAATTATTCCGAAGATATCAAAATTAAGAAGCATTAGCTATATAAAATGCTGATTTGGCACAGATAGTGGATGTCATGGCCAATGTCACACATCAGATATCCCTGGATAATTAAACTAATTAAAACTTTTCAGGGCAATTTTATTCCAGGTGAACCAAGCAGACATAAATGTAAGGGTTCATTTACACTGGAGCGTTGCCTATGATGTATTCACCATTGGTGTACCACCTTCAAACTGAATTTTCAATGCATATTTTAAATGGATCATTGATTTCTATGCTATCTCTATGGTGTTTTCACAGAATGCATAAGAAGGTCTAATATTTCAAATATATTGTATGCTCCAATAATCCATAAACAGGTGTATTGTATGCAAGGCTTGTCAGTGATGTGTCAGCACTGGATGGCCCATAGCAAAATTTCAAGATTTAAAAGATAAATGCTTGTAAACTAGTTGTTTAGGTGAACAATACTTTGTACAAATTATAAAATATTCATTAAGTTCCCAATTTAAGCTTG
Organism: Leptodactylus fallax; assembly: GCA_947044405.1. NCBI lineage: Eukaryota > Metazoa > Chordata > Amphibia > Anura > Leptodactylidae > Leptodactylus > Leptodactylus fallax. The sequence continues at coordinate 1,021,776 of CAMRHE010000420.1, forward strand.
TAGGGCTCTTTCTGATGAACATTGTTGGTACCTTAATAGGATGTTTAACTACAACTATTACTTAGACATTGAGATGCTTAATCAAAAGCATCATCTTCAACTTCGGCAGCTATGGTGTCAAGTTTAGCATCTACCCAAGGCAGGTTAACCGCTTGGGTATTATGGCTCAGCCTGAGGGTCTAGACGAGTATGAGGGGTTTTCAGCAGGCTCACTGTACACTGCGGGATTTCAGGTTTTCATTTCAATTTTAATTATTGCCAGTAGCGAGAATTGATATCTACCTCATCTGGGTTTTTGCCTTTCTTTTGGTAGGTTTATAAGTTAGACAAGACGGAATTTTTTTTTTTTTTTCCCTTCCCTTGGGCCTTCACCTGTGGTCTGAAGAGACCTCAGAGTATAATGAAGTGACCATTTCAATTTTATAAAAAATGAACTATTTGGAATATTTGGGTTGAACCCGACTCGTTAGAAACCGATTCACCCATCTCTAAGTAGGAAATGAGCTAACCAATTTTCTTGTCATTTTTTTCTCCTCATGCAAGCAAAGCTTGAAAACTAACAAAAAATATGATAATATGATAATTCTCAGCAGACAGACAGAGGTGCCCTTCTTTACCTTTATTTTCTTGAGTGGACATGTCTAGATAAGTGTATCACAATTTACTTTACTCTTAGCAGTAATAAAATGATTTCTTAATTTTCAGAGTTTAAAATACAGCAAGTCTATTAATCTGTCCAACTTCCCCTCCACTGTAACATGGGCAGTAGATAGTGAACCCTACATGTTACCAAACCGGTTTGGCTTGCCGAACAAGTAAACAGACTAAAATAGAAGCCAGGTACAACAGAAGAAACAAAGTCAAGAGTACAGGAGAAGAATGCAGAAACCCAAAGGCCACAGGTAGCAGGGATATATTACAGGAGGCACAAGGCCACAAGTAGCCGATATTTATTTCAGGAGGCAACACAGAGATAACAATGAACACAACAGGAAAAACATAAAAACAGGCTAGACAAGGACTATGGTATAAAACAATTGAGCAGCATTCATGCAAACAGATAAAACTCAGAACTTAAAAAAAGGACATACAGATACACAATGCATGTATGGATTAAACTCAACACAACACATGTTATATAGCCTGGGACCGCCCACATGACTGCAGAGAATCCAATTAGCATATTAAGTGCTGAAAGTAACTGCAATGATTACTTGGATATGGTGGGGGCTAAAGAAAAAAATGACAACTTTGTCAGAATCAGTGGAGAGGTACTTATTAAAAAAATGCAAAAAACTGTTTTTGGAGTTGGTGGAGATAAAAGGTAAAAGGTAGAGTAAAAGGTCTTATTTAACTGATACAAACTAGGCTATTATAAATAGAATTTTATAGCCATGTAAATATGACCACTGACTCTTATTATAGGCTACAATGTGCCACGGTAGGGTCTCTGATATGTTCAAAAAATTGAACTTTATAGAAAAACAGTTGTATGAGGTCATAATATTTTCTATGTTACTATACTTTTCACTTGGATATTAAACAATAGCTAAGAATATGGATTTTGTTCCTAATGCTATGTTATGAAACACATGACACCAGATATTAGGTTTTCAAGTAGCCTGTCTAGGCAGACAGACTTGTTTTAGACAAACCTCTGGACATCTCTATAACTCTGATAACATTGGATTAATTGTTAATGTCAAAAGCTCAAATAATAATCCTGGGCACATATCTTATTACTGCCATTCATCATTGAATAACACAATTAGTTTTTTCCCCATTGTGAACTTTTCAATGTTTAAACCCACTGCAGTATGCTAATATACAATGTCTAATGCCTAAAAGTCCAGCTGATATTTCAGCTAATTCCAGTCTGTATTAACTCCTGTTAGCTCAATTTATTTATGATAGCCGACCTCTAACCTTTTGTACTTGTTGTTTCTTGAACTAGATAATTTGGCTTTAAATAAGAGTGAGGTTACCCAGCACTGATGAGAGGTTTACACAAGTCCGTCTACAGGGAAATGATTTCCAAAGATCACTGTAGAAAGCTGAAATGGAATAACCAGCTCAATGCAAACAAGCATATTATTGGAACAAAGATGAATTTTCAGCAAAAGTAAGCACAGACAAGACAACAGCTACCATGCCAGTCTATGCCCTGCAATAATGCTTGTCTCTTATAGTTATTAACTTCATCACTTCTTTCCCATTATTGACATTATTGCCTTTCTGTTTGGTAGAGATAAATTGCTATTCAGGCCAGAATATTGCCCTGGGATTTTATGATGTTCTGCATAAGGAGCTGGCATTTGTAAACTTTCTAACGATTTTCTGTTTTTCTTTTGCTGGCAGGCTTAAAGGGGCAGTTTTACAAGAGCACTTAACCTTAAGCTAGCTCCTTACAAAAGTTCAGCTTATAATAACTGTTAATGTCAATCAGATATGTATAGAAATAATTGTTGAAGTTCTATATATATATATATATATATATATATATATATATATATGACATTTTTTTTAGGGCAGGTTAGTCGGCTATACTCAGTTAGCCTCTAAAAGGTATCGCCTGATTTCTTGACTCTTTCATCACAGCTTCAGAAAGGTATAGAAAGGAACAACTCACAACTCAACTGAACAACAAATGCAGGAGAAATGGCCATGTATCAGTAAATCATATTGTCACAATACAATTCTCTCTTTAAAAAATGAATACCGTCATTTTTCTACTGGTTTGACATGCTGAAAAAAATGACATGTTTTAAATGGTGGAGCACTTAAACTAGGAACAAAAGGGGAAGGCCAGTCAGATATAAGGGTAGATAGGTCAGAGAGGGGACAGGCAATATTGGTTAGTGGAGAAGTGTATTATGGTGGAATGATTAGAACAGTTGTGATGGAGATCCATTTGTTACAACCGAACAGTAAAGACACATCTTTATAATAAATAAAACTTCAAGAATGCACATTTCTCGAGATGAATGCGTGAACTTGTATGGCAAGTTAAAGCGTATGCTCACAAAAGCGAGATGCCTATCAGGCAAACTGGGGGAGCTTGAGGCCCAGGTGTGGTAGGAACACATAGGTGTAGTTGACCTGGCTAGATTGGACAGGAAAAAGTAGTGACAGTTAATAAGCTGTGTGAAAATGGGGTCATACATTTTGCATGATATGGAGCATTAATACAAGGTTGCAAAAAAAAAACTTGTAACATGTCATATCATAGGGGCAGATCCTGGTTATACAGGGATTTTAAATGATGGACTTTACATTTTTAGGTGTAGGGGTGTTTTTTATTATTTATTTTATTTATTTTTTGTTATGTTTGCAGATCACATATAACATTGATCTAATTCCTGCTGTGAGTTAGAACACTATTAGCAAAGATCTATTTACATAGAACTTCTGGAGGGATCCAGTTCATGTCCTCCCAGCATGCCAGGTTACATTTTGAAGCCTGTGATGTCATTTTGACATCACAGGTTTCTATAGCAGTGGCCTGAATGCAGGAAGGAAGCTTCCTACATTTGATCCCAGTGTTGAACACTGCATCTAGTGGTGTTTTGTGACACAGAGCTTATCATTTCAGCTCCCTGCTCTACAGGAGAGTTGGGCAGACACCATGTCAGCCCTATCTATTTAATAGCAGAGTGCTGTGCAGCACAATGTGCTTTTAAAGTGAGGACTTTTAGATCCATGTCCTGACTGCGTGGGCCATCTGCAGATAAGACGTGCATCTAGAGATTGTGGCAGGAGGGGGTTAATATATTAATAAAAAAGTCAAATTGTTCCTTCAGCTGAGAAAAAATGTAATTAATGCAAAAGTATTGTATCAAGCATAATTCCTACAAATCCTGAGTACAATAATGTCAATCAAACAGAAAACAATGCTATCTGTCAGCCTACAACATAGGATGAATTGATAATGCACATTAAATTATAGTAACTTATATAACAGAAATACATATAAGCCCCATTGATGTGGAAACACAAAAGATGTGTTTTCTAATGAAACATATTGAATCTCTTAAATCAGATTTTGTGACCTCACATAATAGGTTCTGCGCATTCTGCAGCTGATGCAAAAACTGGTACATACCCTGGATACATACTGTAAAGTCTTACAACTATCAAACACTTCTTCATGTTAGTGCACTTGCAAAATATTGCTTTCCCACTGAAAGTTCTAACTTTGAAGTAGTTTGGAATGCAACAGCTTCAAAACACTACCATTCCCAGATGTTTCCTCTTTCAAGTGAAACAATGTCTCTATTCTATTGGATGTACTATACAATGCATGAAATAATCCAGAAGCAAAAAGGCATTTGTAATTTGTTTTTCTTATTCTTTTTTTTTTCTTTTTTATTTAATAAGAATGTTTCATGTCTTATCTTTTATGTATTGCTTAAATGAAATGCATATAAGTCTAATGGATTTATTTTATTTATCGGGAAGATTTCGCCTCACTGGAATGTCACAGGCATTTTAATGTTCTCAAACCGAGGCACAACACTATTAGAGGTTACTGTCACTTTATGTAATACACAACTATAAAGTCTGTAGAAGAAATGAAATAAGCTTGATGGCTTTTCTTACTTGGTGGGCAAAATCTCTTGAACAGTTAAGCTACGTTCACACCTTTGTTGGGGTTTCCGTTGTTCAGGTCCCAGATGAAACGGAAACCCAATCCGCAGACCCTATAGACTAGAATATAGACTATAATGGGGTCTGCCTGGTTTCCACATGGAAAACTTTTCTCTATGCATTTTTTAAGAGGAATTGGGGACGGAATCCACGAACGGTTATCAAACGATACGATGATAAATTTGTTATAATGTGGCAACCCTGGTTGGACTTTAAAGCTGCCAACCCATCTAACCCTGTCGGCTTTTCCATTTATTAGGTGTGCTCTTGCCATCTCCCTTCTAGACTTATTCATAACCATAACATATAGATCCATGGTGTAACTCATTTTACAGCATCCCCCTCTCTTTGTAGACCTCTTCTTCTCACATGATGATTGAATTTGCACCTTAATAGATAGATATGCTTCTGTGAATTGTTCATCATTTTTGCCGTGGTTCTCACCGATCACCTTTTCTATCTTTTGCCATATGTCATAATTATGCTGTGACATTATTTGTATGGCATTCTGTTTCATGCAACTGTTGTTAAATGTGAAAAAATAATAAATGAAAGACTGAACAAAAAAACTGAAGACTGAAAATATGACTCCTTTCTTTTGGAAAGAGCACTTCCTCTTCTCAGGCAGTGACATCATATCCATTGGTCACATGTCCATGCTGTAGATCAGATTATACTCAAAATGGCTGACTGCTCTTGCTTGAACCTTTTGTGTTGCTGTGGATCTTGTGGTTGGACCAGTCTCTTATAAGACACTGCTTTGGCACCTCCAGAGGACTCTGTGGCTTCTAGGACAATACACTTTCATGGAATCACTCCTGACCACAAACATGTAGTATTCAACTGTCAATTAAGGAAGGGTGAAACCCAGTAGATTTGTTTCATCCTGTGTTCAGACGCTCCCATGTCACCGCTGCGGCTTGTGATTGTGCAGTGACTCCAAGCACATGAGGTCAAAGAAGAGCGCCAGACACTGTGAGGAAGAAGACCCAGAGTGCTGGATACCACAAAGAGATCACGGAAGATGAGTATAAATATATATTTTTTTGCCACCTCCACTTGCTCTCCAGCTATTATACCCTAGGGTCTGAAGTGACCCTATCTTTACCCATCTCTACAGTCAACAAAAAGAGTCATCCCTTATACAGTTACACAGTTCAAGTCCACAGTCCATAAACAGGTCAAGGTAGTGCTTCACTTCAACTTGGAAACACCACACATAGACAAACTTGTCATTGTCGTTCTCGGTTTATAACTCTTTGGTCCCAGATGCCCATTTAGTTACTTAAAGGAGAAGTAAGCAGACAATGGGCACATTGTAGTGACATACTAGCACGGTCACTTGTAAACATGTTTCCTGGCTTCCAGCGATCACAGTATACCCTCTCTCACAGTTTGAGTCTTTAGGTTGGCCTTAAACCAGGCTTTAAGGAAAATAATCCTAAAATAATGCTAAATTTATGAGGCCAATACACAGCCAATGGCTCCAGTCTAACAGTCTTCCATGCTCAATAGCTCTTGCAGCTCTCTCTATCTGAAGTGACTCATCTACCAACTCCAGAATCTGTCTCTGTGTAGAGGTGCCAAACACACGAGGTTATATGAACTCATCTCACAACAAATACTGCTGAGCAATACTTCTAGCAGTCAGGTTCCTATATAGCAAGCAGAATTATTTGCAGTAGAAGGCTACACTACCCCATCCTATCATGGGCAACAGAAACCTCACAGGACCATATTGCCATCATGAATAAAGCGTAAAAATAATTACGGCAACAAGAATTTGACAAAAATGTTTTCTATACTATGAATGACATTGTAGGCATTGTGAGCTAGTCATGCAGAAAATATGTTGTTCACTCATAAAGTCCTATTACATAATTTACTCAAAGCTCTATTATATAGCTTCGCTGCCTCCACATTGCTATATTTACTCCATTATTTCTCCTGTCTCTGCATACGTGTTGAAGCTCAGATAGCTTCTGTCTGTTTTATTTTATTCACTTCTCCCCTGTGCTTTTCTTTTTGTCCCAATGAAATCAATCAATGTTACACTGAAAACAGTGTTGTGCGGGTCCTCCCTAAGGTGCCTCTGTCACTCCCTCCCTTTTTCACTGTGATTCACATGTCAATAGTGACATCAAGGTCGTAAGCTGAATTAGGGTTGTAGATTGCCAAGCCAATCGAGAAGCCATTTATACATGTTCCTGGATTTCTATTAAATAGACACTGTAAAGTGACATCTGAGCAGATTTCCATCAAAGCAACTTGCTAAATGGGTACAAGTTTTATTATTTCTAAGTGTAAATAGAATAGTTAACTATAATGGGACAAGAGAGGTATTAACCATTTATCTGTGCCTCATTTATAAAAGATATGTCTCAGTCACACAAAGTAAACAGTTGTGTGACTGAGGTTAAAAAAGACAGTGAGACTAAGGCACCATGTAGCGGGCCGCAACAAAAAAGTGCAACCCATCGCAGTTTTTCTCACAGCGCTTTTCACAGAAAGTCTGCAGAAGTTTCCTCTGTGAACTTTCTGCTTTAATTTTACCTATAGGGAAACCACCTGTGTTTCCATAGGTATAATTGACATGTTGCGATTTCCAAAACCGCAATGGTTTTGGAAATCGCAGCATGTCCGCAGCGCATATTTTTACACAAGGTGTGGATGGGATTCAATTGCTGTGACTGTAAAAAGCCGTGGTTTTTTTTTTCCACCACGGCCTTTACACCACATGGAGTCCCGGCCTGAAAGTTACATTTTATCAGCTGTACATCTATCCTTCAACTTCACACCTATTAAGGCAATTTTTCTAATTGATAAAGAGACATATAGGTGCACATTAATGAATGGATTTGCACTTTTTTTTATGGCTCCAGAATATTGCATTCGCTGCTTTTGGACACATGCTATATGTACCATGCACATTGGTTTGTAAAAATTAAGTGAAAATTGGACATGACTTGCTGCTTGGCCAGAATTTAGACATTTAAAAAGATGGAGTTTTTAATTGTCTAAATTCTGTCAAAGCAGCACTATTTTTGGGCAATCTTAATAAGTGAGTTTCATAAAATTGAAGAAGCCTCTCTAGAGATATATTTAAAGATGCAAAAAATGTATTAACATTGTGCAAAATTTAGATAAATTTGTTGCAAATATCACGTAACATGCCCCTAGCAAACCTGACTATAAATAATACTGCACTTGATAAATTCCTTCCATAATGTCCTCCCACAACCAAAAGAAAAATTAATTTTCTAGATTTTTGTGAATTCCTAACCCAACTCATGATTCTGGACATCATCTTCCTGTCACTGGTAGTTGGGGACAGTAAATGCTGGAAGAATGGTACGTTTGGATATAATCCTTCATCGCGTTGCCTCTATATGTGTGGTAATGTAGCAACTAGATGGGGGTATGCAAATTCACCATGACAGTTGGGAAGTCACTTGATGGTCATTTCCCTAGTTGTTAATAAGTGACATATTCAGGGTGCTAAGGGTGCTGACATATTCAGGGTCAGAGCCTATTAGGGAAGCTCCTAATACATACTGTAAGCAAAATGGCTCTTCAACATTAGTTGACTATTATTTGAAAACCATTCAACATGTTGAATGCAATATAATTAATTTCATTACTTATTTTATTTTGCTTTCATGTATAGCAGCAACATATTCCATAATTTCAGAAAATCATGCTGTAAAAATAGCCATTAATGCACATCTAATTTTATGTCTTTGTTAAAAATTGTAAACACTAAAATATTTGACTCAAGTTACCAAAATGAAAATAGACAACCCAGCAACAGACATGGACAGCAGAGATGCCCTATGTGCCCCTTGCTTTCAAACAACAGTGCACCCTTTATGCATATCTACAGTAACAATCCCATCAGTAATTTTTACTGTGAGCTCAGTCACAGCTGGTCTTAGCTTGGATGGTGCCCTGTGCAGATTCCTCTTTTCATGCTCTGATCCTTCTTAAGAATAACAGTGTGTTATATTATATATATATATATATATATATATATATATACACACACACACACACACACCTTCAAGGTCTGGGTTATTTTAGGACTTAGCATCTCTTTCATCATCGAATTCCAAGAGTTAAAGCTATTTTGGAGTTGTATTTGTTGGGGTACATATAATTTATTGATAATATGTACAGGTGCATCTCAATAAATTAGAATATCTTTGAAACGTTCATTCATTTCAGTAATTCAGTAATACAATTCATAATCAGCGTCTTCCATGATTGTGTGTCCTACTGAACCAGACTGAGGGACCATTTAAAGGCTTAGGAACCCTTGGCAGGTGACACACTGAATTTACAATACTGAACTTTTTTACAATATACTAATTTTCTTAGATTTGGGTTTTCATTACCTGTAATCCATAATCAACATTTACAGAAATAAAACACTTGAAATAGAACACTCTGTGTGTAAAGAATCTAGAAAATATAGGAGGTTGCTTATTTAATTGAATTACTGAAAGAAATAAACGTTTCAAAGATATTCTAATTTATTGAGATGCACCTGTATGTTTCTTTAGGGTAAGGAAGGGGTCCCTACCTCTTCAATATATAATACTGAACTCTTGACGCACCAGCACTGACCTCTTACAACTTTTTTTCCTGCTCCTGTGAAAGAGAATGGCTTGATGACATTATACTGTTCCCTGCACCACGAAGAAGACACGGAATGGAGGTGCAAGGACTTAAGTCATAATCCATTGCATCTAGAAGCACTGCTGCCACAATTATATTCTGATTCTTATGGACACATATACAATTGAATTCAAGGCAGGGGGATGAAATTGTAAGTGCCCCCCCCCAGTCTGGCACCCTGTGCAACTACGCAGGTTGCATATAACGAAGGTCGGCCATGAGCTCAGCATACCATTTAAATCTAATGGACAATACAAAGCTGTTTTAAAGTGGCAGTAGGACGCCTTACATTCTGGGTCCCTTTGTAGCTTCACAGGTCAGATGTGTGACATTTTGTGTGTGACATACAGGTTTTTTTTTTGGTAAAGACTACTGCCTACAGTTATACCTGTAAATGTAGTTTCACATGCAGCATTTATCACACACTGCATCTGAAGAAGGGCATAACAATGAGTATGAGGGAGGCCTAAGAGCTGTGAAGTAGCATTCTATATAATTGTTTTTGGTCTTACTTGTGATTTACAAGTCGTGCTCCATTTATATGGTATGTTTTATTTGCACCTATAAAGTAACTTTTATGTTTTATGGAATATTTTACAAAAACATAAGCTGCATTAGTAGCAATTTATGTAATTGTCTTTGGTCTTACTTATGTTTTGCAAGTCATGCTTTATGCGTTATTTGTATCTACAAAGTAACTTTCATGTTTTATGCAATATAATACTTTTCACATTTCAACAATCAAATACCAAAAGCCCTAAATAGATGTAAATGAAAGTGGCTTCAAGCATTGTATACTGACTAGTGAAGGATATGTCTACCACCAATAAACGTGTAGCTTATAGAGCATAAAATCTCCCATATCTATATTAATCTATCAAAATTGCAACTCTAAAAAAGCCCTTCTCATCCTTAACATAATTCCAAAAATAAAGAAGTCTTTATACAAAAGGGGAAATGGCACTTTCCTCCTTTCAACTTATGTAATATTGGTCTCATAATTCAAGATACACCTTCATACAAATGTGCCCATACTGTTTCCAATTTAGTGAAGGATTCCAATTTGTCAGGAAAGCAATCCAACACAATATCACAGCGTGGGAACAAAGCATTGAAAGGCTGTGGTTCACTTTTCCCCACTGGGTGGTCACACATACAACAAATAGGACACAAATAGGTTAGTGAGCAAATCACTTTGTGACTGATAACCTGTCATGATATCATGTTGTATGTAGAAAAACAGCACAAAATAACATCTTAGAGCACAACAGTCTATTAAAGGGGTTGTCTGGTGAGAAATTAAAACACACAGATACCCCACTGTTATTTTTCCAATGCTTATTGGGTCTCCACTTTCTAGTCCCATCTTAACAGACAGGAAATGCCATCAATCATTGGCTGAGGCAATGTCACCAGTGTTATCTGATGTTTGGCCGAGCCATTATTTCCTGTAGCTGTATAGACTGGTAAGAAGCAGCGAGGGGGAAGAGGGATAACAATGTTCTATTTTTAACCCATGTTGAGCCCGTATAAAGGGAGTGCTGGTGGTAGACTCCCTTTAAGAAAAATAAAATCCCTGCTGAACTTTACACTGGTGAAAACACTGGCAAATATGTTAGCAGGTGATAACTGTTTAACCAAATAAAAAATGCACTACTTAAAGGATTTGTCTAGTGATGTCACTTCACTTCACACATAGTTCATATCTATATTTAAGATTTATAGTTAACTATGCCTAGACAATGGCTGTTTGTGGCATGCTCCGATGGGGTTTGTGTGGAACTATATTATATTGTATTTTATATTATATTATATTATCAGGTTTCTCTTGACCATTTTCATATCTTTGCCTTTATGTTGTTTTTAATTATACTAATATATATATATATTTGAGAGAGAGAGAGAGAGAGAGAGAGAGAGAGAGAGATTATACATCTACACTATTTTGTATTAGTACATTGGATATTTAATAGATTAGAATGTCCAAAACTCACAGTAAATGAAACAAAATAGCACTAAATTAATGATAACTGCCTAAGGTTATAAGTGGGCTATTTTGACTGCCTTCATTTGGCTCTACCTTCTGTACAGTGAGAGACATGCTGTACTAAGTTAGAATTTTATGTTTGTATTTTGGACAAAAATGTCTCTGCAGACAGACTGTTTTGGTAGTTTTCTATTGGCTTCATTTGAGATTCTGGAAGGTGCATCCTGTTGTACAACATTATAAATAAAATACTTCAGTTTGAAGGGTGCACCCAAATGTATTACCTTGATGTTTTATTTAGAAAGGTTAGACGGGCGAATTGCTGGCGTTAGATGGCCACTAAACAAGCAAGACGCGTGCACAATGAACCATCCAGAAACCTAACAGATACAAGTGCTGAACAGCATTCTGAAGAATGATAAACTGCAGCAAATGTGCTTGTCGCAGGAAGATCATCTTAACTTGTAACAACAAACTGCTGTTTAAGTGAAACTATGGGTGCAAAAGGAACTCAGTGAATTAGTTATGGCATTGCCTCTGGTTTCCCAGTGGGCACAAGATCAAAAGACTGAAAGAATGCTGTCCTTTGCTAAATGAGCTATGCCCTCATCTGCATGCATATACAGTTCTTGCAGAGATAATACTGCTACAAACATCAACTCGATATCCTGAAAGCCTAGCAACAAAAAAAACCTTTCCACTTCTACAGACCCCAAATTGCAGTCACTTCTTTTTATTAGGCAAGATTAAAAGGCAAGAAAGAACACTGATCTTATTAGGGTGGGAAAATCAAACTCAAGCAATGAATTGTTGCATAGCTTTACAAACATAGTTCGCGAGAACGCAACACAATAAATCTGTTTCAGTCCTTGCCAAAATACAATGCCAAGCTTTCAAATGGAGAACAGAGGTTAAAAGAGGAAAATAGGTTAATACCATCAGTAAGAACAAGTGGTTTTAAGGACTTTAAGCATATGGTTTTCTGTCAATTCAAAAGAGCACACATTTGTCTCTGTGTACAGTATATAGATCAGATATGACTGCAATGTCTAGATGTAATAAGAATGGACCGAGTTAATGTCCAGAAATAATATTCATGTATTTTCTAAAATGATAAGCATTACACTTGTTGTTTTAAAAAAACACTGTTGTTATCTCATACTATAAATATACCAAATCTATCCAGAATTGGGGGGGGGGGGATATGGGGTTAAAAATAGCTAATAACGCTTTATTTATTATTTCCCACAGCTAGGAGGAGGTGCCAATTCAGAAGAAAAAAAAAACAAACAAAAAAAACACCTCTGTTTGCCACTAGGGGGCTCACTACACACTGATTTTATTTTTGAGTTGGATATATGGATGTTGTATGAAAAATCTACACTAGGAAACTCCCTTGATTGGCAGCTGCGCTAAAGCACCCTAGATCTCCAGGGATATTAGCAATTATTACATACTGTACCCATCCTAGGCTAACATGGATTATGGATATCAATCTTCAGGTCACCAGGGATACTAGGTATTAACAGCAAAATCTTTCTAGACCCTCAGGGATATTACAGGAATACTATCACTAAACTATAAAAATGTAGAAAGTACAGAATGTTGGTACAGTTGGTAATGTATAATTGGGTAAACAAGTAGAATTTAGCAGTCAGTGTTATAGGCACCAATTCCATTGAAAACTCCTCTTTAAATATCCTGATGTCATTTTTTGTCACTAGGATCTGACCCCATATTTTAATTGCTGTGACACTTCTAGGTCTTGGTGTAACTCTAGATGTAAATTCTTTCTGCTTCACTGTATGGAGTTTATAGGTGGCTCTTAAAGTGTCACCAGTATCAGTTAAACGAAGCGTCAGATATTCCCCGAAACCAGAGAAAACCCCCCCCCAGCTCTATCTATCTATCTATCTATCTATCTATCTATCTATCTATCTATCTATCTATCCATGAAGTGCATAATGCCTCTAACAGATGAAAGCTAGTATTATTTGCTCAGTAAATAAGTATATAAGTATGTAAAATAATCACGGGTGGTGGTTCATGGGGCCAGTTCAGATATTATGGTACGGAGGAACAGCATGCATGGGCAGCATGGTGGCTCAGTGGTTGCCACTGCAGCCTTGCAGCGCTGGAGTCCTGGGTTCGAATCCTGCCAAGGACAACATGCGTGGGTTTCCTCTGGGTATTCAGGTTTCCTTCCACACTCCAAAGGCATTTTGATAGGGAATGTAGATTGTGAGCTCTATATGGGACAGTGACTGTCAATGTCTGTAAAGCGCTGTGGAATATTATGGCGCTATAAAAGTAAGCATAAATAATTATAAGCTTTATGGATGCACACATATTTTAAAGGAACACAATAAACTAGAAATTAATGAAGAAGAAAGAACACTGCTCTCACTGACAATCGGTTTGCATTATCTTGACACAAGTAGTCTTCTAGAAATCCTGAAAAGACCACAGATGTTAATGTCAGGGGACAGCAGGGAGGCTTCAGCTGCAGCCAGTTGTCTTACAGCCATAGACGATGGGGGGGGATCATCAAGACAGGCATATTGTATACTAGTCTTGATGTCCAGTGCATAGGTTTTTGCTGTCATTTAGATCACTCTTGTGGCGTAAATGATGATGAAGCCGGAGCAAAAACATAATTTGTGACTAATTTAGTTGCAAGTGCCATAAAATAGTCACATATCAGGAGTAGCATAATGGTTATGATGAATTAACCCAATGTTATTTTAATACGAGAGAAATTAGGGTAGGGTGAAATTTTATAGATATAGGGAGGAAGTGATGGAATATTTTTAAATTTTTTTTTGTGCATTTTTTGTGTTTTGTGCATTTTTGTTGGCATCTGTTAGTAGTAGTGTGGGCGAATCGGCTTGCAACAAGCCAGATTTGTCCCGAATATACCAAATTGTTCAATTTTACAGAAACCAAACAACTTGGGATGCCAGATTTCACAGAAAGGAGCCAAATTTTGTCAGTAAAATATATTACAAAATTTATTAATGACACAAATTCTGCCAGAAAATGTTTCTCACATGTTTAAGTTTCTAGTTTAGAAACATAAGGGTAGGTTCACACTACTGTTGGATGTCCGTTCTGATAGTGAACATTAAAAAAAAAAAAAAAAAGGACTCCTATCATAACAGACATTAACGGACACTAACTGATGTTAACGTTTCCGTTTTTTAATTGATCCATTTAAAGGAAGAAAATTTAAGAAAACGGACATGAGCATAGTGTCAGTGTCCATTTTTATACTGTCGGTTTTTTTGTTTCTGCTTTCTGAGCATGCCCAGAAAAAAAAAAAAAACTGACAGTAATAATGGACAGTATAACAGACGCTCGTCCGTTACGCTTGATGTCCATCATGAAACCGCTATTTTTCTCGGACAAAAAACAACGGACATGTGACAGATTTGGTGATTTGGTGTAAACAGGCACGAACGGTCACTAATAGACAACAGATAAAATCCCATTGAAATCAATGGAATATTTCATGGATTTGTGATGGTTCAGCTAGTGACCGACAGGAGCTGAGCTCTCTCCATACAGGGCGGATGCTGGCTGTATAATACAGCCAGGACCCGCTGATAACAGCAGCGATCGGTGCCTGCACCGATCGCAGCTGTTAACCCTTTAGATGTCGCGGTCAAACAGGACCGCGGCGTCTAAATTGCGCAGACGCCACGGGAGCCACCATTTTTCACCGATCGCCACCCTCCTGAACGTCATACAGTAGTATTGTAGTGAATAGTATGAGCGATTAGACCCCCTAGGTTTCAAGGTCGCAAGGGGGTCTGATCATACAAGTAAAAGTAGAAAAAAAAGTTTTTAAAAGTATTAAAAAAAAAATTTAAAAACACAAAAGTTCAAATCACCCCCCTTTCCCTACATCAGATATAAAAGTAAATAAACAAAAGTAAACATAAACACATTAGGTATCCACGCGCTCCAAAATGCCCGAACTATTAAAATATTTAAGTATTTTCCCATACGGTGAATGGCGTAGTGGTGAAAAAGTCAAAATGGCCAAATAGTGTTTTTTTTTCAACACTTTGCCTCCTATAAAAAACTGAATAAAAAGTGATCAAACCATCAGATCTCTCCCCAAATGGTATCAATAAAAACATTATGTTGTCCTGCATAAAAATATGCCATACCCAGCTCCATAAATGTAAATATGAAAAAGTTACAGGTGTCACAATATGGTGACACAAAATTTTTTTTCTATTTTCCAAAGTTTAAAATTTTTTTAAAAGGTATCAAAACATTACAAATACTATATAAATTTTGTATCACCGTGTTCATACTGACCTGCAGAATACAGGTATCATGTCATTTTTACCACACAGTGAACGCTGTAAAAATTAAACCCATATGAAATTGGCGCAAATGCAGTTTTTCTCCAATTGCACCTCATTCTGAATTTTTTCCAGCTTCCCAGTACATTGCACAGCATATTGAATGGTGCCATTACAAAGTAAAATTTGTTTCGCAAACAATAAGCCATCATGTGACTCTGTGCACTGAGAAATGAAAAAGTTATGGCTCTTGAAATGTGGGGAGGGAAAAATGAAAATGCAAAAACAGAAACTGGCCGGGTCTTTACGGGATTAATAGACAATAGCAACGGACACTACTGAATTCACCAGCGGTAGAGTGAATGACCCCTAAGATAAATGACACACTGTAATTGTATCTCATTGTTTTCTATATCGATCTGACAGGAATACTAACAATTTCATAGTTTTAACAGAATGAGGTTCTAGGAAATGCTATATTTCTTAATATCTCCCAAAAAAGTGCTTTAATTTACACAGCATACTCAATGATAGTTAGAGAAAATTATGAACCAAAACTACATGCTGCATTTAACTTAAGCACAAACAGCCTAAGGCTGTAAGAGATGAATTTAATATTTAATTTTTCTCATATTTCTTTGATGTTAAATAAGCTCATACAACCAAAACTTATTCCAAATTATAAAAAAAATAAAACTTTTGAGTAGTTTTGCTTTCTGAACATTGTTATTATTATTAGTGATATTAGAAGTAATAGTAGTATTATTTTATAAAAAAAAAAAAGTTTCACTATTCATAAACTGTTTAATTTCAGCCTTTATACAAATATATGTATGTTTCTTAATAAAATATGCCTGCATCTAAAGCTGGGTTTACATACAGATTTTTGATCGATCAATCGATCAAACCAATCTTAGAGATGATAACGTTGGACTGAGACATTTACACAGACAGATATTTTGTTCTCATCTTCTTTACCTGTTCTGATCATCCTAAGGTAAAAACCTTTCTATTCGCTATAATGATGATGTTGTTCTGATTTTGTAAAGGTGCTGTGTACACATTGACAGATTTCTGGCCGATGAAACTGATTTTTGCCCAATAATTTATATTAGCATTGGTCGGGCTGACATACATTTGTCAGTACATTAAGACAGGACCTTATTTGCACATTTTTCAACATAGTACTGGATCCTAAAGATGGGAATAAGGTATACTGAGAGTTCAGTGCATTAGCTGTGCCTACACAAACAGCACTACTTGACTATTACAAGGTACAGTACATGCAGAGGTAGCATGATAAACTAAAGTACTTTGCCTTAAGATCAGTACAAGTGATGTATCCAATGTATCAATTGCTCGTACCTGAATGATGTTGTATTCTGGTCACTCTACTCGCTGTGCTAGAGAACTCAGTTTATCCAGAAGACTGGCAAGACTGATAACATGGTTGTCTTTATAAAGGTTTTATCCATGAATTGACAAGCCCTTGAAAATCAATTATGAGAATCACATATATAATATAAGAGAGATGTTCTAGAGCATTATGGAAATAGTAGGCATTCTTATGAAATAGTTTTTAGACAATAGTACGCCCTCATAATATTTTCAATCTGGTTACACTACATTTACATTATATTTAATATGTGAACAATGACATAAGGCAGTTTCTCTACACAACAGTGACAAGATACAAGGACACTAATTTGAAACCAGACATAGCACAAAAAGGACTAGATTTGTAACATACACTGTACATTAAGTTTCGGCTGGTGGAGCCGAAGATGAACATAAAACTCACAATAAAAACTGGATGCTTTAATGCAGCCTGGTTTCTTTCTAGGAAGCATAGGAAACATCAAAATTAATGGCACAGATTCATCCTCTGCAGCTATCACACCTAGAGAAGAAAATAGAATCATATAAATACCTACATTGGTTTTACTTTAATACAGACTCATTTAAAATATGATGTTGTGTAGGAATACACTAGGTGGAGCACAGCAACAAATAATACCACTGACACTACCTAAGTCATAAAAAAAGCGACGACAAAGATGAAAACAAGAAGGCATCAATGTCTGAGAGGCTTTCATATTTAAATCTATACAACATATTGAAAACAATGTAATAAGCCGTCATTTGATTTGTAACAATGGATTCAATTACAGACTTCATTTATTTCTTTATTGATATAGCTTTTTTTCCCTTTTGTTGGAACATCACAGACAGAGAAAACCACTTATTCTGCTACTGCATGAGCGCTGTGTATGAATATCAGGGAATATTTGGAATGCAGATACAGTTTCTAGGTTTCTACATTCTGTGAATGTGCGGGATGTGTGAAGAATTTAATTATTACACTCTTTTTGTTGGAAAGAATATAAATTTTTAAATTCACATTCACAAATATTGGAATCAAAAGAAAATTTCTATGAAGGTGATATCAAACGGTACATTACATTGTTTTAATGTAATGGTTCAGATATATGTTGTACATCTTTTTTTTTTTTTTTGCTTGAAGGGTTTCTCCATGATTATAAAAAAGGTCAGAAGAGGGTAATGTGTCTCATTAGGGAGAGACTAAGAATTCTGGGTAAGGAATATGCAAATAAGACCTCATTGGTGGAAAAGTGGAACTTGTTCCTAGCACCACCTTTTGGATGGTAGCCCCCTATAGATGTTAACTTTTTTCTTTTCTCACTCTAGTGCTGTGTCTAAATGAAGCAAAATTATAATATTAGACACAGCCTATGGGCAGGTATAGCGCTTTTTCAGGACAAGATGCAGAACTTTTATGTAATTGTAGACAACCCCTTTAAAATTACTGATTCATTATTAACTATACTCATACAACTGCAAAAGTTACTGACCCAATAAATCTCCCATTAATCCAGTCCTTACTGTTTTTTCAGCAATTACATCTCATACATCAATCACATGCCTACTGCAGTCAATCACTGGTTTAAGGAGTCTTTTGTAAGCTTTAGTATTCAGGCCAGTGATTGGCTACAGTACATGACATCAGTATGTAAGTGACATCATTACTGAGGGACTGGGTGGTGATGATGGAGTAGCAGGGGATTTAGCAGGTAAGTAACGTATTTTACTTTATACTATTGCCTGCTTTTCATCATTTTTCTTCATCAATACAAACTTAGGATTGTGGACCGCTGGAACTAAGTTTAGGCATCTTGGGGGAAAAAAAAAAGATATTTGAGTTGTAAACCAAGGAATATGATGCAGGAAGGTGTTCATTTGTCTGTCAAGCATGGTGAAAGCAATGGAATACTATGAGGCTACTTTGTTGCTGGAAAGTGATAGTGTTACAGTATAGAGAAAGCAAAATTTCGTGAATCAAAAAGTATAGCCCTACTGTTTACAATGCTATGCTAAACCCCATGAACTGAATTTTGATACTTATTGTATCATAAAGTAGGATAGTGGAGAAATGGGAATTCCATTTTCCAATGAATTGGCCATTTGCTATATGTCAAATATATTATACGTCATTGGGACAAATGAAATAATATTGATGTATTGATAAACATGGAAAATGTTATAAAGAAAATAATCATTTAATTCAAATAGATAGACACGGGCAGCACATTAGAAATGGGTACTCTACTATCTTCCTTCCATTGTTGTATAGTCTACATGCAATTGGCAAAATTCCAATGAGTACTAACTGCAAACTTTTGAAAGGCAACTTGCACTGGGCTGGAATATATGATGAACAGTACTGTGTAGAAATTGTTCTCCAAAAAAGAACATAGGAGTTAAGTTCCAGTGTAAAACTTGTATGCATCAAACAAAGTGATTAAAATAAAGGTGTTCTGAAAAGGCAAGAAAAGCAAAACTTTGCAGAAAATGTCCAAAGTTTTTTTTTTTTTTTTTCTAGAGCTGACTTTGAAAAAGCTCCCTTTGGAAGTTAGCACGCATCTACTGTGGCTGAGGTTCTCTTTGTTATTAAGTTGTATAATGAGGTTAAGATGAAAAGTTCAACATCAGAACATCAGTGCATATCAGCACAAGCAAAAAAGGAAGAGGATACAGAATAATACCAATTATGTAATAATCACCCCTGGAGACCCAGATAACTCATTGTCCTCTCCTCTTTGTATTGCTTCGTTTGACACACCACAAAATAGCCCAATATCTGATTCCATTGACCGCTATCTCCTGACCCTGATGAGCTTTATTGAATGCTATCATTTTTTTTTTTTTAAATACAAGCTTCTCATCTGTAACAATAGTGATATTTGGTTGAGGAATTCTGTATGATTCGTGAATAACTGCACTTTTTTCATATTCCTGAATTTTATCCAAATGTCTTTCAGTAATGCATTGATGACTCTATGAAAGTAGAAGAATTTGTTAAAAGCAAAGAGGCCATAATGGGGTAAATGTACTGATATGTAAGTTTATGACAGTGCAGACTTTAATTAGACAGTATTAAACTGCAGCAGATTTATTAAAGTGTCTGATGCTGTTTGATAAATCAGTTGCATTATTAGGCTGTTATTTCTCATTTTACACCTCCTATTAGTTGTCTTATTTTATGCCAGAAGAATGCATCAAAATGAGATTGATATTTCTGGTCCATGGTGTCGCAACCTAGACCATGTCCACTTTCATTGAGGTCTCTCCCTCTTTCCATGAAGATATGTTTCTTTAACCTACAAGTTGCAAAAGTGTATGAAAAGGAAACACTAAACAAGTGTCTAAAGCACTTGGTAAGTCTAGCACAAGGTATGTCAGACTTACATACGTTTAGTAAATCTCTCCCAATAGGTTTAACTCTAAATCAATATTACTACATTATTTTGCTAAAATATCTAAAACTATTTTACTTCATCCATGACCCCCTCTCTCAAATATTTGCTTTTATTATTTACTGCTTTACTGCTGTCAGCAATGCTGACCTTATATTGTCACATTGTTTCAACGCCAATGTACCAATATTTATTGTAGTGATATAATGTTTGGTGTCTGACAGTATAGCAAAATGAATGAAGTTCAGGCATTTTTTTGTTCTCCTAACACCTTGTCTACATTCACAATTGGCCATTTACATTTTTTTCATTAATTTTACTCCTGTATAGAACGGTGTTGTTCCTAAATTTATGTTTAAAGTATAGTGGTTTGGTCAAATCTAATAATTCTCTGATTAACCACTTACATGCTGATATTCATACTGTATATTTGACTATTTTGGCACTAACCAAGGTATGGATGTGTCCACGCTTAACTAATCGACATTTTGGTTAAGGACTCCAATTTGTCTTGATGTTATTTCAGTACAATATTACAACATATTAACAAAAGCCTGCAAAGGATACAATTTATTCTCACATGCAGACAATAATGGGGAAGTTAGCGTATCACTTTGTGATAACTTGTCATGAAACCATGCTGCATTTAGAAAATCAGTTTAACTTGTGATACACATATCTGGACAAGTCCAGCCAAGAGGACAGCAAAGTAAGGACACATCTGTACATATTAAAATTTTGGTTGCCAAAATGGTCTATACAGTGCATGTTCTGTATGTATAGCTTAAAGGGCATCTTCTGTCCTATATCCCCCTACACACTCCACTTTTGATAAACTTCTGTAAAAAAAAAAAAAAAAAGAAGAAAAACATCAATGAGTGTTGTCAATTGTGGCTACTGTTATGTCCTCCACATCTGAACATACACATGATATTGATAACAGCCAAAGTAGCCCATTTTGACAATTCCAGCTGACCATCTAATGTGTATAAGAATCTTCCAACTCTCTCTTGATGGCTTTTGGATTTATAGAAAGTCTGTCACCAGAAAAGTTGAAATCAAACCAACCACGTAGGGGTATTTTGCTGAGCTTTAGAATACCATTAGATTGTTCAATAGATGCTCAATGTATTAGAAAAAGCTATTTCTATAAATAAGCAAATGTGGCTCAAGTGCAATGGAGACTCTGGCATGTACCCATTGCACTTGAGCCTAATATGCATAAAATTACTTTTTCAAGGAAATGGTGCCTCTGTTGGACTATCTAAAGGTAAGATGCTTCTCAGCATAATGCAGCCTACAAATGCACTGTGGCTGGATTGATATTGGGTTTCCTGGTGACAGACTCCTTTTAAGCGAGGCTGATCCTTTTGCTCCCAGAACAGACAAACCCCTACTAGTAATGTCTGTCACCATCTTTATTCCTTCTGTGTGTATGGGGGTGGATAGCTGTCAGTTGAATAAGTGATTAAAAGTCCAAAGCATTTCTAAAAGAACATCAGTCCATCTCCCACTATTAACACTGGCAAAATACTAATCCAGGCACTAATTATTTCACGGCTTGGATAACAATAGCCATTATTCAATTGTAAACTCGCTTCAATCCGTGAATGCAGCAGCCAGGTTTCTCCTAGCGTTTAATAGTAAAATTAATGTATCTGATCTCAGTGAACAATGTACGGTGGTTACCTGTCTATTCTAGGAAAGAAAATACCATTTAACTGAGATCTTCGAAATGTTGTTCCTGTATTTTCTCTTATGACTGCCAACATACCTTCATTATCTCTTTGTCTCATCATCCCTCAGCACAAATTCTTAAACTGGCTATACCAGACAACATTTGGCCATACCTGGTGATTTCAGCTGGAACAGCTGACAATAGACAATAATATATGTGGAGTCATTGCCATTGTCTTCCAAATGGAAATGTCATATGAAAGAGAAACAGACATGTTCTACTTCAGCACACCTAATGTTTTATTGTAACAGGGATTAAGCCACAGCTAAAGTAAATTTTTGCCCCTTCCCTACCAAAAAATACTGATTAAATAATATAATATATATATATATATATATATATATATATTTTATATTATATATATAATTTTTTTTATTGTGTATGTAGTTCCCAGCTCTAAACTCAACATTTTGTCCCCAACCTCAACTCTTTTGAATTTATTTTTATTTGTGTTATATTTTTTTTTTCCTTTGCTGTGTGATATTTAGGTCCTATACAAATAATGCCTTTTTTTATTCTCTGTTTTCCAGCAATTTTATTTTAATAGTAGTTTTTGATCTTAACATGAAGTACTGCCTTATCAAACACTTCATTAAGCTATTAGATAACAATTGTATAAACGTTAAATACTGTACAGATTTTAAATAAGCTTATCCTAATACCAAAAACCTACTTTTTTTCATTTTAGTAGTTTACAGAGAATATGGGGTAGCAGCCAATTTTAGCATACTTGTCTATTTCAATAAAATATTGTGGAAAGTCTATAAAAGCATCTAAAAAAACGAATTTGGCAAAAGTACATGACCAAAATGTTCTGATGGTTATTAGGTTTATAATTATGGCATCTACACTGATACAAATTGAGCATGTACTATATAATGAAAATTATTGTTCCACAAATATAGAGCTTAATACAAAACTAGAATTTCTAGCAGAACCCTACAATAGTAGTATCACAATAGAATACAATCACCCTGTGGTTTAAGCATGTTGGAGTACTTAGTAAATCCTATTTTTACTCAGTTGTAAACTGGAGTCTTTTTTCACAAATGGAAGGTAGAAAATAGTTATCGGTTTTGAAACAGAATCAAGTGTTATAAAGTGTTTATGAACAAAATAAGAAAAACTGCTGCTTACCAAAAAAAAGTCACACTGGATTTCAAGTATCGCACGCTCCAACTTATAACAGTGTGTATGAAATACAGGATCAAACTAAGCATATAAAATAGAATACATTTCATGTTATATAAACCTCTTGCAAGAACCTGTCAGCTCTCATGCCAAGTGTATTTGATCAAACATTTACATTTCCCATAGAACAAAAAAAGTTATTTTTTTCTGTTATTCCTAATGGAGATGTATCAATAAACTGAAGTGTTAACATTTCTATGTTTTCCATTGTCAATGAGGCATGTCTTTACTTACTTTGACACTATCTATTCAGCACTGCCAGTGTTAGAGTGGGATTCCAATTTGATGACAAAGAGAAGGGTAACACCCAATTGTCAATTTATTTATGCTGTACACTTCCAGGGGGAATGGCACAATGCACAGTTCAAAGAACTTACACTTACTGTTGAAGACTAGACAGGCTCCTGCCATAGATTTATAATAAAGGAGAGCACCATTCAGCCACCATGACTTTTGAACTTTTATTAATCAAAATGTACTGGCTTTATCTGCCCATGTAATGCCATGCTTGGCATTATGGGATTGGTATTACAGTACAAAGGAAGAGAAAGCAGGAGAGAAACTAAAATTTAAAATGGTGTCTGATTCAAAGTGGACAGAAGGCTGTAGTGTAGCAAAATACCTTTATAGCTACCTATCATAGCTAGAATTAACCTTTTCAGGAATTTCTGCTACAGTTGGATCAAACCAGATGAGCCTGCCTTTGTTTCTCATGCACATCAATAATCCTTGGACTCCCATAACCCTGTCTCCAGTTTACAGGTTGCCCCTCTTGAATAATTTTTGGTAGGTACTGACAACTGCAGGAACACTCAACAATGCTTTCCATTTTAGAGATATGCTGACAGTTATCTAGCCATTATACTTTGGCCCACTTATCCACCTTTCCTGCTTTCAACATATCAACTTTAAGAACTGACTGTTCACTTTATGCCTAATATATCCTGCCACTTGACAGGTGCCATTGAAAGATATAATTAATGTTAGTCATTACAGCTCCCAGTAGTCTCAGTTGTCTGAGTGGTCAGCGTATACCTGTGCATGTACAGGCAGAGGACACTATAGATAGCAGCCATGTAATGCGTCACATAACCACTAGGTCCATTATTGTCCTCCTCTATAAACAACCTGGGCTACTCTTTACAATGAGGATCCAAATTAAAAACCACCACTAAGTAATGTATTATTATACCCAGTTGTTATGTTTTTTTTGTTTTTTGTTTTTTTTTAATCTCTGCAATGTATGTTACTTATATGTCAATTTATACAGTATTTCAGCCCTTAGATTTGTTTAGGTATGTTTAATTTTCTTTCTGAATGCTCCAATGATGCTCTGAGGTCTCCTAAGACTGTGTCCAATCCCTTTCAAGCTCTTCAATGCCAAGACTGTCAAAGTGACAGCAGCATATATGCCTTTGGGTAATGTTTGGTGGCAGCCTCTTTAAAACCATGCCTTGATGTTAGACTATTCATGAATTGTTCTTTTTTATTTAACCCTTTTTGGGTTAGTTTTGGGTTTTTCATATTTACTCTGTGTGAGGTAAGGTAAGTTTCAAGAAGCAAGTACAGTATGGAACAAGGAGATAGAGGGTAGGAGCTGTGTGGATGCATAGAGGTGGTAGTAGTGGCAACAGCCGCAGCATGGAACATTATGGACAAGGCTTTGAGATTTGCCTGTGTAGGAGCAGTACTAGAAGCAGTAGCAGTTCAGTAAAACCATAATGGACAGGCAGACAGTGACTATGGCATCATTAGGTCAGTGATAAATAGCCTATCCCCACGGTCAGTGAGACTTTTTGCGCCCTTATGATTCCCTACCTCCTCCAAAGCTACCAGTGCTTGTAGACCCCCCACCACCATGGCTATAAGTGCAACTAGTACTACCACCACAAACACATTTATTCACTTAAGTCATGTCCTCCACCTAAGCCAGACCCTGTTCCTCAACTTAGTTCAAATGCTGACTGTTCGCATACAAAAATCATCAACAGGACCATTTGAATATCTTCCTTAGTACCTGGGGTGCTGTCTCTTAGGAGAAAAGTAACAGCCCCATTAGATATCAGTGAAGACAGAGATTATGCTTTTGAAAGGCTTTTATATATCTACAAATTAAATGATGAGACCAAGGAGTGTGCTGAATACTGATTCAAAGTCATGGTGTCACTGTCAAAGATAACACCATCTTATTGTGACAGAGATGACGAGTGAGCTGTCTAGTCCATAATTTATTTCCTCCACAATAATACATGGAAGGCAATAGACAAGTGTGTCCTGCTACTACTAGCTGGATAGCTGGTGCCGATAGTGCTGCTGTTTCTACAGCCACCCACATATTTACTGGAGGACACTGTGGCACAGGTATTAATTCTTAAAGACCACATCTATTGCCACTCTGCCTTTACCATACGTTTTTAAACGAGGCATTACTAAGTCTGCACTGCCTATTTTGGAATAAAACTATTTTATTTAAGTAAAAATGTATATATATATAAAAAAATAACCAGGGCAAAGACTGTAGTATAAAAAACAGCCCTGTATAAATACTAGCTTAAAAGTTTTGCCCCAAGAAGTAAACTCAGGAGGGTCTTCGTCCAGCTCTACATTCAACCTGAGCGTAGCCAGGCTGAATGTGGGTGGGAATGACAGTGGTCAGCGCTCCCATTCACTTCAATGGGAGAACCAGAGGCAGACAGTCATCGTACAAACAGCAAAGTTATGAATCTCCTAGAGATGGAAAGTATGTAAATAGACACAGCAATGTAGCTGTTTTCACCATTACTTCACAACTCACTGAAAGGCTGTAAGAGAGGATACACTTATACATACATATATAACCCAGTTGCTTGGGCATATGTTATTATTATTATATATTATTATAAAATATTTTGGAAAAGTGTATAATATTTATTCTATTCTGTAGAGAATTAATAAAAATATAAAACCTGGAATACCCCTTTCACGACTGTCACTTGGAAAACTGAACCAAAGTGTAATTGATGGCTGTGTGACTGCTGGTTAGTTTCAGAAAATTTGCTAATTTAATGTGGCAATGTATGCAACAAAAGACCGAATAGAAATGTTATTAATGGTGGCTCAGAAAATACAACAATTTTGGGTGTCTCTGTATACGACTAATGACTGAACAGAAGCATAACTATCAGTGGTACAACAATGCTAGTTTGCCACAGAAAATACACCAATATTTTATGGCAATCCGTGCAACAAAATGAGTGCCCCAGTGCATTACTTATCACTAAAATTGAGCACAGACTGTACAAACTGTGATTGTGATGCAGCACTACAGACGGCAATGGCTGCCTGTACCTGCCTACCATAGTAACACTACTGACTTTTATCTCTCATCTTAAACTCTATCTCTATATCAATTTATAATTGGTATAAATTGTAATTAAATTGAATTTATTGATTCTCTTGACTAACTGAAACACATTGGTCTTTACTATATAGCTGTATTCTGTGCTTAGCTTCACTGACTCTCCCTGTCTGAGATCTGATGTGCTCTTTCCACGCAAAAAGGCAGTGTTACTTATTGGGCAGTTTTTATAGTAACTATGTCTCATCCACTGGCATAACAGCCTGATTGGCTAAGAACAATATGCAAAGCATTATGGAGAAGTTCCCATCTGGGCTCATGTGGTCCTCCCTATTTTTTGTCTTATTTTCTGTAAAATAGTAACTGCCACTTTCAGCAATAAGTCTGAAAGAATCACAAAATGTTCCAGATTTGCTGAAATCAGAAACGTTTTAGAATTTTAGAACAAATTTGATGTGTGCCAAATTGATTTGTTCAACTCTAAATATCACAATGGGGACTTGTTAAACCTCAACACACACAAACACATACATATGATATATATAATCTATGTATAATTATATAATAAATATGTAATATAATTTATAGAATTTACATGGATTTCAGCAAGCTTTATTCAGAGGAATGGGCAGGTCAGTGAATGGAAAACCAAGAAAACAATGAGCGATTAAGAGGTTAAATAATTTAGACTATATATGAAAAAAATAACAGAAAATACTAGAAGATCCAATTTTGAGCAGTGAAATAAACTGACTGGTGAAGATGCTGTGCACTGTTTTAGTATTGATATCTAAGTATACATGTTCCTGTGTAGTGAGGATTGTTCTGAACTTGAGCAATTGCTTCTCAGCATATCAAGGCACGTAGTAGAAATACATCCTTGTTACTGAAAACTTTAATTCGAGAAAAGCAATCAGAGCCTGTCACTCTAAAATAAATATATATATATATATATATGTTGTATGTGTGTGTGTAAGAAATAGCCCCACATCAAGGCTGATGGTGCACAACCGAGTCCATAGCTGACACTGTTCACCTAATTGAAATTCCAGCCCATGATATTGAGAGGATGTAGGAACCATTCTCTATATCTTACTGGGCTGTGTTACCCATAAATTAGCTTTTAATTACCTTGCCTCTTTTTCACTGACATTTTAACTTTTGTATAAATTAACACTAACTATGACTAATAGAGTTACATTTCTGCGTTCGGCTTTCGTTCATACTACTTTACTATTTCTCACCCCAAGTTTTGCTGAATAGAACACTGTAAGTGCTATATTTAGACTGACCTTGATAGGAGTCACTGTGTTGCAAGTGTAAATTATTAAAATCTATGAACAAAAGTAATATTCTTTCAAGCCAGTGATACAAAATAAACTGTTTTCTAGATGGTAAAAACATAGCATGCAGCATATCTTTTAAGACTTTTGTTTTTCATTATTCCTGTGCCCTTGCACCCGTCATTTTCTGAAGTGATTGATGGCATTACAGAAATAGGTGACACCGTGACAATTACTGAAATAGCATCTAAAGTGGATTGAAACTAGAGCATACATAAAAATATTGAAAAAAGGCTTGATAAGTCATCTTTTTATTAAATAACGCACTTATTTTTAAGCATCTTTTTATTTTAATGAAACTTATGATATTACTTTTCAGTACAGTATTTAATGCATTAAAGAAAGTCTGTCAGTTCTAAAATGCCTCCCAAACTAATAATAGTGCTGTGTAGAGGCCTCTAATAGGACCAGAAACATGCTTTGTGGCCAGAAAGTGATGAAGCAATGCAGAGATATTTATCTTTTTCAGGATATGCAAAGTGGTTTGTACGTGCATGAAGGGCCTGAATTGCCAGAATTGCCTACAGACAGCCATAAGTGCTCCAGCTTTCCTCTGAAATCACCAGCCTATGCCGCCTGTTAAGCCATGATTGGCATTTTCAGCCTCTGCCCTCCTCATAACTGTTTGTAGACAAATCTGGCAAATCAGGCCACTTCCCATTCACTTGCTGACTGTTTTGCATATTCATAAAATAATACATTTTTCTGCATTGCTTCAGTGGGTTTGTGGCTACAAAGGTGTTTCTGCTCCTTTTAAAGATCACTACATGATACTAATATTGCCTTGGAAGGCATTTTGGACTAGACACATTTCCTTTAAAGTGTATATTATTATTATTTATTATTGTTTATTTATATAGCACCATTAATTCCATGGTGCTTTACATTTGAGGGTTTACATACAGTACACAAATTATACAAGACAAGTATAATACTAACAGTGACCAACTGGCACAGTGGGATAGAGGGCCCTGCCCACAAGGGCTTACAATCTATGAGGGGGAAATTAAAAAAAAAAATCAGCAAGCAATTGATCTATGGATGCGGTTATAAAGCTAATTTCTTATATATATAAAAATGAGTTTCTGTTTGTTATTTATGCGCGACCAAACGACTGGACCGATCTTCACCAAATTTGGCACACAGGTAAATCAGGTGTTCGGGAAGATTTTCGACCGGGTCTCAGCTCTCTAGGATGTACCGTTCCTGAGGTACAGTATTCCCAAAAAATGACCTTCATTAGTCTATACAAGCCTGCAAGTCTTTCATTCATATTCCAACTGCCATACACACGGTCAAATGTCCCTTATCAGCCAATAGAAGCTCGCAGGCGTTTAGTCTCCAAAGGCACACAATTTCCATAGCAACCAAGGTATTTATGACCTGTATTAATCAATAGCAGTTTGCAGGTCCTTAAATATTCAGTCATATCACGTGTATCAGCCAATATAAGTTCACATTTAATTTACCAGGTTTCCATAACTATACAGCCATAAATAGACTGTACCTATACTGGACTCAGTGGCATAACTAGGAATGGCTGGGCCCCAAGGCGAACATTTGACATGTTTCCGCCCCCCCGCACAAACCACATTCCTGCACACACTAATATGCTCCATAGTGGCCCCTACACACACTATTATGCCCCATGGTGGCCCATGCACACAGTATTATGCCCCACAGTGGCCCCTGCACACAGTATTATGCAGCATAGTGGCCCCTTTACATACTATTATGCCCCATTGTGGACCACCCATGAAAAATTATTATATTCTGGGATCTTTTCAGACCCCAGAGTATAATGATCGGAGACCCAGTGGAGGATAGAAAAATAAAAAACAATGTTACTTACCTCTCCCTGGCTCTGGCGCACTCCCCGCTTCTTCAATGTTGGACCAGACATCACGTGAGCCAGGCATACGTTGCAACGCATAATGATGTCGGACTGGTCCACCAACATCTGGGATGTCACCAAGGAGGCCCGAAGCCTGCTGGAGCGCAGGAGAGGTAAGTAACAGTGTTTTTTATCTTCCCTCACCTCCTCTGGGCCTCCAATCATTATACTCTGGGGTCTGAAAAGACCCCAGAGTATAATGATAGCAGTGTTTGTGGGGTTTGCGGGCCGAGGCCTTACTTACCGATCTCTGCTCCTGCTCACAGCCGCCTCCGCAGAAGGTGAAGTGCAGGCGGCCGTGAGCAGGAGTGGGGATCGGTAAGTAAATAGGGCCCGTTACCTGCTGGTGTTACACTGGCCTATTAAAAAAAAAAAAAATCATCAGGGGCCCGCCGGGCCCCCTAATGTCCCGGGCCCTGTGGCAGCCGATACCGCTGCTACCCCGGTATTAATGCCACTGACTGGACTGCCATTCTGGATGTCAACATTCTTATAAATTGAAACTTTTTAAACTACTCATGCCTCCTGCAGCAAAACGTATGGCTGCTGCTCGAGCTAATGAAAACTCTCAGCAGACCCAAGGCCGTCTCCAATTTGATAAGGTATGTCACAGACAACAGCGAGCTGCTGAGACTTCCCAGCAGATCCTAGCCCGTCTCCGATCTGACAAGACATTGTTAGCCACATGCACACAGCTGCACTCCATGTTTCCATAACAACCCAGCCATATTTCTTCACTGTTGTAGGTCAGCTTTAAAGGAGCAGGGCGCTGTGGATGACACTGTTACACAAGGTCACATACCCACAGCTTTACTCCAGGGTTTCCATAACAACCGATCACAGGTTTTTCACTGATATCCAAACTGAGATACACATGATCACATAACGCTTATGGACCAATGGAAAATTTCAGGTTCTTCAGTCTTGACATACACACAGCTTTATACCAGGTTTCTATAGCAACCAAGCTATTTATCACCTGTATGAGTCAATAGCGGTTTACAGGTCCTTAAATAAATGTATCAGCCAATATAAATTCACATTTCATTTACCAGGTTTCCATAACAACACAGCCATAAATAGACTCTACCTATACTGGACTGCCATACTGGATGTCAAGTGCAAAACTGGCCAATTCTTATGGGGCCACTACACAAACAAAAAATTAAATATACCCATGCGAAGTCGGGTCCTTCTGCTAGTGTAATATAAAAATGTCCAGCATGAAGATATTATATCTTTTATGGGTAATACACTTTTCTTTTTAAAACAGGAACCATGCCTTCATTGTTTTTTATCATTTATGTTTGCCAATGTAGCACCTTTATGATAGAATTTGTCTTATTTACTATGATATATTTACTAGAGATGAGCAAAATGGTAGAAATGACTGAACCCAAGATTTTTGGGGTTTTCCACCTACACATCATTATTGGTCTCTTCAGATCCAATAGTATAATAAATGGAGGCTCAGAGGAGGTGAAAGGAATATTGTGATATTGGTGCACACATGACCACTGAGGTTCAGTCACATGCTTCAGAGGGTCCCTATGGCCTGTGACATCACCCAGAAGGCTAGAAGAGGCCTAAGGAGGACCACATTAAATTTCCAGATGCTGTGAGTATTATTACTTTACAGCACCTCCTTTGTATCTTTGCTTACTATACTCTGAGGTCTGAAACCAACCCAGAGTATAATAAAAGCACTTCCAGTTCAAAACGATCTTAGTGTGCGAACCTCGCAAATATTCACAAGGGTTGCCCATTTCTAGTATTTATGTTGTATTCCAATAAAAATAGGGAAAGAATCCATGATTCCTTAATGAGAAGAAAAGACGACAGGGAGGTGAGAAAACCTATTTAATGCAAATCCTGTGAAAGGGACTTTCCACTTACCATTTAGAATACTGCTGAAATAAATAAAGAACCGTTGGGCTCCCTCAGGCAACAGAAGCACGGGTGTGACAGTTATCTCTGCATCCTTTAGTTTGCTGCCTTATACATATATGAGTGGGGCTGACTCCATTTTTGGTCTTGCAGGTCACCCATTTGTCTCAGTTTGTTTTAAATTATAGCTACATATGACTAAACTACACTTGGTCTAAATACAAATGGAGACAAAGGTCCAGAGAGATGTGAGTCTTTGTAGTGTAAGCTCCCATTTAAAGACATCACCTTGTCGCTGCCAGGGGAACTCTTACAATTTGATGAAAGCTTGTGTTAAGAATCTCATTTTTATAACTATATGTATAGTAAATTACATGTAGCTGTAATAATCTCAGTGTTTTTGCTACTGCAAATTTGTGTTTTTAGGTGTATTACAGCCATGTGCAGATTTGACCCGAATTTTCCAAGATTTTTGGACTAGAATCAATACTTTTTGGGTTCATCACTGTCTCGCTCCACTCACCTAGATTCTGGCTTCACCCACTGTCTAAAAAAGTGATGAGTGGGGTGGAGAAGCAGAGATGCACCACAGAGCACCAAGTTTAGGAAAAGTTTTGGCCACTTTACAGGTGCATCTGCATTAGTAAATCCGGGCCTATATCATAGACCAAAGAGTATATGTGGAGGCCCATGGGTGTCTTCTAGAGATGGGCGAATTTTTCAAAAATCCGATTTGGCAGCTTCGCTGAATTTTCCAATACGATTCGATCAAAATTAATTCACGGCGAATCACGTTAAAAATCAGCTTTTTCCTGGCTGCAGAGAGCCTGTATAGTGGTGTAGAACAGTGTGCCTTGCAGTGTATTTTAGTGATGTCCCACTAGGGGACCTGAATCAGTGATGCACTGATCGCTGGTTCAGCAGTATAGACTGCAATACACATGTGCGTCTGCATAGGCTGACTTCCTCACTTCTGGGCAGTATCAACAAGGTACTGGGGGCTACTAGCAGCCTGTGGTCACTGACCAGACCCCGGGCTGTAGAAGATGCATATCGGCACCCCCTCCCAAACTCGCCGTGCGGGGTTCCGAGGGGGACATGTAGCATGGCGGAACCCCTTGGATGCTGCTGTCATGTTTAACCGTGGCATCCAAGGGGTTAAAACCCGTGATTGGAGCTGTACTCGGACCGGAGGTTATGGAGCAGGGTGTTAGCTGTCAGTTACAGATAACACCCACTCTAGATGCCATGGGCGGTTGTGAAGGGGTTAAAGAGCTGTGACATCACAGGGCTGGCTGACTGCGGATTGGCTGCACGCATAGCATTGTGGTTGAACCCGCATTCCAAGAGTTCCTTGCCGCATGTCCTAACGTGCAGCATCCATTTTATGAAAAAATGCAATTCATTCCCACGAAACGTGAGGAAATCCGGAGCGAATCGAACATTTCCTGAAATTCGTATCTAATTCCACTTGGTCATCGTTGATCGTTCATCTCTGGTGTTCTCTTCTGGCCTCTGGCTGATGGCACATGTCCCAAGGACTGTGATTGGGCTTCAGAGATCTCATGGGATGTGCTGCCATCATGATGCTTGAAACCAGCTTCATGAATAATAGCACTTCCAGTTTGTGCCAAGCATGTTCAGCCTGAATTGAACCGTATGGCCAGACCTCACTAATATTCGAAACAAATCTTGTTTACCCATCTTGACTTCACATATATTTTATATTTTTTGACAATGTTGACTGAGTTTGTTAGCCTGTTGTTTTGTGCGTTTGGTTGTGTGACGGGGTCCAGAGAGAGCACTGAGGCATTTTAGTGTAAGATCCATCTAAAATTGTAGCCTTGTTGCTGGCAGATGGGCTTCTACAATTTTAACAAAATGGATGCTAAGAACCTCGTATTCATAGCTATATTCTGTAAATATAGTAGAGAGAGCAGTAATTCTTTGGTGCTTTAGCAGAGTATTGCTGCAATTATTTTGTTTCCATGCATTCTTTATGGTGATACAAAAACATTATAATAAGTGAAACTAGACTACCATGCTATACAAAATGCATGAAAATATACTGAAACTAAAAACCTTATACTAAGTGGAGGTATAATGAATGTAATATTAATGTAGTTCTATGTGAAACTGTATGATCAGATGGCTCCCTATATTAAATACATGTATTATCTGTATTAAAATAATCTTCAAGTTGGATATTTCTAAAGTGCATTGACTGTCTAATAGCAGCTACAACATTTCAAGTTGTTTGGGTTTCTACTATTAATATCCTGACAATTCCCTGGATAATGGAAATACGGAAGGAGCTACTACATGCTAAAATGTAATGTTGTAGCTATGCCATTGAAATGGACCATGCGAAAGCTATTCTTGTCGTGCCTAGATTGATTCATTCATTTAGGATGTGTATGAGTGAGTGTCTTTTTTTTTTTTTTTTTTTTTTTTTTTTTTATAATTCTGACATGTTTGTATTATCTAATATAGCCCGGGAAATACCGGTACTGTAACAATTATAGAGCTGTTCCTCTGTTATTCCTCCTAGAAGTACAGAATATGAACAAATTGCCAACTAGGTGATATTTTTTGAGAATGTATTCATACACATTCTGACATGAGTGCCAGAATAAGTAGCGACACAACCCATTGGAATGATCATTTCTTTGCAAGAGCAGTAATATCAGAGCAGCACAAAGCATAGTTATAAGAAGGGTCACTCCATGGTTACAAGAAGAGTCACTCCATAGTTATAAGCAGTTACTAAAACTGATTTCTCAGGAGTGTTGACTGGTCCTCTCTAATACTCCGGATACAGCATATGGCTTGTTGGCTTCTGTCGATACACTGCAGCTGACTGTACCCATGTACCAGACCCCTTATAACTATGCCCTTGCTTTCTGTCAGCACGGCAGATCATTTTCTTGAAGGAGGAATAATGGCTAACATAACACTGAGCAGAGGCTAGAGAAGTAGCCAGAGTGTTTAGATAATGCAAACTGCAGGCCAAAATAAATTAGTTTTATCTTAATCCATGCTCTTCATCGATGAAACCAGCTATAGCCCAAAATGAAAATGTTTGCCCTTGAGCCATGTTATGAAGAAATGCAGCCATTATTACCCCGCTGAGTATTTATATTGTTATAGGCCATTATACTCGAGTTCTAACTTTGAATTCATGACAGAAATAAGAGCAAAATACCAATTTGTAACACTGGCTTCATCTAAATATTGCTAATTCAGATTACGGTTTTGGCCTTTTTACAGTAATTATGTTAGGATTAATTTTTTTAATCTATGTTTTCTTAGTGAATACACAAAGTGGATATAGTGGAGTTGTTTTTTGCATTTTCCATTTCGGTATTATTCTGTTGTTCTCTCAGCTTCTATTTTGAAGGTTTCAATGCACCACTTTTCTCTGTCCTTGATGATACAAAATCACAAATACGCCACAGTAGCTCTGACTGTAATCCAAGCTTTTCACAATGATACAAAAATACATGTAAATACATGTACATACTATGCATGTGAAGTAAATGCGCTTAACATTCAAATATATGCAGGTGGGTGACGGTCACTATGGGTGCCCAATGCAAAATGTGGAATAGGGCTTCATCCCACCAGGTTATGATTATTTTAGTCCCGATAATGCACAAAGTAATGTAACAATAATGGGATACTGAATACAATAATGCCACAGTATAGGGATAATGCAGACAGTGATGTCACAGACAAGGAATTATAGAGTGATGTCACAATAAAGGCATAATGTACATAGTTATTACAGTGCAAGAAGAACACACATAGCAGCAGTAGCTGGTTATTATATGGCTTTTTTGAGCAACCATCCAGGGCCATAGGCTCTTGAGGGGCCCATGGCCACCCAAATCTTTCACTATCGTATGCCACTTAGAAGTGGCCTGCTAGAAGTAGAATTTGCATGTACATGTAAATATTCACACAGAGCCAGCTAGTCTTCCTATAAGCACAGGGGCAACATCATAGAGTGTGCATACTCTGGAGACACAAAGGTATCTGCTACTCTTTCACAGTGAAATCCCTCCTGCTCTACCCCATGGCCATCATAAATAAAATTGCCTTCATTTGGTCTCTGAGTTTGGCAGTATCTTAGATGCATGTTGTGTGCATCATATGTGCAATGTGTAAACCCAAACTACCATTGGAAATTGATTGAGAATAAGTATTCCTATGATGATAATTATGATTCAGACTGGGAGGAGCAGGGGAGGTCCTATGGTGGTCTTAATCCACCCCTGCATAGTGGTTGACTTATTGTGTATGCTGGCGGAAGATGAGCCAGAATTACTAAGAGTATAACTCACACCTGTTTTCTGCTCCAAGTTAGAGTAATTATGTGGGGCTGAGGTGACCCCCTGTTGATCCACCTAAATTCTCATTCTGCTTTGGCCTTTTTTTTTTTTTTTTTTTTTTTTTTTTAACAAAAGAAGCAAATTGCAAAAAGTGTCATTTGTTGTGCATAAAATCATAGTAAAAATTAGCAGAGAAAATGCTAAAAAAAAAGTAATGCAGTAGAAGATAGATAATGTTCACAGCATGGGTAACCATAGGACTGCATAGTAAAGCTTAGAAAGGGGACAAATCCAATTTTAAGTGCTATAGCACCTTGCATGTTTCAATAGTCACAGCTGCAAATGGGGCCAGAATCCAGGGGTCCCATAGGTTCCCCTCATCACACTAGAGCTGATCACATTTCTTTGATCTCCTTACTGATTTCCTTTCGTGGTTGGCAGTCTGTGCATCATAAATATATGACACCTGGACTTTGATGCTGTGGATTGAGAAGATTTATGATACATAGCCTTTCACAATCAGAAAGAATAAAATGAACTCTTTATTACAAAAAAAAAAAACAATTGGTAGCACATAGTCAAGGAGGGATTCTATGGGAGAGGCTTATGTGACACAAAAGAAGGCATGATTACTATATGGGGGGCAAAATGTATGGATGGGGCATGACTGACAGTCATGATAAGTTAAGTAGGGGGGCTAAGATGGACTTTTATACCAGGGGTCCATGAGCCTTTAGTTACACTCCTGAACTGCATTTTATCTTTGTGTAGACTCATAGGCTAAATGTGCTGTGAACAGTAAAATGATGACACTTACAATATCTTACATAAGCTCCTCTACTCTCAAGGAAAGTCACTGGAAAAATTCTCATACTTATATGAACTGTCCAGAAATTTACGATGGGTTGACAACTTTGCACATTAGGGCTGATGATAACCTTTTTTTTTTTCCCTCAGGAGACTTCTGAATAGAATTTTGAAGCAGTATTGAAGAGATAAAGACTCATATTTTGCCATTCAAAACCTACTGAGCTGGTGTATACCCTGCTGATAACAGAATCATAGCTGTTATATATAGTCCTAGCTAGTATTGTATGTGCCCAATGTTCCTCATTAATACCTGAGAGAAATTAGCAAACTGAACTTTACTATGATTAAGGTGTATTATCTGTCATGTTCTGAGAGTAAGGACACAGGTTCGATTTTTGTTTTAGTTTTTCATCTCCAAACCAGGTGTGGATTATAAGGGGAATGTATAATAATGGTACAGATGGTACTTCTCTTTTCTTTAATCCAGTCCTGGTTTTGGCTTCAAATACTGCAACAACAAAGTCTGAACATGTGTCCTTACTCTGATAGTCTTTTCCATGTTATTGTAAGGGGTTATCCAGCTTCTAAAAATTATCTGCAAATAAAACCACAGTAGTGCTAAATACTCACTGTTCCCTTGTGCACCCTTTGCTTGCCTTTATTTTATTTGCTGCTCCTTGTATCACTGTTATTTACATACAGTGGATCTATGGACAAACTACATTTCCCATGTTTATCTGCCTGATCTCCACTCTCACCTGCAATGAAATCACATGTAATAAATTGCTCCCACATCCTACGTCACAAGCTGCTGTGACTTTGTTTGCAAACTTGCAAAGGAAACATCATAGCTAAGGTCATTGACCTGAAAATAAATCAGATAAATAGTGCTGAATGTAAACACGATATATTAGGAAGTGTTTTGTATTGATGCATCCTGTTATCTGAGCCATATTGTTTAAAAACTGGATAACCCCTTTAAGTTAAAGTATAATGAATGAAAAAAAGGGTAAGGACACATGCTCAGGTTTTGTTAATTCCATTTTTGAAGCCAAAACCAGGAGTGGATTGAAAAGAGCACCATCTGTCCTTTATAGCAGTGGTCCCCAACCTTTTTGTAGCAAAGACCACATACATGTAGGCCAATTTTCCTGTGGCCCAGCAGGAGGGGCGGGGTTTGGGTCAGGGTTTTCAGCAGTGGAACAAAGTTTGGGCAAATGGGCGTTCATAAAAAAATACAATAAAGTGCATATTTGATGATTACATAATTATATTTCCCTATACTTTATTAAGGGAGATTTCTCCATCTCATCATGTTAACTTATTGGTGATATGGACAGCTCCCTTAATAAAAGCATGGGTAAGGCGAGTGCCCTCATTCAGTTAGGGGGAGCCATCACTTAGGGGGCATTATTACTGTAACAGTGCCCCCCACTGGTAATATTACCTGTGTTTATGTATGGGAGGGCTATTATAGTTATAGTGCCCCCCCCAGTTAATAACATTACCTGTGTGTGGGGGGCTTTTACAGTATTATTAACTGGGGGTGGCACTATAATTGTAATAGGGCACTACCCCCCTCCCCCACATACACAGTTAATAACACTGTAATAGTCTCCCCACATACTATTACTATAATGTAGTTACAATTACATTATACTTAGCTGGTCACTAATGCAGCTCCCAGGATCTGTTCTTACACAGGATGTGTGCATCTTTTATGCTGCTCCCTGGCCCCAATCAGCACCATACCGAAGGTTCCGGGTGAATAATAGAAGTTGTACACATCCTGTGTGTCATAAGAGATCCTGGAAGCCATATCAGTAATCAGACAAGTGGAAAGTGATCTGCTGGTGTAGGTGCAGATCACTCTCAAAAACAGGTCCTGTACCAGGTGTCTGCCGATGCTCCTATGCTATGAATTACACGCAGCATAGAAGCATCAGCCAACACCTAGTAGATTACACAGGTCCTCGATGACTGGGCCGGCCTGGTACCAAATTATCCACGGCTCGGTACTGGTCCACGACCCGGTCATTGGGGACCTCTGCTTTATAGGTTCTCACCATTTGTAATCGACAACTGGTTTGGGCTTCAAAATCTATGTCAACAAAACATGAACGAGTATCCTTAATCTATGACAACACATAATTCACTGATCCTTTTATTCCATCCTTTAAATGCTTGAGTTTTGGGTCTGGCCTCCATTAGCTGCTGTGTTGTCGCTTTCACATGTGTACAAAATTTAGTTAAGTCAGTGGTAGCAACACAGTTCTGTTCTCCACACTCTTACTGAATGAGAATTTGACAATTGCTGAAATTCCTTCAAACTTTACAGCATGAAAAGTTAGAGGTTAAGCTTGAGACAGCAGAATTAAATTTTGGATTGTGAATGACCTATGGGTCATACTTACTATAACAGTCTGCTGAAATTTACATATTTTTTTTCATTGGCTACCTGAATACATTTGGTTAAGCTATATCTGGTTGGAATTATTGTTTGCAATTTAATTGCATAGTTGTGTATATAAACATATATTGTGTGTCTATATAGTTGTGTGTATATTGTGTATATAAACATATATTGTATGTGTATATATAATTGTGTATATATTCATATGCTGTGTATATATACACAAATCAGTAAAAACATTAAAATCAGTTTCATAGTTTTGTGCAGGTCCCCCTGGTGCTGACAAGATCCTTTAAGTCACAACATGGATCCTCCAAGGATCAGTTGTCTATCCAGCACATCTTGATTGATGAGATTAAGATTGGTGCAGTGTAAAAGACACGTCAACTGAGTTTTTTGCTATGTTTTATATGGGACGGCAGGGTTCCCACTCTCCTGCAAAATGACCGTTGATAATAGGGAACACCGTTGTCATGAACTTGGTCTTCACCATTGTTTGGGTACTGTAGGTGGCATATGTCATAGTAAAATCCACATTAATGGCAGAATCCAAAGTTTCCCAGCAGAACATAACCTAGAACATCACAATGCCTTAGCTGGCTTGTCTTCTTCCCACAGTGCATCTCTTCCTCAGGTAAGTAATGCATGTACACTCAGCCATCCATATGAAGTCAAAATAGCCTACTGTACTTCATCAAATCAGTCTTCTTCTATTGCTCCATGCTCCAATTCTAATACTTCCTTGTTTATTTTAGGTGCTTTTGGTGGTGGACAGGGATCAACATGGGCTGTTCAACTGGCCTGTGACTATACAGCAAGCTGTGATGCACTGTAAGTTAAGAAACCATTTTGTTCTAACCAGCATTAAATTTTTCAGCAAATTGTGTGAGACACTAGTTCTTTTATGGGATTATACCGATTGGGCTAACATTTAACACACTGAATTTCCCCATTGTGGGACTATTAAAGGACTATTATTATTATTATTTGCTTCTATAGAACATCACATCAGCAAGCCTTGGACACTGATAAACCTGTTGCCAGATCACTGGTTCTCTTTCCTTGTAGTATCACTTTTAGGAGTTGCTAACTACTGCATGTTGGGAAAGCCTAATAAGATCTGCCATTTTGGAGCTGCCCTGAGACCGTCATCTAACCATAATTTGTTCATTTTTGCCCATGTGCTTTTAACACAAGAGCTGCCTGTTCACATGCTGCCTAATATATCCCATCCCTTGACAGCTGTCATTGTAGGACAATAGTGATCAATGTGATTCCCTTCTCTTGTCAATGTTATGACTGATCAGTGTATATTGTACGTATGTATATACAGTTTGCATACAAATTCATTAGTTCAAACCAAAACATGTATTATTTGCTTAACTGACAATAGGTTCACACTAGCGTTAAGCTTTCTGTTCTTCCGATCCACTTGGGGACCCAAAAAATGGAAACCTAATCCGCTTAAAAAGCAGTTACCCGTGGCAACCCGTGGACCCCGTAGACTATAATGGGGTCTGCTGGGTTTCCGCCCGGTTTCTGCCTGAAAAAAAATGCATAGAGAAAATTTCTGCTTGCAGGACTTTATCTGCATTTTTTAAGCGGATTCGGGGACGGAAACCCCGAACAGAGTTTAAACACTGGTGTGAATCCAGCCTGAGATGAATTAGTAAAGCAGTCAAATGATTGAAATATTGTGTCTCATTTAAAATAAATATAAAAAACAATTATATCAAAACTTGCTAAGTAATCACCATGACAAATGCGATAAACCAGTACAATTATATCAATGTATTGAAAATATCATCTCCACAGACAAACAAAGAGAAATGCCTTTACCTATTAAACTCTATTTATTCCAGTCCCTTCATATTAGAAACTGAGCAACGCGACCACACTCCCCTACAGTAAGAGCTAAAATGTCAAAATCCCAATAACCGTGGGTGTTCTTTGATGGTATTACTGGTAATGTCAATCATTATCTGCTCCATTTATGACTGGTATGCTATTATTAATGTGCTCTATCAATGTAAATTCAATGTAGTTTCAGCACATGGTATTGGTACCCATGATCTTAGCAATTCCCTTACAGATAATTTGCATGCAAGTTTTACAATGGATTTGATATTGATTCTTTTCACAAATGGCAAGGCTGGAACTGCTGGTCCTGTAAAAGGTGTACATTATTATTATTATTATTATTATTATTTACATTGTTTCAAGTCTGGTGCTTTTTTAAAATTGAGATGGACAACCTATTTAAGGGCCAACATATTTGTACTGTGCACTTCACATCGCATAACATTTGAGTACTGTCTAAACCACCTTGAACACCACTGAGTACTGTGTAAAACCAAGTAAGAATGCTTTTAGAAATAGATATGTTATTAGTTTATTTTTATCAATTAACTAAATGAAGTGAATGAACAAAAGGAAATCTAAATCAATATTTGTTGTGACCACCTTTTGTAGGAGGATTCCTGGAAGTTATGGTATGGGCCCCGCAGAGCCCTGATCTCAACATCTTTCAATTTGTTTGGAATTGAAGAGACAGAAGGATATGAGCTAGCCTTCATTGACAGATGATCTGTGGTTAGTTCTCAGAGATATTTAGAACAGTGTATAATAATATCATCGGGCCACTGTGGAGCATATTATACTGTGAGGGGGCCACTGTGGAGAGCATATTGTGATGTGTGGGGGTCAGTTGGTGCAGGCATGTTAGGAGAAGAAAGCCTGTATGTGCCACCATCAAGTGACTGGTGTGTTTGACATTTAACATAGGCAAATTCCACTGCAGTGGCCTTGCAGCTGTTGCAAAACTACAACTCCCATCATGCTTGGACAGATTGGGAACAGCTGCAGAGCCACACAGGTTGTGCAAAACCACTGTCCCCATACAAGAGTGTTGCACAACGTGTGGCCCTCCAGCAGCAGATCCCCGTATCATTTTTTTCCCCTATTTTCCTCCTCTAAAACCTAGGTGCAGCTTATGGTCTGGTGCATCTTATGGTCCGGTAAATCTTATAGTCCAAAAAATACAGTAGTTGAAAATGACCGTGAAAATATACATTTTTATTGGCCATTTTGCACCAAAGGGGCACCCGTTTCCACATGTCTCTCATACAAAAACCAGTCAAAAGTCATCACTACATCTGTATACTATATATCACAGGTGTCAAACACAACGCCCGCTGCCTTCTGTTATCCGGCCCGGCACTTATCTGGCCCGCAGGGCCGCGGCATTTTTTATTGTCTATGTAATGTAAACCAGCCCAGGACAGGCCGCTTAAAAAAAAAAAAAACAAAGCTACGCGATACCTGTCCTGGGCTGGTTTACAAGACCTCTGCATGTCAGCGCAGGCGGCGATACAATGACGTCATCGCGCCTCCTACGCTGACACGCAGACAAGAAGAGGAGGCGGCTGCATCAAGGCATCACAGGTAGGTGAAGATAAGTTTTTTTATATATATAAATAGGCCATTGCCTGCTGGAGTATCCCCGACACGTAACGGCCTATTTATTTACCGATCCCCGCTGCTGGTTGTGGCCGCCCCCCGCTTCCCCTTCTGCTATGGGACGCAGAAGCGGCTGTGTGCAGGAGCGGGG
Source organism: Leptodactylus fallax (assembly GCA_947044405.1). Classification (NCBI taxonomy): domain Eukaryota; kingdom Metazoa; phylum Chordata; class Amphibia; order Anura; family Leptodactylidae; genus Leptodactylus; species Leptodactylus fallax. Next base: position 1,064,735 of record CAMRHE010000420.1, read on the forward strand.
ATGGTAAGTGAGGCCGCGGCCGGCGAACCCCATCAAATACTACTATTATTATACTCCGGGGGCTTTTCAGACCCCGGAGTATAATAATGGGAGACCCCGGGGAGGTGATAAACATAAAAACCTGTGTTACTCACCTCTCCGGCGATGCTGCTCCCAGCCGGCTTTGGCCTTCTTTGGTGACGTCCCAGGCGTCACGTGAGCCAGGCCGACGTCATTATCTCGCGACGCCGGTCTGTGCGACATTGAAGAAGGCCGAACGCAGGGAG